>JAMZAV010000129.1:0-748412 GCA_024449915.1 Sweltsa coloradensis | reverse complement strand
CATTAAAGGTGAGAAGTTTAATTATTGAGTCTGTGACCAAACCCCGACTGCGATCATCGGGCGAACCATCTTAGCATTAACCCTAATGGCAACTTGTCCTAGGTGGCTAGGCATAAGTTTTAAACTTGTTATAACGATCGCCCAAACTCCAATCCTTACGACTAGGCCTTAGAACTAGTTGTGAATGATGCATTTTAAAAAAAATTAAATGTGATTAATGTTCGAAACTCTCCCACATCCTATGAGCGTTCTGATTGTTTGTGTTCAACAGGATTGATTGATTATTGTCTTTATTCGGCGGGATTAAGGCCTGTGAGGCCTTATCTTCCATCCAACCATTTTAAGGATACAGACCCACGTAGAAATATTTGTTTGCCAAATGGTTGCCAAGTGGTCACCAACAGTTCACCAAGGCTTGTTTTTGATCGCCAAGTGGTTACCAAGTGGTTACCAAGGGTCGCCACCAAAATTTCAATAGAATATATGACAGCCAAACGTTCACCAAAAGGCAGCCAACGAGTCACCAACTTTGCAATGCAGTATTTTGACACAAAAACGACTGTTGGCGACCTGTTGGCGACCATTTGGCTTCTTTTGGCGATCACTTGGTGACCTGTTGGTGACTACTTACTTGGCAACCATTTGGCAACCAAATATTTCTACTAGGGGAGTTACACTATGAATACAAAGTAAGATACTAATGTTGTAAACTGTGACTTCCAGGAGGCCTTCTGGTTAGAGCAGTACTCGTGGGCGCTGTTCAAAGCCATGTCCCACATGTTATGTATCGGCTACGGCCGCTTCCCGCCCCAGTCTCTCACGGACATGTGGCTCACGATGCTCTCCATGATCAGTGGGGCCACCTGCTACGCTTTATTCCTAGGACATGCTACCAACCTAATCCAGAGTCTCGACTCGTCAAGGAGGCAATACAGAGAAAAGGTATCTTTGGGTTGTTAGATTTTTTTATATTTATTGATCTCTAACAACACAGGTTTTAACCCACAAGTTTTAGGTAACTAAAACTAAACAATTCAAAATACCACTGCCTCCTAGATGTTCGTCGTGGCTCCAACGAGGAGCCACGACGAGCATCTAGGAGGCAGTGCAAAATACAATTTAAAACAGTACAAATACGTTATAGAAATCATTAAATACATTAACAAGTACTAAAAAGTTGAACAACAAAAGTATATACATATGTATATATATATACATCCATATTTTTTTTAGGGGTTTTTGTTCGTGTATTTCCTCTTCTCTCTAGCAGGCCTTCACAAGGACCATTGTCAGCTGGTCGACGTTTCGGCTGAATCACATCAGCCATCATCAGGACAAAACCCTAACAGCTCAGAAAAAACTACTGCTGCTGCCTCGACTGCAGACGTGGGAATTCCCACGTCTGCAGTCGAGGCAGCAGCAGTAGTTTTTTCTGAGCTGTTAGGGTTTTGTCCTGATGATGGCTGATGTGATTCAGCCGAAACGTCGACCAGCTGACAATGGTCCTTGTGTAGGCCTGCTAGAGAGAAGAGGAAATACACGAACAAAAACCTTAAAACCAAATTTAGATGTATCTATGACTGACTGTTCGTGAAAACCTACGTGCTAACATATATATATATATATATATATATATATATATATATATATATATATATATATATATATATATATATATATACATATATATTGTTTGTTCTTAAGTTTTCGCGGACGTATTGTATGTTATAATTGTCTTCCGGACATTCCGCCGCTTGTTTGAGTTTGCTGCTACAGACCTTTGTCTGTCGCCTGGCACTCGACGTTTCGCCAGAATCGCATCTGGCATGATCACGAGTCACTCACTGTACGTCTTCCTTCTTCAAGAACTCGCACTCGACTGTCAGTCTCCAACCCAACTGCGCGCGTCCTCGATCGAGTTTGCATGCCTCCTATTGTGGTGGAAATAGTGCGGGGCGGCGAGGTTGTATTGGAAATGCAGAGATTTGTACTGTTTGCTCGAGGAAGGCTCTTGTGTATAGCGTTTGTTGTGTCTGAAGGTGGTATGTGTTTGTTTACCCACTTGGTATTGGACCAAGATTGGTTTCCATGCTGTTGCCAGTCTCTGGGCATCATCTCGCTTGTTAATGTTGCAGGACGTTTTTCTATCTCGATGGCTTCGCGTATGATACGAGGGTAATATACAGGGGCTACTGCTAAGTTCTAGTGTTTGGCAAAGTCTATCCAATGGCCTTCCTTCCTTACATGCTGAGCTAATGCGGATTTTTGTTTTGTCCTGTCTTACTGCGATTTTTCGTGTTCCTTCACTCTAGCCGATATTCTCCTATTTGTTTGGCCCACATAGACTTGGGGGCACGAACCACAGGGGACCTCGTAGACTCTTTGCGACTCCAGAGGGATTGACTGCTTTGCACTTCTTAGCATGGTGTTGATTTTGCGATGTTGCTTTGAAAGTGGTCTTGATTTTTTGTGAAACCCTGAGCAGTCTACTGACTTTATCTGTTATACCTTTGATATAAGGCGGAATAAGCTGTTGCCGTGTTTTTTCTTGTTCTATTTCTCCCCCGTCACTGACTTTAGGTTGACGTTTGAATGCTTTTGTTATGTTGTAATGTGAGTAGCCATTAGCACTAGGGTCTCCCGCAGAGTTTTCTCTCCGACGCTAAGTGATCAGAATCTGATAGCCCGTATAGAGCTTTGTGGTCAGTGTGTTCACCACAGAGTTGAGTTGGGCTGGATGATGATGAGATGCAGCATTAAGGCATCTGTTTGTGTGCGTAGGTTTACGGTAAACCGGGTGGCCCAGATTTCCATCAGCTCTTCTTATCAGGCACACATCTAGGAATGGTAGCTGGCCGTTCTCCCTCAACTTCTATCGTGAATTGGATGTTGGGGTGGAGGCTATTCAGATAAGCAAGGGAAACTCAGGTAACATCTCCCTACCATGGGGCCAAAATGCAGAATATATCGTCAACGTAGCGGCGCCAATGGATGGGTTTCAGTTTTGCCCTTTTCAACGTTTTGTGTTTCAAAGATGGTCATGAAAATTTGGCTATAACAGGCGAGAGTGGTGAACCCATTGGCGCGCCTTTTGTTTTTTTGTACCTGACTGCGTCAAACATGAAGTAGGTGTTAGCAAGACAATGTTCCGACAACTCCATGATGTGATCAGGAGGGTTGTTAAGTTTTCCGAATTGATTCAGAGCTTCCTGGACAGGGATCTGAGTGAACAGCGATACAACATCAAAGGGTTATTAGTAGATGACCTTCTTCCATGGTTGTTGTTAGCTAAACTGTTTTATGAAGTGTTTTTGCATTCTTGACATACGACTCTGCGTCCTCCACGTACGGTTGTAGTTGTTTGGCAAGGTATCTAGCTAGTGGCTGGGTCGGAGAATCACGAGCTAACTATCGGTCTGAGAGGTGTTTCTGGGTTGTGTATCTTGGGCAGACCATATAGCTTAGGACAACGAGACGATTTTTTCCCTTGGTATGATATATTTCTGAATTTCAGGGTCAATTGGGGGGGCTATAATTTTAGTTCTGGTAGTTTTTTCCAATAAGTTGTAGGGTCTGAGTTGTATTGTTTTAGGCAGAGTCTTCCAGCAGCGTGTGCATTTTGTTGTTATAGTCCGAAGTATTCATTACCACAGTTGCGTTTCCCTTGTCTGCAGGTAGAACAATAAAATCCCCGTTATTTCTTAGGGGCTTTGAGGGCTTGAATTTTTGGCATGTGAGATGTTTCTTCTTGGCGGCTTGGTGGTACGCAGGATGCCAGAGGGATCTTGACGGATCGACTCGGCTATGTCGTCAGGTAAGCCACCGATGGCTGACTCAACTCCACAGATGATATCTTCCCACCGGAATGCGTGAGGGAGCTACAGCAAAGTTAAAACCTTTGGCTGGGCTTCCTGTGTGGGTTTGTCCGGTGGATGAGGGGAGATTGTGTACCAAGGTGGTTGGTTTGTTTAACTTGTTTTCACTGGCTATGGGGGCTTCTGAGACATTAGAAGGAATTAAACTTTTTTATATGGCGGTCGGTGGTCATCGCTGCGTCATCTTCGGCCCGTTGGTGAGATTTCTCTTCAATAGCTTCACAATACTGGATGTATGCTAGTACTTAATTCATCGTGTGCGTCGTGAAGTTTGACATTTTCTATGTGCAGCTGATGGCGTGTATTGTGGATAGAAACTCTGAGTAGGGGCATGCTGGCTTTGTGAAGTATCTGGTCGACCACTTGATTTTGTGTGGAAGTGTAAGCGCATGCATGTAGGTATGACACCGTGATCACGGCACCGGCTCAAGAATGTAAGTTTGCATAAAAACTTACCTCTCTTAGTTTTGGAGTTTCTCGAATGTTCTTGTAAGTGTTGCACTTCCTCCCCGTAGAGGTGTGTATGTTTTTTTCTTAAGTTTTCGCGGACGTATTGTATGTTATAATTGTCTTCCGGACATTCCGCCGCTTGTTTGAGTTTGCTGCTACAGACCTTTGTCTGTCGCCTGGCACTCGAAGTTTCGCCAGAATCGCATCTGGCATGATCACGAGTCACCCCACTGTACGTCTTCCTTCTTCAAGAACACGCACTCGACTGACAGTCTCCAAACCCCAAATGCGCGCGTCCTCGATCGAGTTTGCATGTCTCCTATTGTGGTGGAAATAGGGGCGGGCGGCGAGGTTGTATTGGAAATGCAGAGATTTGTACTGTCATTGTCACAAAATTGTCTTGCTAACACCTACTTTATGTTTGGACGCAGTCAGGTACAAACAAATTGAAGGCGCGCCAATGGGGTTTACCACTCTCGCCTGTTATAGCCAATCTCTTCATGACCATCTTTGAAACACAAGCGTTGAAAAGGGCAAAACTGAAACCCTCCATTGGCGCCGCTACGTTGACGATATATTCTGCATATGGCCCCATGGTAGGGAGATGTTACCTGAGTTCCTTACTTATCTGAATAGCCTCCACCCCAACATCCAATCACGATAGAATTTGAGGAAACGGCCAGCTCCATTCCTAGATGTGTGCCTGATAAGAAGAGCTGATGGAAATCTGGGCCCACACGGTTTACCGAAAACCCTTTACGCACACAAACAAAATACCTTAATGCTGCATCTCATCATCATCCAGCCCAACTCAACTCTGTGTTGAACACACGGCCCACACGCTCTATACGACTATCAGATTCTGATCACTTAGCGTCGGAGAAGAAAACTCTGCGGAGACCCTATGTGCCTAATGGCTACTCACATTACAACATAACAAAAGCATTCAAACGTAAACCTAAAGTCAGTGACGGAGGAGAAATAGAACAAGAAAAACACCGTGCAACAGCTAATCTGCCTTATATCAAGGTAAACAGATAAAGTAGTAGACTGCTCGGGTCCACAACATCAAGACCACTTTCAAAGCACATCGCAAAATCAAACCATGCTAAGAAGTGCAAAGCAGCCCAATCCCTCTGGAGTCGCAAGGAGTCTACGAGGTCCCCTGTGGTTCGTGCCCCAAGTCTATGTGGGCCAAACAAATAGGAGAATATCGGCTTAGAAGTGAAGGAACACGAACTCGCAGTAAGACAGGACAAAGCAACATCCGCATTAGCTCAGCATGTAAGAAGGAAGGCCATTGGATAGACTTTGCCAACACTAGGACTCTAGCAGTAGCCCCTGTATATTACCCTCGTATCATACGCGAAGCCATCGAGATAAAGAAAAACGTCCCTGCAACATTACAAGCGAGATGAGCCCAAAGACTGGCAAAAGCATGGAACCAATCTTGGTCCAATACCAAGTGGTAAACAAACACATACCACCTTCAGACACAACAAACGCTACTACCAAGAGCCTTCCTCGAGGGAACACAGTACAAATCTCTGCATTTCCAATACAACCCGCCGCCCCGCACCTATTTCCCCACAATAGGAGGCATGCATACTCGATCGAGGAAAGCGCGCAGTTGGGTTGGAGACTGTCAGTCGAGTGCGTGTTCTTGAAGAAGGAAGACGTACAGTGAGTGACTCGTGATCATGCCAGATGTGATTCTGGTGAAACGTCGAGTGCCAGGCGACAGACAAAGGTCTGTAGCAGCAAACTCAAACAAGCGGCGGAATGTCCCGGAAGACAATTACAACATATATATATATATATATATATACATACACTTTTGTTGTTGAAGTTTTTCTTGTTGTATTTGTTGTGATATTTTAATTTTGAAGTACTTGTTCATGTATTTAACAATTTGAATAACGCGTTTGTATTGTTTTAAATTCTATTTTTAATTTAGTTAACCAACACGTGGGGTAATACTTGTTGTTCTGTTGTTGGAGATTAATAAATAAATTAAAAACAAATGAAATGTCAATTGTTAATTGGCTGGTGTCGAACCAAAAGCCTCCCACATAAGATAATTTAGCTAGTTAATAGGGTAATGTCCCCTATTTAATCAACAAATTAATATTTCATACCCTAAACAAAAACACGAACGTATTGTTATCGTATGTATTTTATATGTCATTCTTTGGAAAGTTAATATCATTTCGTTAGAATAATTAAAATAAAACTATGAAGCATTCGTCCTTCACACGCCATGGTTGTCATGGCAAGAGAATGATAACAGACATAAAACATTTAAATTTACCATTCGTGTTGTTCTGTTCATGTGGAATGCGACGATAAATATTTAAACATATTAACCACCCCCACGACGGGAGCATGTCAAAAGTTTGTGAAACATTAATTCTTCTGATAATAGAACAATCACAAAAGCATTTTTGTGTGTTTTGACTAGTGTATGACTTTGACATTAACGAAGGAAATAACTCGATCTATAAAAAGTTAAGGGTAGGAGGGGGGGGGGGGAGGAGGGGGCATTCAAAATAAAACAGCTACCAAATACACAGATAAATTGTCTTGCGGAAGTGTATTCTGCCCTTGTGTAACATAATAACCATACAAAAATGCAAAAACATGCAAAAAAAAAAGGCCAAGCCGAAAACGAGGAAGATACAAGTGGCTCAACTGCATAAAGTGGTAAGATCTAGAAGTGTGGCCAAGCCTTTTATTTTGTTAAATATAATAAATTAATAATATATCAATATCCATTTTTATTATCTAACTTTCATTATGCAATAAATATATTAGCAAAAATAACATAAAACATTAAATAAATATATTGAAACATTAACATGTGGAAATATCAAAATAAACAGACGCAAATCAAAATTAAAAGCTTGGTAGATGAACTTTCTAACTTTGTTGTCGTTACTAAATAACCAAAACATAACTAGGAAACGCTCAGTTGGACGCGTTGATAAGCGAGCACGTGCTATAGCTAGACCCACATTTCATATTTTTTTAAATTTTAAAATTTGTGACGTTTGCTGTCCACGGGGCCATGTTTCCAATATTATTTATTATTGCCAAGGTATTTGGGTGAACCCGTGGGTAAACCTTTACTTTGTGAATAAAATCCACCGCCATCTATAGAGGACCTTGACATCATTTCCTTGGGAAAACTATTTTAACTCTTTGGTTAGAAATAATACACTGCTTCCTCGATAGTATTTTAATTACTTCTAGGTGGCAGTGCATAGTGCACCTCGTGCGACTTTGCGTTGCCATGGTAACGTTACTTTTGTTATAACTTAATGTAATTTCCATCTACACTACTTATCGGATCAAAATAAAATTAACATATTCGTGACCGGACAGACCTTCTAAATGATTTGGCCACCTCAGATTTTGTCGTCGTTAAGTTTAAAAAAAAACTTTCGATTAACTTTAATGTTACTTTTTAATTTTTTGAACGATTTTGCCACAAAACTAATGACATTCAATCGAGAACGAAGCTTGCGGATGGTCCAAATTTCAACTCGATCCGAGCCTCCGTTCGAACGTTATGGCGAGACATACAAAAAAAAAAACTGACTATTTTTTCTTGCAGAGTCAAATGGAAACGCTCGCTTCGCTCGCTTAACCAATCCAAATCCATCGAGCAAGCTTTTAATTTTTAATAACGTCTGTTAATTTTGAAATTTCCACATGTAAATGTTTCAATTAATTTATTTAATGTTTTATGTTATTTTTGTTAATATATTTATTTCATAATTAAAGTTATATAATAATATGGATATTATGATATATTTAATTAAGCGAGCGAAGCGAGCGTTTCCATTTGACTCTGCCGGAAAAATTAGTCATTTTTTTTTTTTTTTTTGTTTGTTTGTATGTCTCGCCATAACGTTCGAACGAAGGCTCGGATCGAGTTGAAATTTTGACCATCCCCAAGCTTTGTTCTTGATTGAATGCCATTAGTTTTGTGGCAAAATCGTTCAAAAAGTTAAAAAGTTACATTAAAGTTAACCGAAAGTTTTTTTTTTAAACTAAAACGGCGACAAAATCTGAGATAGCCAAATCATTTAGAATGTCCGTCCGGTCACGAATATGTTAATTTTATTTTGATCCGATAAGTAGTGTGGATGGAAATTACATTATTACAAAAGTTACGTTGCCATGACAACGAAAAGACGCGCGAAGTTTCTAATGCAGTCCACCTAGAAGTAATCAAAATACTTTCGAGGAAGAGTGTATTATTTGTCAACAAAGAGTTTAATTAAATAGTTTTCCCAAGGAGTCAAGGTCCTCTAGATGGCGGTGGATGCAATGTGGGTCTAGCTATAGCACGTGCTCGCTTATCAACGCGTCCAACAGAGCGTTTCCTAGTAAATATATTTAAGCGAGCGAAGCGAGCGTTTCCATTTGACTCTGCCGGATAAAATAGTCAATGGTTTTTTGTTTTGTTTTTTTGTTTTGTTTGTTTGTATGTCTCGCCATAACGTTCGAACGGAGGCTCAGATCGAGTTGAATTTTTGACCATCTGCAAGCTTTGTTCTCGATTGAATGCCATTAGTTTTGTGGCAAAATCGTTCAAAAAGTTAAAAATTTACATTAAAGTTAATCGCAATTTTTTTTTTAACTGAACGGCGACACAATCTGAGGTGGCCAAATCATTAAGAATGTCCGTCCGGTCACGAATATGTAAATTTTATTTTGATCCGATACGTAGTGTAGATGGAAATTACATTGTAACAAAGTACCGTTACCATGGCAACGGAAAGTTGAGCAGCTTTTTTGGCTCATGATAGCGGTCAAACGGAGGTTCGGATCGAGTTGGAATTTGGACCATCCGCTAGCTTCGATTTGGATTGAATGCTATTAGTTTTGTTGACAAAATCGTTCAAAAAGTTACTAGGAAAATGCTCAGTTGGACGCGTTGATAAGCGAGCACGTGCTATATAATTTGTTGATGGTCCAAATTTTAACCTGATCTGAATCTTCGTGCAACCGCTATCATGAGCCAAAAAAGCTCTAGCTTCGTGCGACTTTTCGTTGCCATGGTAACGTTACTTTTGTTAAAATGTAATTTACATCTACACTACTGATCGGATCTAAACATAATTAACATATTCGTGAACGGACGGACATACTAAATGATTTGGCCACCTCAGATTTTGACGCCGTTTTGTATGGAAAAAAAACTTTAGATTAACTTTAATGTTACTGTGTGTAACTTTTTGAACGATTTTGCCACAAATCTAAATGAATCAGTTGTTCAAGAAAGGGCAGTTGTCCACTTTTGGACGAAAATTAGTTAGGTATGAAAATCAACTCTTCATACATAGACACACGTTTTGACAATAAACGGCATTAGTCCCTATAGTGCATGTGCTGCAGAAATGAGTCGACCTATTTCGTTTGTTCAAGAAAGGGCATTAGTCCATGGACTTGTGCCCTTTCTTGAACAAATGAGTTGTAACACTAAATTAGATTGTTGCGAGAGTGTACAGAAGGCAGTGACAATCGAGGCTTAGACCTTCAAGAATACCAACATGTCCACACAACAGACAGTAACGTCCAAGACACAAACTTAACAGTATTTAAAACCATTAAAAGTGGTATCCATAATAGTATGCAACATTTCCATATTTTCAAAAAGGGCATTAGTCCAAAAAGCTTAAGATCTCATTAAAAAGTTTTTTTTTTCTATTTTATCTTACTATTTAAATACTTACTAGTATTCAAATGTGTTGTTACACTAATCTATTATAAAAATTACAGTATTTTATCAATTTTTATATAAAAAAAAGTACGCAACATTCACATTTGTTCAAGAAAGGGCATAAGTCCACAAGGTTTATGCCCTCATATGAAGACCCTAAACTTTTTTTTCATTCTTTTTTATTGATATGCTTAAATTGTATTTTATATTAATATATAACAATGGAGACAGTTTTTTGTTGTTTACTCAAAACTATTCTCTGAGGACTCGTGCCCTTTCTTGAACAACTGATTCAAATGGCATTCAATCCGGATCGAAGCTTGCGGTTGGTCCAAATTTCAACTCGATCCGAACCTCCGTTCGACCGCTATCATGAGCCAAAAAGGCTCTAGCTTCGTGCTACTTTCCGTTGTCATGGTAACGGTACTTTGTTATTATGTAATTTCCATCTACACTACTTATCGGATCAAAATAAAATTAACATATTCGTGACCGGACGGACATTCTAAATGATTTGGCCTCCTCAGATTTTGTCGCCGATAAGTTTAAAAAAAACTTTCGATAACCTTTAATGTAACTTTTTAACTATTTGAACGATTTTGCCACAAAACTAATGGCACTCAATTGAGAACGAAGCTTGCGGATGGTCCAAATTTCAATTCGATCCGAGCCTCCGTTCGAACGTTATGGCGAGACATACAAAAAAAACAGTGACTATTTTTTCTGGCAGAGTCCAATGGAAACGCTCGCTTCAAAAAGTGACATTAAGGTTTATCGAAAGTTTTTTTTTCAAACTAAACGGCGATAAAATCTGAGGTGGCCAAATCATTTAGAATGTCCGTCCGGTCATGAATATGTTATTCTATTTTGATCCGATAAGAAGTGTAGATGGAAATTGCATTATAACAAAGTACCGTTACCATGGCAACGGATAGGTCGCGCAGGTTTTTAGGCTCATGATAGCGGTCGAACGGAGGTTCGGATCGAGTTGATATTTGGACCATCCGCAAGCTTCGATCTGGATTGAATGCCATTAGTTTTGTGGCAAAATCGTTTAAAAAGTTATAAAGTTACATTAAAGTTATTCGAAAGCTTTTTTTTTAAACTAAGCGACGACAAAATCGGAGGTGGCCAATCATTTAGAATGTCCGTGCGGTCACGAATATGTTAATTTTATTTTGATCCTATAAAAGTAGTGTAGATGGAAATTACATTTTAACAAAAGTAACGTTACCATGGCAACGAAAAGTCGCACGAAGCTGAAGCTGTTTTGGCTCATGATAGCGGTTGCACGAAGATTCAGATCAGGTTGAAATTTGGACCATCAACAAATTATATAGCACGTGCTCGCTTATCAACGCGTCCAACTGAGCGTTTTCCTAGTTTTTTAAACAAAATAATGGGCTTGGCCACACTTCTAGATCTCACTACTTTTGAATTTCAGCCACTTGTATCTTCCTCGTTTTCAGCTTGGGCCCTTTATTACAAGTTTCTGCATTTTTGTATGGTTTTTCAATAATTTTTTTAGAACGTACACGGTATGGAGCATTCAAGTAGAGGAAATTACTTTATTACAATGATTCAAAATAAAATCTCACTTATTGATAATAAGAAGGTATGGGCATTGCAGTTATAAATTAACAAGGCAGTTCCGCAAACGCTTTTTCAGGCGCGTTGTTGAATGAGCGTAATTGTTTAAAAACGATAAAAGAATAAAATTGCGATTTTCATAAGAAATAATTTTTTGATTACGCTCAAATTTCACAGAAATATATTAATTAATAAAATTAAGGTTATGTGAAAAAAATCATTATAATCGAATTAAGCATGTTGGTGTTATAAGTCGAAGAACTTAAAAAAATCGAAAAAAATTGTGAAATTGCAATTATCATGAGAAATAATTTTTCGATTCTGCTCAAATTACACACGAATATATCAATTCATAAAATTAGTGTTCTTTTAAAAAATCATTACAATCGGATAAAGCATGTAGGGGTTATAAGTCGAAAACATTTTAAAAGTAGAAAAATATCATACACAGCATTTTTCATGAGAAATAATTTTTCTATTACGCTCAATTTTCATAAGAATAAAAAATTCATAAAAAAAAGGTTCTGTGAAAAAATCATTACAATTGAATATAGCATGTAGGTGTAAAAGATCGTAAAATTGCAATTTTATGAGTAAAAATTTTTTGATTGCGCTCAAAAACGTGGCAGTTCTAAGTTTAGAGATTTAGAAGTCCTCCAGAAAATTTCATCGCATTTGAAGTTTCGGTTTAGCCGAATCGTGTGGACGAACACACAAAAATACAAAAAAAAAAACATTCCGGATTTTTTTCTCCAGTGTAGTTAAATGGAATCTTTGCTTCACTCATCCAATAACACAAAGATACCTTTTTATTGTTTCGACCACCACTCGTATGCACCTCAAATGTTAATCAAAATAAAGATCAAATTATTTAAGCTTAGTTATTTTGGCTTATACTACTTCATCCATTAAGGGCCCACGCCAATCCGTTTCTCAACTAAACACGAATTAAATAATTTGTTATATTTCCATTATCTCAGTTTCCTGTCATCTAATTCAAGTACCGTTTGTAAAGAAAATGGCCACTGAGATGACTGACATCGGTGCAAATTTTGGTTTCTCGAACATTATCCATTGAGGGCCTACAAACCGACACGTCATTCTGTACCTCTATGCCAATCCGTTTCTTACCAAAACACGAATTAAATAATTTGATATTTTTGCATTATCTAAGCTTCCGGTCATCTAATCCAATTACCGTTTGTCAAGCACATGGCCACTGAGATGACTGACATCGGTGCAGATTTTAGCTTCTCTAACATTATAGATTGAGGGCCCACAAACTGATACGTCCTCACCTTACTAGCTAGCCAGCCAGCCTGCCAACCACCCACCCACCCACCCACCCTCCTAATTGAATAAGAAAGTATTTTTGGACTATATTGACGTTTGAATAACTTCTAGACGCATCAGCAGATCGGGATGAAACTTAATAGGTCATCTCATAGTAAAAGCCCATCAATTGAAGCAAGTTGCAGGTTTCTATCTCCCATGGTTTCGCGTAGGTAATAATGTAGGCGTGCGGTAATAGGCGCTAGTGGAAGCGGAGCCGCGCGTGGCTTGGCCCGGTGCGCTGCCGCGCACCTAGATATAACTTGTATCGTTGGCTCAGTGACAGTGTTGGTTAGCGCGCGACTCTGATTCGGGTGATCTCGTTTTTCTCCGGGGTTTTCCGATTGAGTTCTCTGAAACAGTCCTCGGACATCCCTTCACAATTGTCAACTCCAATATACCGGACACTTGAAGTAGGGCATGCATTGCACCCTGGACAGGTTTCCAACGAAAAATTATTATTATCGTTGTATCTCCTCTAGACCAAGGATATGTTCGAGATTTTTGCTATGCTCAGTGTGCCCCGTTATTACTTTTAAACTTACTCAGTCCCCCCCCCCCCCCCCAATAAAAAAGCTTATTTTTTACTTTTTGATTTAGAATTTGTTTTAAAACAGGTACCCAATTCGGTTTATACAATTTTCAACATATATACATTTTGTTAGGAAATAGGTTCTTAAAATCGAAAATACGTAGCAAGTTAATTAAAAAGTAATTTCGTTCCGCACTTGGCACTCAGTACCCTACACTTCATCAGAAACATGTCTTCTTCTTCTTCTTCTTCTTCTTCTTCTTCTTCTTCTTCTTCTTCTTCTTCTTCTTCTTCTTCTTCTTCTTCTTCTTCTTGTTGGAGAGACACCAAGCCTTTAGCTGAGAGCCTGCCCCCTTTTGTATTATTGTTTTTTCAGGGTTACCAATGCTACAAACAATGCTTTGTCAACATCTCGAACTAACAAGCTTGAATGCGTGTATAATTGCACTTTAAAACATGTGCCGATGTCTAAACATACACAAGGTTCCATGAAAAGTTAATCGTGACCATCAGCCGTTTGTCGATAACCCGAACAAAACGTTACGTCAACACAAAATATCATATAACAAAACCAAAAAACACCTGAGCTTTGATCTTTGAGTGGACAAATTATTAATGTGTTCGTGTCGCTCACTAGTTTCGTAACACGTTTTCCAATATTGACAACATAACCAAGTCTTCGTGTTTTAAGTGTTAAATCCTTCATTTCTATGCCAATGGAAAACGCAATTTTAACGAAGCGTCAATTTGAAAACAAGCAAAAAATAAATGAAAACGAGTTAGAATTTACGAGAAAATTAATCTTTAATGTAACATATAATGAGTTTGAAATTTCATATCACGGATAGAAAAAAGACGTTGGTGTTTAAAGGTAATTTCATATAATTATAAAATAATTACATACTCTACACTTTCTTGGTCTTCCTGAAAAAGTTGTCATAAAGAAGCAATACAAATTCAAAATAATTGTAATACAAAATTGCATTATATTATAGGCATATCGTAGATGAAGAAAAAAATATGAACAATGATCATAACTAGCATGGTAGACCCCCCCCCCCCTGCCCACCTAGTACAATCTTTTTAATTTTTCAAGGTTATTACCCGGCACAACCCATAATCTCCGAAATTTTGGTGCCATCCTTACTCATGTTTGAAATCGTGTCAACCGTATCATACTACGCTTGACATTGTTAAGAATGAACAAACACTAAATTAATACTGGGAAATTAACTGTAGATATCGCTCCCTATATATGAATAATTAATGCAGTTTTTGACGACACGAACCGATTGCGTCAAGAAATTGAACTATGTTGCGTTCTAGAGGGTTGGGACATACTTCAGATTTATTGAAACAACTCCAACTGTTCAGTTCATTGTGCTATACGCTGATTGGACGGCTGTGAAGCAAAGCGATGTTTTGGAACTTTAGGTAAGAGAATGAGTTTTTTTTTAAATAATTTTTTGGGCAATAAGCATATTTTTATTCAATCACTATCAGAGAAATCGGTGAAATTACTTAATTTTTTTATAATTAATAATTTTAGAAACATCCTTAACTTTTACATTTATATTTGACAATATATAAGTGAATATAAAGCCTAATAATATTTTCGATTCTTTGGTAGCACTTGATTAATATGAAAAAGAAAATAGTTAAAACTACATTCACTACCATTGGAAAGTTATCAATAATAGCCTATAATAACGGTTCTGTAAGAACAAGATTTGAGAAACAGGTTTTTCCTTCAACTGGTTGCGAAATAATAGTTATTTATACGATATTCGAAAAAACAACCAGAGCTATGTGGATGATGAATAATAAATCAGTGTTGAGTTGTGTATGTTATATTGACAATAGTATTTACCCGCCAAACTAAAAGCAAATATTATCCTTATGCAATGGACGCCCCTAGTTTTTTATTTTTTTATTTTTTTATTTTTGCCGATTGTGAAGGAAATATTTTCCAATGGCTTTAAACCAGGATTCAATCGCTAGAACTCGCATTATAACTAAAGATTATATTTGTTATAACGACTACCCCAGGAAAAACTTTCTCTTGGGTTTACTGGTGGGAAGTTTGTTCCTCCCGAATCTGACTTACGCTTTACGCTTGCGAGCTTCAACTTTCACCCTAATAACTTCCTGAAGAGAGCCCCATCGGTTAAAGCTGATGGTACACTGCAGCAGGCATTCGGTTTGATTGGATATTGCTTAACATCTCATATTAATGCACTTTGGCTATTCGAGACGATGAGTGGTGATAGATGAGGATGATGTATGAACAGAAGGGAGGATGGAAAACCCGGTACAGGCACGTAGCCTACTCCTTTCGAAAAGTACCAAGGGGACCAACGGCTTAACATTCCTTCCGAAAGGACGGTGTAACTTTGACAGTCATGTAGGTTCCTCCACTAACCCCGACTGCCGAGCAGACGTCGTGGAGTCCGAAGCCGTTACACTAGCTCTCGAACCCTCAATCTGCTCTAGCCAGCGGTATACGTGCGTTTCAGGGCATAGCGTTCACCCACTCTACGCCTGACCACGCCCGAAGGCTGATTAACTTCGGTGTTCGAGTGGGAACTGGTTAAACGACCTCGGCTAAACCGCTGGCTTCGCGGGCATTCACTTCTGCATGCTATGTCAGTGGTACGTGTTCAATATTGCACTAGAACACATACTTGGGCAATGTGCAAGCGAACGCTCGGGGGTCCTTTGACAAGGCAAGGTAAAATATGACGTTCCCAGGCTATGGCGTCCGTTCTATTTGCTTAACCATAGAGTAGAGAGCTAGGTCCTTGTGAATCACTTCTTCTTTCTTACGAGAAGCCAATTAATATAAAATCTACAGTTCTAATATATTTCTTACAGATCTCTGACGTCATTCAAGATGGCCGACAAGAAGGAATCCTTCTTTTCTTCTCTACAGCCTTCTCTGAACATATTTCGAGCTCTGGGCTTAGCTCCAATAGTGTTCGAAGACAGCAAGACCAACAAGTTCAAAACATCGAAACTCTTGAGCTTCTATTCCATCTGTATCTGTGCGTCGTTGCCATTTCTATGTTTTCTGTCAATCTACATGTTAATACTATTAGTGCGAGCCTCGCCTACTTTCAAAGAACTCTATGTCATGACCATCGCTTCATATGCCAGTCAAATAATTTTGTTCACAACATATTTTGTATTTCTGATTGTGTTATTATTGAAAAGAGATTCAGTTGCAAATATCTTTAATGCGATTATAGAAATTGACAAGGAACTTCTAAAAGGACCTCAATTAGTTTACAAGGCAACTAAAAGTTATGTAAAATCTAGGTTAGCATTTTCGATTGCAATTCTAGGCACTGTAGTAATCATTGATTACATTGGAAGGGCATTACGTCGAGGTCACATTAGCGCACTAACCTTGTCCTCTACACAACTCATATTTGCGTTCATTACTTTTAGTAATGCCCAGTTTCGTGTTTTATTGTACACTCTCAAACAAAGACTTGAGATTATTAACACAGAAGTAAGAAATTTTACTACAAACAACGAATTTACTTCGGAAGGATTTTTTTCGAATTTGGTGATGACAGTAAAAGCAAAAAATGGATTTTCCTCTGATTTACCAGCGGAAGTTCCATCTTATAAAGATAATAAGAACAAACGTGACGAGGCACAAAGAAAAACCCATCATAAACGGACTAATTTTACAGTAAAAAGACTTCAGAATATTCACTTCAAGATTTATGAAACCGCCACAACTGCAAATGAAATACAGGGAATCCCTTTACTATTTAGCCTGTTCAGCTGTTTGATATGTATAATATGTAATTTTCACATGGGTGTGTCGTTTGCGAGGCTGTATTCTAAACAGAAGGAAGGAGACAAAAGTGATTTAGTTCTAATAGTCGTCGCTAAAGTGACCTGGGCGCTGGCGTATAGCAACCTTGTCTTTCAAATAGGACAGATCTGTCAAGAGACAAGTGATGAATATTCAAAGACAGCCGTCTGTATTCAGCGGGTTCTTATTAATGGACAAACATTGGACAAGGAATGTTTAAAAGAATGGAAACAGTTTAAAAAACAGGTTTTAGACACTAAACTTAGTTTCAGCGCCCATGGGTTTTGTGAACTGAACTTTGGTCTTGTGTGTGGAATGGCGAATTGTGTGGCTACTTATTTGATAATACTAATTCAATTAGATTAAGTGCATTGTGTAATGTGTACGACCGGACGAAGTTCGAAATGCCACCAGTCCAACCGAAACTGTGCGTTCGTACTTTTCGAACTACGTCCACATCGATCACCAATCAATTGAGCACTTTTTGCATACTCAGGAATGTTATCATTATCCTCGTACATGGCTTGATTTTCCAAAATGGCCCCGTTTGATCCCGAATCTTCGCAAACATTCACCGGAAGTGAAAGTTGAGAAAAATGGGCCATGTACGAGAAATCGAAATTTAATTTTCTAACGAACCAAAATATGTTGATTTTCCTGCGAGTAATCCAAAAAGTACGAAAGTACTACAGTTGAAACACTCAGCGTTGTGTTTAAGCCTCTCCCAAGTCTGTGTACTATTGAATGAAGTTCGGAATCACGAATAGGTAGATATTCGTTTTTTAGCATTAATTTTGGCGTATTTAGCATTTTGTAGCTTATATATTTTTTCCTTTCCACCAAAAACCTAAATTGGGGGGTGTTTCTTGCACTTCTTATGGTAATAATTATAGGATCATTTCAATTCAATATATTTATATAAAACTCTAGAATACATTGCTAAACTAGTTCTCAATAGATATCAAACATTATTTTTTAGTAAAATATGCATTTTGTTGCTTCAAAAACCTAACAGGCTAAAAACCGTATCTCTACAACTAGGGCACTCTGTTTAGGCCGACTTACCTCTAGACCGTCAACGCACAGTTTCACTATTCCCTGCGTACGTGTGATTTCACTTTCAAAGTTTATCAGAGTCCAATTAATTCAAAGCAGAATAATGTTCAACCTATGGTTTAAAATCTTGATCGTGTCTTTTTCCATACCTTGTAAAACAACATTCTACAGTTACAACCTTGCTGCAACCATGATGATAATATTTTTATTTATTTTATTGCCACCAACAACAGAGTTACCTCCACAAGTGCGATATAGGCACTTACTGTCCACTTTAACAGCATGAATCAAGTAGATTTTTTAACAGATTTTATCAAGGTGTTGTCCAAATGATCATGCACTGCTTCTACACAAACTTGACGGTTATAGTATTCAAGGTCAAATTCTCTCACTGTTGACAAACTACACCTACCTCAAGGTCCTACTTATAGTGATTGATAATTCCTACTCTAGTTTAGAGCAAGTCACGTCAGGGGTGCCCCAGGGGTCGATCCTGGGTCCTTTGATGTTCACTATGTTTGTGAATTTCTTAACTGCATGTTTCACTTGCTGATGACTTAAAAGTTTACAAGCCTATCAACTTAGATAATAACTGCAATGCTGTTCAGTCAGAGACCGATTTAGTTTTGCACATGGTGAAGAACATGGAGACTTTGCATCAATGTTTACTAATGGTACGTGAATACTTTTACATAGGTACAAGAATAAATGTTATACAGTACAGATACATGACTGGAGGTGCTGCGCTCAACATAGTTGATTCCATCATAATTAGGTGTTCAGATGTCCTGATATTTCTGTTAATGATCACCTAAGTGTTTCTAAAAAGTCTTTCTTTGTGTTATCAAACGAAATTGTTTTGCTAACTTCTCACCCAAGAACTACTTCATACATCCTTGATTCGACCCTATGTTAAAAAAATGCGAGTGTTGACTGCGCCTAAATTTAACAAGTTAAAATTATCCTATATAAATTTTACACAAATTATACAAATTTTCACACATGACAATATACTATACCTTTTGTCAAGAACTTTTGATACCAACGCTAGCAAGTCGATATAATGCAACCGACGTAATGTTCCTCTACAACCTTCTCCATAACGACCTGCTTATAAATATAAACTTACACACATCCATTGCATTTACAAAAATTACATTTCATTCAAAATTCTATGAGCTCTTATTGATGAATTTTTCCCCGCCAATCGAATTCAAGACTCAGCTTAATATTATCAGCCACAGATTCATACAGAAATAGACACCAATCATGAGACTTCACTCATTTGAAGAATCTGTTTATGCCAATTGACCATTTTGAACAACTAATCACTTGAGGTACGTGTGTGTGTGTTATATATATATGTTCTGTTGTAGGCTTTCGTGATTCATAGTTTATGTTATGTTACACTTTACGGAAATAATCACGCTATATTGGATGTTTAAAACAAATATTTAATTAAAACTTCAACGTTTCAGAAGACTAGGCTTCCATTTTCAAGAAGAGTTGGTATAAAACAATAAAAACTAAACATCAGCAACACAATAAAAATATAAACAAACTTAACCGCCTTACAAAGGCAAACCAAATAGTAAGTACAAAAGCAAATCAGGTGCAGTGAAAACTTTTTAACCACATCACTGTGCTAAGCGCTTTGCTTGACTTCTAGTCACCCTTCTCACAGGCTGATTCTGTTCTTCAATTGTAGGACTTTGTTGACTTCTTGTCAACATTCTTGTAGGAGGATTCTGGTCAACTGGTACGACTCTTGGACCATGTGTATCCAGCGCAGAGTCTGGATTATCTGTTTTATGGTTTTCAGGCACCAATCTATTTGCCAAAACAGGCTTCCAAGACTGGGCCAGACGTTTGCCATCATCTCGCTTGTTCAAGTTTTGAGGGCGTTTTTCAATTTCTACTGCCTCTCTGACGATACGGCTAGTCAGATGGCTGATCATGGCAAGAGACCTCATTCCTTCAAAGTCTATCGAATGACCCTTTTTCTTTTTTTTCTTTTTCTTTTTGGCAAATAAATTGGTGCCTGAAAACCATAAAACAGATAATCCAGACTCTGCGCTGGATACACATGGTCCAAGAGTCGTACCAGTTGACCAGAATCCTCCTACAAGAATGTTGACAAGAAGTCAACATTTAAGTCCGAATCAGCCTGTGAGAAGGGTGACTAGAAGTCAAGCAAAGCGCTTAGCACAGTGATGTGGTTAAAAAGTTTTCACTGCACCTGATTTGCTTTTGTACTTACTATTTGGTTTGCCTTTGTAAGGCGGTTAAGTTTGTTTATATTTTTATTGTGTTGCTGATGTTTTGTTTTTATTGTTTTATACCAACTCTTCTTGAAAATGGAAGCCTAGTCTTCTGAAACGTTGAAGTTTTAATTGAATATTTGTTTTAAGCATCCAATATAGCGTGATTATTTCCGTAAAGTTTTTAAACATCCAATATAGCGTGATTATTTCCGTAAAGTGTAACATAACATATATATATATAATTTTGTAGTATCATTATTTTTATAGTGTTATGTTGCATTTTTTTTTGTGGCAACCTTCAAATACTTGTGTATGAAGTTTTTTTAATACTTTCATTTTGAAATAATGTCATCAATGTTGAATTAATATCAACTGAGTAAAATAATATGGATACTATGGAAAATAAAATAAAATAGTTCTAGCTACTAAAAAAGCTTAGTTTTAAGTGGAAAATTCACAAAACGATATTATCACGACGTATCTCTACTAATCACGCTTAACCATTTCGTTAGATTTGCATTACTTTATAACTTTAGTTAAAGTGTCTAACTGTCTATGTATTATTCGTTGCCATTCAGTAAGTAGGGTTTTTACGTAGTATTTATATTTTTGCTGTATACATTTTTTTTATTTTACTTTAGAATTTTTAATGAATTGTATTTTGTATATTATCATGTTTGTTTTAAATTGTGCTGTATTTTGTAATTCTATATGTTTAGTTATCTGTAGTTTCTTTGTCTCTTTGATAAACCTGTTGTCAAGATGAAACACAAACCTACTATTTGTTTCAGTAGCATTATTCCATTTCCTCTTGGTGTGGTAAACAATGTCAAAACTTAAACGAGATCGCGCAACTTAAGGAGCATCTATTATCATCATCTTTGGTGTCAGCGGCACAATTTGGATTGTTATTATAGCTAGGTTTTTATCAGATCGTATTTAACTCTATATTATTCCGAAATGGGTTTAGATTTTGGAAATTTATAAAACATAATATTTTTTGGAACCACCAGGTTTCTATTTAGAGTTACATTATGTATAAAGTTACAGAGCTACTTTGCATTTTATATTGCAGTAAATAAATGCTACCCAAGACCAAAATAATAATAATGCAAGTTTGTCAGCTGCTACCATACAAAACCTCGATCATGTGTACCTTAGTGTATGTTCCGGCCTGATCAAGTTGACAAGGATTGGGTTTAGTAAATTATAAGACCATCCATTACACATCAAGTGATTTTATTTTGCTTTCTACACTATATTTTATATTTGACAAGTCTAGTATTCTTGAAGTTGTTCACAAAAAATTATGCACATGGTCAAGTTTAAAATTATATCATGTATCTTCGCTCTAGGACTTAGAAAAAAATCATTACAAAGACTAAATTTCAATACAATATACAAACTTCAGTTTAAAAATTTATTTTTAAGTTGATGAATAAAAAGTTTCGTGATAAATATGTTTAATAATTCGAGCCACTATTTTTCTGCTACGATGGTTATTGTGAGACAGAATACGGTTGACAATATGTATTATAACATTTGGTTTCACTGTCACTTCCATAATCCATATCCTTCGTCGTTCCTGAAGCCTAAAATTGTTCATTATGAAAGTGAAATTCAAGTGATAAAAGTCAATTAGATAAATTCTGATTTTATTTACGCACTGTATCCGAACAACCATCTGATTGGCGCATTTTTTAGATAGCCAAAAATATAAATACCAGTTACCAGTGTCTAGTTCGCTGCATCCGTTGTCGTCATCGTTGACTCACCGGCGACATTTTCATCGACACAAACCCCGTTCGGGTACATTAACTTGGCTCAATCACCAATGAAATTATGACTTACGATATGCTGTGAATTTTGCACAATTTTGCACAACCAATGGCGATTTTTACACAAGCAACACAAAAAACTTACGGCAATTTCATTTAGGCTGAGCCAAGTTAATGCTAGAACAACCAAAATGGATTTTCATGTCAAAACCTATGCCATATTTTTGCACAATTTTGCATAACCAATTTCGAGTTTTGCACAAGCAACACAAAAAAGCTACGACATGGTTTCCAAAATAACGAATTTCTTGTGCAAACTTATACATATTTTTGCACACTTTTTGCACAATTTTGCACAACCAATTTCTATTTTTGCACAAGCAACACAAAAAAGTTACGACAACTTCATTTTGGCTGAGCCAAGTTAATGCTAGAACAACCAAAATGATTTTATGCAAAACCTATGCCATATTTTTGCACACTATTTGCACAATTTTGCACAACCAATTTCGATTTTTGCACAAGCAACACAAATCAAATCAGGTATTGTTTCATACATGTGTGTATATTTCTTTAGTAAATTTGTTGCATTGGGTATTAAATATTTAAGTTTTGAGCTTACAAATTTCAAGTTCAAAATACTTTGTAAGGAAAATTTGTATAAAACAGATTCTTCATACTTGTGTGCGAATTTTCTATAGTAAATATTTTGTTTTAATCGGAGGAAATGCCTTAGTTTTTACTAACAAACTTTCGAGTTAAACTAAACTCAAAACTCTATTGTTTATTTATACAACCTTATAACATCAATCAATTTAAATGCAAATGTTACTGGGTAGTCGACTGGAAAACGCCAAAGTCGTTAGACGAGTGAGCGAGTCACCCAGTAACATTCCATTTCCTCCCCTTACCTAAGGCTGGAACCAGTATGGGTCTTTCCTCACTCTAGCCTATATCATAGGCTAGAGTGGCGCATTATGGCTCACATTTGACGCGCTCTTATTCCAAAACTAAACTCAAAACCCTATAGTTTATTTTACAACCTTATATTATCAATCAATGTAATGCAAATTTTACCGGGTACTCAACACATGACTCGCTCACTCGTCTAACAACGACTTTGGCGTTTTCCTAGTCTAGCTGGCTAAGTCCCTGATATACCCGAAATGTGGGAGAACTAGGTTGAAACCCCTGGTCGTCATAGATTTTTAATTTCTGGGTTTAAAAAATCATAGGACGTTTTTAAAATAGCTGAATTTAGCTTAAAACCATCTCAATTGTCAGGTGAATTGACGACTAGAATTTTACCCGCCTCCTGACGTCACGAGGCAACATGGCGGAATGAGTTGGGAAAGATTCTCATTCCCCAAGTTGACCTGCTGAACGGCGCAAATCCTATCACGCTGTAACTTTTATTTTATTCATTATTTTTACAAAACTTAAGAGGAATAATATTTAGCAAACATATCATTCCTTCTAATAGCGATTACTTTGAATTTTTAGATACAACCATTAACTTGTTATTTCGATGTACGCATTATATATGAAACAAATATCCAAGTGTAAGTTTTCTCAACTTAAATTATTGAGAAAAAACTACGGATCGGATTTCGACAATACCTCCTTAAAAAAAACATCTGGCTGTTAAGACTAGAAATAAATTAACTTCCTAGATAGGAAGTGCACTGAACGAAAATTTACAGCACATGCTAATATGCAGGGTATGTGTTTTCATCTAAAATTCTCACTTTTGACGTACGGGTGAATCGTGAAAAATTTCACGCTGCATGTTACTACATGCTGTAAATTTTTGTTTAGTGCACTTTCTGTCCAAAATTTAATTTATTTCTTGTCTAATCAGTCGGATGCATTTTTTAAGGAGGCCTTCTCGAAATCCGATGATTAGTTTTTTGGCAATTGAAGTTGAGAAAACTTATAGTCGTTATGATTATTTTTCATGTATAATGCGTACATTGTTTTAACAAGCTAACGGCTGTGACAAAAAAATTCGAAATAATCACTAATTGAAAGGATTACATGTTTGCTAAATATTATTACTCTTAAGTTTTGTTCAAATAATGAATAGAATAAGAGTTAGGGCGTAATAAGTGTTGCACCGTTCAACAGACGTAAAATTGGGAAATCGGAATCTATCTCAAACTCTCGTCACGAGACCTATCGATCGTTTAAAGCTCCGCCTATCACCAGTCGTCAATTACCTGTGCTACTACAAACTAGACAAATGGGAGAACAGTAAAGAAGAAAAGGGAACAATAAAGAAAATGTCTCTAAATAAAGGAAATGAAAGGGGATAAACCTTATTTACTAGATCACACCCCAAACATATCAGGCTAGGTTTGCAAGAAATCAAAAACTTTTTCCTTCAATTATTTCTGTCCGCTCGCGCCAATTAGTTTAAAATGAACCACTGCTTTTGATAGTGTGACAGATGGTTTGTTTGTAATTAAGATGGCAGTGAGCGATTCTTTAGCTTCCACTTCCGTTTCCCGTCATTCCATTCTTCACGTTAAAAACAACATGGTGAGTATTTTATTTTACTAGGCCGCTTCGCGAACTCTTTTTTTAGTAGCGTTGATGGATGAGCTTTTTTGTAAGTTTTTTGTTTGCGTGGGATCTCTTTACTTTTGCAAGTGCTTTTTGAACGCATTGTAGGTGATTGTATCAAGTTTCTATCGTTACTTGTTAATTGTTTTTATTTACCTAAAAAAAACTCATATTAAAACCTTTATTCTATGGATTCTGGCTAACTTTTTCAACTTTTTTTTTGGAAAGGTACTACATCATCATTACCTTAATGTTCATGTAAAAAATGAACGTTGTAGCCTTACCCGTTTGGCTTTGGTCAGAATCGGCCCAAATATCACGAAAATATAGCATTAAATATCGGAAAAAATCGTAAAAGTACGATATTCATGAGAAATATTTCCTCGATTGTACCCAAAAACGTGGCAGGTCTAAGTTCAGAGATTTCGAAGGTCCCCTTCATTTAATTTTCATAAAGATCGCATATGCCATTTGCCCGGTAGAGCGCGAACAAATAGAGGAAAAAACAAAAAACAAACAAAAAAACAAAAACAAAAAAACACCCGAGCTAATTTTTCTTGGGGTGGGGTCAATGAAATTGAATTCTTCGCTTCGCTCATCCAATAATTATCCTAAGTGTTTACGTAAAATACCATTAGGACTTTCCTGAACGATTTTCGGTCCGAATGCCCGGAAAAATACCCTAAGGATGGCTGTAAGACTTTCCTGAACGATTTTCGGTCCGAATGCCCGGAAAAATACCATTAGGATGGCTGATAGTAAGTTATATGTTTACAACCACAGTGACCAGCAAAAAGTATTTTCAGTAAATAAGTTGTGTAAACGTAATTACTTTTACAAACAAGAATAAATTAATGTTATAGATTACAGATACATGGTTGATGAATATAGTTGATTCCATCATACCTAGGAGTTCAGATGTCCTCTGATATTTCTGTTAATGTTCACATTAGTTTGTTTCTTAAAAGTCTCATGATATGATTCTCTGCTTTATCAAACGAAATTGTTTTGCTTACTTCTCACCCAGGAACTATACTTGATACTTCCTTGATTCGAACCTATGTTGACAAAATGCTTGTGTTGATTGCGCCTAAATTAAACAAGTTGAAACTATCGTGTACAAATTCTAATTTACTTTGTTTTGAAATCAAAATAAATTTTCCCAGTTCACAATAATATAACTACCCTTTGTCAAAAACTTTCGGTATCCACGCTAGCAAGTCGTCATAATGCAACACACGCGATAGTCGTCTCCATTAATTCATCGTCTCTGATCTGCTAAAAATGTCAACTTTCACATCCATTATATTTACAAAAAACTACATTCCCTTCAAAATTCTATGTTGTCGTTTTGACGAATTTTCCCCAGCCAACCGAATTCAAAACACCTACAACATAATATTAGGCACAAATTGATACACAAATAGACACCAATCATAAGACATCACTCATTTACTCATTTAAAGAAGCTGTTTATGCCAGTTGACCATTTAACCATCTATATACTAATCACTTGAAGTTCATGTATATAGCATTTTCAAGTGACATTATTTCTATAGTTTTTTTAGCATCTACTTTTTGTCAACCTACAAAAACTTGTGTATAAAGTTTTTTATACTCTTATTTTGAAATTGTGTCATCAAGGTTGAATTAATATCTAATGAATATAAATGTGTATACAGAGATAAAAGATAAGCTTCTATTGTAAATAAACTTTAAAGGACTGGAAAACCTTAGCTTTTAAGTGAAAAATAGCGCTTTGTATAGATCTACCAAGACCACTGAGGACCGCGCCATAGGGAATCTAAATTTTGAAGGCGGGAAGGAAATTAGTTCTCTCTGGTCTCAGCGCCCCATAAGAGTTAGCATGGTACGAAAATGTAGCTCGCCGTATCTTTTGACTCGTGCAAAAAAATCTGAACCAATAATATCGCAAGATGCATAATTTTTCGAAAAAGATGATGGCATCCTACTTTTCTCGATGACGCTTACTAAATTCAAAACTATTATGAGTTATATGGACCCATGTTTGCGCACTGTCGCAAATGTCTGACTGAAGCGGCAACCTAAGGCGGTGTCACACTATCCCGTTCTGACGGTCCCGCGAAAGCGTGAGCGCTTTCTGCGGGATGGCCTCTACCATGTCTCACCAATCGGTAATTGCTTTTAGCAGGACATAATGGTCAGTTTCCTCGAGTAGTGAACGTGGTGAGTGCGACTACTCATGAAAGGTGGTGAAAAATTGAAAAAACTTGAAAAAACGGTCCGTTTTCAACGGACAGTGTGAACTTGTTTACTGCGTGTGTTGTCGCTCACATCCCGCTGTCCGTTAATCCAGTTTCGCGCAGAATTTGCGTAGTGCGTTAGAAACGGACAGGTGTGACACGTCGCATTTAAACATGTACCGTCCCTCCCGCAAAGCGCATCCGCTTTCGCGGGGACCGTCCAGAACGGGATGGTGCGACACCGACCTAAGCGAGACGCAGCCACGTTGTGTGCAGCTGTGGCATCCTCGCATACCACTCGCCTGTCCATGGTTGCTACATGTATTTCGCATTAAGATTTTGTTGGCATATGAAGGATATTTTATAAGTAATGTATAATCTAGTACAACCCAGTGACCTCACAGTAGCCACAAAGCAAGTCGGGTACAAAATGCTGTGCTGATGCCACGGACAAAATATTTTTACGTTCTTTTTCATTAGCAGTTTGGAAGGTTTTGCAACAGTGTAAATGTAGAGTTTACTTAAACTTAAAACAAATTTCATTAATATTTGCGATAGTGCAGAGTTCTGTATATCCACGCAAATAAGAAAGATTATAGTTTCTTACAGTATGAATATAATTCCGGTCCGTGGTCGGGTTCACGCGCTATCGCTTACGAAACATTTAGCACGGGTTAATCGCCTATACCAAGCTGACGGGAGAGAACCGGACAACGCCCACTTAGGTTCTCCTATTACGTGCGCGCGCCTCCGGGCCAAGTTCATTCTCGGTTTTAGGGGAGCTCCGTAGATACGGGCGCCGTACGGCTCAGTTCTAGCCGGCAGCCGTAAGGAACACATTTCTTTACGGCATACGGCGGGAGCACCTTTATTTTTCTCCGCCGATCGCTCGTGATACGCGTGTATGCGCTCATCGCCTGCATTCAAGAAACTTGGACTCGTCCGTTTTGGCCAGGGCTTATAGCATCTATTCACAAAACTCTATTTTCACAAACCTCTGCTAATCACTCTAAACTCTTTCGCTAGATTTGCATTAGGTATTTTATTGCTTCAATTCAAGTATTTATGTTTTTCCGTTGCAATTCAGTAAAGTGTGTTTTTTATGTATTCATATTTTTGTTTTACATTTTATAAATATATCTTTGTAATTTTTAATGATATGTTTTTTGTATAACATCTTGGTTGAATTCAATTGTGCTATTTGTGTATTTTTAAGTGTTAGTTATCTGTGGTTACTTATTAAGTGTAAGTTAATTACTTGGTGTCAAGAGAAAATACAAAACTATTGTTTTCTTTCAGTAGCATTATTCCTCGTCCACTTGGAAAATCATATTAACAATGACAATGAGACCGAGACTGAGATCGCGCAATTTAAAGGAGCATCTAATTATCTTCATGTTTGGTAAGCAAAATACATACTTATAGCTAGGTTATATCAGATTGTATTTAACTCTATATTCTACCGAAATGGGTTTACATTTTGGAAATTTATGAAACAATATTATTTGGAACCACCAGGTTTCTATTTAGAATTACATTGAGGTGTATAGGTACAGATCAACTTTGTATTTTATATTGGATTAAAAATGCAACCCACGACCAAAATAACAACAATGTCAGATTGCCAGCTGCTACTTGCCCAAACTTTGACCGTGCGAACCATAGTGGATATTCCGGGTGAAACATCTTTGCAATGCCCCATCAGGTAGACGAGGATTGGGAATAGTAAATTAGGACCATCCATTACACATCAAGTGATTTTATTTTGCTTTCTACACTATCTTTTATATCTGGCAAATCTAGTATTCTTGAAGTTGTTCACAAGAAATAATGCACATGGCCTATAGTTTAAAATTATATCATATATTATCACTCTATGACTAAGAAGAAAATCATTACAAAGCTTAAATTTCAATACAATTTACATACTTCACCCGTTTTAAAATTAATTTCATAGTTCAGTTTGATATTCACAATATTCATTTACATGGACTATCTGAGGATTAAAATTTAACAATTAATGTATGATCTATTGACAAGAATACCTATGTCCATAAAACGACTGATAAATCGATATCATAATCGAATGAAGTTCTAAATGTATGAAAACAATAGAGACATAAACCCTAGTTTGAAGCGAATGTGGCCATATGGTTAACCGTGTGTACAAACAACTCAATGCTATTAACCGATCCAGGTGACTAATGCTTTTCCAATAGTAGCGCAGTTCACATAGCCACTGCCGCAGACTTTCTTCCCGAAGGTGACCACCCTGCCGAGAGCTTTGCGTACTTTGCTGAACCAGCCTCTGGTGACTCCCGAGGATTTGATTGTGGTGTCCTTGACGCACTGGGCAAGGTCAAGGAGAACTTTGGCCAGAGGTTCGGCTGAGACGGCGATGGCAGCTTTCTCGCAGGTCGCCTTGTCCTTGAGTTCAGCGCGGCACTTCCTGTAGGCGGCCCTGGTGTCGCTGCGAATCTGGGGGAGAAACAGAGGGTTGGTGGCAGGCAGAGCGTCCGAAGATTCACTATAAGTAGTATCAACACGACAAAAAAGATCCGATTCTGTCGTCCCCATATCTCCAATTATCAGTTCATGGAGCTGAATCAAAGCAACAGCTGCTGCATATGGCCAAGAATATGGCAAAAGGAGTAAAGATAAATTCTATCTGTGCTATTTTGTCCTACTTTGTCCAATCCTATGTAGTGTGTTAGGCTGATATGATTGGGGAGGGCAGCAAACATTAACTTACGCAGTATACTGAGTAACAAAAAATCTCACAACATTTTACAGAATGTAATATTTGAAAATTAGTTAATAAAATTCCAAGAATGATTGAACTTTGGATGAAACTTGGTTCTATAAACTCTTCTCTCACCTTCCTAATAGGCGCGCGCTGTGCCCTGAGACAGGTTGTGTACTTAGGTCCAAGATTCCTCACGACCTTCAAGATACCGATCAACTCAGACCTGCGTCCCTTGAGAGTAACTTTAGAGTCTTCCTGTACATCTTCCTCGTCCATCATCAACGACTCGTCTAGTGCCGCCTGCATCTCATCCTGGGAGATTATTTCGTCGTCCTGTTCGTCCTGAGCTATTTCGTCCTGATCTGCTTCGTCCTCATCGGCCCATTCTTCGGCAGGAGCAGCCTTCAAAACCTGGAAGGAAATACATGTTGTTAGATAACCCATTCAGGGTAGAGCTTATATTGGTATCTTCCATTAAAAGTAATTTTATATGTTTTTCTGATATGCTTATTGAATATCCATAGTAAAATTTTCAATTGACTATTTCTTATGACCAATTGATATCAACTAAAATTTGTAACATTCAATTGACCAACAATAGACATTAAAAACTATATCACTTAATCTGGAAATGTTTCAATTGGCATCATTTCACATCAATTGACAGTTACCATAGATCATTTTTACTAAATAATTCAACAAATTGAAATCACTTGGCATCAACTTATCTCAATTGGTAACATTTCCAAATCAAATGATGCCATTTTTTAAAAAAAATTGATGATTGCAATATTATTTTGTTATTAGTAATTGCTTGGAAATTAAAATTTATACATGGGATTCTTGTACATGAATGAATGCAGATTCAGTAATGCTGTAGTAACTGATGATAGTCTCTTTAAACGTGGAGATTGCGAAGTGCTAAAGCTAATTTGCTAAGAAACGAGTTAGTCAATTTTGGTTTCGGGAAATGAATCTAAACTGAAATTCACAAAAAAAATTGAGACATACGACGGTATCATGTCAACTCCTTGTTTATAATTTACTCCACTCACAAAACAACTTTGTAATAGAACAGCCTAGAATTAAACACAAAAAAGTATTTAACAAAGAACAATAGCCAAGCCGTTCTTCATTTGTGCACTAACAATTAGTAGAATTAATTTCAACATTGACTGCATTCAATCCAAGTTTGGCGCATTCAATTTGCAACTATTCCTATACGCCTCTGAAAGTATTTTCTTTTTGTGTAATTATTCGTGCAAATTCAATGCGTCGAGCTTAGCTTTGATGCAGTCAATGTGTGCTTTCAGCCATTTTCATTTAACCTTCAAAATATCAGTAAGAGTGCTCTGGAATAGACTTAAGGCTTTATGGCTGAGTTTGAGTAAACCAGACTTTGACACAGAACGCAGAGCTAAAGTCTGGATGTCTCGGAAGCTCTATCGTTTGTCCTATCGGATTGTGGTTTGAAACAAAATGTTAAGTAAGAATGTGATAATATGCGGTATCAAAGCACATTTTCCAAATATTTTTCACTTTTCTTACTAACTGATCGTATTGACACCAATCAGTTAATTTGTAGTAATTTCCCAATTTTGTGTTGGAGACAATTTGGTATGTCGAAATGTGCTTTGATAGCGACATACACTCATCCTTCCTGAATAGCCTTCCAAAAATGAAGAGTATTTTGGATGAAAAATGAAAGGTCAAAAAGCGGTCCTGATTGTATGTGAAGTAATTAGCTGGATTTGACGTTTAAGCGTGTTTTTAAGTGTGCATTTAACATATTAAAAAAAGTTGGCCCGAGCGTGGCAAACAGTCTTAATGGAAATTGTGCTACCTTCTGCAGAATTCAAACCCAACACTCATACAACTAAAGTGCTAGTTTGCAAGTGAATTTCTCGTGTACTTACGCCAATCGTCGAAACCGCCAGAAGGACACAGAAGAAGACCTTGCTGTTCATCCTTGCCTCGTGTAGATGACTGTTCTCAGTGGAAGACTCAGTATAATGTACTTTTGGCAAAGAAATTCTGGGCTTTTATACTAACTGTGCTTACGCCTTTAGTTAGGTTACGTGCGAACAACACATATTGTTCAAAACAAAGAAATTAAAACTGTTTGACAAAAACACGATTATAAAAATTAGGTTATAACTAAATCCAAATTTACACAAACTGCCTCGCTATTCTCCTAGTTATGGCTGTGTTAGTCTGGATGAACGTTGAATACGATTGCGTTCTGAATTACAAAGTAATTTTCAGAAGCTTATCTCAATTGTATTTGTTTGTTAAATATTATAGGGAGTTCGTTGTTTTTCACAATATGACTCAAGTACAACTTGAATTATGGAACAAGGACACAGACATAAGTAATATAGAAATCTCGTGGGTTATAATATTTAAGATTGTGACTTGGATGACCATGTCACAAAACTAAATCTATGTACCATATAAGAATATTGTGATACTTAGCTGGATACTTGTGGCTGTAATTTCCATCTACACTACTTATCGGATCAAAATAAAATTAACATATTCGTGACCGGACAGACATTCGAAATGATTTGGCCACCTCAGATTTTGTATCCGTAAAGTTTTAAAAAAAAACTTTCGATTAACTTTGATGTAACTTTTTAACTTTTTGAACGATTTTGCCACAAAACTAATGGCATTCAATCGAGAACGAAGCTTGCGGATGGTGAAAATTTCAACTCGATCCGAGCCTCCATTCGAACGTTATGGCGAGACATACAAAAAAAAAAACAAAACAAAAAAAAAAAAACAAGACCAGTGACTTATTTTTCCGGCAGAGTCAAATGGAAACGCTCGCTTCGCTCGCTTAATTGAGCGAGCGAAGCGAGCGTCTCCACTTGACTCTTATGGCTCGAATGTCTGTTTTTTTTTTTTCTGTTACTGCTTCGATACAGGTCGCACCGTTTCTCTGATCGACCTGAAATTTTGCACACATGTACATACCACCTAGGCGGGTTGCTGTATAGTTTTGTGGCAAAATCGTTCAAAAAGTTAAAAAGTTACATTAAAGTTAATCGAAAGTTTTTTTTTCAAACTAAACGGCGACAAAATCTGAGGTGGCCAAATCATTTAGAATGTCCGTCCGATCACGAATATGTTATTTTTATTTTGATCCGATAAGTAGTGTAGATGGAAATTACATTATAACAAAGTCCCGTTACCATGGCAACGGAAAGTCGCACAGCTTTTTTGGCTCATGATAGCGGTCAAACGGAGGCTCGGATCGAGTTGAAATTTTGACCATCCGCAAGTTTCGTTCCCGATTGAATGCCATTAGTTTTGAAGCAAAATCGTTCAAAAAGTTATAAAGTTACATTAAAGTTAATCTAAAGTTTTTTTTTTAAAACTAAACGGCGACAAAATCTGAGGTAGCCAAATCATTTAGAATGTCCGTCCGGTCACGAATATGTTAATTTTATTTTGATCCGATAAGTAGTGTAGATAGCAATTACATTTTAACAAAAGTAACGTTAACATGGCAACGAAAAGTCGCACAAGAATTCTGGTCACTATGTACTGCCACCTAGAAGAAATCAAGAGTAAAATAGTTTTCCCAAAGAAATGATGTCAAGGTCCTCTAGATGGCGGTGGATTTTATCCATTCTCTCCTATTTTACAAATTTTCAGCCAAATCGGTCAAGACCTAAAAGACTTATTGGTATGTAACATTATGGGAATGTCGTACTCGGGTCGTGTTGCACGTACCGGTGCTCGCTCAACAACGCGTCCAACTGAGCGTTTTCCTAGTTATTTATTATTGCCAAGGTATTTGGGTAAACCCGTGTGTAAACCTTTACTTCGTGGATAAAATCCACCGCCATCTAGTGGACCTTGACTCCTTGGAAAAAACTATTTAAACTCTTTGTTGTTGACAAATAATAGACTGCTTCCTCGAAAGTATTTTGATTACTTCTAGGTGGCAGTGCATTAGAAACTTCGCGCGTCTTTTCGTTGCCATGGCAACGTTACTTTTGTTATAATGTAATTTCCATCTACACTACTTATCAGATCAAAATAAAATTAACATATTCGTGACCGGACGGATATTCTAAATGATTTTTCTATCTCAGATTTTGTCGCCGTTTAGTTTGAAAAAACAAATTTTGATTAACTTTAATGTAACTTTTTTAATTTTTGAACGATTTTGCCACAAAACTAATGGCACTCAATCGAGAACGAAGCTTGAAGATGGTCAAAATTTCAACTCGATCCGAGCCTCGTTCGAACGTTATGGCGAGACATACAAAAAAAAAAAAAGACAGTTACTAATTTTTCCGGCAGAGTCAAATGGAAACGCTCGCTTAATTAACAATCTAGATGTTTTGAAGTTAACCGTCCCGGTAGAAGGGTAAAGCACTTGACCGGTAATCGGGAGACCGGGGTTCGATACCCCGCTGGGATGCATTTTCTCATTCATAAAATTACACCTACGGGAGTGTTTCCCGAGTAATGAAATTGAAAAAAGGGCTTGAATTTGGTTCAACATTAATAATAATAATTTCTCGTGAGAAACCTGCCATGCCCCTGTTCAGATATCTAACTAGGTATTTTTGGACTTTGAACATGTGAAGGGATGTCTGAGGGCTGATTAAGAGGATTCAATCCCTTGAACCCGCGAACCAACACGTTCGGTATAGGGTTCAACATTTTCTCGAAACATGTTTAAACTTTCATCTTGTCGCGTCGCCTCTGACACTGATAAAAACAAGGCGTCATTCTACATTCCTATCAAACATTTAATGTAATTTAAGTAAAATAATTTTACTTAAATTAAATCAAATCAAATAAAATACAATATATAGAAGATTATAATTATTATAATCTTCTAATTATTGTATTTTATTTTATTTTAGTCTATTGATCCAGCCATAGTACACATGTAGGATATTAAGCTACGAAGTTATTGCATTTACAACAATAATGAACAATACACAAAGACATTTACACCTAAATATAATTTACAATTATAACATGCACTCCTAAAAGTAATTGGAAAAGGAAAATAAAATTCATTAAGCCAAAGGGAATACAATGTTGTATGTCAAACTTGAATGATTAAATCGTTAACTCAGCAAACCCTTAGCCCCAAAAGTTCTACTGTAAACGCATTTCACCATACGTCAGTGGTACGTTTGTGACGGATGGATAGTAAACTTAAAATTACAGACCGGATTAAAATCGTCCCTTGATATAGACTTATCATTATGTCAGTGGACGTCGCCCAGTTCTATGGACAGGCAATTGTAGCATGAACTGGGAAGTCCAAGGTTGTACTTTATAGTGTACAATCGCGTTGTTTTATGTTCAATGTTATATACATTCGTTCAACATACTGTGCATATTTCCTTTCATTACAACATTAAACAATAAGACCGCCATCTACGTTTTGATGTGATTGCAGATTGCAGATAATCATTTGACTGACTCGTTGGTTTTGTCGTTTTGTCGTGGCTCCGCTACCAATGGTATAAAAAAAGGTATAGGGTTCGATATTTAACTTCTTTAACACTGTTTATGTCGAACTGGGTCCAACTTTTTTAATAATGTTAAATGTCCATTTAAAAATACGCTTGATCGTCAAATCCAGCTAATTTCATTTTAAGGTTAAAAGCGGTGCATACTGTAGGCCACAGTCTGCACCGCTTTTGACCTTTAATTTCCATCGAAAAAATCTGAAGTTTTAGGAGGTTGCTCAGAAAGAATGAGATCATTTTGACATTTTAAATAATTTTCTTTTACACAAAATTGGGAAATTTCTACAAATTAACTGTTTGGGGGCATATTTACGGTCACTTAATAAGAAAAGTAAACAATATTTGAAAAATGTGCTTTAATTCCGCAAATAAACATTCTTATATGACATTTTGGTGCAAACCGAAACCAGATAGGACAAACGATAGAGCTTCCCAGTGATCCAGACTGCATTCTTCGAAAAAAACTCGTTTTCGCGACCTCGGTCAACAGTCTTATGTCCATTGTTCTTAGCTTAAGAATGTGTAAACGGTGACTTTGGAGCCGTCCTAGCAACAAGGCACAACATAAATTCTAAGTTTGTTCGCGGGTTTATCGTGTCTAGCTTCATTGATCGGCGTCTTTGGTGTTGGCGCCTACAGAGGTGGCTTGGTCGGCTTTAAATTGAATGTCCCCAACTAAAAATCAGTTATATGACCGAGTTAGTAGATAAATACGTCTGTATTTATTTTTTACTTATATAATGTTCAAGGTAGTATGCTACATGTGCGTAAACAATCTCACTGGATTATATCCTACCAAGATCCACTAGATTAATTAAGTGATATGTAGGTTATGTCCGTCTCAAAAACATTTAGTTATATTCAAGTTTTATTAAAAGACATTTCAGTCATCTTTTAGTCAACTTTTAAAATATTGTTTAAATGGCTAGTTGTAAAAATGGCTAAAGTAACATAATATACCGCATGGATAACGGCTTGTGTAGTAAGGGGTGCGGATCGAGTGGGGTGGGGTGAGATGGAATATGATTGAAACTGAAACTGCCAAGCTCTGCATTAACCTTCACTCTATCTTGAGTTCAGAAGCCAGCGCTTTAGCCGAGGTAGTTTAACCGGTTCCCTCGAACATCGAAGTTAAGCAAAGTAGGGCGTGGTCAGGGGTAGAGTGGGTGACCGCTCTGACTTGAAACTTACGTATAACGCTGGTTAGAGCAGATGGAGGGTTCGAGAGCTAGTGTAACGGCTTCGTTCTCCTCGACGTTTGCTCGGCAGTCCGGACTAGTGGAGGAACCTGACTGTCAAAGGTTACACCGTCTTTTCGGATGGGACATTAAGCCGTTGGTCCCCTTGGTACTTTTCGAAAGGAGAAGCTACTTGCCGGTACCGGGTTTCCCCTCCTCCCTTCTGTTCATACTTCATCCTCATCTATCACCACTCATCGTCTCGAATAGCCTTAGTGCATTAATATGATACGTTAAGCAATATCCAAACCAATTAAGTTCAGAACCAGACTAGGAACGAGGTGAAGTGAGATATGTTAACAGAAGGAACGACAAGAAACCGAACCACATCTGGTCAGAGGGAACGGTTGGATCCGAGCTTGACTGAGTGTACAGTTGGTGAAGAAAGTAAATACACCTTAACGCAATGCATACCATTCTAGTGTAAAAGTATAACTATAGACAATGTATTTTATCAAAATCATTTTACTCGATTAATTAATTCTTAGGTACTAGTTAAAATGTACTTTAAGGCTATTCGACCGCGTTTTTCTATTTTTCGAAATATGCTACAAAGTCAAAATAAAGCGAATGGCTTTGAAACCTGGCTACTGAGTGTACAGTTGGTGAAGAAAGTAAATACACCTTAACGCAATGCATACCATTCTATTGTAAAAGTATAACTATAGACAATGTATTTTATCAAAAATCATTTTACTCGATTAATTAATTCTTAGGTACTAGTTAAAATGTACTTTAAGGCTATTCGACCGCGTTTTTCTATTTTTCGAAATATGCTACAAAGTCAAAATAAAGCGAATGGCTTTGAAACCTGGCTACTGAGTGTACAGTTGGTGAAGAAAGTAAATACACCTTAAACGCAATGCATACCATTCTAGTGTAAAAGTATAACTATAGACAATGTATTTTATCAAAATCATTTTACTCGATTAATTAATTCTTAGGTACTAGTTAAAATGTTCTTAAAGGCTATTCGACCGCGTTTTTCTATTTTTCGAAATATGCTACAAAGTCAAAATAAAGCGAATGGCTTTGAAACCTGGCTACTGAGTGTACAGTTGGTGAAGAAAGTAAATACACCTTAACGCAATGCATACCATTCTAGTGTAAAAGTATAACTATAGACAATGTATTTTATCAAAATCATTTTACTCGATTAATTAATTCTTAGGTACTAGTTAAAATGTACTTTAAGGCTATTCGACCGCGTTTTTCTATTTTTCGAAATATGCTACAAAGTCAAAATAAAGCGAATGGCTTTGAAACCTGGCTACTGAGTGTACAGTTGGTGAAGAAAGTAAATACACCTTAACGCAATGCATACCATTCTAGTGTAAAAGTATAACTATAGACAATGTATTTTATCAAAATCATTTTACTCGATTAATTAATTCTTAGGTACTAGTTAAAATGTACTTTAAGGCTATTCGACCGCGTTTTTCTATTTTTCGAAATATGCTACAAAGTCAAAATAAAGCGAATGGCTTTGAAACCTGGTTCTTTTAGAAAATCAAAACAATTTTTTTTTCCTATCCGGTATACGGCCAATATCGCCACCTCAAAATAATTTCAAAACTTCAATTCGCCAACACACCAATCAACGTAGAGTGTTGTGCTTTTGACATTAATTTTCAGCTGGTTTTCTATAATATGCTGACTGAGAGAAAAAATATTTATTTTTTAATTAATATATTATTTTAGACAATTATTGTCTTTCCTGCGAATTTTTTCGTTTGGCGGCTTTTTTCTCTCAGTCAGCCTATAGAAAACCAGTTGAAAATTAATATCACAAAAACACAACACCCTACGTCGAATGGTGTGCCTTGGCGAATTAAAGTTTGAAATTATTTTGAGATGGCGATAATGGCCGTGTACCGGATCATTTTTTTAAAACAGTTTTAAATTTTCTAAAAGAGCCATTTTTTAAAGCCATTCACTATATTTGGACTTGGTAACATATTTTGGAAAATAGAAAAACGCGTTCGAATAGCCTTAACAATTTTTTTGTACCCGGTCATTGAATGCATACATACACAAAATCTCACTGTCGAGTAACATACTTCAAAACATGCAAATACATGTCCGGTTCTTATCACTTATTGTTATCATTGACTCGGAACAATTTCTGCTAAACAGTGTTAGTACAACATTTAACATAAAATGTCAATACCCCGGAAAGATAAATGTAAAGACTGCCTATCGTTTAGTACAAAAACGTGGCACGTTCCTATTATAAATAGTCAAGAAGGGCACGATTTTATCAAGCTACGTGGTTTAAAAAAAAAATCATCAAACCCAAATGTGTCTCAAACTTGATAGAGCACAAAGTTCTATCGTGCATTGATTAGTATGTTCACGAAAACTCACTCTGGGTAACATCTGTTGGGTTTTGAGCACTTAAAGGTGGTCAAAATGTTGTTTTGGGTTCTTTTTGTTATTGGAGTGTTAGCGAACCAGGTACAGCCAAGCAGCGCCTTAGTAAGTATAACTAGCATGGGTTCGTGGGGTTTCAAAATGGTTTAGGGTTAGGGGGTACTTTGGGAGCCAACGGTGCAAAATATAGTTTAAACACGAGATAAATAAGGGATTAAGAAGAAATCACTCAAATTGCATAGTCCACACTAGTTTACATCCAAAAGATCGATAAATATATTTGATATTATTGAAGTTCTTCAAATCAAATTGTAACAATTTTTGACCAGCAGGAAACGGTAGTTCGCTAGGGCTATTTCTAAAGCGTCGGAAGTGGCCAGCGGACGTAGCCCTCAGAATTGCTTTTACAGGGTCCCGACTTTGAATGGTTTATGAATAATCCAGAGCTTTAATTTGCAATGTTTCTTTGCTTAAACGATATTAACAGATATTAGAATACATATTTGATTAGTTTGAACTGCTAGATGTTATGCACCTTTGCTTCCCTTCTCTGGGATCGCAAACCGGATATTTGCCTGGATTTAGGAAAGTGGGAGAGAAGTTACCAATCCCAACCCCAACAACGTCCACGACGACGACAACGACGACCATACCCAAGCCAATGCCCAAGGTAAGATAACACGGCTAGCGACCATCTTAGGCAAAAATATGTGGTAAAGAGTAAGTCGGTTGGCAGAATGACAAAAGTTCCTACTGGTTTCATGAAATTAATAAATACTAATTCTAAGATTGTTTCAAATTAACCTCGGTGATTCTGGCGTTGTCCACGGGGTGAATCGTATCCAGCTTAATTAGCTAGTGTTTATATATAAATTAATATCAGTGTTCGCTCGTCGATGAGTCGGTCCCAACAGGATTGGCTTAGTCTACTTTAAATTTAATGCCCCTACTGAAAATCAGTTGTGTGACTTAGTGGGTTGACTATAAATACAAGTTTATTTATTATTTTATTTATTTCATTATGATAGTATGGTGTGAATCGTAAACGGTGACTTTGGAGCATTCCACACAACGAATGACACTATACAAGGTGTATTGAACCCGAACTCGACGACTATGAAAACCATGTCCTTGTAATATGGTTAATAATATAATTATTAAATATTATTATTAAGCTCGTCTTGTAGTCGTCATAGTAGGCTGGTTTTTATTTTGTAAGCAAAATTTTTAACACACGACTTGATTGATTGATTGATTGAGTATTGCTTAACGTCTCATATTTATGCAACTTGGCTAATCGAGACGAAGGGAGGGACGTAAGGGATGACGCGGGGGAACAAGGGGTGGACAGGCCTGTGCTGGTCAGAACCAGCCACAAGCGTATGGGGAGGACAGGGGTTCCCCCACGTCGTGGTCGTGGTCGACTCCATCGGTGTCATCATCCGTCCGTGTTGTCATTGTCGTTGCCGTCGGGGAGGTATAGTCAAAGGGAAGGGGAAAGTTCCCCGACGACGACTTGAACTAAATTTACTTGGGACATGTGGGTCGGCATCTGTTTTCATTCGGAAATAAACAGACAAATAAAGTTGTATTATATTGTTCGACTGTCTTTTATTTTCAGGCCCCGCAATCTATTGGAACAAGTATTCCTGGAGGTTTGCGATCCATGGTAGAATACTTCGACTACAAGTTAGATCCTGGCACCTACTCGGCACCAGTTACCAAACGGCCACCTTTACAATCAATACCTATACCGTCTGCGGTAAGTCTTTCCTCTTACACAGGGCAGCAAAGTAAAGAACACACACACACACACACACACACCTCTGCCACCTCTGCCAGGTGAATCCTGAGCAGTTAAAAAAGGCGCTTTTGATAATTTTTCATCCCATTTTTTACTCGGAAGGAATGATCGCACCACAACAAAAATTAGCATAGGTTGTCAGGTACCTAAATAGCTATGATTATAACGTATTTAAAGTTCATGTCACGTTTCATGGCGGCTGGGAAACACCCTGAAAACGCAAAAATGTGTCTTTTAAACGAGGTACTCAAGTGTACAATATTCTATAGCAGGCACCTAGGTAATAGATTTTAAAAAATAAAATCTTTCCGAAGACAACCCCAATGCCTACTACTTATGGGGTGGAAATTTGGCTTAATCTGAGATTTTTCGGAATATATTTAAGGAAATCCTTGAATAAAATCTTCAGTAAGGATTTTAAAGTGTGGGTTTTGATCCAGGTACGTCCCAAAATATAGTCTCGGTGCGTGTTTCGTGAGAAATCTCCATCGGTGAATTGTATTATTACGTTACATGATTTTAGTGCGCCTAAACGTAAGTAAACAGATTGTTGACTACATACTCGTAGGTACATTGCCCTATAGATTGTAATAATAACCTTTTTTGCCATGATAGACTTATACCGTATCAAGTGTGGCCTATTTACTTATTATTTACAACAATGAGTCAATCATCAAACATTATTGTGCTTATAGAATAACGTTTACCAAATTATATTAAAAAAATACAAAATTTGACCTTTATTGATCTCTGCTGGCCATAAAATTAATTTAAATCAATTAAAATTTGATTACATACCATGGTTACTAGATTTCAAAAATAAGTTTGTTTTTTTAAATTCCATTTTATTACATTTTCATTTAGGGGATGATTAGACCCATCCACCCTTTGGGGATTTTAGGGGATTCTTTATGGGTTATTTAGTTTCTTTTTCTGAATCAAATGATACCAAATTCGCTTCTGTTGCAATTTGTCCTAGATTCAGCCTCAAATTTGCGGATAGACCCCGGACTATATCTATCTTCTATACATAAAAACGAATGTATGTGTGTCTGTCTGTCTGTATGTTTGTCCTTTATGCATTACTACACCATTCAACCGATCTTCATGAAACTTGGCACATACATGTATTTTTTTACGGGGAAGGTTTTTATGCTATCCATTTTGTTGTAACTCCTCCACGTGGTGATCGGTGCCTGCAAAGAGGATACATTCGTTTTTATATACACTAGGAAGCTTCGCAAACGCTTTTTCAGGCGCGTTGTTGGATGAGCGTATGTTTTTTTTAAACGAAATCAGTGTAAAATTGCGATTTTCATGATGAATTATTTTTCGATGGCGCTCAAATTTCACACAAATACATTAATTCATAAAATTAAGGTTCTGTGAAAATATTATTACAATCGGATAAAGCATGTAGGTGTTATAAGTCGAACAAATTGTTTTTTAAATGAAAAAAGTGTAAAATTGCGATTTTCATGAGAAATTATATTTTGGTCGCGCTCAAATTTCACAACAATCTATAAATTCATAAAATTAAGGTTCTGTAAAAACATTATTACAATCGGATAAAGCATGTGGGTGTTATAAGTCGAAGAATGATTTAAAAATTTAAAAAAATCATAAAATTGCGATTTTCATAAGAAATAACTTTTCGATTGCGCTCAAATTTCACGCGAATATATAAATTCATTAAATTAAGGTTCTGTGAAAAAATCATTACAATAGGATAAAGAATGTAGGTGTAATAAGTCGAAGAATGTTTTTTTTTAATCCAAAAATATCGTAAAATTGCAATTTTAATGAGAAATTTTTTTTCGATTGCGCTAAAAACGTGGAAGTTCTAAGTTTAGAGTTTTCAAAAGCCTCCAGAAAATTTCATCGCAATTGGAGTAATGTTTTAGCCGGAATCGTGTTAACAAACACACAAAAATGCAAACAGAAAAAAATAAGAAAAACGAAAAAAATCGTAAAATTGCGATTTTCATGAGAAATAATCTTTCGGTTGCTATCAAAAACGTGGCAGCTCAAGTCCAAAGATTTAAAAGGTCTCCAGAAAATGTCATCGAAATTGTAGTATCGGTTTAGCTAGAATCGTGTTAACAAAACCACAAAAATACAAACAGAAAAAAACGAGAAAATCGAAAAAAATCGAAAAATTGCAATTTTCATGAGAAATAATTTTTCGATCGATTTTTCGCACGTGATAGTTCTAAGTTTAGTGATTTCAAAGGTCTCCAGAAAATTTCATCGCTATTGGAGTATCGGTTTTGACGGAATCGGGTTAACAGACTCAGACACACAAAAATACAAAAAAAAAAGAAAGAAAGAAAGAAAAAAAACATTCCCGATTTTTTTCTCCAGTGTTGTGAAATGGAATCTTCGCTAAGCTCATCCAACTACAACATTCATCCGATCTACATGGAACTTGGCACATATATGTATTTTTTCACGGGGAAAGTTTCTATGCTTTCCATTTTGTTTTAACTCATCCACGTGGTGCCTGCAAAGAGGACTCACCAATGAATTGATTTCGACACCGTTGGACATATCACCATGAAAGTTGACACATATACGTATTTGGATGAGCTAAGCGAAGACTTCAATTTCACTGACCCCCCCCAAAAAATTTAGCTCGGGTGTTTTTTTTTTTTTTTTTTTGTTTTTTGTTTTTGTATTTTTGTCTGTTTGTTCGCTCTCTACCGGGCAAACGGCATATGCGATCTTGATGAAAATTTGACAGGACCTTCGAAATCTCTGAACTTAGACTTGCCACGTTTTTGAGTACAATCGAAGAAATATTTCTCATGAATATCGTACTTTTACGATTTTTTTCGATTTTTTGTGCGATATTTTCGTGCCATTTGGGCCAATTTTGACCAAACGGGTGGGGCTACAACGTTCATACATGGACAGTTAGGTTATTGTGATGTAGTACATTTTGAAAGAAAAAGTTGAAAAAGTTAGCCAGAAATTACAGAAATAAAGCTTTTAATATAAGTTTTTTGATTTTTTGTGCGATATTTTCGTGCCATTTGGGCCAATTCTGACCAAACGGGTGGGGCTACAACGTTCATATTATACATGGACTTTAAGGTTATGGTGATGTAGTACCTTTTGAAAGAAAAAGTTGAAAAAGTTAGCCAGAATCCATAGAAATAAAGCTTTTAATATAAGTTTTTTACGATAAATAATACTAATTGACAAGAAACAATAGAAACTTGACAACAATCCCCTACAATGCGTAGGCAACAAAACAAAGCACTTGCAAAAGTAAAGATATCCCACGCAAACTAAAACTTTAAAAAGCTCATCCATCAACGCGGCGGGACTTTAGCGTTTTCCTAGTTTTTTATTGAGGAGTTCACTCCCACAAAGGGTTCTGGCATACGTCGCAGCAACGAGTGACGGGTAAGCTAGTTATTGGATGAGCGAAGCGAAGACTTCAATTTCACTGACCCCTTAAAAAATTTAGCTCCAATGTTTTTTTTTTTGATGAGCGTAGCGAGCGTAGCGAGCGAAGCGAAGATTCCATTTCACTACACTGGAGAAAAAAATCCGGAATGTTTTTTTTTTTCTTTCTTTCTGTATTTTTGGCTGTTTGTTAACACGATTCCGGCTAAACCAATACTCCAATTGCGATGAAATTTTATGGGGGCCTTCGAAATCTCTGAACTTAGAACTGCCACGTTTTTGAGCGCAATCGAAAAATTATTTCTAATGAAAATCGCAAATTTACGATTTTTTTCGATTTTTAAAAAATTTCTTCGACTTATAACATCTACATGCTTAATCCGATTTTAATAATTTTTTACAGAACCTTAATTTTATGAATTAGGATATTCTTGTGAAATTTGAGAACAATCGAAAAATTATTTCTCATGAAAATCGAAATTTTACGGGTTTTTTCTTTTTTTTAACAAATCTTTCACTTATAACACCTACATGCTTTATCCTATTGTAATGATTTTTTTACAGAACCTAAATTTTATGAATTATTATATTCGTGTAAAATTTGAGCGCAATAGAATAATTATTTGTTATGAAAATAGCAATTTTACGATTTTTTTCTTTTTTTAAAATTACGATTAAGAAAAATAAAAGAATAAAGTTAATTTTTTATTTAATTTAATTTAATTTAAAAAAAATCGACTTAGTAATAAATTTTTCACAAAACAACAGAAAATCTGCATAACACATGGCAGGTCAATGCACCAATTACGCTCATCCAACAACGCGGCGGGACTTAAGCGTTTTCCTAAGTATTTTTGTCTGTTTGTTCGCTCTCTACCAGGCAAACGGCTTATCCGATCTTGATGAAAATTGGAGGGGACCTTTGAAATCTCTGAAGTTAGAGCTGTATCGTTTTTGGGTACAATCGAAGAAATATTTCACATGAATATCGTACTTTTACGATTTTTTACGATTTTTAGTGCGATATTTTCGTGACATTTGGGCCGATTCTGACCTAACGGGTGGAGGTACAACGTTCATATTTTACATGTACATTAAGGTAATGGTTATGTATTGCTTTATGAAAGGAAAAGTTGAAAAGTTAGCCAGAATCCATAGAATAAAGGTTTTAATATGAGTTTTTTGAGGTACATTATAACAATTAACAAGTAACTATAGAAACTTGACAACAATCACCTACAATGCGTTCATAAATCAATCCTCGGGCCTACAGATATTTAACATTCTAATTACCCTAGTAATTAGTACTTTATAAATTAAAATTATGCTAATTTAACAAAAATGGTTTTGCAATGAAACTTGAAGCGACGGGACTTAAGCGTTTTCCTACTGGATAAAAATATATTGTGTGGCTCGTTGGTCTTTTGTGTGGCTCGTTGGTCTTGTAGTGTGGCTCGTTGATCTTGTTGTTAGCGTATCTGCTTCCAATGCAGAAGGTCTAGGGTTCGATTCCCGCCTTAGTCAGAAGTATTTTTTCCTTCTGATTTGGACTTAAGTCCATCAGTTCGTGTCTTAGGAGTTTGTAAACGGTGACTTTCGAGCCGTCCTAGCAACGAAGCACATAATAAATTTAGAGTTGTTCTGAATCGGCCTTGTTGATTCTGGCGTTAATCCGCGGGTGTTCGCACTGTCCATACCACTGATTGCTATTTTTCCTATTTCACATAATATCCATCTTTGGTTGGTTATCGCTCACTCGTCGATTGCGTTGGGGCCTACAGGGTAGGCTTAGTCGCTTTGATTTACTATCCCCCACTGAAAATCAGTTATACTAGGGAAACGCCAAAGTCGTTGTTAAACGAGTGAGTGAGCCAAGTGTTGAGTACCCGGGAACATCCCCTTTCCTCCCCTATACCTAAGGATCTAGCCCAGTATGAGGAATGATACCGGGTACTCAACACATGGCTCACTCACTTGTTTAACAACGACTTTGGCGTTTCCCTAGTTATTTAAATTGAACATTTGAAATGCGAATCGTGTTCAAAACGTATTAGCGTGAAACATTAACAAATTTCCAAGATAAAACAAAACCACCTAAGTTTTATTTCCCATTTAACACCCCTCAAAAATAATATGTGGGTGTAAAAATATAAAAAAGTTCGAACGAACGGGTATCGAACTCCAACCCCCCGTGCGTTAGGCTATATGCTTACCAATAGGCCATGCAAGCCACGTAGTTGCCGTCCCGCTAGCTGCTGCTAAACAAATGCTATCGATATTTTAAAAATCACATTTTTATTTATTGTAGGATTAAATCGCAATGGATCTAGCTGATTTTGTTAGCAGTTCTCAGTAAACTCGTACCGGATGTCTGTTTAAAATTTCAGCCCAATCTGTTCAGCGGTTTGGCTGATTTTCGACTTACAGACAGACAGACAGACAGAATCACAGAATGAGAGCCGTTCGAGTTGAATGGAGACACCGGTCGCTCGCTCCCTGTTTAATACCTGAGTGGGTTATAGACCCTCTAATACAATTTATTTATTTATTTATTTTGATTTATTTTATTTATTATTTATTATTTATTTATTTTATTTATTTATTATTTATTTATTATTGGGATGTTCATGGGATCAAACCCAAATGATCCAAATCCCAAATTGATCCAAATCTCATGGGAACAAATAAATAAATTTTTAAATAATATTAGATATGGTTTTAATAGTTTATTCTATATCATAATATATCGTCTCATGGGACTAAATTCTCATGAGGCTCCAAATCGGAGCAGACGCGAAGATATCCTGAATATTTGATTAATAACAAATATTAGTTCCGTGAGAATTTAGTTTCTATGAGACGATCACTAAATCGTTATTTTCCAAATAATGATGAATAAATAGAATAGAATATATTTGTCTCACATCTAATACGCTGAAAATTTGAACAGTGAATAGTCTGGCTTCTTCAAAGGGGAACGCCCATAGCAGCAGGCTCTATACGGTACTACATCCTGCTATCACCTTGGTTCCCACACGTCCGAAGCAACGCACGCCCTAATTTGTTTGCGTGCGTATTTTTCACTTTTGCTTACACGATAGATTTTCCATTGGGATGAAATTAATGAAAACATATGAGGAACTAAAAGTACTAATAATGTACTTTTAATTGGTGGTCCAAATGACGAAATAAGAAGTGCATATTTTGGATTTGTGTGTACCTCCAATACCTGCAAAACTACGATGTATCACATTTCCGGGACAAACAGAATTTTATTGTTTTTAGATGTTTTTTTTTGCCAGATGGTAATCAAGCGAGCGAAGCGAGCGTTTCGTCAGCGTTTTCCATTTGGACTCTGCCGGAAAAAAATAGTCACTGTTTTTTGTTGTGTTTGTTTGTAGGTATCGGGGGGGGGCCCCCCCCCCATATGTTACGTTCGAACGGAGGCTCGGACGGTTGAAATTTTGAACCATTCCGCAAGCTTCGTTTCGATGAATGCATTAGTTTTGTGGCAAAATCGTTCAAAAAGTAAAAAGTACATTAAAGTTAATCGAAAGTTTTTTTTTAAGTAAACGGCGAAAAAATCTGAGGTGGCCAATCAATTAAGAATGTTCCGTACCCGGTCACGCATATTTGAATTATTTTGATCGATAAGTAGCTGTTGATGGAAAATTACATTTAAAACAAAAAGTAACGTTACCATGGCAACGAGTTTGTACGTCTCGACCATAACGTTCGAACGGAGACTAGGATCGAGTTGAAATTTGAACCATCCGCAAGCTTCTATCTGAGATTGAATGCCAATAGGTTTGTGGCAAAATCGTTCAAAAAGTCACAAAGTTACGTTAAAGTTAATCAATGTTATTTTTTTAACTAAAACGGTGACAAAATCTGAGGTGCCAAATCATTTAGAATGTCCGTCCGGTCACCAATATGTTAATTTTATTTTATCCGATAAGTATTGTGATGGAAATTAATTTTAGTAAAAGTAAACGTTACCAGTTGGTAAACGAAAAGTTCGCACACGAGTTTGCTGGCCACTATGCATGCCACCTAGAAGTAATCAAAATTTACTATAGAGGAAGCAGCTGTATTATTGTTATTAAAGAGTTTAAAATAGTTTTCCCAAAGAAATGATGGTCAGTCCTCTAGACGGCGGTGGATTTTATCCACAAAGGAAAAAGATTTGCCCACGAGTTTACCCAAGTTACCTGGCAATAATAAAATAATAATTGGGAAAAACTTGGCCCCGTGGACAGCGCAAAATTTTAAACTATAAAAAAATGTGCAACTGTGGACGTGCTCGGCTTATCAAACGCGTCCAATGAGCGTTTCCTAGTTTGATAGATTGATATGTATTGCTAATGTCTCTTATGAATGCTCTAAGGCTATCGCGACGTTGAGTGGTGAAAAATGAGGATGAAGGAATGAACCTTAGTAGGGAGTGGAGAAGCCGGTAACGGCACGTAGTAGCCTGGTTCTTTCGAAAATTTACCAAATGTACCAACGTCTTACGTCAAACAATGCCAAATTTCATGCTTGTTAATTACTTTACAGTGTTTGTAACTCTTAGTATAATTATAAGGGTATGTCGGTGGAAAAAATCCCAAGGGCTTTGGAATACATGTTTTGTGTTGATTGGGACTGTAACAGATTGACACAAATTTTAATTAACATTTGTAATTACCTATTCACAAAATGTCCGAATCATGTCAATGTTGCGTTGTCGACACATAATTAAGGTATGGGTGACAAACGATGACAAATGTCAAAATCAAATGATAAAAATACTAAATTACTAATACTACTTACTAAAAAAACTAGGAGCTTCGCAAGCGCTTTTTCAGGCGCGTTGTAGGAAAGCGTAATTTTTTTTAAACGAAAAAAGCGCTAAAATTGCTTGTTTAATGAGAAATTCTATATTCACTTGCTCTAAAATTTCACACCAATATATAAAATTCATAAATAAAAGTTCTGTAAAAAAATCAATACCAGAGGATAAAGCATGTTGGAGTTATAAAGCCAAAGAAATTTTTTAAAAAATGCGATTTTCATGAGAAATTATATTTTTCGATTGCGCTCAAATTTCACCACCAATATAGTAATCATAAACATTAAGGTTCTAGTAAAAAATTAAATAGGAAAAACGCTAAGTTTCCGTCGCGTTGTTAAGCGAGCCACCGGTACGTGCAACACGACCCGAGTAGGACATTCCATAATGTACATACCAATAAGTATTTAAAGGTATTTACCGATTAAAGGGGTATTTAACCACTAAACTCAAAAAATATATTTCATTCAGGCTAACTAGTTAGAATTTAGGCAATAAACAGAAAAATTATTGGGGCCAACATGACCTCCCAAAAAAATTGTCAACAGGACATTTTTCGAGCGCAGCCAAAGGTCCCATTGGCAAAACTCTCCCTAAGAAATAACATGGGGGACGGATCTTTATGCCCCGTGACCTTGGAGGATTTTGATCCAAAAAATACTGGCCATTATTGACGTTACTCGACCAGCCTTTTCTGTAAATTACCCGTTTATTTGTTTGTGATTGCGCAAGTAGTTCGGTCAAAAATAGCTGATTTTACCAAGATGGGTATGTGATTTTGGAATGCATATTTTTGCGTGTTTGAGTGGTAGATTGGGCACTGTTTCCAGACACGATGTTATAAAGGGGCAGTTTAGATTGGTATATTGCTCTTAGCATTATGTGGACCAAAAAAGAGGAGCTAAAGCCGATTTAGGAAAATTATTCCAAACACCAATTTTCTGCCAATTTCTGGATCAAAAAATAAAAATTCGTGTTAAATCACAGTTACAAGATATAATGTTTTTAAGCGGTCATTTTAAGCGTAAGTATGTGCTATAGATCACGTGGTTAAAAATATTTTTTGCGGGTTTTTAGCCCCTTACGCTAAAATTTGTAAAATAGGAGAGAATAGTGTACTATTGACCCGCAAAATTTCATAACGAGAGGAACATTTATTTTTAAATTTATTTTTATTTTTTATAACCAACGAGCGGATTTTGTTCACAAAACTATAAGAAAACCCGCAAAGGGTGTATGTACATGTGTGCAATTTCAGGTCTATCAGAGAAACAGTGCGACCTGTACCGAAGCAGTAAAGAGAGAGAAAAAAAAACAGACATTCAGCCATAAGAGTCAAGTGGAGAGCTCGCTCAATTACCATCGGGATTATAAGATGTTAGTGTTATACGTCGAAGAATGTTTAAAATTTAAAAAAAAAAACGTAAAAATTGCGACTTCATAAGAAATAGTTTTTCGATTGCGCTCAAATTTTTACACGAATATATGAATCATAAAATTTAGGTTCCGAAAAATCTCATCACCAACGAATAAGCCTTATATGAAGGTGGGGGGGGGGGGGGGTTATAAGTCGAAGAAAGTTTTCAAAAATCGAAAAAAAATTATAAACTTTTTGCGATTTTCACGAGAAATAAGTTTTTGATTGCGCCACTACACAAACGTGGCAGTTCTAAGTTTTAAGATTTCAAAGGACTCCAGAAAATTTCATCGCATTCGAGTATCGGTTTAGCGGAATAGTGTTAACAGACAGACAAAAATACAAAAAAAAAGAAAAAACATTCCGGATTTTTTTCCTCAGTGTAGTGAAATGGAATCTTCGCTCGCCAATCTAATAAAAACCTGACTGTTTTCATGTAAGGATGGTAGGGAACAAAGGTCACGTTCAATTGTGAAAATATCGCTTGCTCCGGCGGATTATATTTTTCAGATTATTATATTATTATTCTTTATTATCTATTACAGCAGTCACATTCCTGAGAACATTAGGACAAGAGCAAATGAACCTTTGTGCCAAATTCATGTTGATAGTTCAAGGGCCTCAACGGGCGTGTGCTGGATATAAACCGGTAATAATAATATACACTATTCTGGGGTGGGGGTTGCATAAATGTAGTTGGGGAGATAGGGCAGATTGGATGAAAACAAATTCAAACATAATTTGAATTAATAATTTGAATCAAAATAATATTTCGGGTTCGAGCTATGAATTATTCAATTTTAGGGGGTGATTTTAGGGGATGTTAAGAGATTGAAGCATGTATATGACTCACGCTTATATTTAATTCTGAATTTATTATCTCTACCTCCATGCCAAATTCGCCACTGGTAACGGAATTTGCAATATTTTTCCAGCCAAGAGATCTGGTGAATTTTCACGTAGACAATAGTGTTATAACATAAGGAGCGCTACGTAGAGGGGTTTTTCTGTGATGGAGCCAAACTGCCACTGACCGCTGAATTTAGTTCTCCATGAGACGATAATAAATCGTATTGTCTGCTAATTATTAATAAATAGAAATATATTTGTCTCAGGGATCCAAATAACTAGAATATATTTGTCTCATGGGATCCAAAATAAATCGAAATTTAATTGTCTCATATGATCCAAATAAATAGAAAAATTGTCTCATGGGATCCAATAAATAGAATTATATTTGTCTCATGGGATCCAAATCCCATTTGATCAAATCTCATGTATCCAAAACGATAATTGGATGCCGTGGAATTGTTTCATTTAGGATTTAAGTTCCCGCGAGACAGAAAACAATTAATAATTAAAATATAATTTAAACAAGCTTATTGTGGATCCCTGAGATTTGGATCATTTAGGATTTGGATCTCGTAGACTCGCCCCCTTGTGGATTCAAACGGGATTGTTCATGGGATCCAAATCCCAAAGATCCAAAATCAACTTGAACCAAATATCATGGAAACTAAACAAATAATTTTAAAAATATATTTAATATTACAATATTACTATAATACAGAATATATCGTCTCATGGGAACTAAATTCTCATGGGCTGCAATCGAGCAGACGCGATTAAATCTGTGATATTTAATTAAACAAACAAATATTTAGTTCCCATGAGAATTTAGTTGCATTGGACGATAATAAATCGTTTTTCCCACAATTATTGAATAATAGAAATATATTTGTCTCATCTAATTGGCTGAAATTTGACAGGAGATATCCGGGTTTCAAAGGTAACGCCATAGCAGTATACCGGCCATATTCATCTTTCTTCAGCTTGGTTCCACACGTCCGAGCAACGCAACGCCTGATTTGTTAGCGTAAGGGGCAGTTCACAGAAATGGCGTTGTTTTTCACTTCGGCCAACACGATGGTGTAGTTTCCATGAGATTAGATTTATGAATAAATATGAGGAAATAAAAGTAGAAAATAATGTAGGCTACTTCTAATTGCGCAATCAAATTGGTGATTCAAATGTCAAACTGACGGGAAATGAGAAGTCCATACCTTATAGAAACTGTATTTTTGTGAGAATGTTTTTACATGTTTGATTTTGTGTACCTCAAATACCTTGCAATAATAGAATTTATCAAATTTCCGGGAACAAACCGAATTGTTCCTCCTTCTTCTTTTTTATTGCTGATGTGTATTTTGATAGATTGATGATAAGTTTCGCTTGACGTCTCATATGAATGCGTAAGGATATTGCGACGATGAGATGGTGATAGATGAGGATGATGGATGGAATCTTATAAGGGAGGGGAGAAACCCCGGTCCGGCGCGTAGCCTCTCCTTTCGAAAACTACCAATTCAACAACGGCTTTAAGTCCACCGAAAAGCACGGTGTCCTTGACTGTTAAAAGAGTTCCTTCCACTAACACAGACTGTCAAGCATGGCCTCGAGGAGAAGAAGATATTGCACTTAGCTCTCCCGAACTCTCCATCTGTCTAGCCAGCGTATACCTATGTGCTACTACTCCTAATACTCCTACTACTCCTCCTGCTACTACTACTACTAATACTAGTAGTAGCTGTTAGCTTGCTAGTAGCTGGTTTGTAGTGTGTGGGGGTTGTATTAATTCGCGGTAAATGGAATGTCGCGTTTGTGTATGAAATAGAAATATCTCTTACCAAGCAAGCACAAAATATATGTGCTAGATCACAGAGCTCTTCTGTGTGAAAAATCCACGCCGAGCTACCGTGAATGAATCGAGTAGACAAAGTTGTTATGTTGCTGGGAAAAACAATTTCGAGCTATTTTGCTTGCTTTCGTTGAGGCCACTTATACGTGTATTTCAGGGCAGAGCGTTCACCACTTCTCCCCTGGCCCTGACACGCCCAGGTTAACTCGGCGGTTCGAGTGGAACAAGCCCTCCCCCCTCCCGGCGTAAGAACTTGGGGGGAGATCAGTTGTAACCACGATTCGGCTTAAACCGATTACTCTAATTGCAATGCAATTCTTATGGAGAGCCTTCGAAATCTTCGACTTAGAACTGCCACGTTTTTGAGCGCAAATCGAAAATTGAATTCTCATAACAATCACAAATTTACGATTTTTTTTCGGATTTTTAAAAACCATTCTTTGACTTGTTTTTTTATTATAAGATGCATATTACAACAGAGTACAAATACTCCACAAGTGCAAATCATAGCAATAAACCTTATGGATAGGAAAACCTACTTATAGACATTAAAATACCAATATACACAAATAATACAATTTAACTCATTAAACATTTGAAATTATCTATTTAAATGTGAAACTATCAAAATTATTTACAATGAAAATGAATTAGAAGATATTTCTAGAAAGAGAATATAAGAAACAATTTATATGAAAGAAGAGATATGAAAAAGCTAGTGAGTTAAATTACATTTATATCCTAAAGGTGAGGATCACAGATTTAAATTTAAAAATATTTGAGAGTAGAGATCAAACCCAAGTCTGTTCCTTCAGAGGTTTTTAACATATTTAAAGGAATGCTTGTTAATTGTTGATGCAATGATTTTGATGGAGGTCGAGTATGACTTACGGCTGGTTGAAAAGTTTGTTGAAGGCGTGTATGTTGGGAGGTATATGAAAATTAATTTGCCGAGAATTGAACTAGCGTTTGTTAAACTAGGAAAACGCTTAAGTCCCCGCCGCGTTGTTGGATGAGCGTATTGTGTATTGAGCTGCTATGTGTTACGCGGATTTTCTGTTGTTCGTTAAAAAAACATTACTTAGTCGAAGATATTTTTAAAGTAAATTAATTAAATAAATAATTAACTTAAATTTTTTAATTAATCGTAATTTTTTTAAAAGAAAAAAAATCGTGAAGAAATTGCCAATTTCATAAGAAAAATTAGCTATGCATCAAAATTTAACACGAATATATTAATTCAGAAAATTAAGGTTCTGTGAAAAATCATCACATAGGATACAAGCTGTAGGTGTTATAAGTCAAAGAATTGTTTTAAAAAAGAAGAAAAAACTGTAAAATTTCGATTTTCATTGAGAAAATAATTTTTCATAACGCCTCAATTTTTTTTCCACACGAATATCTAAAATTCATAAAGTTAAGGTTCTGCTTGAAAAAAAACATTACAGGGATAAAGCATGTAAGGTGTATAAAGTCGCAAGAAATTTTTAAAAATCGAAAAAATCACAAATTGTGCGTTTTTTTATGGAGAAAAAAATGTCCCGATGCGCTAAAAAAACGTGGCCAGTTCTAAAGGTTCAGAGATTTCAAGGCCTTCATTAAATTATCTCGCCAATCGGAAAGTCGGTTAGCCGGAATCGTGTTAACAGACACATAAAAATACAAAAAAAAAACATTCCGGATTTTTTTTCTCCAGTGGAGTGAAATGAAATCTTCGCTTCGCTCTCATCCAATTATTTCCAATTTTGTAAAGGTAAAACCATGTCAGAACAGTTCTTCGGTTTTCTTATGTCATAAAGGGTAGCATTCTTTACGAATGTTGTCCCATAATTACTCTATGATACAGAATGTACTTTTATACATTGAGTTTCAATGAAACATGTGGACCCTTTCGACATATGACTTTTGGTGATTGATCTGGGTTCCAATAGCGCTAGCATAATCTAAATAGGCCCTAACAAGAGCGAGATACAACTTTCGGCATGGTGGTTTTGGATGAATTCTTTTGAGCAGTTTCGTCTTCAGAACCAAGCAATCTAAATGATTTTGGAAATAATGTGTAGAAAGGTGATTCGAAAATGAAAGATCATGAGATATCTAATCCTTGACTGTCGTACTCTTTCCAAAATCGGATCATCCGATTCTGTAGATATGAATTTACATGTTAGTTTTGTAATAAACGTTAATGATTGCACACCAACATGCTTTATTCGAAGGAATGATTTTTCACAGAACCTTAATTCTATACATTAATATACTAGGGTGAGACTTGAGCGAATCGAAAATTATTTCTCATGAAAAATCGCAATTTTACGCTTTTTTTGGATGAGCGAGCGAAGATTCCATTTCACTACACTGGAGAAAAAAAATCCGGAATGTTTTTCTTTTTTTTACTGTTTGTATTTTTGTGTGTCTTTTAAACACGATCCCGGCTAAACCGATACTTAATTGCGATGAAATTTTCTGGAGGACCTTCGAAATCTTTTCTTTGAACTAAGAACTGCACGTTTTTGAGCGCAATCGAAAAAATTAGTTAGTTCTTCATGAAAATACCAATTTAGATTTTTTCGATTTTTTTAAAAAAAGCCTTCGACTTATAACACCTACATGCTTATACGTATTGTAATGATTTTTTCACAGACTTATTCCATGAATTAATTATTGTTGTGAACGTTTGAGCGGAACAAAAATTCCCCCCCCGAAAAATAATTTTACCTGAAAATCGCATTTGTTTTTTTTACGATTTTGCGATTTTTTTAAAAGCATTATTTGACTTATCCGATTATCCGATGTAATGATTTTTCACAGAACACTTAATTTAATGATTTATATTATATCTGTATGAAATTTGTGTTGTTGTTGTGTGTTGTTGTTGTTGTTGAATTCAAGTCCATCTTCGTATATCTTCACTTCAACAAACGGACTCCTCTTCAACTCGGATCCATCGTTTGCGTTTCCAGCATAAATCATTTGTGAGCAGTAGCCTTCGGGTCACGTGTTAGAGAAGACAATCTGGTGTTACCGGACCAGCCCATGATCGTGTTGTTAAGGTATATCGCCCACTGCGTCTGTGTTTACAGTTATCATCATAGCATTGCATGAATCAGTTGCAAACAGAATATGCCTCCAAACGTAAATGATTTTGCATGGTGGTAGCTATAAGCCGCAGAATCAGTGCCGTTGGAGTTTGTTATAGTTCAGCGGATATAAAGAGGGCAATACAAGAACAATTAGGGGTTTTGTGGTAGAGGTCTGAAATTTGGACTGTATACTCAGAACAATATTATAGAAAATTGCCTCGAGGTGCCATGACAAAATTCGTCCAGGTTAGGGGTGGAAGGGGTTGAAATAATGGCATTTTAAAAAATTCGAAAATGCAAATATCAAACTAAATTTATCCTAATATTACAAATTAATACCTATGTAGATAAAAGTCCAAAATTAATTAAAAAAAATAATATTAACACTATATGTGTATATCTAAGCAGATTTTACCACCCTTGGACTTTTATTAACAAATTTTCGCACTGTGCTGGGAGATTGGCCTACCAGACGTGGGTTTTGTGATAGGGCCGTGAATTTTCCCTAAAATACTTAGAAGAATGTTCTAACTAAAAAATGGCTCGAGGTGCCCTCAAAAAAAGTTGCTTGCTTATAGGAGAAAAAATGGGGTGTACTAAAAAGGGGTGATAACACTAAAATAAATAAATCTGTAATTCAAATATAATATTTAAGGACGCCAATTAACAATTTATTGTAGATTAAGATCTGAGGTTTATTAAAAAATTAAAATTTCACCATATATGTAAATCTGATCAGGATTATGTGCACCTGACCACTTTTCATAAATTACTCAATATTACCGAAAGTGTATCGTAATTTGTGACACTTGTTTTGTCCCAAATTATTCCTATATACGAATTAGGAGAAAAGAACATTTTGCAATGCCTTGGGTACATTTTCACACAATGACTCTTGACCCATTTTCACAACATTTACTAAGATTAACGAAAGTGTATAGTGTGACACTCGTTTTGCCCCAAAATTTGCATAATACGAATTAGGACGAAAAATAAGTTTAACACCTTTGGGTACATTTTACACAATGAACTTTGAACTTCCTCCTCCTCCCCCCCTATTTTTTTTTTTTTTTTTTACAAATGTACTCAAAAATAACGAAAGTTTATCGTGTGACCACTAGTTTAATCCCAAATTATGTCAATAATACGAATAGGACGATTTTTTTTTGTAATACCTTGGGCATATGTTACGCAATGGACTCTGATCCATTTTCTAACAATAAGCGTCAAATAGCCTATTTAGAGTAACCAACAAGTTGGTGGTTTTGTAGTCGAGTGTCAACAAACCTATTAGATCAATAGTACATTATGATTGGTTGAATCAGTACTGTGAATATGGGCGCTTGCAAACGCCCTATTATAATAGCCACGTTGGAATGGATGAGTCTTTTTTGGTTCAATCGATCTCCATTTTATATAGTCTTTAATACTGTTTTCTTGTTATAAGTGTTTTGATAAAAGATCAGTAAATTGGTAATACAGTTAGATAAACCTTTGTCAAAATATCTTCTTTAAAAGCACAGGTATTGGTGGTTATACAAATAGGTACAGAATATTTATTTATTTAGTGCACGGGGAAGTCGTAGATTCTTTGTGCCATAAAACACTTCCCGGAATTTAATTTTCATTTAGATTTTTATTGATTATTTACACAAGGAATATTCACATAGCCAGGGAACGCGCCATCGCAATGGTACAGGAATATTGGTGATGATTAACATTGCCTGTTAACTGTAACGATAACGGGGAAGCTATTGCCAGGCTATTATAGAGACCAGCCCTAAATTTGACAAATATTCAGAGTATGTTACTTGTTTGCCCGCGTTGCTACGATTTAATAAAATGAAAACTAAATGTTGTAGACATTTGTATTGAAAATGGATTGTAGCCCAAAAAAATGTGCCCAAGGTGTTAAAAAAAATCGTCTAATCCGTATTATTGACATTAATTGGGATTAAACGAGTGCGTTCATACTATACACTTTCGTTATTTGGGAGTAAATTGTAAATGGGGTCAAAGTCCATTGTTCGCGAAAGTACCCAAGGTGTTAAAAACACTTATTTTTTCGTCCTAATTTCGTATTATGGCATTAATTTGGGAAAAAACGGACGGTGGTCACACTATACAATTTCGTAGACAGAGAGATCTTGAGTAAATGATTTGTGGAACATGGGTCAATTTAGTCCATTGTTGTGAAAAATGTCTACCCACGGTTTTGTTAATAACTTAATTTCGCCCTTATCGTATTATAGGCATAGTTTGTAGGACAAACGAGTGCGTCACACTACACACTTTCGTTAATCTTGAGTAAATGTGTGAAAATGGGTCAAAGTTCATTGTGTGAAAATGTTAACCAAGCATGCAAAAATGGTTTTCTTAACGCTCCCTAATTCGCTAAACATTGGAGTAATTGGACAAAACAAGTGGTCACACGATACATCGTTATTTTTGAGTAAATTTGTAAAAAAAAAGGGGTCAAAGTACCATTGCGTACAATGTACCTCAAGGTGTTTAAAACTTCTTTCGTCTAATTCGTATTATTTGCATAATTTGGGACAAAACGACGTGGTCACACATTTACCTTTCAAATGTGGTGGAAAATGGGTCAAAGTCCATTTCGTGAAAATGTACCCAAGGCATTGCAAATGTTCTTTTCGTCCTAATTCGTTAATATAGGCATAATTTGGGACCAAAACAATGTGTGTCACACCACGATACCTTTACGTTAATATTGAGTGTAAATTAGAAAAGTGGTCAGGGCGCACTAATTGATCATATTACATATATGGTGAAATTTTAATTTTGTAAATTAAACTTAAGATCTTGAATCTACAATAAATGTTAATTTGGCGTCTTATATTATATTTGAATACAGATGTTATTATTTTAGTTGTGTATTAACCCCTTTTAGTACACACCATTTGTCTCGTATAACGCAAGCAACTTTTGATGGGCCCGCGAGCCATTTTTTAGAGAACATTCTTCTGACGTATTTTAGGGAAAATTCACGGCCTATCACAAAACCCACGTATGGTAGGCCAAATCCTCCCGAGCACAGTGCGAAAAATTTTGTTAATAAAAAGGTCAAAGGAGTTGTAAAATTGCTAGATATCATATATTGGTAATTATGTATTTTTTTTATGTTAAATTTGGACTTTAATCTACAATATGATTAATTTTGTAATATTAGGATTTTAAAATTTAGTTTGATATTTGAATTTCGAATTTTTTAAAACTGCATAATTAGTCAACCCCGTCCACCCCCTTAACGGACGAATTTTGTCATGGCACCCTCGGGGCAAATTCTCTTAGAATATTATTGTTCTGAGTATACAGTCCAAAATTCAGACCTCTACCACACTAAAACCCCTATTGTTAGACTTATCCGCTAGCATTAGTAGGTTTGTAACCCCCCCCCCCCCCCCCCGTGGATACATATTGAAGTGTTTTATAAAAAAAGATGGTAGCAAATGTTCTCGTGAACATCAACCAGTACTGGTACATGGTCTCGTTCTCTCAATTAACTCGTGTACAAGGCAAGTAAACCTTTCTAATTATAGTAGCACTGAGTTTACCCTTACATCTGAGTTGTTCAAGCAACATATGAAGGTCCTCAAATTCGGAGTGTTTCGATTAAAAGTTAAAGATTAACGTGTAGGCTGTGAGGGGATGTATTTTTTTTCTCAAATTTTTTTTGTACATGTGGGATATCACCAAGTTTAGTTTTTCTTTATGATTGCTTAATTAATTAAAAATTCATTCATAGTTTAGAAATTGGTGGCAATTTGAAACTAATTTCGCCCCCCAGCTAGAGGACTAGATGTTTACTTAGTGTTTCACACTAGGGTTGTGATAATATGAAATTTTGTTACAAAAGGCAGAGAATAGAAACAATAAACAAAAAAATTGTAGACCTGAAAAAAAGTTAAATAGGCTTATATAAGAAACTTCACAATTTCGACAACTTAAACTTAACCTTTTAAATTATTCTTAAAATGTTTGTATACAAACATTACTTCACGTTCATGTCGATGTTTGAACCTTTTAGTGCCAAACGTTTTGGTAATAAAAATCGTTGTTACAAAATTACGACGAATTAGTCACTAGACTGACACTATTGAACACACTGATTTGAGCGTTGTTACAACTCTTTTCTTAACTACGGAGGAACAGTTGTACCCAAATTAAATGGCTTGTGTTGTAATGAGAACCTAATTACCCCCGGTTGTGGTAGTTTTCAATTTCATTTCACATTCCATGATGGCTGGATGATTTTATAGTTGGCCCTACTTGTTCATGTATTTAATGATTTGTATAGGTAACTTTTTTGTATTGTATTAAATTGTATATTTTTTAATTGTTTAGTTTAAGTTATACCTAAAACGCTCCACCTCTGGTAGCAATATAAGGTGCCTGAGTGTACTAGCGCACCGCTACTTGACTGCGGTGCCCTGTTAGTGTTGGAGTACCTAGATTGGGAATCGTCGTAAATCAAAACCATTGTTTTATATCCTAAAACATGGCTGACGAGAGACGAAAAGGTTTAAAATTTTCTTCGGTAGATGTTTCAGTCAGGATTGTCGACGTCAATGAAACAATTAAAATGTCTTATTATTATTACAAATTTTGGTAACGAATTATGTTCACATATCGAGTAATATAATTGGATGAGCGAAGCGAAGACTTCAATTTCACCGACCCCCCAAAAAATTTAGCTCCGTTGTTTTTTTTTTTGTTTGTTTGTTTGTTTTTTTTTTTTTTGTTTTTCCGTCTGTTTGTTCGCTCTCTACCGGGCAAACGGCATATGCGATCTTGATGAAAATTTGACACGACCTTTGTTTTCTCTGAACTTAGACTTGCCACGTTTTTGGGTACAATCGAAGAAATATTTCTCATGAATATCGTACTTTTACGATTTTTTTCGATTTTTAGTGCGATATTTTCGTGCCATTTGGGCCAATTCTGACCAAACGGGTGGGGCTACAACGTTCATATTTCACATGGACATTAAGGTAATGGTGATGTATTGCTTTCTGAAAGAAAAAGTTGAAAAAGTTAGCCAGAATCGAGAGAAATAAAGCTTTTAATATACGTTTTTTACTTTTTGTGCGATATTTTCGTGCCATTTGGGCCAATTCTGACCAAACGGGTGGGGCTACAACGTTCATATTATACATGGAGATGAAGGTTATGGTTATGTAGTACCTTTTGAAAGAAAAAGTGGAAAAATTTAGCCAGAATCCATAGAAATAAAGCTTTTAATACAAGTTTTTTACGGTAAATAATACCAATTGACAAGAAACAAAAGAAACTTGACAACATTCACCTACAATGCGTGGGCCCCCAAACAAAGCACTTGCAAAAGTAAAGATACCCCGCAAACAAAAACCTTTAAAAAGCTCATCCTAAACGCGGGGGGACTTTAGACTTTTTTTCCTAGTTTAAAAAATGTCTTAGAGTGCTATGGGTCGGAAAAATTTACTTTTTGGGGTTTGGGGGTTTGGATAAAACGGGGTTTGGGGGAAGGGGAGTTTTTGGTTGATTGGACCAAAAAAATGTTAAAAGGTAATTTTATTGAATAATATAAATACTCAAAAAATTTTTTAGAATACCACCTGAAATACCCTTTCCCCAATTGTAAATGGTGGAAGGGCAGATGGGTGGTATATCTTTGCCTCACCGGAGTTTTAAATTTTTCATTGTTTATCTGCCACCATGCCAAATTTCAGGGCGGAAAACTTATTTTACGGGTTTTTTTCACTAAAAAAATATTTATTAGGGTGGGGGGGGGAACTTTTTTTGGGCTTTGGGAATGAATGTTTTTTTAAATTTGGGACTTGTCTTGAATATACTGACCAAAATTTTAAAAAGCTTTGAAATCCCTATTCTTTGTATCAAAAAAAAAAACCTAATGTTAAGGAGGGTGGGAAAAATGGGGGTAAAATTGCTTCCTCCCGGCGGTTTTATATTTTTCAGATAATGTACCTTCGTGCCCCTTTTTTTATTGATTGCTCAAGGTGCCTCACTTTGGGGAGTGGTGAAAAACAAGGTATTTAAAAATATAAATTATTATAGGGGGGGGAGTTGAAAAAATGTATTTTTAGGGATAATTTAAAGGGTTGATTGGTGAAACCCTCTATACACAAATTTTTAATTTGTAATTTTAATCAAAAATAATATTTTTGGGTTTGAGCCCAGGAATTTTTCAATTTTAGGGGATGATTTAGGGGGTGTTTGAGGGGAAGCATGTATATTCCCCCCCCGGCTTATTTTTTTAAATTCCCGTTTATTATTCTACCTCTAGCCAAATTTTGCGCTGGTTAAACCGGGTTTCAAAATTTTTCTGCCCAAAAGACTGGGGGAATTTTTATGAAGACAATAGTTTTAACCATTGTTGGGGTGGACCAACTGGGAAAGACCATGAATTTAGTTCCCCATGAGACGATAATAAAACTTTTTTCCCGCTAATTATTAATAAAAAGAATATATTTGCTAAAGGGATCCAAATAAAAAGAATTAATTTGTCTCATGGGGTCCAAATAAATCGAATATAATTGTCCCCCCCTTTGGGAAACCCAAAAAAAATAGAATAAATTTTTTTTTCATGGGATCCAAATAAATAAAAAAATTTGTCCCCCTGGGATTTCCAAAACCCCTTTGATCCAACTCATGGGATCCCCAAAATAAAATTTTTGGGTCCCCTGGGGAATTGTATCATTTAGGATTTTTGTTCCCCTGAACAGAATTAAAATTTACAAATTTAAAAAATTATTTTTTTAAAAAAACACATTTGGGTCCCGTGGGTTTTTTGGGTCATTTAGGATTTTTTTTTCCGGGGGGGGGGGAGGCCCCTCCCATTTATTTAAATTTTTTTATTTTTTTTTTTTATTTTTTTTTTATTTATTTATTTATTTATTTTTTTTATTTATTTTTTATTTATTTTTATTTATTTTTTTTTTTTAATTTATTTATTTATTTATTTATTTTATTTATTTATTTATTTATTTATTTATTTATTTTATTTATTTATTATTTATTTTTATTTATTTATTTTTTTTTTTTTTATTTTCACGAGAAGGACCATAACATTTTCAAGGTAATAACACATTATCTTAAAAGTGTGTTACAATATTGATGAATGACGAGAAACAAATAATATGAACGGCGGCGTGTGTTTTGCCGTAAAACAGGCGACACCGCGTTTTTCTATTTTCCAAAATATGCTACCAAGTCAAAATATAGTGAATGGCTTTGCAACCTGGCTCTATTGGAAAATCAATTAGAAAAAACACTTTTCGGGTACACGGCAAATATCGCCTCTTCAAAATAATTTAAATAAATTATAATTTTTTTTAGTAAATTGTATTTAGAGTCTACCCACTCAGTTATATAACTGATTTTCAGTGGAAGACTGTAAATCAAAGCGACTAAGCCTACCCTGTAGGCCCCGACGCAATCTACGAGTGAGCGATAACCAACCACAGATCGATATTTTTAATAGGAAATATAGCAATCACTGGTATGGACAGTGCAAACACCCGCGAATCATCGCCAGAATCAACAAAGCCGATTCAGAACAACTGTGAATTTATTATGTGCTTCGTTGCTAGGACGGCTCCAAAGTCACCGTTTACAAACTCCTAAGACACGAACTTCAAACTTCAATTGGCCCAAGCACACGATTCAACGTAGATAGTTGTGTTTTTGTGACATTAATTTTCAACTGGTTTTCTAGAGGCTGAGAAAAAAATAACAATTGTTTTTCCTGCGAATTTTTTGTTTGGCGGTACAAATCGGTAAAAATACCACCAAACGATAAAAATCGCTGGAAGTACAGTGTAAAAAAAACATTTTTTTCTCTTAGTCAGCCTCCAGAAAACCGGTTGAAAATTAAAGTCACAAAAATACAGCTACCTACGATGAATGGTGTGCTTGGGCGAATTGAAGTTTAAAATTATTTTGAAAAGGCGATATTTGCCGTGTACCCGGTCACAAAAATTTGAAAAAAGATTTGATTTTCTAAAAGAGACAGGTTTCAAAGCCATTCATAATAATATTTTATCTTGGTAGCATATTTTACAAAATAGAAAAACGCGGTCGAATATTATATACAAGAAACCAAGCCATTTTTTTTAAGTCGACAGAAAAGTGATGCTTATATTGAAGCAAAGGCTCCCTAATTCTCTTATATCTTATTTTAGTTCAATTTTCACATGCTAGTATTTTTGCTTACAGGAAGAAATATTCAAACTTTTACCAGTAGAACCTTTGGCTTCAACACCTATAGTAAAACCACTAGAGAAAGAAAAACGGCGACCTGAGAGCAAATCTAATGGAAGATCAGAAGAAAAATCTAAAAAAAATTGCAAATCATGATAAACTCCAGAATAAAAGCATAAAATGAGTCTTTCACAATGAATTTAATATTCTTGTTCCGTAATTTTCTAGCAATATTTTGTAAATATTATTAAAGTTAATTGAAAATTATTATGCTTCTGAGGTATGTGGTAAACTTATTTTGTTGAATTCATACGCCAATCTTAATTGAAATTTATTCAGATCACTATTAGGTTCTGACTAACTTAATGTTCTGTATACCTATTTCCGTTTGTGTCTGGTGTTAGTAAGTTGATTTATACGTTAAATAAAATCTCCACAATAAAAAAATTTTGCAAAAAAAAAAAAAAAAAAAAAAAAAAAAGCGGCAGTCAACTCTCCTTCAAAATTTTTTGGCTTGTATGCTGGGATATAAAATTTTAGCAAGCTTTATTCTTTCTACTTTTCGCTTTGAAAAGAAGAAAGATCATTTTCGCCAAGCCAGCGTGTGGTAAAAAAGAAAAATTTACAAACCCGAAATCATAAAAACATTTGTTTGGGCCATTAAATTTGGTTCAGGGCCCAAGGGAAATTTCCCCCACTAGTTTGTCAAATTGTAAAAAATACTTAGCAATTCCCTACGGCGGGTCAAATTTCACACCAACCTTCTACGAAAAAAATTATTGACTAGCCACGCCTTTTCCTTTTAAAAAGTATTTCGCAGTTTAAAGCCAAATGTCAAGCACGAAGTACGTCTTTGGCATACTCCAAATGCGAATCAGCTATACGCATAATTATTTGTGTACGACAATTTTTCTCCTTCTTCACTAATTCATCATCTTTTTCCTTTCTACGAGTGTTTTTCAGTTTTCTTCCGTGTCTTCGCACCATTGCAGTTCCTCCAACTCTTTTCCCAACACGGTCTCCAACTGAACATCCAAATTCGAGATGTTATTGCCTTTGAACAGTGGCACTTTGAATCTGTCTTCAGATTTTAAAAATAGTTTATATAGTCCAGAACATCGGGTCCCCAAACCTGTAGAGAAATTGTAAGAATTGACTACTAACAAATTTTAAAGATTGTTTAAATTTTATCCTTTATTCAAAAAAAAACACAGACGACAAAACTGATGCTTGCCCCGAGCGGACCCATAGTAAAACAGACTACCAAATATTAACATGAAAATATTAACTATCTAGTTTGGGCGCGCTTTAAGTCCTATTCAACATAGGTAGCCTAGAGCCATCCCCCTAGGGGAACCTAGCCGATTTTTACAAATCCTAAAAAAATCTATATATGTTCGGCCCTGCTAAATCCTATGGCATTAATTGTCGGGTTTTTAAGACTCCCTAGGCCCTAGGTAGGCCTATTCTGCCTACGTAGCCTTTGGGTTTAGAATGGAAAACGCAAACGTACCTATAGCCTAGCTACCGTATAAAGAGTTCTAAACCCCAAAAAGACCACCTAGCCTAGGCCTACAACATAGGCCTAGTCCTAAGCTATTCGTTTATGAAGGATTATTATTTTGGAAAACATGGAAATGGAAAGCAGAGTGAGCTTTTTGACTTTTAAATTGAACTGATGTATGTGAAGCTAAAGACGGGAATTCATAACAAATTGACAGTTTGTGTAACAAGTGATTTATTTTTAAAAAAATAAAAAAACTAAAAGATGATATTATTTTTAATTAATAGTACTTGTTTTTATTGCACATCGCTTTTTTTCCTTTGGCTGCATGCGTCTGGAGAAAAACCTACATCTCCAATGGATTAACTCATTAAGTTCCCCAAAATTTTGATTTAACGGTATCCTGCCATGTATAAAATTTTTATTGGCCCCACGTTTATCACGCGAGCCAAGCCCGAACGGGATAAAGACCCCAAAGTGTTCACTTTTGAGCCTGCAAACTTGCATGCATTTTAATTTTACTATTGATAAAACAAGTTGTTTTTGGCTTCTCACCGAAGGGAACTCAGTGTGGACCAAATTGCAAATTAGGCAAACCCATTTTGGGCTCAGGTCACTTTTTATAACCCACCAGGACTCAAATTCGTGATAAACTGGAAATTTTTGTCAGTATGGGTTTATAGCCCCCTGATAGAGAATAGCAAGAACAAAAAAAAACCTTTACTATCACCAGTCCCCAACGTTAAAAGAGGCTAATTTTATGGCCAAAAAAAATTGTGCCAACAAGCATAAATCAATAAATACTAGGCCAATAACAATGAAAACAATATAAAATAACTAGGAAAACGCTTAAGTCCCCCCGCGTTGTTGGATTGCGTAATTGGTGCATTGAGCTGCCATTGTGTTAGCGGTTTTTTCTGTTTTTTTAAAAAAATCTTACTAAGTTGAAGGTTTTTTAAAATTTAAAATTAAATTTTCAAAAAAATAATAAATTTTTAAATTTTTGTAAAAATCGAAATTTTTAAAAAAAGGAAAATGTAAATTGAAATTTTCAAAAGAAATAATTTTCGATTGCGCAAAAAATTTACATAAATAATCAATTCATGAAATGAAGGTTCTGTGAAAAAATCAGTAAAATCAAAAAAAAACGTAGGTGTTGTAAGTCGAAAAAAAATTTAAAAAAAATCGAAAAAATGTAAAATAACGTTTTTCACGAGCAAAAATTTTTGATTGTCTAAAAAAACGTGGCGTTCTAAGTTCAAAGATTTCGAAGACCAATAAAATTTCCCAGCGCAATGGGATATGGGTTTTAGCCGGAATCGTGAAAACAAACTCAAAAAGGAAAGAAAAAAAGAAAAAAAGAAAGAAAAAAAGAAAAACATTAAATTTTTTTTCTCCTTTTTAGTGAAATGGAATGGGTCGTTTCGCTCCAAAAGCTCATCCAAAAAAAACGTGAAAATTTACTTTGTGCAAATAGTAGAGTTCTGTTCGAAAATGAATTTGAATATCGATAATTGTCATGTGCAATCGATTACGATTGATAACCAAAATATTTTTTAAGTCACGAAAATTAAATAAAAATTGGGCCTTCACTTTCTTGCATCCTTTTGTTCCTTTTTTTTGCTCAAAACAGGTGTTTCCCCTCTACGCGTCTTTCACTTAGCGCGCAGCCCCCTTTCACGCGGGCTGGCCGCCCACGAGAGCGGTCGTAGGTAAACAGATTATACCGCTTGTGTTTTGTCTTGTCTTTTGAGAATCGTGCTTATGTCATATTCTCGGAAATTTTGGTTCTTGAAGTTTCATTCCAGCATTTGTTGTAAATTCGTTCATTTCTTTACGAGATATTTCGAAAACTATTAAATACTACAATATTTATTACGTGATGAGAAAAATTCAACTTACTTACGTGAATGAACCCACGCTTTGCAACAAATAGCAAGACTTTGATTGATTTGGGTCATAACAAATTTAAAAAATTTAAAAAGTGAAAGAAAAAACGATAAACTAAAAATTTCAATCACGAAAAACTTGAATTGGTAAAACTTTTCTCACCGGGGAAAAAATAAAATAAAAAAGTCCCGGGTGAACCCAAAATATATGTTAAAAAAAAATGTGATTTTGAAAAAATTGAATAAACTTTTGTAGCGTGGAATGGCCGGAAATTTCAATTCAGTAGAAACCTTGCAAGTAACTAAAAAAATCCCATAAAGGGGAGTTTAAAGCGGGAAAGTAAGAGTTTAAAACCCGAGGAATGGTCAACAAATAATCCTGGTTTAGGAACAATGACAGGCAAAAGGAGCTATGGAAGTAAAAGTGAATGGGGAAAAAAAATAAACTCAAATCATGAAGATCAAACTCAAAAAATATCGTTGTGCTAAAAAATAGTTTGTAAAGGTTTATCAAAGGGCAAAGTGAAAAGTTCTATAAAAAAATAAGTTTTACAAGTCTAAAAATATAGAAAATTTTAATGGGGATCACCCAAAAAAACTTTTCAATGTGAAGGGGCCATAAAAATGAAAAAAGAAACATTTAATGGATTAAGTTTGAAAAAAGTAAACCCAGGGACTCCCCGGGGAAAAAATTTTAAAAAATTTTTTTTGGGACAGTTTTAATGAAATTTGGCAAATCAATCCCAATAATGATTCTATGTTTTTTGATTTGGGTGTACAACAACCTAACGTGGGGAAATTTTAAATCCCTTTTTAATTTGTGAAATTTTGTAAATTAAAGAAAAAAATTTTTTATTTTAAAAAAAAAATTAAAGTTCAACTGATGGATCACAGTCGAAATTAAAAAGAAAACATTTGTGTCATGGGGGCACACTTTAGAAATTGTAAATCCCTCTCTAACAACTGGCAATTCCCATCCAGTTTGAAACTATCAACAGTTATTCTGTTCCAAAAGTAGCAAACCCAAAAATACCACAAGTTTTTAACCTATTAATTGCTGCCATTTTTGAAAAAATTTTGAAATTGTAGTTCATAACAGCTGTTAGATTTTTTTAAAAAGTAATAACCTTTTAAATTTTTTTATAGATTCAATGGGTTTTTTTTTAAAGGAAAATGTCTACTGAAACGCATTGAAATATTTGTTTTTTCCAAAGGGAAAAGTATTCTAGATGTGAAAAAAATTTAAAAATAGTTGCTGTTATAGTTTAAAAAAAGGGCTTTTGAAAATTGATAGGAAAATTTGATAAATAAATTAAGTAAATAGGGAATAAATGGAACGTGATTGAAGGAAAATGGTTATCTTGAAAATAGAACTCAAAAACAAAAATACAGGAAATAAATCTTGAAAATTAAAACAAACTTTGGGGGTTTTCCCCGGGGTCTGTTTTTGGGACCTCTGTTGTTTATTGTTTACATAAATGACATGCCTGATCTTTTTGAAAACATTTGTAAACCTTTTCGCAGTGACAACTATTTGGTATGTAGGTAAAGATTTGAAAAAAGTTGTGATAAATAAATGGGATCTTAAATTATTATGTGATTGGTTTTTGAAAATAAGTTAAGCTTAATGTAACCAAACCAATGTATTCTTATTTAAAAAATTCTTTAGTTAAAAATCAATAATACACTACGTTTAAATCCAAAATTGAAAAAATTGTACGGGAAGGGTCTGAACCCCCGATTTTAAAATAATGTAAATTTTTTGGGGGTTTTTATAGACCAACTTTTAAATTTTCATGATTATGTTCAAATTCAAAAAAATTACAAAAAAATTGGTTTTTGTACAGAAAGAAAAAAAATTAAAGTCAATGGTCAAGATTATGATTTAAAAAACAAAAATCAGACCAATTTTGAATACTGCACTTCTTTACTCGGGAAAATCTGGTACGATAACATAAGAAGTTACAAATTTGGAAAAAAAAGGAATGGAATTAATTGAGGGTTTCCCCAAAACAACAGTTAGAGATATGTTGGATTTTCTTGAATGGATGACGGTTGAGCAAAGATTGGCCCTAAGGTATAATTTTCATCCGCAATTTTGTGGAGGGGAAAATTCAATGAAAAACTTTGATGAGTTCATTAAAAAAAATAATAAAGTTCATATCCAAACGGGCGGCCAATCAATTTCTTTTAAAACAACAAAATATGACTTTTAAACCCAAAAATCAATTTTTTAAATGGAATCAAATTATATAAAAGTCCCCCAAAACGGTATCAAAAAAAACCCAGATTCAATATTATAAAACGAATGTATTAATTTTTTTAAAATCTGAATTTCCTTTCCTATGTGGGAATGTGACTGAAATTGTTAAAATAGTTTTTTTTTGTTTATTATATACTCTTTTTTTTCATTATGTGAAGCGCAGTTTGTATTTACTTTTATATTATTCGTATTTGTATTTTATATTGTATGTTTTGAATTTTGATTGTCCCACATGTAACAAACTAGCAAAAGCTAAATAAAAAAATCATATATATACTTTAGAAAAACAACGAAATATTGGTCTGAGAAAACTGATAAGATAATACTACGTAGACTAAAAAAAGCAATACCGAGTTGGCGCGGGGGGGGGGGGGAGGAAGCATCTCGATAGATGCTTGTGTTGACCTTGAGTGTCAACGGGGGCGATTTTGAGCAATCAGCGCCTGCGGGCGCGGTGAGTGAAGCCACCCAGAAACCAAAAAAACACCGCCATGAAAATTCCTACACTGCAGCAGGGCGGGGGATTTTTCTTTGCTCTTCAGACTTCGCATTTTAAGCGTTTTGTAGATCTCGTAGTTAAAAAATTTTTCATGGAAAAAAAGAAATTTAATGTTTTGACTGAAATTTTTATAAAATTCTGCAGAGCAAGCGGTTTAAATTTCAAAATTTTAGGAAGGGCGAGCTATTCGATTATCATTTATCGATAATCGATTCGGGAAGACTGAACGTTATTGATCGTTTTGGGAAATAATCAATCGATTTTTCAAACGGCAACCCAATAATTTGGCCTATATATATATGTTTTTACGTAATTTTCTGGATAAATGTGACAAATGAAAATTTTTTCGAGTTTTGGGGGTTAAAAGTTTATTTTCCCCAAAGTTTTTGGACAGTTTTTCCCTGCCCATTCCCAAGGGAACGACATACAAATTAAAAAAATTAAACAAACAAACAAAACAAAAATTAAAAACAAAACAAATCCTGCAACTGGTCAGCATTACATTTTAATCTTTGAGACGATCTTAACAGGCGTTTGGTAGATGGGCTTCAGGGGGCTTCCCTTTCTTCTCCTACCACTTAGCCGGAGGAATACATTTTCCGTGCCAAAAGGGGGGATTATCGGCACCCATGGTTATCCGTAGCGCCGTTTTTAGGGGGGTGCCAGTCTTTGCGCATCATCTGTATGTTTAAGTAGGGTCGTTTCTCCATTTTGACGGCCTCTAACAATACGAGATCTTTTATGGGCCATCTAGCAACAGTCTTTGCGTTCGCGAAAAACTATCCATTCATTCTCAAAAAATGCTGGGAAAAAAGCAGATGTAGTTTGGCCTGTTTTTTATTCAGTTCTATGCCTCCGACGTGCTGAGATTTTTCGGGTTGTCCTTTCCCATGTAGTTTTCTCACAAACCCGCAAGAATTTTGTATATTCCATGAGCTTCATGAGGAATCACATCTTTTTACATTTTTAAGCATTGATGAGATCTTAAGTTCAGCTTTAAAGTGGTTCCAATGTTTTTTTTTTCTTTAGGAGTCTGCTTATTTTATCTGTGGGCCTTGACTACGGTAAATATGCCATGCTTCGGTATTTCTTACTTCTGGGGATTAAATCCTTTTCTTTGGAATTTTGTTAAAAAGCTTTGGAAATAGATTTTTTCGGAATAACCATTCGAAAAAAGACTTCCCGAAGTCCCTTCATTTTTCTGTTATAGGGTGTTGGTCAATAGCCTCTTTTTATCGGTAGCGGAGTGTTTACAACTGGAATAGTTGAGCAGGATGGTGGTGTGATGAAAACTTTTTAAAAATCTATTAGTATGTGTCGTTTACGATATACGGAGGGCAAAACTTTCGCTGTGTTTTTCATTACCAACACATCCAAAAATGGAAGGGGGGTTATCTTGTTTAACTTCCTTGTAACTTTAAAATCGTCATGTAAAAAGTTCAAATAAGTTAGAAAATTATCAAACTCTGCTCTACTATATCCCAGATGGCAAAATATCGTCAAATAATCTTTGCCAAAAAATTGGGGGTTCAAAGGAGCATTCTCAAGAGCTTTAGTTTTTAAAAATCCATGAATATGTTTGCTAACTGAGAAAGAGGTGATCCCCTCGGGGCTCCCTTGATTGTTTATAATATTACCTTCATACCGAAAATATGGGTTTGAGAGACAATGCTTTTATGAATCTAATATAAAACTGTGGGGGCTTTATTTGGGTCTTTATAATCTTAAGGTTTCACCAATAGGCACCTTGTAAAAAAGAACAACATCAAAGTTACCAAATGTTTCCCCGCTGAGCTTTTAGTTTGAAGAATTTTGATAAAGTGCTTGAATTTCCGACATAAGAGGCTACTTCTTCTGCATAGGTTGAATTTTTTTGCAAAATTTTTTGGCGAGAAGCACAGGAGAACCAAAATGAGCTTACAATTGGCCTAAGAGGGGGGGCCTACTTTATGAATCTTAAGGGAGACCATATTTTTTGGGAAAATCGTGACGACTTTTCTCTTGGGATTAAATTTTTTTACCCAGGATCAAAGTTAGAAGCTAAAATTCTTGGCCTTTGTTTTTTCTCTAGGTTGGGTAGGGTCACCTCGCGTGTGTGCTTTATATTCTGGTCTCTAAGAGAGCTTTCCCTCTTTAACTGATAGTCTTTCTTGTTTGAACGACTGAAGCATTGCCCTTATTCTCGTAAAAATTTAAAATCTTCATTCTTTCGTAAAGAAAATTTAAGGCTAGCTCTCGTCGCGATATGTTTTCTAGCAGGAGGTTTTGCTTTGCGAAGAATGTGGCATGTATCTTGCCGTATGGTTTCAGCTACATCATATTCTGGGAGACCAAATATTGCCGATTCAACCCCTGTTATAATATTTATTTTATTTTATTTAATATAGGGGGTGTTAGGTTTGGCTGCGAGGCTCTTGAGTCTCGACAGTCGGATCTCATTAGCATCTGGCGCCAGTAATTAACGATTCCTGGAAAAACGACGCCGACTATGCGTTTTTGCCTACTATTGTTGTATTGATGATGATGCAAAATGATGATGGAATGCTTTTTAAACAGTGGGAACAATTTTATCAATTAATGGGAGGGGGATGTAATAGCACTTACGAAAAAGGGTGAAAAAATAAGGGGGGAAAGGCTGCACGTGCCCTATTAGAAACCGATGATCTCCCATTGTTCGGCAGGGAAAGTGGTATCTTTTGCTAGGTCAGCATGAAGGGTTGAAAAAATGCTTCTTTTTCACTCACATCTTCTGCCCGGGTTTTCTCCTAGTTAAAGCGATGGTTGGATCAAGAAATTAGTTTTTTCCCGTCCTCGCGAATCAAAATTTTTCTACTTTTGCGAGTAGAACCATCTGAAAAATGCACGGATTTCTTTGTGGACTTCCCAAAACCCCCTTTTTTCGGGAAAGATTTGCAATCATTGATTGAATGGGGTTATGGGCTTTATTCGTTTGTTTCGCCCCTTTTTTCAAAACCCAAACGTGAGCAATGGTTTCAATTCGTTGCCGCGGAGGGTACCGGCAACATCCCTATTACATCCCATTGTTAATTGGGATACCATAGGAATTTAAAACAACTTTGATAAAATTTATATTTTAACAAATAATTTTGCAATGGAACTTGAAAAAGTAATGAGATCACACACATTACAAAAAATTGTAAAATACAAACTATCCACTCAAAAGAAATGAATCTAAAAAAAGGGCCCAAACTCATCTACCCCTCCCCATTTTGCGGATTCTTAATTTACAAGCGTAGCGAGCGTCCCCCACTTACTTTTTTTTCTTTCTGTACTACTTTGGTACGGTCGCACCGTTTCTCTGATCGTCTGACATTTTGCACACTGTACATACACCCATGCGGGTTTTGCTGTTTAGTTTTTAACAAAATCCATCGTTTTGGGTTTCTAAATAAAAGAAAGAAAAAGAAAATGTTCCCACGTTATAAATTTTGCAGGGGCAATAAGTAGAACATTTTCTCTATTTTACAAATTTTTAGCAAAAACGGTCTAGACCTTAAAGACTTTTGGTTGTAAATTATGGGAATGTGTATCGGGGGTGTTGCACGTACCAGTGCTCGCCAAAAAACGCTGGGACTTTTGCGTTTTCCCCAGTTCAAAACCTACAGGGGTTTCCCCAAAAAGCACCTTGAAAAGCTTTGGGAAAATGAATTTGATGATATTACGTTTAAAAATTTAAATTTGAAAAAAAGAACTTGGATGAACTAATACGTTTAATAATTGCAAATTTTATTTTGCTAAGCTTATCAAGGATGCTGTTACGGGACACGAACGTTTATGAATTTAAAAATCGCAAAGTGGGAAGGGGAAAATGAGCTTGGCCCTTTTTTAGATCTAATTTCTTTTGAGTGTGTAAGGTTTGGCTGTTTTTTTACAAATTTTTATTATAGTGTATTCTTTTCCCTACGAATAGATAAAATAATATTTTTGTTCGAAATGGCATTTTCTAATAGTGCAAAAAAAAAATATTTTGACAGCTTTAAGTAAAACACCCAAAAGTAAAAGCACACAGATGAAACATCTTTTGAAAGACGCTTAACAAATTTAAAAAACATTTAGATTAAAAAAAATTATGTATTTTTAAAATGGTCAGAAGGGGTTAAGGGGTTATGGGGCCTTAAGGGAAAAATGGGAAAAAAAATACGAAAACAACTTTTTCTTACCATTTAAAAACAAATGGGAGATTTTTCTAGTTTTTGGGTACTTAAAACTTTCCCAAAATTAAAACAAGGTTTTTCTAATTTGAGTTGGCCCGTTAATATAAAATGGAGTTTACATAGGGTGACACGTTTTTATGGAAAAATTCAAAAACAGAAATGTTTATCTCAAAACGTGTTTTTGTTTTTTTAACATAAACCCCATCACCACACTGTTTGGTTTTTAAATTATCTAAAGTGTTATTACTTCAAAGAGACCAACCATTTCACCTTAAGAAAAGGGATTTTCTTTCCCTGTCTTCCACCTAATATCCTAACGTAATAAGAAAAGTAGATTAAAATCAAAATATCCTCTCCCTGAAATGGGACGCGTAGTGTGTACGCTTCTTTTGATGACTTTAAGTGGTGTTATAAAGTCAAAAGATTTGTTGATAAAGGCTGATGATGAAATGTTGGAAGATCTTCCAGCCGTTACCAGGGTAAGTGGCAAAGTGGTTAAGTGGTAATTAGCATCCTAGTGAAAATAAATTGTTGGAATAACAATAATTTACCTGAATGGCAGAACATTTTAAACAAACAAATTACTTTTTTTACGACAAAACACTGTACTTGATATTTAATAGGTGTGTGATTTGATTATTCTGTTTTGAATGTTCTGACCTTCGTCTAATGTTCTGATGTATGTGCAAAATTTATTTCTGCAATGTTTTATTTTTACTTAAATCATATTTTGTATGCAGAAATGGTTTCATGTTCGTTTGTTGATTTGATATATTATTTGAAAAATTGTTAAAGTATTCTTTTTTTCAACTTTTGTTGAGAAAAAACACCAAAAAGTTTTCCAAATTATATTATTATTTTTTTTGTTTATTGTTTTAACACATTTATGCGTTTTCGGGACCAAAAAGCCACTAGCGCGGCCCGTTGGGGGAACGTAGAACCCAGCAGTAGTGATCACCGCGAACACAGGGAAAAAAAAGGGAAGAAGGGAGAAAAAAAAAGGGGGGGAAGGGGAGGAAGAGAAAAAAAAAAAGAAAGGGGGGGGAAATAAAAAAAAAAAGAAAAAAGGGGAAGTGCAATAAATGGACCGAACCCGGGGTATTTCTAAGTTAACATTGGCTAATTTTTTTTTTTTACAATTTTAACTTAAATAAAATTTTAAAGGGCTCAATTTAAAAACGGGAGGGTATCAAAAAAAAACAAATTTTAGGGAAAAAGAAACATATGGCTGTAGATGACAGGTGGGCCCCACGGTTTTCCCCGTTTTGGTTTAAGATTTTTAATTTTTTTCATTTTTAATTAATTTCCAAAGTTTTTTTACCCCTGAACCCCATTTAAATCGGTTTTACCTTTAAAAAAAAATTATCTTACCAATAGGCCATAAGTTTCCAAAACATAAGGGTCATAGACATGGCCACATTCTTTGTTTGTAGTATATATTTTAAAATAATAACCTTTTGGGTTTTTTTTCAACAAAAAAAAGGGACCGTTTAACAATTCGGGGAAAAATTTTTAATTCATTTTTCATTAATCCAATTTTGCAGCAAGAAGAAGTTTTCCCCCATGTTTTTAAAAAACCGCATAACAAAATTTGACAACATTTGGTTTGCTAGTGTAGGGCAATTTATTACATTTTGGGTTTAAAAAAAAAAGGTCTATTTATTGTTTTTAAATTATTCCCGGGGGAAACGTTAAATTTCACTTCCTTTTGCGCAGTTTTTTAAGGTTGGGAAAATTTTTTTATAAACAAACGTCGTTTTTTTAAAAATTAAAATTCTAAAACAAATTTGGTAATTTCTTGACCCTCCAATTTAAAAAACTTTACTTAAGTTTTTGAATTAAAAATAAATAAAACTGCTTTTTTGAATTATTTTCGAATTTTTTGTCAAAACAATTTAAACCCAAAAATTAAAATTTAATTATTTTAATTTTTTACATTTCACCCTTCCCCATTAGAAATTGGGGAAAGAAAAGGTTTGATTTTTTCTATGTTTTCCCTACCTAAATTTCCCACTTGTGGTTTATAAGATAAAAATCAAACCTAATGAAAATAAAAATCTTTTTAAAATTTGGGTGCAGAAGGTAAATGTTGTATAGAGCGGAAATAAACCCCAATTTTAAACCAGCGCGAAAACAAGTTGGATATCGAAAAACCCGGGAATCAAAACGCCACCGTTGGCTACGCCCGCCCGGATCACATGCCGATTTGGTGCCCGGTGCTAGAAAGGGGTTCCCCATTCAATTTGTATCTAGAAACTACCATTTTTTAAAGAAAACTTAATTTAGGTTTCAAAAAATATATAATGATGGCAAAATGAAATATCTTAATGTAATCATCCCTAAAGCCGCCTTGAAACATTTGGAAATCAGACTGGACAATAATAAATACTCGGTTCTTGACGGGATGACCGATATAAACGTGATATGTTCATCTCGCTGTAAATGTTTTGTAGGTGATTGGACCGGAATCTTCCATAGATGAAGTTGTTACATCAGAAATAAGAGAAACGGAGAAATTCACAGAAAGGTCGATCCAGGCCAATATTCGTAGAAAGAGGTATGATTTTGGCGAGAATACCGGTGAGAAAAGAGAAAAAAGGGACGGAGATAAACCATCCAAAAATGATCCTGGGCCGATTAAAAGTGATAAACAGCCCAAAGGTGAAACTGTTGCAAAAACTGGAAAAGCTGCATCAAGTGATAAACTTCCTAAAGGAGATAAACTCGATATAAAAAAAGGGCAACAAGTTGTAAGCGAAACATTGGGCAAAGGTGGAAGAGCGCCAAAAGGAGTTCCCATTGAAAAAAACAACATACATCTAGGAAGTGGGAGTGGGGGAAGTCTCCTGAATTAACGATTGAAAAACCATTGGGCAAAGGTGGAAAGGCATCTCGAGTAGATCCTACTGAAAGCGCCAGTAAAACAACGCCTATCAATTTGGAAATTCTTCCTGAAAAAACACCAGGAAAAGCTGGAGAGTTGACTGATCGGCTACCACCGGGATTGGCAAAGAAATTTTTATCGCTGAGACAAAGTGGAGCAGGTACTGTGTCTATAGCAACTAGCACCGAGGACACACAGTTCTTCGCATACGACTCTTTTTTAACTCCTTTCTCTCTGCCTGGCGACATCATTAAACTCCCCGGTGAAAACACGGGCGCTCGAAAATTCAGCCAAGGAAACCAAGTCGTTCCAAAACTCGACTCTGGAATTCAAATCACTTCAAAACTTGACTCTGGGATTCCTTTAAAAGTCAAAGCTGTTAATCAGAGCTCTCCAAAATTGGACTTTGGGATCAAAATCAATCCAAAAGTCAATGGTGTTAATCAGGACACCCCAAAACTCGACTCTGGAATTCAAAGTATTCCAAAAGTCAATGCTGTTAATCAGAGTAATCCAAAACTCAACTTTGGAATCCAAAACACTCCCAAAGTCAAAACTGTTAGTCAAGGCACTCCACAGGTAAGCCATTACTCTCAACTATTAATTTATAACAATTAAATGATCTTAAAAATGTGAAGTCTGATACTCTTTCGAAAGAATGCAAGGCCCACTAGATCTCCTTGCTCCCTTCTCTCCACTCGCTCCCCGAGGTTTCCCAAATGCCCGCTAAGAGATTGAGTTGACCTTGTTTCAGCGTAACGATGTGAAACAAAACCAATTCATTAATATCGAACCGAAGTCGGGTAGGGGGTGGGAGGGTCCCACCACATTCTTGGCTCCCCGGGGTTATCGAAGCCGGCTAGCCATGCCTGACGCTTCTCCCACATCATCTTTTTCTTCCTCTGCATCATCAACTTCCCTTTCTTTCTCTCCACTGTCTTCTTCCTCAGGGACCTTCACCAGTTTTTGCCATATTTTTCGTTCTTCCCAACATCTTTCCTTGTGAATAACAAAAGAAAACCAAAACAATGTTTCCAAGGTGTAACTAAAACATGGGTTAAACAGTTAAGACAATAAAAAGCAATTAATGCTACTATTGCTGGTTACTCAACCTTGACTTTGATGTACGACTTGTAGTATAGAAGGACCAGTGCAAAAAGATACTATGCAATTTGCACGAAACGTTGTCTCAAATAAATTAAACACGGACCACCGAAAGCGATATTATTATGAACATATATTTATGTATACATACATTTTATGTACTTATTAGACCGTAGAGGTCTATCCTATTCACTTATAAAAACTGAATTACAAAGAAGGACAACTAATAAAACAAGTTAATTGCTTCGATTCCAGATTGATCGATTTTTGGATGTTGTTGATTGATTCCAGGTTATTGGAGAAGAACTGTACAACGAGAAATCGTCAATTTCAAGTCAGAAGTCATAAGTGAACAATCTTGCCATATATTGAGATGACTGTGACTTCTATTGGTAATTTTTGTTGATCGTGATGTCGACTGCGTTACTAATTTGTAAATCAATAAAAAAAATGATATCACCACAGTGTACTCATTTTAAAGATTTATGTTTGTAAAGCTTGTGACTTGCTGTTTTTGAACACTGTATGATTGAAATACGGATTAATAAATAGGTCAAACAGATTTAGACGGTTTTTTGTATTCCAGGCTTACCCAGCATTTATCCTAATTTTAATTTAAAAGTAATCGTTCATGCAAATTCAATTTTGCCATGCTTTTAAAGGATGTAGTTACGTGGCAGAGTACGTTTATAAATTAAGAATACTCAAATGTAGAAGAGTACACTTGGCCCTTCTTTTAGATCTCATTGCTTTTGAGTGTGTAAGGTTTGGCTGTATTTTTACAATTTTTTTTGTATGCGATGGGAACATTACTTTTTCAAGTTCCATTGCAAGTTAAAAGCTGGGCCCGGGGTGGAATTGGCCCAGAGCATGGCTCTGCTAATCGTAAAAGGCGATTCAAGAGAAAAGGGTCTACCTCGCAAACATCAGATAGTAAGAGCGGAGTATATTACTCCCCGAAACTAGAGGCGAGCTCTAGCAATCGTCGTCGGGGACACATCCCCTTTCCCTTGTGGATCTCCCCGACGACGATGACAATTGACACAACGAACGATGACGATGACAAAGACGATGACGACCGCGACGTGAGAATCCCCCTTTCCTCCCCCTACCCGTGGCTGGTTCTGACCAGCATGGGCCCCTCCTCCCCATATTCCCTAGGCTAGAGTGGTGCATTATGACCTAACGGTTGACGCGCCCTTAATATAAATAAACCAAAAAATTACCAATCCCAAAGATTTACTTTTTGAATAAGTTACATTGTAAGTGATTATTGTCAAGTTTCTATAATAAATTGTTTATTATACATCAGTCAAAGGATTATTATATATAAGCCTTTATTTTGATGCCTTCTAGCAAACTTTTTCATATTTGTATTTAAAAAAGAAACTACATCACTATAACCTTAACGTCCATGTTAAATATAAACGTTGTAGCCCCACCAATTTGGTCAGAATCGCTGGTCAATTGAAACTGTTTAATTAGTAAGTCGTATTTGTCAGTAATATAAGTATAGTAGTAGTTTATAACATCCTTGTGATTTTGAACATGTTTCAACCCAGTTTTTGACCCGGAAGAAATGGTCATACCACCAATCAAATTTTGAATATGAATGAATAAACAGGTATTTATTCTTTAAAGGGGCTAAAAACCCCAAAAATTATTTTTTACCACATGATCTATAACACAATACTACACTTAAATGACCGTTTAAAAAATTATATCTTGTAACTGTGATTTAACACGAATTTTTTAATTTTTTTGATCCAGAAATTGGCGAAAATTGGTGTTTTTGGAAAATTTCCTAAATCGGCTTTAACCTGCTTCTTTTTTGGTCCACATAGATACTAGAGCATAGTATCAATCTAAAATGTCCCTTTATAACATCGTGTCTTGAAACTGTGCCCCAATATACCCTCAAACACGCAAAAATATGCATTCCAAAATCGCACCCTGTCTTGGTAATCAGCATATTTTGACCGAATTACTTGCCCAAATTACAAAACAAAATATAGAGAATTTACAGAAAAGGCTGTCGAGTACGTCAATAATGGCCAATATTTTTTTTTTGGATCAAAATCCTCCAACGTCACGGGGCATAAAGATCGTCCCCATGTTATTTCTTATGGGAGATTTTTGCCGATGGGACCTAGCTCAAAAAATGTCATGTTTGACAATTTTTTGGGAGGTCATGGTGGCCCCAATAATTTTTCTGTTAATTGTTAAATTCATTACTAGTTAGCCTGAATAAAATATATTTTTTGAGTTTAGCGGTTAAATACCCCTTTAAATAAGTGTTTTTTTAACAAGACACTGCTCTTTATAAATATTTATTGGTGATATTTCGATTTTTATTTGTCTTTTTCAAACTGAAGGTTGACAAAGAAAAATTAACAACAATCCATATAAATAAAGATCATAAACAAAATATCTTTGAAACATATCTGCCATATCTTTTGGCAGATATATGAATATGCCAACAGATATGTCAGATATGTTATGTGCATTATACCCACTGTCTAAATTCTCCGAAAATTGTATATTTTTCGGTCTAGCCATTTTCCTACAATTATCGGAGCACGGAAGGTCTGCACATGGTTGAAAATTGCGATTCTGCTTTTAGACATATACTCCCATTCTGAGAATTATATACAACAATTATTAAATACATATCAAACATAAAGAAACATACATACATATCAAACTCTTAAAAATACATTCTCTTGACTGCTCTCTCGAAACTACTGACAGGAAGTTCCTTTACTTGAGAAGGTAGTGCATTCCAGAGCGCTGACTCCCTGTAAGAAATGGATTTCTGGAATGCACTTGTTCGAGCAATTAGCGGCCTTAAATTCAATCCCGTATTACATCCTAGATCTACAGTCCGATTAACTGGTGTAGGGCGCACGAGAGGTTCAAGATCAATAGTTCCACTCATATATCACCATCAAACAAATTCTAGTAACAGTAACTGATGGGTTAATAGATTTATAAAATTAATAATAACTTGAATATCAATTTATCATCAGAATTTTGTAAAAAAGCAGAAGTACGGTGCGAAATAAAAATAAAAAATAACAAAATAATCAGAATATTCCGTTTTTTTTTAAACGAAAAGCATCGCACAAAACTTTGGATCTCGGGGTTATTCCAAGTGAGAAAAGTTTTAAAGTTACGGATTTCCAGATATTAAAAGTGGTTTTACTATAATATTATCAATAAAAGTAGTGATACAAATGTAGGCTATTTATATAACTTAACAATACCCGTCTACGGTGGGTATAAAAAGGTGTTTTCGACATTTTCATATCATTAAATTTATGTATTTATTTATTTTAATGAATTTAAGCTGCCCATAGGGTCAGGAAGGCTAATGCAGGGCACGTGTGGCCCTCTGTAGCCTGACACAGTGACTACAGAGTTACAAGTTCAGATTAACAGTACAATAAGAGAGAACGAGAGAACATGAAATTTATAGAGTTAGTCGACGAGAAAGGCAAAAGGCGGATAAGGGTACTTGAAGCAGGGTAAAGGCCTGAAGGCTCGAGGACGCGAAACGAGGTCGTGAAGCTCATTCCTGCCGCCTGCGTGAAGACGTTGCACGTAAGCTCCTGCGAGGGTGTCGAGTCGAGAGCTGATACCACCGACGACGGTTTGTTTATACACGTATTATGTGTTCATTCCGCGTCATCGGAGGAAGGGTCCTTCGCTGCAGAGAGAAGTATTACTGGAGATATCCTCCAAAGACGGGTGCCAGCACCGGGGCCGCGTATTTAAAGAGAGGGCGGATGAAAGTCTTCTAAGCGTGCCGTAGGGGGTAGAGTATGGAAGCTGCATCCAGAAAGTCGCCCACGAAGCATCACGAGTAAGTTTAGTCGCGACCGCGCACGGTTGATGACGTCACTGCAATGAGCACCCCAGTTCAGAATGTCTGTAAAGGTTACTCCAAGGTACTTGGCAGACAGATTTGGGTTCATTGAATTGAATTGTTGCTAGGAAACAGTAAGGAAACGACTTCTTCTACAAGATTACTCTTTTTAACAATGTAATGGAACTTAAAAAAATTAATGAGCCATGGGGCCCAAAGTTACCGTCCGATTTTTTTCCAATTTGTGTTTTTGTGAAAGAGCGGAAAATAACAAATTATTGATTTTTTTCCCCCAGATTCCCACCATTCTTATGCTTATGACCGCTCCTCCAAATTTGGTCAGAGGGGGGTGAGGGGGACACAATTTTGAGGCAAGATTTTGTAAACTAACAATAAAACTTAGAAATTACCTACGAAACCCCGCTAAAACCTCCTAAAATACCACATGTTAAAAATAAATACAAATCTGGGCCTGTGCGCCCCAGACTCCCTATTGTACCTGACCAGGACACATACTGATGTTCGTGGTTACAAAAGTGTTCGCGCTTCCCAAAAACCAAGGGCTAGTTACGCCACTGGACAGACACCTTGTGCTTGGGGCATAATGCTCTTTTCTGCCAACCTTCCTAGGGGGGGGGGGGGGGAATAAAATAATAATAAATAACATAAAACAGGCATGTTGATGATTATAAAGCATGTATTTTGTTAACGTAAACATTTATTAATCATTAAATTGGACGTATTTTGATGATTCTCAACTTTTTGAGTTATTACATTATTTAATCACAATTTTGAATTACAATTTTATAAATGTTTCTATATCCGAGCCATTTTTTTATTTTATTTTAACCTATGCATAGTTTTTAGACATGTGACCAATCAGAGAATAAAAATGTAGCTAAGATATGACACTAATTGTATAGAGCTTTTGTAAGGACTTTAGAATTTGACTGTTTGGAACTGCGACTAACAAAAAGTGTAAAATTATGAATATTTAAAAAAACTTTGAAAGGAAGATCAGCGTAAACAATATAGATTAGAAAACGAATGATAATTAAACAATAACAGGTTCAACCTCACTTGTTTTAAAGAATAAAATTATGTGAACTTTGTAACCAATAAGAAAGATAATTTGATAATTAGACGAGTGAGCGCAGCGAACGTAATCGACAACGCAACTCGATCGGGCCTTAGTCATGATTAATTCTGTATGTTAAAAGTTGAATGTCTGTCTGTCTGTCTGGCCCCATACGGCCGAACGGCCTAATAGATTGAGTCGAAATTTTAAACAGACATCCGCGACCAGGTAACTGAGAACTGCTAACAAAATGAGCGCAATCCATTTCGATTTAAACCAACAAGAAATAATAAACTGAAAAATAGGCCTAACATGCGTAGGAATTCTTGTAACGACAATGGTTTTTCTTGGGTTTTTCTTTTGAAAAATCACTGCTTCTTAGATGTTACTCGGTTGCGATGGAGGCAGTGGAAAAAATATTTGTAATGCAGTTATGCAGTGGCAAACTAGGTCTATCAAAACTTGCATGTTCAAGGTACCCCCAAATTCCGCTGGGAGATTGAGAAAACCTTGCAATCTTCACTCGTATTTTGTACTGGCTATGTTTTCCATAGTATTGTCACAGTTGATGTAGACTAAACACTTAACTGCGTTATATGCATTTCAAAACATGTTTAATATTTTTTTTAATTCAATCCATAAACTACAAAATCCTATCCAACCAGGGGATTGAACCCAGGTCTCCCACATTCCGGGTATAAGGGCGCCTTATTCCACTAGACTAGGGAAACGCCAAAGTCGTTGATAGACGAGTGAGTGAGCCATGTATTGAATACTCGGTATCATTCCCCATACTGGGCTAGATTCAGCCTTAGGTATAGGGAAGAAAAGGGGATGTTCCCGAGTCAGTTACCAAAGCGACCAAGCCAACCCTTTAGGCCCCAACGCAATCGACGAGTGAGCGATAACAAACCAAAGATCGATATTTTTAATAGGAAATATAGCAATCAGTGGTATGGACAGTGCGAACACCCGCGGATCAACGCCAGAATCAACAAGGCCGATTCAGAACAACTTTAATTTTTTTGTGCCTCGTTGCTAAGACGGCTCCAAAGTCACCGTTTACATATTCCTAAGATAAGAACTGATGGACTTAAGTCCAAATTAGAAGTTTAAAACTTCAGATTTTAACGGGAGTCGAACCCCGTACCTTCTGCATTGGAAGTAGGTAGGCTAACCACAATACCAACTAGCCACACTGAATTGCATATCATATTTCCCTATCTTGCCGGATCTTGTCTTGTGCCACTCTTCCCCACAGCAACAAAGTATAATAATACTAGGGAAACGCCAAAGTCGTTGTTAGACGAGTGAGAGAGCCACGTGTTGAGTACCCATGAACATTAATTGGATTTAAGTTAGGTAATTAAATTGTGGTATAAATAATAGGGTTTTTAAGTTTTTAAGTTTAAGGGCACGTCAACTGTCCGGCCATAATGCGCCACTTTAGTCAATGATAAGCTAGGGAGGTCTAAGGTAGGGGGAAGAAAAGTAATGTTAGCGGGTACTCAACACATGGCTCACTCACTCGTCTAACAACGACTTTGGCGTTTCCCTAGTATAATCTTTATACAAACATTTGTGGTCACAGACCCTTGTTGAACAGATAGGCTACACCCCAGGCTATAAATGGAACGGCCGGTGTATGTCCCTTAGAACAGGTACTTCCTCCAGCGTCAATGTATGAAAAATTAAAGACGATTCCGTCTGGGTTCGGGGTAGAATTGGCCCAGAGCATGGCTCTGCTAATCGTAAAAGGCGATTCAAGAGAAAAGGTCCACCTCGCAAACATCAGCTAGTAAAAGGGAAGTATATGATACTCCCTAAAACCAGAAGCGAGCTCTGGCAATCGTCGTCGGGGACACCTCCCCCTTCCCTTGACGACCTCCCCGACTACGGTGACAATGACACACCGAACGATGACAAAGACAATGACGACCACGACGTGAGAAATCCCCCTTCCTCCCCTTACCCATGGCTGGTTCTGACTAGCATGGGTCCCTCCTCCCCATCCCCAAGGCTAGAGTCGTGCATTATGACCTAACGGTTGACGCGTCCTTAATCCAAATAAACCCAAAAAAATAAAATATTTAGGCCTAGGCGAACAGAGAAAGTGGTTTATAGTTTTTTGGTTTCAGGGTGCGTCAACCGTTTGTCATCGTCCTATTATGAAAAAAGGCTGGTCCCATACGTCCCCCGTTTTAGTTTGGATTAAGGGTGCGACAACCGCTAGGTCAAAAATCACCACTCTTGCCTAGAGGATATAGGGAGGAAAATCCCATGCTGGTGCTGGTCAGAAATAGCCACGGGTACAGAAGAAAAGGGAGGGTTCTCGCGTCGTGGTCGTCATCGTCTTTGTCCTCGTTCGTTTTGTCCTGGTCGTCGTCGTTGGGAAGGTCGTCAGAGAATATGGGGGTTCCCCGACAACGACTGCCAGAGCTCGCATTCTAGTTTCGGAAAGTTATATACTACCCTACTTACCAGCTGATGTTTGCGAGATAAAATACGTCGCAATGTTTCCTGTAGATCATCACCAGCCCAAACGAAGTGTATAATAGTATCCTTGATAGCCAGCAATGGCCCAGCATCATTAACAGAATGACAGAAGCCATGCATAATGAAAACAAAATAATAATAAACATTTATTTGGTTCATCTGATCGCAAACTTTCACAGGCTGTGTTCTATTTTACTAATGGGTATTTTAAACATTTGCAATTGAGCGAGCGAAGCGAGCGTCTCCACTTGACTCTTATGGCTCGAATGTCTGTTTTTTTTTGTTTTTTTTTTCTGTTACTGCTTCGATACAGGTCGCACCGTTTCTCTGATCGACCTGAAATTTTTTAACACATGTACATACCACCTAGGCGGGTTGCTGTATAGTTTTTGAACAAAATCCGATCGTTGGTTATAAAAAATAAAAAATAAAAAAAAAAAAAAATAAATAAAAATGTTCCGATCGTTATGAAATTTTGCAGGGTCAATAAGTACAACATTCTCTCCTATTTTCCAAATTTTCAGCTAAATCAGTCAAGACCTTAAAGACTTATTGGTAATCATATTTCGAAAAAATGATGCTAAAAAATGAAGGAGGCAGTGAAGGTACAAAGATACACTTTAGAAGGCATGACGTGAATTAGTACAATGCAAAGATGTTGGAATAGTATACAGTGTACAATGTCAATATCCAGTTAGGCCTACACTGTGTGGTGGGCCTTATGAGAATGTCGTACTCGGGTCATGTTGCACGTACCGGTGCTCGCTCAACAACGCGTCCGACTGAGCGTTTTCCTAGTAACACCTACATGCTTTATCCGATATTAACGAGTTTTTCACAGAACCATAATTTTATGAACTAGGAAAACGCTTAAGTCCCGCCGCGTTGTTGGATGAGCGTAATTGGTGCATTGAGCTGCCATGTGTTATGCGGATTTTCTGTTGTTCTGTGAAAATCATTACTAAGTTGAAGATTTTTTTTAAATAAATTTAAATTAAATTAAAAATAAACATTAATTTTCATTGTTTTTAATTAATCGTAATTCTAAAAAAGAAAAAAATCGTAAAATTGCGATTTTTATAAGAAATAATTATTCGATTGCGCTCAAATTTCACACGAATATATTAATTCATAAAATTAAGGGTCTGTAAAAAAATTATTATAACCGGTTAAAGCATGTAGGTGGTGTTATAAGTCAAAGAATTGTTTTAAAAAAGAAAAAAACCCGAAAAATTTCGATTTTCATGAGAAATAATTTTTCGATTGCGCTCAAATTTCACACGAATATCTTAATTCATAAAATTATGGTTCTGTGACAAACTCATTAAAATCGAATAAAGCATGTAGGTGTTATTAGTCGAAGAAATTTTTAAAAAATCGAAAAAAATCGTAAAATTGCGATTTTGATGAGAAATAATTTTCCGATTGCGCTCAAAAACGTAACAGCTCTAAGTTTAGAGATTTCGAAGGTCTCCAGAAAATTTTATTGCAATTGGAGTATCGGTTTAGCCGGAATCGTGCTGACAAACACACAATAATACAGGGAAAAAAAAACATTCCGGATTTTTTTCTCCAGTGTAGTGAAATGGAATCTTCGCTACGCTCATCCAATTATGATATTTGTGTGAAATTTGAGCGCAATCGAAAAATCATTTCTTATGAAAATCGAAATTTTACGGATGTTTTCTTTTTTAAAACAATTCTTTGACTTATAACACCTACATGCTTGAACCGATTGTAATAATTTTTTCACAGAACCTTAATTTTATGAATTAATATATTCGTGTGAAATTTGAGCGCAATCGAATAATTATTTCTTATGAAAATCGCAATTTTACGATTTTTTTCTTTTTTTTAATTACGATTCATTAAAAAAAATTAAAAATTAAAGTTTATTTTGTATTTAAATTAAATTAATTTTTAAAAAATCTTCAACTTCGTAATGATTTTTTCACAGAACAACGGATGATTCTGACGATTCTGGCGTAGATCCGCGGGTGTTCGCACTGTCCATACCACTGATTGCTATATTTCCTATTAAAAATATCGATCTTTGGTTGGTTATCGCTCACTCGTCGATTGCGTCGGGGCCTGCAGGGTTGGCTTGGTCGCTTTGATTTAAAGTCCCCCACTGAAAATCAGTTATATAACTGAGTGGGCAGACTCTAAATAAAAAAATTATTTATTTATTTAATTTATTTAAAATCCGCATAACACATGGCAGCTCAATGCACCAATTACGCTCATCCAACAACGCGGCGGGACTTAAGCGTTTTCCTAGTAAAGATAAAAAGATATTTTATTGTGTAGAGATTTATGCATTATTCTGTACAAGCTTGGCCGATAGTTTTTTAAACTGTTTTAAATTGTTCATTATTGTGTCTGCATTTATATTATATGTTTTATTTAGTTGTTCTCTTTTTTAAATCAGTTTTTATAACTGAATAGGATAGACGTTAATTAAATTAATTGGATGAGCGTAGCGAGCGAAGCGAGTGAAGCGAAGACTTCAATTTCACTGACCCCCCAAAAAATTTAGCTCGGGTGTTTTTTTTTTTGTTTTTTGTTTGTTTGTTTGTATTTTTGTCTGTTTGTTCGCTCTCTACCGGGCAAACGGCATAATTATGCGATCTTGATGAAAATTTGACAGGACCTTCGAAATCTCTGAACTTAGACTTGCCACGTTTTTGGGTACAATCAAAGAAATATTTCTCATTAATATCGTACTTTTACGATTTTTTTCGATTTTTTGTGCGATATTTTCGTGCCATTTGGGCCAATTTTGACCAAACGGGTGGGGCTACAACGTTCATATTATACATGGACATTGAGGTTATGGTGATGTAGTACATTTTGAAAGAAAAAGTTGAAAAAAATAGCCAGAATCTATAGAAATAAAGCTTTTAATGTAATTTTTTTGATTTTTTGTGCGATATTTTCGTGCCATTTAGGCCAATTCTGACCAAACGGGTGGGGCTACAACGTTCATACTATTCATGTACATTGAGGTTATGGTGATGTAGTACCTTTTAAAAGAAAAAGTTGAAAAAGTTAGCCAGAATCCATAGAAATAAAGCTTTTAATATAAGTTTTTTACGGTAAATAATACTAATTGACAAGAAACAATAGAAACTTGACAGCAATCACCAACAATGCGTAGGCAACAAAACAAAGCACTTGAAAAAGTAAAGATATCCCACGCAAACTAAAAACTTTAAAAAGCTCATCCATCAACGCGGCGGGACTTTAGCGTTTTCCTAGTAAGTAAAATAAATAAACATATTTTTAGGCCCATGTTGATCTATGTATTTGTAGGCCAATGTAAACTACTAGGACGTTTCGCGAACGCTTTTTTTAGTCGCGTTGATGGATGGGCATTTTTGTAAGGTTTTAGTTTGCGTGGGATCTCTTTACTTTTGCAAGTGCTTTTTGAACGCATTGTATGTGATTGTTGTCAAGTTCCCATTGTTTCTGGTTAATTGTTAACCTCAAATACTTATAATAAAATCTTTTTTTAATATGGACTCTCGCTAACTTTTTCAACATTTTCTTTCAAAAAGCAATACATCACCATTACCTTAATGTCCATGTAAAATATGAACGTTGTAGCCCCACCCGTTTGGTCAGAATCGGCCCAAATGTCACGAAAATATCGCACTAAAAATCGTCAAAATACGTAAAAGTACGATATTCATGAGAAATATTTCTTCGATTGTACCCAAAAACGTGGCAAGTCTAAGTTCAGAGATTTCGAAGGTCCCCTTCAATTTTCATCCAGATCGCATATGCCGTTTGACTGGTAGAGAGCGAACAAACAGAAAAAAAAAACACCCGAGCAAATTTTTGTAGGGGCTCAGTGAAATTCAAGTCTTCGCGTCGATCATCTAACTAATCTTCTATGCACTGCATTGACATTTATGCTTGTTGTGTACAATTTACTTGTATAAGCCTTTTCCTTTACATGCGTCATGTGACATTATTAAGCATTTTCTGGTATTTGTCACACGACAAAACGTAAATTGTATGGTCGTTCACACTTACTCTACCATCCATCAAATATTTAAACTAGGAAGCTTCGCAAATGCTTTTTTTAGTCGCGTTGATGGATAAGCTTTTTAATTATAAAATGTTAATATCAATTTAAAATATTAAAAACATATTTACACGGCCCATACAAAGCAATCATTAGGTCTGTTGGATCTTTGATTGATTGTAACAAGGCTGTGAGTAAGGTATAAAATCTCATGTGAAGTTTTCATACAAGGCTGTGAGAAAGATCTAAAATCTATATTTTCGTGCTATTTGGGCGGATTCTGACCAAACGGGTGGGGCTACAACGTTCATATTTCACAGTGATGTATTGACTTTTGAAAGAAAAAGTTGAAAAAGTTAGCTAGAATCTATAGAAATAAATGTTTTAATATTTAACACCTCAAAAAACTCAAATTAAAACTTCTATCTATAGATTCTAGCTAACTTTTTCAACTTTTTCTTTCAAACCTCGATACATCACCATTACTTTAATGTGCATGTGAAATATGAACGTTGTAGCCCCACCCGTTTGGTCAGAATCGGCCCAAATGTCACGAAAATATCGCACTAAAAATCGGAAAAAATCGTAAAAGTACGATATTCATGAGAAATATTTCTTCGATTGTACCCAAAAACGAAGCAAGTCTAAGTTCAGAGATTTCGAAGGTCCCCTCAAATTTTCATTAAGATCGCATATGCCGTTTGCCCGGTAGAGAGCAAACAAACAGACAGAAAAAAAAAGAAAAAAAAACACCCGAGCTAAATTTTTTAAGGGGTCGGTGAAATTGAAGTCTTCGCTTCGCTCATCCAATAAATTGCTTTTTAAATATATAGTAAAAAAGTGTTTACTTTAATTTTAAAATATTCACTAGTTCATTTTAGCTAAAAGTGCTAATCGTATTCAAGGCTGATCTTTTATATCTTAGTATAACCTTAGAGACAAGGTTTTCCCCGAAGTTTGCCTGGCGGGGCCGTGACGCAGGTTACGCGGAAAAGCGAACTGCAAGATAATTACATAAATATTTAGCGTTTACCCACTCAGTTACATGAAACAACTTTTAGTGGAGGAGATATTAATGCGCTTTTTTGCGTGGGCGGGTCCAGTTTAACGTTTATACATTGCCCATCTCATGTAACATACATACATACATACATACATACATACATACATACATACATACATACATACATACATACATACATACATACATACATACATACATACATACTCATACATACATACCATACATACATACATACATACTATACATACATACATACATACATACATCATACATACATACATACATACATACACTACATACATACATAATACAACATACATACATCATACATACATACATAGATTCTTGCTAACTTTGCACTACATCACCATAATCTTTATGTCAGTTTAAAATATGAACGTTGTAGCCCCACCCGTTTGGTCAAAATCGGCCCAAATATCACGATAATATCGCATTAAAAAGCGTACAAAAAATCGTTTAAAGTACGATTTCTATAAGAAATATTTTTTAAAATGTCTCTAAAATCATAACATATATGAATTCAGTGATTTTAAACGTTTCTATAAAGTTTCATCAATATCGGAGTAGCCGTTTGCCAAATATCACGAAAATATCGCACTAAAAATCAGAAAAAATCGTAAAAGTACGATATTTTATGAGAAATATTTCAACGATTGTACCCAAAAACAATTCAGCTCTAAGTTCAGAGATTTCGAAGGTCACCTCCAGTTTTCATCAAGATCGCATATGCCGTTTGCCCGGTAGAGAGCGAACAAACAGACAAATAATCTAATAACAAAAACAAAACACCCGAGCTATTTTTCTTGGGGTAACGTTAGTAAAAAACAAACAAAAAAACAAAAAGTCAAATTGAAATCTTCACTTCGCTCGCTACGCTCATCCAACAATAAAGGAGTCATTTCTTTTTTACTAGGAAAACGCTAAAGTCCCGCCGCGTTGATAGATGAGCTTTTTTTAAGGTTTTAGTTTGTGTGGGATATCTTTACTTTTGCAAGTGCTTTGTTTTGCTGCTTACGCATTGTAGGTGATTGTTGTCTATTTTCTATTGTTTCTTGTTAATTTGTTATTATTTAACGTAAAAAATCTTACATTAAAAGCTATATTTCTATGGATTCTGGCTAACTTTTTCAACTTTTTCTTTCAAAATGTACTACATCACCATTACCTTAATGTCCATGTATAATATGAACGTTGTTGCCCCACCCGTTTGGTCAGAATTGGTCTAAATGGCACGAAAATATCGCACAAAAAATCGAAAAAAATCGTAAAAGTTCGATATTCATGAGAAATATTTCTTCGATTGTACCCAAAAACGTGGCAAGTCTAAGTTCAGAGATTTCGAAGGTACTGTCAAATTTTCTTTAAGATCGCATATGCCGTTTGCCCGGTAGAGAGCGAACAAACAGACAAAAATACAAAAAAAAAAACACACTAGCTAAATTTTTTGGGGGGTCGGTGAAATTGAAGTCTTCGCTTCGCTCAACCAAAAACGCTTAAGTCCCGCCGCGTTGATGGATAAGCTATTTAATTATTAGGAAAACGCTAAAGTCCCGCCGCGTTGATGGATGAGCTTTTTAAAGGTTTTAGTTTGCGTGGGATATCTTTACTTTTGCAAGTGCTTTGTTTTGCTGCCTACGCATTGTAGGTGAATGTTGTCAAGTTTCTTTTGTTTCTTGTCAATTGGGATTATTTACCGTAAAAAACTTGTATTAAAAGCTTTATTTCTATGGATTCTGGCTAAATTTTTCCACTTTTTCTTTCAAAAGGTACTACATCACCATAACCTTAATGTCCATGTATAATATGAACGTTGTAGCCCCACCCGTTTGGTCAGAATTGGCCCAAATAGCACGAAAATATCGCACAAAAAGTCAAAAAACGTATATTAAAAGCTTTATTTCTCTCGATTCTGGCTAACTTTTTCAACTTTTTCTTTCAGAAAGCAATACATCACCATTACCTTAATGTCCATGTGAAATATGAACGTTGTAGCCCCACCCGTTTGGTCAGAATTGGCCCAAATGGCACGAAAATATCGCACTAAAAATCGAAAAAAATCGTAAAAGTACGATATTCATGAGAAATATTTCTTCGATTGTACCCAAAAACGTGGCAAGTCTGAAGGCTCATTCATAACCAACTTAGGCCTCTAACTTAGCAGCTAACTTAGCCTCTAACTTTAGGTTGCTGTTCATGATAGATATTTAGGCCGCTAACTTAACAGCCACTGCCTCCTAGATGTGGTTGCCAGCCATACCGTCGCCTCTAACTTTAGGTGGCTGTGCATGATAGATTTTTTAAACCAATCACAACACAGATTTGCAGTGTTTACTTTTATCGCGCCAATGCTTGACATACAATAACATTCAGCATTCAGTAAGTAGGCCTAGCCTAGCTCTACTTAGGTAGCATTATAGAATTGATTGACTATAAACTGTACAGTTTATTAAACAATAATTGATGGTAAAAATAATAAACGTTTTTATTTAAGAAAACGTGACGTAAGCCTTACATAACCTCACATGGCCTAGCCCTAGCTGAGGGCTAGGCCTAGTACCGCAATAAACGTTAATAATACTGACGGTCAGTTGACATTTCTGCCCCAATCGATAGCCAAATGTTTTCTTTTATATTCTTATCTTTGTATAAAGACGAAGATTTTACATATAGCAGTGGCCTTTTCATGAATTCGTTCAATAGCTTTTCATCGAACAATAGCTCTGATGTTCCTTGGGATCCATTTTTGCTGTTTGTTTACGTTTTCATCGGATATGACCGGAAATTGTCGGCTCGAGTCTCTCTCTGATTGGTTAAAAGCTTAATGTTAAGTTAGCTGCTAAATAAAACCTTGGAGTTTGCAAACATTCGGTTGCTGATAAGTGTAAGTTAGAGGCTAAGTTTGGTCATGAACAGACGTGTTGTTTTCCATAAGACAAACCTTTAAGTTAGAGGCTAAGTTAGCTACTAAGTTGGTTGTGAATGGCCCTTAAGTTCAGAGAAACGAAGGTCGTGTTAAATTTTCATCCAGATCGCATATGCCGTTTGCCCGGTAGAGAGCGAACAAACAGACAGAAAAAAGAAAAAAAAAAAAAATACCCGAGCTAAATTTTTTGGGGGGTCGGTGAAATTGAAGTCTTCGCTTCGCTCATCCAATTAATTTAAAATAATAAAAACATATTAACACGGCCCATACAAAGCAATCATTAGGTCTGTTGGATCTTTGATTGTTTGTAACAAGGCTGTGAGTAAGGTATAAAATCTCCTGTGAAGTTTTCATACAAGGCTGTGAGAAAGATCTAAAATCTATATTTTCGTGCTATTTGGGCGGATTCTGACCAAACGGGTGGAACTACAACGTTCATATTTCACATGGACATTAAGGTAAGGGTGATGTATTGACTTTTGAAAGAAAAAGTTGAAAAAGTTAGCCAGAATCTATAGAAATAAAGGTTTTAATATTTAACACCTCAAAAAACCAAATTAAAACCTTTATTTCTATAGATTCTGGCTAATTTTTTCAACTTTTTCTTTCAAACGTCAATACATCACCGTTACCTTAATGTGCATGTGAAATATGAACGTTGTAGCCCCACCCGTTTGGTCAGAATCGGTCCAAATGTCACGAAAATATCGCACTAAAAATCGAAAAAAATCGTAAAAGTACGATATTCATAAGAAATATTTCTTCGATTGTACCCAAAAACGTGGCAAGTCTAAGTTCAGAGAAAACGAAGGTCGTGTCAAATTTTCATCAAGATCGCATATGCCGTTTGCCCGGTAGAGAGCGAACAAACAGACGGAAAAAAAAACAAAAAACAAACAAATAAAAAAAAACACCCGAGCTAATTTTTTTGGGGGGTCGGTGAAATTGAAGTCTTCGCTTCGCTCATCCAATAACCTGGCGTTGGGCGTCTCGGTGCTGCTCTGACTCAAGTCTTTCTGTATTGACCATGAAACCCACAAACTAATTACTCTAGGTTCGTGCGCCTGTAATGTACTTTCTGCACGAATCTGAACTGTTGCACTTTTCACCGTTCGCCTGCAGTCGTGCAAGAAGATAATCGCCGTTCGTCTGAAAAGTGCAGACTGAACTACCGGTAGTGCAACAAGTTCATGGAAGTCTGCACGCGCTCTGGAGCTGGTTCAATAGCACAGTGCAGGAATTAAGAGCCAAGAATATAAGGGATAGATGTATTGAAGATTTACATTACATTATACAAGAATTACATTTTCGAGTGATAAGAGAAGTCTTTTTGTGGGTGCGTTTAATATTGCCAGTGACGGCTTTTATTGTTCGCCAGTAACGACTGCACTGAATGAACTACTGCACTGCACTGAAATGACTTCTCCGTGCAGTGCAGATAGTGCAGTGCAAAGTGCAACACAGGCGAACGAACCTTCTCACTTCGCCTTCACTTAGTTACGTAAGGCAGCCAAACATGCTCTTCAGAGTTGAGTCGAGCCCTCAAGGTCAGGCGGGGCCTTGTGCTATCGCACGTGGTGACGTGTTATGCATCATATGGAGGGGGGGATTGCCAGACGTGGAGGGGAAAGACCACGATTCTGCTAGATCACTCACTGTCGATTTCATTGCGTGCGTCAGTGTTGATTGTCAACTGAACCGAGCGACTTCATGTGTAGTGACTACACGAGCCAACAGATACTCGCACGTGAAGCTGTACCAGCAGGTTGGTCGACATGACGTTTCACACTACCAATAATTACCCAGGTGAAAATTCTTGTCAAGATCTTGGAGGATCTTGACAAGAACTTGTATTAAGTAAGATCTTGTCAAGATCTTATTAAGAACTTGTGTTAAGTAAGATCTTACAATACCATCTTGCCAAGATCTTGTCAAGATTTTACAGCAGGGTAGTAGGCCTACGGGTCCCGGCAATTGGCTTAATTCTTGTTTGACGATTTAAAAAAATATTAATTGAATACATTTGTAATTTAGTTTCTTAAATTTAATTAAAACGATCACTCCCGTACCTGTAATCGATTTTATGGAAATCAATCCTGAAATTGAAAAATCCAAATCAGCGGGGTTTATAACTCCGGTACACCAATTATCGGTCGAGTGCTTTACACAGTACTCTTAGGGTTAGGGTTAAAGCATTAACTATCCAGATTCCAGAATATTATAATGACCAAATATTTTTAAGGATTAATGAGAATCGCCAAATTGCTGTAGCTTAGGGGTAAATCACCCGACCGGCAATCGGGAGACTGGGGTTCGATTACCCGGTGTGACAGGTTTTTAAATTTCTGGTTTGATTTCAATATAGTGTTACTTGGTGTTTTGAATCAAGTTTGACACCAATTATATTTTGAATCTTCTCGAGTATTACCGTCATAAACCGAAAAACACTTGATCTGATATTTTTGCGCTAATTTGTATGAAATTAAACTATTTTTTACAATTTAGAAATTACGTATTCAAAAAAGTTTGAGAAAAATTAAAATCCAAAGCTAAGGCCCTATATTTGTACTATAATGCCATAACAAACATAACATTGAAAACGATATTTTAGCATTTTATAAAACAATTGATTTTAATTTTTTTTTTAAACTAAAAAAATATTGCTTAGTGAAATTTTACTAAAAGATTTAAGGGCTATTAAACTCAAAAATTATTTTTTTTCCACATGATCTATTAGCACAATACTACACTCAAATGACAGTTTTAAAAAATTATATCTTGCAACTGTGATTCAACACGAATTTTTCAATTTTTTTGATCCAGAAATTTGCGAAAATTGGTGTTTTGGGAAATTTCTTACCTGCTCCTTTTTGGTCCACATAGATACTTGAGCATAGTACCAATCTAAAGTGCCCATTTTTGTCCATCGTGTCTTGAAACTGTGCCCAAATATATCCTCAAACACGCAAAAAATATTCATTCCAAAATCACACCTTATCTTGGTAGTCAGCATCTTTTGACCGAACTTCTTGCCCAAATTACAAAACAAAACAGAGAATTTACAAAAAAGGCTGTACAGTACTTCAATAATGGCCAATATTTCTTTGAATCAAAATCCTCCAAGGTCACGGGGCATAAAATTCTTCCCTGTGTTATTTCTTACGGGAGATTTTTGCCGATGGGACCAAGTTCGAAAAATTTCATGTTTGACCATTTTTTGGGAGGTCATGGAGGCTCCAATAATATTTCTGTTATATATTCTACTGAGTTGAGCGGTTAAATACCCCATTAAGAGAAAAAAATAACAATTGTTTTTCCTGCAATTTTTTTCGTTTGGCGGTACAAATCGGTAAAATTCGCAGGAAAGACAATTGTAAAAAAAAAACTTTTAGTCAGCCTCTAGAAATCCAGTTGAAAATGTCACAAAAACACAACTACCTACGTTGAATGGTGTGCTTGGGCGAATTGAAGTTTGAAATTATTTTGAAGAGGCGATATTTGCCGTGTGCACGATCAGAAAATTGTGAAAAAAAATAGTTTTGATTTTGTAATAGTTCCAGGTTTCAAAGCCATTCACTATATTTTGACTTGGTAGCATATTTCGGAAAATAGAAAAACGCGGTCGAATAGCCAGTTGGTCTTAGTTATAATTGAATACAAGTGAATGTAATTTCTTAATTTCATTAATCGGGAAACAAAACTTTATGATTTCCATAAAAGTGAATGTAAGTTTTATTTTCTTAAATATATTAATTTTTAGAAGTTCTACTACACCCATAGCAGTACGGCAGAAATATTACATTTCCCGAAAATATATCAATACCAAATGCAAATATGATACAGAAGTACATCGTACCAAAATTTCAGATTGTTAAGTTCATTTGTTAACTTTTTCATTTTTACCAGTGTAGTGTCCCTTTTTAAACAATTGTGCTCAACAAAACATGAGCGTTTAAATTCCTGAAAAATTATAATGTTCCTTTTTGTTCTATTTGCGGTGAAATGGTAGGTTCTAGAACAAATTTCACGATTTTAGAAATCGACTTTTCTAGAAGAACGAATAACCTGAAGAGAAGATTTGAACGCTGTGAACTGTATTTATTGGATGAGCGAAGCGAAGACTTCAATTTCACTGACCCCCAAAAAATTAAGCTCTCTACCGGGCAAACGGCACATCCGATCTTGATGAAAATTAGAGGGGACCTTCGAAATCTCTGAACTAAGAGGTGTATTGTTTTATTGGTACAATCGAAGAAATATTTCTCATGAATATCGTATTTTTACGATTTTTTTCGATTTTTTGTGCGATATTTTCGTGACATTTGGGCCAATTTTGACCAAACGGGTGGGGCTACAAGGTTCATATTATACATGGACAAAGGTTATGGTGATGTAGTACCTTTTGAAAGAAAAAGTATGAAAAAGTTAGCCAGAATCCATAGAAATAAAGCTTTTAATATAAGTTTTTACGGTAAATAATAACAATTGACAAGTAACAATAGAAACTTGACAACAATCACCTGCAATGTGTAGGCAGCAAAACAAAGCACTTGCAAAAGTAAAGATATCCCACGCAAACTACAAACTTTAAAAAAAGCTCATCCATCAATGCGACTAAATAAAGCGTTTGCGAAGCTTCCTAGTCTTTACATAAACCATCAAGGTTAGGCCAGAGTCGATAAAGTATCGACTCTTGTTAGGCCTATAAAAAGAAAACAAAAACTGGTTCTAGACACAGTCATACAGGTAGCACATTATTTGTTACAAAGATGCGATGCATTTCCTTAGCATTGTTATTCGTAGTTTTTTTTTTATCGCTTTTATGTTGAAAGTTTATCTCTGACGCGCTTTTTGCAACTTTTGTTACAAAGAGTTAAGTGAGACATCCGGTTGTCACTTATGTGTGACTAGGCAATTAACACGATACCCCGAGTCCGTGCTTCTCGGCTAAACTTGGCGGCGAAAATAAAAATTAGCCACTCACCAGGCCCCCCAGTGGCGTAACTACGGGGGGGGGGAGACTGCCCCCAAATTTGGTCAGAGAGGGACGAGGGGTGGCACAATTTTCATTTGACACATGAAGCATTTGTTGAGATATTATATAAATATTAATATGTTTTTCTTATTTGGCTATTTTTAACACATCTTTTATAAGATTTATGTTTAAAAAAAAAATCGTCAAAATACTCCTTTCACACTCTTGGAATCGAAAAATTTTACGGGGCTGTGCGCCTCGGACCTGCAACACTCGGGGGACGCCCCCCCCCCCCAGTCCCCAACCCAGGAAAGAGCGTATACCCGTAAATTATTTTGGATTAAACACCACAGACTGTACCCACAAACCCCTTTCACTAATTGTGCTTATCATTGATCTTTGGAGGTTTCAAACATGTTCAACCCGGGGGGGGGAGGGGGCCAAAAAACATAGGATAGTTACGCCACTGCCACTACGCGAACACTTTTGACCAGTCGCGTTGAAGGATGAGCTTTTTGGTTGACTGTCTGATCTGCGCGCGACTCTGACTCGGAAGGTCCCCGGGTTCAAATCCCGTCGAGACCGGCAAACCTTACGTATACACTAATTGAAATCCCCCTTTTATAATGTGGTCGTCACAATGTGGTGTCTACAATATATTTAAATATTCAAACTTACTTCTGAATTTCGAACACTCAGATTTCCCGAATGTCATCGATTTTTGCACCCTGATGTGGCTATTCTGACAGTGTTGATTTGATTGATTGGATATTGCTTAACGTCTCATATTAATGCACTTTGGCTATTCGAGACGATGAGGTGTGATAGATGAGGATGAAGTATGAACAGAAGGGAGGAGGGGAAACCCGGTACCGGCACGTAGCCTACTCCAGTTAAATTAGTCATCTTTGATGTACTTTTTCTCGGGAATGGTTATTGCTATTGATATAATATTTTGGAGGCTAATGATACAACATTAGATTTTTTTAAATATGATCATACATTAACTAATAATGTATAATAATAACATAAATATATCCACATTTTCACATGCTTCACAATTAATATTAATTATTCAAAAAGGGATATTTAAATTATGTTCCAATAGAGTTTTGCTGTACCTGTGTAAACATATCCTGAAAATTTTATCACTTCCTTCTAAGCTCATTTTGAGAAAAGGTACATTGAGTTGAGAAAACATAAGTTCTGAGATAATCGTTGTTAAAGTTTTGGGTTGTAAATATAGCCAATATGGGAGGCCTAGTGATGGGAATTTTCATTAAAATGTTATTCATTAAATTTTTCGCGAAAAATCTCAAAACCATTCATTAAATGTCAACAAAAATTAAAATATTCTTTATTATTATTCTTCAATGATCATGTGTACAATCATTAGGAATATGGTAGGTAACTACAACTCTTGAAAACCTTGAATAGTCTTTTAAAAAAATCTAAAAAGGTCAGGGAAATGAGTTATATGCTGGCTCATTGGTGCCGGGGGGGGGGGGGGGGGGGGGGGGAGCGCTTGCTCCCCTGGATTTCTGGAAGAATTAAATTTTGGTACTTGTTCATTAACGGAACGCCCCCAATTTTTTGTTGATTGGTCCCCCCCATCGTCGTTTTTTTACTTATTTCTGTTTACAATAAATAATTACAACTTGCGAGGAGTTGAATATGACTCTGACAGTGAACTTGACTCACACGTTCAACGTGACTCAGGCGAGTACAGTCCATTGGAACGCGTAGGCCTACATGAGAGCAGTCGTCGCCGTGCAGCTGACATTGACGTTCACGGACACCAAATTAACCTTCAAAACCTTTAACGTCGCTATTTTGAACGAAAGTACTTTTCCATTGACAGTCCTTTATATTAAAAATAGCGACGTTAAAGGTTTTGTAGGTGGAGTATGTTGGCGTAGGCCGTGTCACTCCTGGCGCAAAGTATGTAGCCGGAAAGGATGTTTTCGAGGCTTTGTTCGAAATAATTGTGTTTTCCTGACCTCCTGAAACTCAGATGGAGTAGATGTACCTAGTAGTTATGATTGTCTAATGAAATGTTTTTACTGAATTTTTACATTTTTTGGAGGGGGTCCCGTTAATGAACAAGTACCTAAATTTTTATTAATACGCGGTATTTCCAAAATGATCGTTTTTACGAAACCGAAATCTAATTTTATTTTGTAATATTTATGTTTGATTGTTTGGGAGTTAATGACTTGTCCCGCTGGCACAATATCTTCATCGGCTTAGGACCTTTTTCAAGGGCTGTTTGGCTTTAAAAATTTTGCCGTTATTTAGGACAAGTCTACCTTAAAACGCGTTTTAGGCCACCAAACTTTAAGCCGCCTCAAAAAATTCGCGCCTCCGGCGGATGGGGCCTTGACCCAGACCCCGGCTATTCCACGTAGCCTCATATAAAATTTTCGGCCCGGTTTGGCTTCAAACAAAGGTAAGAACGAAATCTTGCCAGAAGCCCCCCCCCCCCTCTCCTTGAGAAATCCTGGCGGCGCCCATGGCTGGAATGTCCTTATTTTCTCTCCAAAATCCATTAAACTCAACAAATCAAATCTGTAAAATCAAAAAAATTCCGGGAGCAAGCTCCCCCTGACAAGACCCTGACTGACAATGTTGGCTTTATTACGCATTTTAAAATGATTGGATAGTGATCTGCTCCTGCCATATAATATAAAAAGCAATATAGGGACCTCCATAGACCAAAAACGGTCATCCTTTGACGCGAATAGTTTTTTTCTTGAAACTAACAAGTATTTTATGCAGTTATTGATTCCAACATAATTTAATTTATGTAAGGCCTTGGCCTGCTCTATACAACCTCGCTCAATATTCATAAGCCCACCATATTAATTGACTAGGCCGCTTCGCGAACGCTTTTTCCAGTCGCGTTGATAGATGAGCTTTTTTTTGGAATATTTTTGTCCAATGATTACGTTTTTATGTGGAATCTCCTTACTTTTTCTATAGTAACTTGATATTACTTGTTCATTATACACCTGTAAAAGGCTTATATTAAAACCTTTATTTCTATGAATTTTGACCAACTTTTTCAACTTTTTCTTTCAAGAGGCACTACATCACCATAATCTTTATGTCAATGTAAAATATGAACGTTGTAGCCCCACCCGTTTGGTCAGAATCGGCCCAAATATCACGAAAATATCGTATTAAATACCGGAGGAAAAATCGTGAAAGTACGATTTCTATAAGAAATATTTTTTCAAATGTCTTTAAAATCATAACATATATGATTTTAGTGATTTTATACGTTCCTATAAAGCTTCATCAATATCGGAGTAGCCGTTTGCCAAATATCACGAAAATGTCGCACTAAAAATCGAAAAAAATCGTAAAAGTACGATATTTATGAGAAATATTTCTTCGATTGTACCCAAAAACAATACAGCTCTAAGTTTAGAGATTTCGAAGGTCCCCTCCAATTTTCATCAAGATCGCATATGCCGTTTGCCCGGTAGAGAGCGAACAAACAGACAAACAACTAACAAAAACAAAACACCCGAGCTATTTTTCTTGGGGTAACGTAAGTAAAAACAAACAAAAAAACACAAAGTCAAATTGAAGTCTTCGCTTTGCTCATTTGCTCATCCAATTAATACTCTTTATATTAATTTATTAATTTATGATATTATTATTACCTATTTATAATAATATTACTATTTTATTTTAACTAATTGATTAATACCCTGTTACTCACTCTACTTTTACCTAATCATAAGGATATTTCTATACTGTATATATACATATATTTATCAACTCATCTTAAGTACTTAGCATAAGCTTAGTTTTTAGTACCAAAACATGACGATGCCTATATTTGTATCTTGTACGAATCGACTGGCAAATAAAACTTTACTTTACTTTACTTTACTTATGACATAATTTTATCTTATCGTTAAATGTATATATAACTTATCACATTTTATTTATTTACTTATTATTATATTATTATACGACCTAGTTTTCTCTGAACTTAGACTTGCCACGTTTTTGGGTACAATCGAAGAAATATTTCTCATGAATATCGTACTTTTACGATTTTTTTCGATTTTTTGTGCGATATTTTCGTGCCATTTGGGCCAATTTTGACCAAACGGGTGGGGCTACAACGTTCATATTTCACATGGACATTAAGGTAATGGTGATGTATTGCTTTCTGAAAGTAAAAGTTGACAAAGTTAGCCAGAATCGAGAGAAATAAAGCTTTTAATATACGTTTTTTGACTTTTTGTGCGATATTTTCGTGCCATTTGGGCCAATTCTGACCAAACGGGTGGGGCTACAACGTTCATATTATATACATGGACATTAAGGTTATGGTGATGTAGTACCTTTTGAAAGAAAATGTTGAAAAAGCTAGCCAGAATCCATAGAAATATAGCTTTTAATGTAAGATTTTTACGTTAAATAATAACAAATTAACCAGAAACAATAGAAACTTGACAACAATCACCTACAATGCGTCGGCAGAAAAACAAAGCACTTGCAAAAGTAAAGATATCCCACGCAAACTAAAAACTTTAAAAAAGCTCATCCATCAACGCGGCGGGACTTAAGCGTTTTCCTATTTATAATAATATTAATATTTTATTTTAACTAATTGATTAATACTCTGTTACTCACTCTACTTTTACCTAATCATAAGGATATTTCTATATTGTATATATACATATATTTATCAACTCATCTTAAGTACTTAGCATAAGCATAAACTCATCTACAATGCGTCGGCAGAAAAACAAAGCACTTGCAAAAGTAAAGATATCCCACGCAAACTAAAAACTTTAAAAAAGCTCATCCATCAACGCGGCGGGACTTAAGCGTTTTCCTAGTTATTATTTAAGTTAGTATTTTTCTGGGGTCAAGCCGCCCCCCCTCCCTTTATTTGCAAGTTCCAACCCTTAAAGGCCCCATTTAAGAAATTCTAAATTCGGGGTGGGTGGGTCCAGGTTTTAAGGCCTTGCTCCTGTCCGATGAAGGGTTCAGCGCGTCACTGGTCGCTTCAAATACAATAATCTTCAGTTATATTAGTCATAATATAAAAAGCACGAACTCGTTAAGCTACGAAAAATACAAATAAAGTAATTTAAACCACCTTTAGATATTAACGTCAAAAGCCCTGTAACGGTAACGCATGTGGTAAATGTTTGACTTTTTTCTAGCTTTACCTCAAAATGTAATGGATTTTTGTGAAAATAATACATGTATAATGTGTAGCTCATTTAATTATCTTTCTAATGATACATTTAAACTTACTAGGAAAACGCTAAAGTCCCGCCGCGTTGATGGATGAGCTTTTTTAAAGTTTTTAGTTTGCGTAGGATATCTTTACTTTTGCAAGTGCTTTGTTTTGCTGCCTACGCATTGAAGGTGATTGTTGTCAAGTTTCTATTGTTTCTTGTCAATTGGTATTATTTACCATAAAAAACTTATATTAAAAGCTTTATTTCTATGGATTCTGGCTAACTTTTTCAACTTTTTCTTTCAAAAGATACTACATCACCATATAACCTTAATATCCATGTATAATATGAACGTTGTAGCCCCACCCGTTTGGTCAGAATTGGCCCAAATGGCACGAACATATCGCACAAAAAATCATAATACTTATATTAAAAGCTTTATTTCTATAGATTCTGGCTAACTTTTTCAACTTTTTCTTTCACAAGGTACTACATCACCATAACCTTAATGTTTATGTATAATATGAACGTTGTAGCCCCACCCGTTTGGTCAGAATTGGCCCAAATGGCACGAAAATATCGCACAAAAAATCGCAAAAAATCGTAAAAGTACGATATTCATGAGAAATATTTCTTCGATTGTACCCAAAAACGTGGCAAGTCTAAGTTCAGAGATTTCGAAGGTCCAGTCAAATTTTCATTAAGATCGCATATGCCGTTTGCCCGGTAGAGAGCGAACAAACAGACAAAAAAAAAAAAAAAAAAACACCCGAGCTAAATTTTTTTGGGGGTCAGTGAAATTGAAGTCTTCGCTTCGCTCATCCAAAATTCTGTAAAATACTCTACAGATATGAGTTCCAGTTTTAATTGACGGCGGCCATTTTGTTTTTGCCAAGGGAAGTTCTTATCAAAATATCTAAATCGGGACCTTTAAAATTGTTTATCTATGGTTCGTTATGAATTGATTGCACTACATTCATATATTTTTCACTAAATGTGCCTGACAAACTGGTTTGATACAAAACAGATACTAAACATTTACTCAATAATAAGATTTCCTTGAAAAATGATAAATATGTCATTCTAAGGTTGCCTATGACGTTAAAGTAGGTTAAATGCTTTTATAGATATATGAGTTACAACGATAAATGACGGCAGCCATCTTTTTTTTGTGAAGGGAAGGTCTTAGCCTTAAAGCGTAATTTTCACCACTAAAACTAAATAAGTATAATGTTCACAACGAATCGATTGATATTGCAGCTGTTTCAATAAAACTGCCACGACAATATGAGTTGATACATCAAGAACAATGCTAGTGGCATATACTCATCTCAACACGTCGTCGCTCGAATACATAATCTCTGCACGGTTATATTTGTCAGAATATAAAAAACACTGTCTCATTAAAAACACGAATAAATAGCATATTAAAAATACAAAAGTAATTAAAAAAGCCCTTTTCACATACTATAGATATTTGCACCAAAACTTCATTGTAATAAAGAGTGCGGTAAAAAGTATATAAGTTTTTGTAATGTAACCATAAAAATTATTGGATATAAGTTATGTGAAAATGGTAAATGCATAATTTGTAACCCTTTTAATTACCTTTCTTAAGGTTTCTTAAATTAAATTCGGTCAGCTACTTTTATAGATATATAAGCAGCAGTTTTAATTGACAGCGGCCATCTTATTTTTAAAATGGTGGGTCTCAGTCAACAAATCAAGATCGGTGCCATCACAATTATCAATCTACGGTTTAATACGAATCGATTGATACCACTTACAGCTGTTTCGCTAAAACTGCCACGGGACCATGTTTTTATACTAACTAACTAACTTTTTGTTGTTCCAGCAGTCGTCGTATTCGTCTCGAACTGTTCTAAAGACAATTTTGAATAATGCATCCGCGAACGTTTTCCCGTTCTATGGCGTTCGTTTGTGCTGGTGTGTTGCTGTGCACCTCTGGTGGAATGTTGGCCTATTTCTGGCCAAGCATTTTCAAATACATCGTGGCAACGGTAAGGTTCAAACTTGTGTTATTATTTATATTATACTTTTTACGTGTTTATCTTCGACAACAGGTGTCAACAAAAACAACAATCAAAATCATTAAATGCGCGAACAAGTTTAATAAAATTACGAAGTTATTTTCAAATTATAAACAATTGTACTAGATTGAAAACCCAAGATGGATTAAAACATAATAGAACAAAGAAAGCATAAAGATAAATAAACCTATGGTTTTATTTACAAACCCCAGTGAAAAGATGATACCTTTCTTTTTATTTATCTTAAGTCCAAAACTGTATCTTATCCGCTCTCTTCCAATACGCCACCTCAATCTTTCAGCAAGCAGTTTAAAAATAAAAATATACTGAATAGCATTGTTATTATGCATAGCTATAGTTTACTGTCCCCCACTGGAAATCAGTTATATGACAGAGATGGGTAGACTCGAAACACAAATTTATTATTTATTTATTTTATTTTGTTTATTCTTATTCAACCTTTGCTCCCATCGGCCGATCCTCTGCGCTGAACGTTGACACACGTTTCGCACGTGATAGTAAAACCACCTATGACGATGACTTCATGCTATGCGGAAAACAAACATAATAAATTAATCTAGCGTGTCTCACCAATCCCATTAATTCAGAATAAAATATTGAAGTCTGGACTCAAAATGAAAAGATCGTAGATTTCACATGAGTCGTATCTGCTTTCTGTTTTCTCCGGGTAAATTGTTTTAACATATTTGTGATATTTTATGTGAACGAATATGTATCAACTAGAAAAACGCTAAAAGTCCCGTCGCGTTGATGGATGAGCTTTTTTAAAAATTTTAGTATGCGTGGGATCTCTTTACTTCTTCAAGTTCTATTGCAAAATCAATTTTGTTAAATTAGAATAATTTTTATAAAGTACTAATTGCTAGGGTAATTGGATTGTCAAATATATGTAGGCCCGAAGATTGCTTTGTGAACGCATAGGTGGTTGTTGTCAAGTTTCTATAATTACTTGTTAATTATTATAATGTACCTAAAAAAAAAAACTCATATTAAAACCTTTATTCTATAGATTCTGGTTATTTTTTTCAATGTTTTCTTTCATCAAGCAATATATAACCATTACCTTAATGTACATGTAAAAATATGAACGTTGTAGCCTCAACCGTTTTGTCAGAATCGGACCAAATGTCACGTTAATATCGCCCTTAAAATCGAAAAATCGTAAGAGTACAATATTCATAATAAATATTTATTCAATTGACCCGAAAATCATATCATATCTAAATGTAGAGATTTCAAACGTTTTCAAAAAGTTCCATCAAGACCGGAGTAATCGTTTGCCCGGACGCAGATCAAATATCACTTAAATATCGCACTAAAAATCGAAAAAAAATCGTTAAAGTACGATACTCATGATAAATATTTCTTAGATTGTACCCAAAAACAATACAGGTCCAAGTTTAGAGATTTCGAAGGTCCCCTCCAATTTTCATCAAGATCGCATATGCTATTTGCCCGGTAGAGAGCAAAAAAAACAGACTAAAAACTAACAAAACAAAACACCCGAGCTATTTTTCTTGGGGTAACGTAAGTGAAAAGAAAAAAAAGAAAAAACACAATGTGAAATTGAAGTCTTCGCTTCGCTCATCCAATAACTCGATGTTTGCGTTCCTGAGAAACTTTTTTCAACTAAGTTGTTTTTAAACGCAAATTTCCGTATGGTATCCCAACGTTTAAACCGACTTGAACGCTGTGGTTATTTTTGTTAATCGTAGTTTAAACGATTTAATAGGTATTTTACGAATTGGAATTTATGTTATGGATGTTTAATTTGTCGACCTATAAGATTTAGATAAGATTCAATATAGAAGACAATAATATACATGACACAATTTCAAGAGCCACATAAAAACTTAAAATAGAGGCGAGGTCACATATTGTGGAGTCAACACATTAATTGAGATTCCATTTCACTTCCTGGTCGGCAGTGGCGTAGCAAACGGGCCCGCAAGGAGGGGGGGGGGGCTGGGATTATGGGGGTCCAGATTGGCCTCAATAGAGTACGATTTGTCCGAGTCCTAAATCTGAATATACTGTGTTCCTCGAATGCTCAAACTATCAAGAATGCATGACACCCCAAGACGCAGAGTCGCCTTTATAATACCCAGACGAAGGGTTTTTCGAAAGCAAATGCATGAATGAAAGGAGTTGACAGAATATACAGGCTTCAGTAATTTACAAAGGGCTCCAAACTCCAGTATTTATAAAGTGCTTAGTGCATAATAATATAACGCATTATGTATAAATAAATAAGTGCATATTATATCGCATTATGTATAAAGAACCTAGTGTATATGGTAACGCATCATGTATCAAGAACCTAGTGCATATTATAACAACGCATTATGTATAATTAAACCTAGTGCATATTATAATGCATTATGTATAAATAACCGTTCGTCTGTCAGATATTTTTTGGCAGATTTTGTTTTAGTTTAGTCCAATACATGGACAAGATAGTAGGGCGCATGTATATTGGGGGAGCCTCAAGCCACTATGATCATAGAATGCCCGTCTATAGCGTATAGCCAAGCAAAAAGTCAAACTGTTCTTGCCCTTGTATCTGCGTCTGTGGCATTCATCAAGGGCATTGTGTCTGATGTATATTTAATAACTGGTATAAACTCAATGACACTTTGCTCTGCAAGAAGTGATTGTTCTTTTGTGTTTAGAAGGCCGATTAGTGAATCACGACATTCATCGTAACATGGCGTTGCGGAACCGCTTTGAAAAAATTGGGATTGCAGGAATAAACATCCAAGTCCGTTTCACGTAAAGGGTCTTGAACTGTGGGGAATAGAATATAAGTTATTCTAATTTTAAATGTAGTAAAGTTATTTATTCATGTGCACAATTTGCTATTTTCATAGTCAATAAAAAATATGGTACATAAAGATACAATGAATGAAATTCAAGTTGACGACTCATTAATCTAACAGCCACAATTAATAACATATTATACAACCACACACATGCCACGACATTTCAAATACATTTTCATTCACTGGCATCACTTTAAAAATAAACACTCAGCTTATAATCATAGTACCAACATAAATTTGAACATGTTTAAACAAATACTCCCATCTCTAATAAAATTAACGCTATGTTGGTCTAGGCTTGTACAACAATGTATGTAATGTACCTATCCTCTAACTTTTACATTATGTCCCAGAAGGACAATACTAAATTTGGTTTACACTTAACATTTTGCTTTTTATTATATTGCAACATTTCTTTCTAAATTTTTTGAAGTCACCGATACTTTTAATTTCGTGGCAATCTATTGAAAATTCGAACACCTCTAATATAAATTGAATTTTGTCCAAATGCACTATTTGACCTTTAAACAAAAATAAGCTTGTTGTTTCTTAAATACTAATTATTTAATTTTGAATTTTTTAGTACAAGTTTTTGAATGTTTTTTTTTTGTTATTGTATCCTTCTCTATCTGTTCCATCTTTTATTACTCATGATGAGGAACATAAACCGTAAAAACTGGATGATTTTGGAAGTATATTGTTTTTATTATTGTTCCCTTCAATCACACTAACGTAATTATCTTTTTTAACCTTCTATTTTTACAGGTGCTACCTTATCTAAGTTGTTATATTTTAGGTACTTTTTATATCTCTGTATTGTTCATTTTTACTTGTGTAATTTAACAATTTATATTGTTAACTGTTTCGTGCTAGGTTGTGCAGAACAGCGTCACCAAGCTATAAAAAACAAACTCTTTTTACATGAGGGGTAGCGAGCGAAGCGAAGCTCCTATTTACTACACTGGAGAAAAAAATCCAGGAAGTATTTTTTTTGTGTTTTGTTAACACGATTCCGGCTTAATTGATACTCCAATTGCGATGAAATTTTCTGGAGGCTTTCGAAATCTCTGAACTTAAAACTGCCCCGTTTTTAGCGCAATTGGAAAATTGTTTATCATGAAAATCGCAATTTTACGATTTTTTTCGATTTAAATTTTTTTCAACTTATAACACCTATATGCGTTATCCGATTTTAATGATTTTTTTCCACAGAACCTTTATTGGATGAGCGTAGCGAGCGAAGCGAAGATTCCATTCTACTACACTGGAGAAAAAAAAACCGGAATGTTTTGTTTTTTTTTCTTTCTTTCTTTCTTTTTGTATTTTTGTGTGTCTGTGAACACGATTCCGGCTAAACCGATACTCCGATTGCGATGAAATTTTATGGAGACCTTCGAAATCTTTGAACTTAGAACTGCACTGTACGAAAAATTGATCAAAAATTATTTCTCTTGAAAATCGCAATTTTACGATTTTTTTCGTTTTTCTTATTTGTTTTTGTTTGTATTTTTGTGTATTTGTTAACACGATTCCGGCTAAACCAATACTCTAATTGCGATGACATTTTTTGGAGACCTTTGAAATCTTTGAACTTAGAACTGCCACCTTTTTAAGCGCAATCGAAAAATTATTTCTTATGAAAATCGCAATTTTACGATTTTTTTTTTGTTTTTCTTGTTTTTTCTGTTTGTATTTTTGTGTAATTGAATGTGTAATTTTAGAAACAACATAAGTCCAAAAAGTAAGTTCTGAGATAATCAAATAAAACCTTCTAGATTCTCTTAACATGTCATAAATGAATATTTTCTTTTCCCTGATATTATATGTATTAAACAATAAAAAAAATAAAAAAATAAAAGGGGAAGAATTTCTATTCACATGTATATTTTCATTTAAAAACTAAAAAATTATGTTGTTTCTAAAATTATATATATATTTTTTTTGAAAATGAAGGTGATTTGTCAGGTAGTTAATGAATAACACAATGGCTATTATCTAAAAACTTTTTTTTAATTATATGGTATGTTTGGCACAAGTTAGTAATGGTTTTAAATTAAATTTTTAATTCTTTTAATGCAAAAGTTAGGTTGTTTCTAAAATTATAATTAATTTTTTGGTAAATGAGGGTGATTTGTCAGGTATTTAATGAAAAACAAAATGCTTAATACAAAAAAAACTTTTTTATATATAATGCATATATTGCACAAGTTGGTAATGGTTTGCTCTAGCTTTTGAGTAGTAGACCTAATATGCCGTTGATTCAATCAAGATCGTTGTCCCGTTTAATTTATTAAGTGCCACAGCTGATGACACAAGTCAACACTGCCTTTGAAATTGGTGAAACAATGCATACACCGCTTTAAAAATGACTGACATGAATATATTTGAAAAGTAATTTTAGAAACTACATAAGTCAGTGGACTTATGTAGTTTCTAAAATTACTTTTCAAAAATGAAAATATTTGAGACCCTATCGAAAAATGATGGTGAATGAAAATTATGTTGTTTCTATACAGAACTGTCCGTAGGGTCGATCTAATATGAAAAAAAATAAAACCGGAAATCGAAAAAAATGGACTTATGTTGTTTCTAAAATTACACATTCAATTGATAACACGATTCCGTCTAAACTAATACTAAAATTGCGATGAAATTTTCTGGAGACCTTTGAAATCTTAAAACTTAGACCTGGCACGTTTTTTGGTACAATCGAAGAAATATTTCTCATGAATATCTTACTTTCACGATTTTTTACTATTTTTAGTGCGATATTTTTTGACATTTGGGCCGATTCTGACCAAACAGGTGGGGCTACAACGTTCATATTTCACATGGACATTAAGGTAATGGTGATGTATCGCTTTTTGAAAAAAAAGTAGAAAAAGTTAGCCAGAATCCATAGAAAAAAATGTTTTAACGTGAGTTTTTTTTTAGGTTTATAATAACAATTAACAAGTAACAATAGAAACTTGACAACAATCACCTACAATGTATTCAAAAAGCATTTGCAAAGGAAAAGTGGTCCTACAAAAACTAAAAATTTACAAAAACGCTCATCCATCAACGCGGCGGGACTTAAGCGTTTTCCTAGTCTTATTAATTAAGATATTCGTGTGAAATTTGAGCGCAATAGAAAAATTTATTTCTCATGAAAATCGAAATTTTACGTTTTTTTTTTTCTTTTTTGAAACAATTCTTTGACTTAGGCTATAACACCTACATGCTTTATCCTATTGTAATGATTTTTCACAGAACCTTAATTTTATGAATTAATATTTTCGTGTAAAATTTGAGCGCAACCAAATAATTTCTTATGAATATCGCAATTTTACGATTTTTTTCTTTTTTTAAAAAATAACGATTAATTTTTTTAAAAAAAGTTAATTTTTTATTTTATTTAATTTAAATTTAAAAAAATTCTTCGACTTAGTCATGAATTTTTCACAGAACAACAGAAAATCCGCATATCACATGGCAGCTCAATGCACCAATTACGCTCATCCAACAACGCGCCTGAAAAAGCGTTTGCGAAGCTTCCTAGTATTATTAATATTACTAATACATAATTAAATCGAAATAGCTGATGTAAGCATCAAACAAAAATTAAAATAATTATTGTTTTGGTCTTCTCAACACAGATAGGCCTACTTTCTCCGCAGTCATATGCATATTATGTAAAACTTATTTTGGTGTACCCTACATACAGTAGCCTATTTCTTCTAATAAATTCTGTGTGTTTGTTGTTTAGTCACTGAAGCTCTCTCCGGAGGGAATGAGCTATGAAATATGGAAGGATACTCCAGTACCGATGTACATTGAATTCTTCTTCTTCAACTGGACAAATCCTGATGAACTGTTGATTGAAGGCACAAAGCCAAATTTTGAAGAACTAGGACCATACAGGTTCAAGTAAGTGGCTTTCGCTCTCGCCTTCCTTAGATTAAAAAAATATTAAACCAATATTATTTATTCCAGAAAAAGGTAATTAAACAGTGTTGGCTTGGGCGCTAAGCGCTCGACTCTGATTCGGGTGGTCCCGAGTTCGAATCCCGTCGAGACCGGCAATCCTGACTGAAGGTTTTTTCCGAGGTTTTCCTCGGTCGTTAATGCGAATGCAAGGGATTGAATCCTCTTAACCCTTTCCTGGGTACGCGCATGTATAGTGTCTATTCTGGGCACTCACTGATATATCAGTTTTTCACGTTTGAATATTCCGAATCTTCCAGGGCACGCACTGATATATCAGGGCTACTTAAACTGTGTTTTGCTAGTGCTGCTATCTGTAAGGATTCATTTGAACAATTTGGTCTTCAATTCTTACGTTTGGAAGGCTGTAAACAGTGGATTGTTTAGGCTTTGTACAACAGCTGTATACATTTCCATGGTGTTTGGTGATCTACAAAAGTGCCTACCAGGTTATACTAGTATCTATGCGCCTACCCCAATGACGTACATAAGCTTATGTCATTTGCCTACCCTTAGTACTTCTAAAGCTTCCTGTGTAAAATTGAGTATTTTAGTGAAAAACTACTGAATAACAAATCAGATAATGAGTTTGAGTTTGGGTTTGATGATTTTTCGGGTGGTAGTGACAATTAATTCATATCTAAGCCTAATTTTAAGGAAAATACTGGCCCTGTAGAGCTAGTTTTTCTCTTATACTGGCCCCCTTCAAAATTGTCCTATCCGCAACAAACCTCACCTGAAGAGGGTCATATTGACCTCCATAACAGGATTAATTCCCACTACTAAAAAAAAAAATGGTCGTTTATTTTGAAAATATTTTTAAAACAAAAGTATTCTTGTTCAAAAGATATAGTGTATCATGTCAGTATGATGTTAACAATTTTCAGTACCTGTGGATGCGTTTAAATGTGTGTTTTTAACATAAGTATTCTTGAATCATTCTACACTTACTTTCAAATTCGAAATTTATTCAGTCGTCATATAATGTGAACCAACCAAGTTTATTATTTGCTCATTAAGTAACATTGGCGAAATAAATTTAACTTAAATTAATAAATAACGTGTTGAGTAGGCAACTTTAGTGTAAAGAAAACGAATACGAGAAAATGTTTAGTTTAAGCGAGAGTTGCTAGAGTTTTCTCCAACTGGTAAAGTAACATATTGGACATAAGCAAAACATTAGTTTAATGCACGTACTCGTCTTAAGCATAAGCATAATACTTTGACAGTGCGTGATTAGACTAGTTTACCGTTTTGTTACCCACTTCAATAACTTCGATCAAGGGCTAAGGTACTGAGTGAGGGAATGCAGTGTTTCATACTTTTCGAATTACATGCAGAAAAATCGACTTATTTTTATTGTTTGGTTTTCATAAGCATAACTAAAATACGTACACAGACTGTAACGATTCAGACCCTGTGTTGCCCGGATTAGGGATCTGGCTACAAAATTACATAGAAGTTTAACTAGCTCATACGTGAACACAATAATCCAAGAAAAATTAGCCAAGTATAATTTAATTTTTATTTAATTCTAAATAATTAAATAAAAAACTGATTTAATTATTTTCAGTACTGAACACTAAATTACCTGTATGCAAATCTGGTTCTCCCTCCTGTCCAATGGCTGGGAACTGCTTACTCACGCAGGCTTTCCTTTACTATCCACCGGCAATAAGGCTTATGTTTTGTTTTATGGTTATTAGCTACAGGATAGTGATACTGGGAGATAATGGAATTATGATTACGTCATAAGTTTTACCATAGGCCTACTTAAGTTCACTATTGACAATTAATTATTACCAATACAATAACCTTTGCCCTACCTATTGAGCTCAAATAACTATTTTTAGGTTAGAAGAACCTAAGCATACCCCCCCAAAATGATTAGTTATACAATTAAATTAATTGTTTAGAAAAAAAAAGATAATCAATAATGCCTCATGGCATTACATCACCTTCGGCCCAACTATTGTCGATGCGAAGTAACCCAAGTGTCGTAGGGGAGGGCGATGATTATTTGATGTGGGATCAGAGGAATCCGACGGGTATACACGTCTAGGGCTTTTGTCTTGTTGTATATCCAGCGGCTTCTTTAATGGGTTTGGGTGAACTACACAGTTTTTTAGATGTTGAATTATTGTCTATGGAACTGGTTTTAAAACTATAGATCTTGATGGGGTTTTCACTGACGATATGTGATATTATTGTTCACTCGATGACGACTGATTGATAAAAATGTTTCAATGATGACGTAGTTATTCACTAAGATTATTATGTGATATTATTTATCACTCGACGACAACAGATTGATAAAAATGTTCGATGATGACGTAGTTATTTACTGAAGATTATTATGTGATATTATTTATCACTCGACGACAACAGATTGATAAAAATGTTCGATGATGACGTAGTTATTTACTGAAGATTATTATGTGATATTATTTATCACTCGACGACACTGATTGATAACAACTGACTTTCCTTTGACTTTGCAATTTATAGAATTAATTAACTGATTTGAATCTCATTACTGACAAAACCAACCACAATTTCCAATTAAACACTGATAAACAACACTTCACTTCCCGAACTCAGATGCTCGATCGGAAGCATACCCCGAAGCTTGGTATGTCCTCTAATTATTTGTTTATAGGAACGTCATCCTAAGAACCGACAGGCGTCGTTGCCTCGATCTAACCGACTGTCCAGCCCAAGCCTGGTTCCCTCCACAGCTCTGCGAAAATTAGACTCCACCCCCTAGTAGCTTTTCAGGTTCTAAGAATTCCAATAAAATCTAGTGTTTGTTGCAAGTGAACTAAAACCTTCTCAGCATCCCAACCACGAGTGGACTTAGGACCTTTCTATTGAAAACAAAGATACCTTGCAACGTACTTTAACCCCACTCCACCTGCATCTACTGCGTAGCTCGTTCTCCGAACACAGATAACATCAGTAAATCTAGGCCGCTAGTTCATCCATGCAGAAAATACCCAGACTCTCCGTCGACACCTAGGCTTAGCCCCACAACATTTCATTATATTTCCGTAGACTTTCGTCGCCTCTCCAATTCAACTCCTTTCATACGGTTTCGAAGAATTGACTTTTTTCTATGCCCCCTAGCCTTGTTGCTGTTTCAAAACACGAAAATAACATCTCGAAGCTTCCATTGCCTTGGACTCTCTACGGTCGGCCCAAAATGAACAATGACCAAAGTGATGATTTGAAATTACTCAAGTTATAATTACACATCTTAATCAACAAGAAAATTCATTATTACCTCAATCAATCTTACCATAATTAACTACGTATGCAAATACACTTTATGCAAATATTGATATGCAAATAGAAAATTTCAAAGATTTAGGGCGGGAGGACATCCTAGACTGACAATACCCCCTAGACAAAATTACAAATCAAGCTGCATTTGGAAAATTTGTCTATCATTAACGACCTTAATCTTTGAATAAAACTAAAAAAAATTAAAATTCACCTGTTATAAGAACCTACATTCCTACTACCCTTCACCGTTGATCCAGAGCTTATCTCCGTAACCATTGTTTCATACAAAAGTAGATTTAATACACAAATGAAAAATGAAAAAAAAATGAACTCAAAATTTCAAAGTCCAACTCCTACAAATCTTAAGTTGAATGGACTATAGATAGTCGTGGCGTAACCCTTGTTGTCTTCCGCATAGCTGCAACCCTTCCGAGTTCTAGTTCCATTCATCCCACTACCGGTCTCGAGGACAAGGTCATCCACTTTTACTTTCCAAGTCACAACAACGAGGTGGTTACACCCCCTACCTGTCCCTGCAGCCGAACAGCTGGTCAGTTCCCGCGTAGACCTCACCTACCAACTCCATTGTCTATTCAGGCTACATTCATTCTTGACCGCTCATACAAATACCAAATTATAACAAGAAGATCAGTGTAAACGTTCTCCACTAGGTTTCTTTTCGTCGGTCTCACATCCTGACAATTGAATACTTTTCTGAATAGGTAACTGACAACGAATGCTGTGATTTGACGCTAAATTAACTCCCACTCTCTTCCTTTCACATTTATATCGCTGATTACTGCAGAAACTCCCCTGACATTCGCTCATTGCTCTCTAGCAAGTACGATTAGCAAATAAAAGATTCCTTTTTTATAGTTGAATCCGCATTTACGTTAATTCATTAGCCACTGTGATAAGCCCCCAGCAAAAAAACAACATTACTACTTCCACAACAGGCAACTTCCTTACTCGATTTCAACGCAGAATACCAACTCATCGATTCAATAGCTCATTAACTCATCAACTCATTTAATTACGGCCTTGACGTTATCACAATGGTAGCTACTAAGAGTCTAATTATCTAGGATTAACTATCTGTAAAAAGGAATACAACAAAAGGTTTACGTTACACCGGTGAAGCCTCTAGTTTCTTCAATGCAGATATAAACAAGTGCTGACCTAATTAGCATACTACCTCCAACTAAACATTCATTGACTCCAATCTCCCTATTGAGTACCCCCTCATGACAACCAAGTTTCTCTACGAAAAATACTCCCTAGCGGTTCCTTATCACTGCCTCCTATTATTATCATTATTTTTATCTTAATTCTTTGCACCTCAGCTGCAATTTTTACATGAAAATTTTACCTTAATTAACTTTTCCCATACAAAATCAATTATTATAAAAATTATTTTTGTTTTATGAACCATTATTCCTTCTTAATGGTTAGTTATATGACACATATACAGTAATACCTTAAAAAGAAATAGAAAACATGGACATATCTCGTCTACTAATTGTATTGAATTAGAGCACATCCCTGATATGTTCATCCTTCTATTATTATTTACAATATCATTGTTTGGATCCATGAAATGTCATTTACAATTTATGGTATGGTTTGAGGTTTTCTATGTTATATACCCCCTTGGACGTACCCCTATCTGTAGCCAATACATACGCATTATTGCCGGCGATTGAGGTCACAAGGTATGGGCCCTCAAAAAGGTCTTAGAACTTTTTACAAACCTTTGCTGACAAATTTGACACATTCAAAGATTTTAATAATACTCGATCTCCTACCTTGAAGACTGTTTTATTAGGGAACTTAGCCTCATGCCTTTGTTTCCTTTTCTCTGCTTTACTGAGAAGCCTCTCCCTCACTAGCATTATCTTAATGTTGTGTGGTAAGTCCACTATCCCTCCATCGGGTGGTTCAAACAACAGAGCTAGTTTTGGTTTCACTACCTTGTTATAATGTAACTCAAACGGAGTAAAGCCTGTACTTTCATGTGTTACTGAGTTGAGTAAGTTTTCCATATGAGATACCCATTTTACCCAACTAGTGTGGTTTTCTGAACAATAGTGTCGCAAAATCCTACCTATTTCCCTAATAAGGTTGGATGGAAGATAAAAAGGTTGGATGGAAGATAAGGTTTCACTAGCCATCCCGCCTTAAAATAAAGACCTGAATCAATCAATCAATCAATCATAACTCTTTCAACCGGGTTCGATGCCGGATGTCTTATTGAACTCATATAAACTCGCACTCCCCTCTCTTCTAATGTTTCCTTCCACTCCTTTGACGTATACTGAGTTCCATGGTCTGAGATTATACAACGAGGTACCTGCACGGAGTTCATATAAAGTCTAGCCTTGTTTGCTACCGCAACTGCTGTCTGTTTTCCTAGTGGGTACAAGGTTACAAGTTTATAGAAGACATCTAGGAACACTAGTATGTATCTAAATCCACGTTGCCCTCTAGGGACCGGGCCAAAGATGTCTGTGGAGATTAGCTGACCTATACCTGTTGGTATTATCGGTGCATAAGTGCCATGCTCCCCCTTAGTTGGATGTTTAGTCCGTTGACACCTGTCACAGGCACCTGCCACTTTCCTAATAATTCTAGCCTGATGTTTGAAATAGAAATACTCCCCCATGGTAATGATGCATTTCTTTGAACCAAAGTGTCCCTGTTCTACATGAATACTTTCTATGACTTCCACAGTCATCACTCTAGGTAAGCATAGTTTCCAAGTAGTGTTTACTTCCTTCCTAAAAAACAACTTTTTATCCTGTAATCTAAATTGATCTGTCGATTCGGTACTACCCCCTTCGATTTTAGTTATGACTTTGCTGAAATACTCATCTTGTCTTTGCAACTCACTAATGTTTTTCATTTTCTTCCTCAAGTCAGAGCTGATGCTACTAATAATAGGTGCTATCATAACGTCGTGGTTAGTCATCTGAGTCTCCTCAATCTCTCCATTTGTCCTTATCGGGAACCTACTCAGTGTATCGGCGATTATATTTAGACGTCCTGGACTGTGAACGATTTTAAAATTAAAGTGTTGTATGAATAGAATCCATCTTGTCAGTCGGCTAGATAACAACCTGCTCTTCATTAAAAATGTTAAAGCCTTATGGTCAGTGATAATGGTTAGGTCTGCCCCTAGGATAAAGATGCGAAACTTCATTAAACTCCACACTATCGCCAAAAGCTCTTTTTCTGATACGGTGTAATGAAGCTCCCCTCCTCTAATTACCCTGGACGCCATGCAAATTACCTGTTTGTTACCTTCATTATCAACTTGAAACAGATAAGCGCCTAAACCTAGGTCACTTGCATCACATCTCAAAAAGAATGGTTTGTCGTACTGTGGAAATTTTAACTGTATTGTTGCAATGAAAAGTTTTTTCACCTCTATGAAGGCTGCTTCCTGTCTGTCTGTCTGTCCATACCCATTTAGCCTGTTTGAGTAACAACTCTTGTAACGCTGTTGTAGATTATGCGTACCGATCTGAGTATAGCCTGTAGTAAGAACACATTCCTAGAAAACCCTTAAGTTCTCGTTGATTCTTCGGTCTAGTCCAATTATGAATGATTTCTAGCTTCCTAGGATCCGGACTCAATCCCTGATTGCTGAGAATATGTCCTAAACACGGTAACTTGAACTGACAAAATTTTGACTTATTTAAATTCACTGTGCATCCCGCGTTTTCTAAGCGGTCTAAAACAATGTCTACATGCTGGATATGTTCCTTATACGTTAATGAACGGATAATTAAATCGTCTACGTAGACCCGACAGAAACTTTCGATATCAAACCCTAGTACATGATTCAAGGCTCGAAAAAACGATGCAACACTGGTATTTAACCCAAACGGTAGAACTGTGAATGAATACACACATTCCTTGTGTTTAAATGACACTAAAGGCCTGCTCTCCTTAGCTAAGGGTACTTGCCAATAACTAGCAATTAAATCTAATGAAGATAGGTATCTTAAGGTACCAAACCCTTGTAACAACTCCTGTGGTGGACAAGGACTCTCATGTTCCGGCACTAGCCGCCTATTCAAATGCCGCGCGTCTAGACACAACCGAACCGCACCCCCCTTCTTGGTGACTACTACCATCGGACTTATGTACGGGCTCGTTGCTCTCTCTATCACTCCACATTGTAACATCTTCTCAATTTCTTTGTCAACCGCCTCTTTGTGAGCATAAGGTATCGGATAATTTTTTTCAAAGAACCCTTCATCGTTTTTTATTTTAAGTTTACATTCGAAACCTTTAATCCTTCCCGGTGTCTCCTTGAAAACCTTCCTATGGCTAAACAAAACATCCCGTAACGCAGCCTTCTCTTCCGAATCTAACGATAATCCCTCGATTGTTTGATCTATCTTATCTACATCTGGTAGGTTGCAACTGATCAAATTCTGATAACCAACTGTTTCCCTTTCGAAATTATCCTGAGTAACATGACAAACTGTAGTGAAACCTCTATCTTCCTCCTCTGTAAACTTATGCATTTTTACTAGACTTGAATTTACAGTGCAATCAATTTTGATGATTTTAGATTTAAAGTCTATGTTAACGGCGTTCTCTGTCAACCAGTCTATCCCAAGTATAACTTCCTTCACTAGGTTGGCAACCACTAAACAAATAGCCTTGGTCTGTATATCTCCGATCTGTACATCCACAAACACTTGTTTAGTTACTTTTTTACTTCTTTTACTCGTCGCGCCGAGTACCGTTACCCCTACTACTGGTAGTGAAACTATTGACCCCCCCCCTATTTTTCAATACATCGTAAAACTCTTCGGATATGCAAGACACCTCACTACCCGTATCGAGCAGCGCAGTTACCTCTGTCTTTTCTAGTTTTATTTCTACTGTTGGACAACTAGGAATCTCTTTCACCCCCCCTTCTTTCTTTTCTTCCTCATCTAACAAAAACTCGCTCGGCTTCTGAAAGATCGACCTGACTTGAAGAGCGGCACAGTTTAATGCAGGTTGGTCGGCTCCGCCCTGTTCCCCAACCCCACATTGTTTCCCGATCCTTGAGAAGTAACCTGTTCTCCGCTAGCTCTAATGGGTGTTGAACTCACAAGGTTAGGCCCTTGATTATCACGATTTTGATTGTAGCGCGAATTTCTGTTATCTGTTCTCCAGTTATTGTTATGATGACGCTCGGGTTGTCCTTCCCTGTTCCCTAATGATTGATTATTATTTCTCCGGGGCGTCATAAACGAAATGTTTTCACCCTCGTATAGTTTAAGTCTTTCGACAGTTTGTTCCACAGTTAGTTCCTTCCTAAGTAACACTACCTTCACTTCTTGTCGGAAATGACTAATTAGCCTTCTTGCGAGAGCATTCTCGGTGATAGGACAAGTTAAATAGGCCGCTTGCCTAGCTAAACGTTGCACATAAACTGACATAGACTCATTGCTGTACTGTGGGTATTTACCCGTGTAGATAAGCTGCACTAGATTATCTTGCTCGATCTCGTTCCAATATTTTTCCATGAAACCTGCCTTGAATTGAATGTAATTTTCGAATTCATTCTCTCTCAACCACAGTTTGACAGGACCCGCTCAACACTGTGTTGCCAAATTTAGCTTAGTCTCCTCATCGACCTTGTATAAACGAAACTTGTTTTCTAACATGCGGATAAACTCAACAGGGTGTAACCCACTAGCCTTGCTATCAAACATTATCTCCTCTTTACTCAGTCGCTCACTGACGTAATTCTCCCTTGCCCATGATGTTTTTATGTTTGTATCCTCAGACACCCTATAGCCAGACTCACCCCCCGTTAGTTTCCTTACTTCCTCGATGATTTTTATTTTCATTTCCGGTATGTCCTGATGACGCAATATCTCACGTGTTATTTTTGCCTCTTCTTTTACCTGATTTTTTATCTGGTTTCCCATGCCCTCTCCTACTTGATTAACTTGGTCTTGTATACTGTCAACTTGTACTTTTAACTCTTTATTTTCTCTAACCTGTCTGTTCTGATTGTCTTTTACTTCGGTCATTGCCATGGTCACAGATTTTATTTTTTCCATAGCAACTCCCTGGTGTACTATGCACTGATCTATTCTTTGTTTTTCTTCCTGAATGTCCGTTTCTACTTTTTTGATTTTATTTTCGACATCTGTCTTTACTTGAATGCATTGTTTACTGATTGTTTCCTCCTGTTTGTCAAATTTGACATTGAACTTCTGTTCTACCTCTACAAGATTTTTTTCTACCTGTTTGACTTTATCCTGTACCTCTTCTATCTGCCCACTCGTATACTCCTTCTGATCCTGAATCTGTTTTTTCATCTCCTCTAACATGAGAGATTGTTGTTCTGCTGTCTGGCTAATGTCTGTTTAAACTCGGCCGATAAGTTATCTAACTTCTTATCTGTTTTTTCTGCTTGTTCTTCTATTTTCCTATCTGTTTTTTCCGCCTGTTCTTCTATAGCCTATTTCAAGTCAGCCCTCAATTCCTTCCCTCTTTTATCTGATTTTTCTGCTTGCTCAACGATATCTTGTTTCAAATCACTCGCCCGTTTATCTGCTTTTTCTGTTAAAACCTTCGACATTTCCTGCATCATTTTAAACATCTTTGAAAACCCATCCTCATTCTCCTTCTTTTTTTTTCTGTTAACCCGACATTTGCACATCTGAATCACTTTTTCCTAATCCTTCGTCTGACATAGGCTGACTTTCCCCCTCCTGCTCTGTTTCATCAAGTGTATTCACCACAAGACTTGGTGGTGTTATATTCATGATTGCTTGACAGCTACTGTCATCTGGAAAGTTTATCATTGACAGATCCGTGCTTATCAAAGTAGTATCGTCAGGCCCTCCTGTTTGATATCCCCTTGCTACCTGAACTTCCTCTTCTATTCCTGCCATTTTTATTTAATTTGAATAAACACAACGCAATTCCTCTAATATGACTTTGCAAATTTTTCTTATCCCGGTTCATGAAACGAATTGTGCCCAACCAGTTGCGGCGCCAAATTGTAACGATTCAGACCCTGTGTTGCCCGGATTAGGGATCTGGCTACAAAATTACATAGAAGTTTAACTAGCTCATACGTGAACACAATAATCCAAGAAAAATTAGCCAAGAATAATTTAATTTTTATTCAATTCTAAATAATTAAATAAAAAACTAATTTAATTAATTTCAGTACTGAACAATAAATTACCTGAATGCAAATCTGGTTCTCCCTCCTGTCCAATGGCTGGGAACTGCTTACTCACGCAGGCTTTCCTTTACTATCCACCGGCAAGAATGCTTTTGTTTTGTTTATGAATATTAGCTACAGGATAGTGATACGGGGAGATAATGGAATTATGATTACGTCATAAGTTTTAACATACTTAAGTTCACTATTGACAATTAATTATTACCAATACAATAACCCTTGCCCTACCTATTGAGCTCAAATAACTATTTTTAGGTTAGAAGAACCTAAGCATACCCCACCAAAATGAGAAGTTATACAATTAAATTAAATTGTTTCGAAAGTAAAAGATTAATCAATAATGCCTCATGGCATGTACATCACCTTCGGCCAACTATTGTCGATGCGAAGTAATCCAAGTGTCGTAGGGGAGGGCGATGATTATTGATGTGGGATCAGAGGAATCCGACGGGTATACACGTCTAGGGCTATTGTCTTGTTGTATATCCAGCGGCTTCTTTAATGGTTGGGTGAACTACACAGTTTTTTAGATATTGAATTATTCTGTCTATGGAACTGGTTTAACACTATAGATCTTGATGGATTTTTCACTGACGATATGTGATATTATTTATCACTCGATGACAACAGATTGATAAAAAAATGTTCGATGATGACGTAGTTATTTACTGAAGATTATTATGTGATATTATTTATCACTCGACGACACTGATTGATAACAACTGACTTTCCTTTGACTTTGCAATTTATAGAATTAATTAACTGATTTGAATCTCATTACTGACAAAACCAACCAAAATTTCCAATTAAACACTGATAAACAACACACTTCACTTCCCGAACTCAGATGCTCGATCGGAAGCATACCCCGAAGCTTGGTATGTCCTCTAATTATTTGTTTATAGGAACGTCATCCTAAGAACCGACAGGCGTCGTTGCCTCGATCTAACCGACTGTCCAGCCCAAGCCTGGTTCCCTCCACAGCTCTGCGAAAATTAGACTCCACCCCCTAGTAGCTTTTCAGGTTCTAAGAATTCCAATAAAATCTAGTGTTTGTTGCAAGTTAACTACAACCTTCTCCGCATCCCAACCACAAGTGGACTTAAGACCTTTCTATTGAAAACAAAGATACCTTGCAACGTACGTTAAACCCCACTCCACCTGCATCTTCTGCGTAGCTCGTTCTCCGAACACAGATAACATCAGTAAATCTAGGCCGCTAGTTCATCCATGCAGAAAATACCCAGTCTCTCCGTCGACACCTAGGCTTAGCTCCACAACATTTCATTATATTTCCGTAGACTTTCGTCGCCTCTCCAATTCAACTCCTTTCATACGGTTTCGAAGAATCGACTTTTTTCTATGCCTCCTAGCCTTGTTGCTGTTTCAAAACACGAAAATAACATCTCGAAGCTTCCATTGCCTTGAACTCTCTACGGTCGGCCCAAAATGAACAATGACCAAAGTGATGATTTGAAATTACTCAAGTTATAATTACACATCTTAATCAACAAGAAAATTCATCATTACCTCAATCAATCTTACCATAATTAACTACGTATGCAAATACACTTTATGCAAATATTGATATGCAAATAGAAAATTTCAAAGATTTAGGGCGGGAGGACATCCTAGACTGACAAGACATTTTCCCATTCACAGATTAAAGAGGTATTCTCCCGCTTAACTCAAAAAGTATATTTCATTCAGGCTAACTAGTTAAAAATTATTGGATCCTCCATTACCAGAAAAAAATTGTCAAACTTAGTATTTTTCGAGCTAGGTCCCATCTGCAGAAATTCTTCCATAAAAAATAACATGCGGACGATCTTTATGCTCCGTGACCTTGGAGGATTTTGATTAAAAAAATGGCCATTATTGACGTATCCGCCTTTTCTGCAAATCCACTATTATTATGTTTTGTAATTTGGGCACGTGTTCGGTCAAAATAATTATGTTGATTACCGAAAAGGGGTGTATTTTGGTATGCATATGTTTGCGTGTTTGAGAGTACATTTGTGCACAGTTTCAAAACACGATGTTATAAAGATTTAAATGCTCTAGTATCTATGTGGAACAAAAAATAAGTAGGTTAAGCTGATAAAAAAAAAAAAAAAAAAATCGTGTAAAATCACAGTCACGAGATATAATAATTAAGCGAGCGAAGCGAGCGTTTTCATTTGACTCTGCCGGAAAAATTAGTCACTGGTTTTGTTTTTTTTGTTTTTTTGTTTTTTTGTTCTTTTGTTTGTTTGTTTGTTTGTATGTCTCGCCATAACGTTCGAACGGAGGCTCGGATCGAGTTGAAATTTTGACCATCCGCAAGCTTCGTTCTCGATTGAATGCCATTAGTTTTGTGGCAAAAACGTTCAAAAAGTTAAAAAGTTACATTAGAGTTAATCGAAAGTTTTTTTTCAAACTAAACGGCGACAAAATCTGAGGTGGCCAAATCATTGAGAATGTCCGTCCGGTCACGAATATGTTAATTTTATTTCGATCCGATAAGTAGTGTTAATGAAAAATACATTATAACAAAAGTAACGTTGCCATGGCAACGAAAAGACGCGCGAAGTTTCTAATACACTGCCACCTAGAAGTAATCAAAATACTTTCGAGGAAGAGTGTATTATTTGTCACCAAAGAGTTTAAATAGTTTTCCCAAGAAGTCAAGGTAATCTAGATGGCGGTGGATTTTATCCACAAAGTAAAGGTTTACACACGGGTTTACCCAAATACCTTGGCAATAATAAATAATATTGGAAACATGGCCCTGTGGACAGCGAACGTCGCAAATAAAAAAAAAAATGTGCAATGTGGGTCTAGCTATAGCACCTGCTCGCTTATCAACGCGTCCAACTGAGCGTTTCCTAGTATATTAAATGATCATATAAGTGTAGTATTATGCTATAGATTATGCGGTAAAAAATTGTTTTTTTGGGGGGGGGTGGTAATCCCTTTAAAGTCCATAAATATTTTCCAATTTGGTCGGAATTTATAAACTTTATTTGTCTAAACGGCACCAAAATTGACAGAAATTTGAAAAACAAATCAACTTCGAGTATAGACATCATCTTTCAGAGTACGAACAAGAATCATTGACGAGATTGACAAAAGTGTAAACATTAGTTTAAAAGGACGAAAGTACATTTTTGCCTGGGATCGTGCCGTAGGGCTATTCGTGGTATTTGATACAGTGATTATAACCTCGTTTGGTCAAGTCGAGCTCAGTGGTTAATTTCTAAATTAATAAGTGGGTGGACGCTTGACGATCTCCTTCCTCGGGGGGCGCCGGGGAGGGCGAGATCGTGGGTAGGGTAATATATTTCAAAGTGAAGTTTGCTGGACAAGCGATTTCAGGCAAAAACAGGGGGGGGCTTGGGGTGCGAGCCCCCCAACCACAGCACCGCAGGCGAAAATGTTTAAATCAGTGTTTTAAAGGGGCTAAAAACCCCAAAAAATATTTTTTACCACGTGATCTATAGCACAATACTACACTTAAATGACCGTTTAAAAAATTATATCTTGTAACTGTGATTTAAAACGAATTTTTCAATTTTTTGGATCCAGAAATTTACGAAAATTAGTGTTTTGGGAAATTTCTTAAATCGGCTTTAACCTGCTTCTTTTTTGGTCCACATCGATACTAGAACATAGTACCAATCTAAAATGCCCCTTTAAAACATCGTGTCTTGAAACTGTGCCCAAATATACCCTCAAACACACAAACATATGCATTCCAAAATCACACCCTAGGCCCTATCTTGGTAATCAACATATTTAGACCGAACTACTTGCCCAAATTACAAAACAAAATAAAGGGAATTTACAGAAAAGGCTGTAGAGTACGTCAATAATGGCCAATATTTTTTTGGATCAAAATCCTCCAAGGTCACGGGGCATAAAGATCGTCCCCATGTTATTTCTTATGGGAGATTTTTGCCGATGGGACCTAGCTCGAAAAATGTCATGTTTGACAATTTTTTGGGAGGTCATGGTGGCCCCAATAATTTTTCTGTTAATTGCTAAATTCATTACTAGTTAGCCTGAATGAAATATATTTTTTGAGTTTAGCGGTTAAATACCCTTTAAGAGTGATTTCTGAGCGTTTCAGAAAAATACAGGACTGAATGCAATACCAAAATACTATCGTTGTGTAGTGCAAAAACCAGAAAACCATTTTCCCAAAAAAACGAAGTGGGTGGACGCGTCTGCCCTGAAATTAACTATTGGCTCGAGCTCATCATACTTTTAAATAGTACCTAGATATAGATACAGATACTTTCGTTCAAATTTACCTAGATCCAGATAAAAGATACATTTTTTAATTAATGTACTTTGGTAATGGCACAAGTTTCTTCAAAAAGTACCGGTCAGATTCAAAGATACATTTTCTTTGTTTGACATGAAACTTTGCTATACAAAACAAATACTGCCAAGTATGAGAATTCTGGTACAAATTATGCCGACGGAAGCGTAGCGAGCGAAAGCGAGCGAAGCGAGATTCCATTCACTACCTGGAGAAAAAAAAAATCCGGAATGTTTTTTTCTTTCTTTCTTTTTTGTTTTTTTTTGTATTTTTGTCTGTTTGTCCGCACGATCCGCTAAACCGATATTTCGATTGGATGAAATTTTATGGAGGCCTTCGAAATCTCTGAACTTAAACTGCCACGTTTTTGGAGCGCAATCGGAAATTATTTCTCATGAAATCGCATTTTAACGATTTTTTTCGATTTTTTAAAAAATTCTTTGACTTATAACACCTACATGGCTTTATCCAATTTTAATGAAAAAAAAAATTTTTGTTTTGCACAAAACCTTTAAGGAATAAAGATATGCTTGTGAAATTTAAGCCAATTGAAAAAATATTTTTCTCATAAAAAAAAATACGAAATGTTACGGGGTTTTTTCTTTTTTGAAAATTCTTTGACTTATAACACCTACATTCTTTATATCCTTTGTAATGATTTTTTCCAGAACCTTAATTTTATGAATATAATATGAGTGTTAAATTTTGAGCGCAATCGAGAAATTATTTCTTATACAATTGCAATTTACGTGTTTTTTTAACATTACGATAAATAATTAAAAAATTAACGTTTTTTGTTTTATTTAATTTAATTTAATTATAAAAATTTCAACTAAGTAATATTTTCCACAGACAACAGAAAATTCGCATAACACATGGCAGCTATGCACCAATTACGCTCATCCAACAACGGCGGCGGGACTTAAGCGTTTTCCTATTTTAAAAACACCGAAAAAGCACGTTACGGACACATAGCCATTAAACTGCTGTTACACAAGGTATCTGGGAAAAATTTGGTAGCTGAAAAATCGAGATTCTTCAAAAATCAAATACCTCAAACGTTGTATGTATATGTATAGAAGTATTTATTTAACAAAATATTTGTTAAAATGGTAATAGATTCACAAAATGGTATAATCATCATTATCTGTTGCCACGTCACTCTGCGTGGTCGGCATTGAAGTACAGGCCTCTCCATCTCTCTTGTCCTGCCACCACGCCTCTCCTTTCCCCACATTCCACTTCCTCCTCGCTGTTCCACATCTTTCACACACTATTCTGCCATTGTTGTCGTGGTCTACCGCCGTGGTCTCCTACCACGGAAATTTTCAATTCCCATCATCCTTCTCGGTATCGTTCTTGACTGATGGTTTGGCCCAAACTCTTTTACAAAGGAAGGATTATTCGTCAAAAGGAATAGAATGTTAAACGCACTTGTAAGCCCGTGTCTTTTTTGAAAAACTCTTTATTTAGCAAATCAATGGCGTATGACGCACTTGTAACTGCGATTTAGAGTAGGAGACTGGGGAAAAAATAGCCCTACTTTGGAACAAATTGCGACAAGAAATGTTCCTTTTTTGCACTGAGTTTCAGAAAAAATACTGTTTAAACATACTCGAAATCGCGGAAAAAATCTAAGGTGTCGAAAATGATCACATTTGCAATTAGATTAATAATTGATATCAATTAAACATGTTTTTCACTATGTTTTCACTCCAACTAAGCATGACAGTAGAGAGTTGAGGTTAACTATCACTAACTTTTCTGTTTTTTGAATTTATTATTTTTGGTATTGCATAGGTTACTTACGATGACAATTGATAAATAACAATGAGATCAGACTGTATAATCCTATCAACTAACGCACCTTAATATCGCACAGAATATAATAAACATCCGATACCAGGTCCTTTTTCAAGTAAACTGGCATTCATGTAACTTTTTTGTAGTTGATTAGTTTTGATTAATTATTAATTGTTATCAAATTTAAAAAAAAATTAAACAACAATACTTCAAAATTTTGGGGTAACAGCACAACTTGAGATTGCTTCTGTTTTTCATGTACATGTTTTTAAAAAGAATTCACATTCAGAATATACAAACATTTTTAATTAATTCCTGAGATAATATAAATCCTTTGACATCGATGGAAGTTTTCTGATCTCACAGTAATTTTCAGTGTATGACACTGCAAATAATTCAATGCTGAATTGCTGACATACGGCCGAGAATGTTCGCCATAAGATCTGTGGACGAACAATGACTGATATTTCTGACGTACTAACGTACAACCTTTAGAAGGAAAAAATCAAGGGTTTTTTTTGGGGAAAACCCCCCCTAATCTTCTAAAACGATTAAAGTAGAAAATCTCATGTTTATTTTAACTCAATCCATGTATTCACGTAGATTCCCTATCCATGGATTGTATGTTAGACTTAGTCCTTATTTACACTTACAAAATACAACACCCATTGGTTTGCTCTAAAACTCGTCCTAGATATAGAAATATGCTCACATGTTTAGTTTATTTACTATCTATGGAAAATGCTTTTATTTAACCTATGGATTCTGAATTTTACTTTTCAATAGTATTTAAACCAATCCCTGATGTCTACTAAAAACTTTAATTTAGGATATGTATATCTATTGCTCATGTTCTTTGATCACCCACCCAATAGATAGCGTATTTATCAATTAGGGTTATAATTTTAACCATCCATTACACATCAAAAGCTATATCCGCTGGAGCATTAAATAGAAATAAATTTATTAAGTCCCACTCAGTTATAGAACTGATTTTCAGTTGGGGACTTTAAAATCAAAGCGACCAAGCCAACCCTGCAGAACCCCGACGCAATCGCGAGTGAGCGATAACAACCAAGATCGATTTTTAATAGGAATATGCAATCATGTAATGGACAGTGCGAACACACTCGCGAATCAACGCCAGAATGAACAAAGGCCGATTCAGAACAACTCTGAAATTTATTATGTGCTTGCCGTTTCTAGGACGGCTCCAAAGTCACCGTTTACAAACTCCTAAGACAAGAAACTGATGGACTGAAGTCCAAATCATAAGTAAAAAACTTCTGACTAGCGTAATCGACCCTGGACCTTCTGCATTGGAAGCAATACGCTTAACCACAAGACCTAACGTTTGAAACCTTGGTGATCATAAACGTGGGTTTGAAGAAATTAATTATCCTGGCGATATAATCATTTATAATCAATGTCTTTGTCAATTTGACTATCCAAAATAGTTATTTTAAAACAATCCACTGAGCTACTTAAATTATTACTCGAGATATTTATATCTTTAAAGCCAATGTACTTTGGATTCCCCCCAATGGATAGGCGTATATATCAATCAAGGTTGATATTTTAACCATCCTTACACATCAAAACAAAAATTTTGGGCCCCGAAAAAAACCCAAGGGGGTTTTTTTTTTTTTTTTTACTATCTATGGAATTCTGAAATTTTAACTTTTTCAAAAAAAAAGTATTTGAACAAATCCACTGGGGCTAAACTAAAAAAAAAAAAAAAAAAAAAAAAAAAAAAAAAAAAAAAAAAAAAAAAAAAAAAAAAAAAAAAAAAAAAAAAAAAAAAAAAAAAAAAAAAAAAAAAAAAAAAAAAAAAAAAAAAAAAAAAAAAAAAAAAAAAAAAAAAAAAAAAAAAAAAAAAAAAAAAAAAAAAAAAAAAAAAAAAAAAAAAAAAAAAACATTATTAATATTAATTTATTGTTTATGTTCTTTTTAAAAACCCATGTTTGGCGATTTTTTTAAACCCCAGGGATTTTTTTTCTTTTTCAATCAAAAGAACCCTTCCGGCAAAAGGGGGGTTTGGGGGGAAAATTTTTTTAAAAACACCCCATGGGGGGGCAGCCAAAATTGTCATTTTTTAACAAAATTTTTTGGTATCGGGTTTTTTTTTTAAAAAGCCTTCAAAAAAAAAAAAAAAAAAAATTTTTTTTAAAAAAATTTAAAAAAAAAAGGAAAAAAAAAAAAATCCAAAAAAATTTAAAAAAAGTTTAAAAAATGAACCCCCCAAAAACCTAGGGTTTTAGAAAAAAAAAAAAAAAAAAAAAAAAAATTGGAAGAAAAATTTTTCCCCCTAAACTTTTTTAAAAAAATTTTTCCCCCCCAAAAAAGTCCCCTTTTTTTAAAACCCCCTTTTCCCCCATTAAAATTTTAAGGAAAAAAAAAAAAAAACCACCCCCCCAAAATTAAAAAACCCCCTTTAAAAAAAAAAATTAAAATTAAAAAAAACTTGTAAGAAATAAAAAAAAATTTTTTTAAAAAAATCCCGGAAAAATTTTTAAAAAGAGAAGTAAAATTTTTTTTTAAACTAAAAAATTTTGGAAAATAAAAAAAAAAAGGGGAAAAAAAAAAAAAAAAAAAAAAAAAAAAAAAAAAAAAGGGGGAAAAATTTTTAAAAAAAATAAAAAGTATAAAGGGGAAATAGATTGGGTTAAAAAAAAAAAAAAAAAAAAAAAAAATTTTAAAAAAATAATGAAAAGGCCCCAAAAGGGTTTTGAAATTTAAAAAAAAAAAAAAACAAAAAAAAAAACTTTTAAGGGGGGAAAACAAAAAGGGGAAAAAAAAGGGGAAAATTTTTTAAACAAAATTTAAATAAAAGAAAAAAACTAAAAAAAAAAAAAATCACCCAAAATTTTAAAACTAAAAAAAATAAAAAAAAAAAAATGGAAAAAAATGGGAAAAAAAAAAATTTTAAAAAAACATCCCTTTTCCCCTCTAACCATAAAAAAAAAAAAAAAAAAAAAAAAAAAAAAAAAAAAAAAAACTTTTTTTAAAAAATTTTTTAAAAAAAAACCAAAGAAAAAAAGAAAAAAAAAAAAAAAAACAAATTTTTCTAAATTTTTAAAAAATAAAAATTTTTTTTAAAAAAAAAAAAAAATAAAAAATTTTTTTTAAAAAATAATTTTTTTAAATTCGATAAAAAAAAAAAAAAATAAAAAAAACAAAAAAAAAAAAAAGGGTTTAAAAAAAAAAAGGGGAAATCAAAAACTAATCTTTCCCGGTTAAAAATTTCCAATTTTTTAATTTTTTTGGTGCTTTTTGAAAATGCTCTCATCCCGGGAAACCTTTGCCACATCCAAAGAAAACCAAATAAAACATACAGTTGGCAACACTTGGAATTTGTTGCCCCCTCAGTTTTTAAAAAGAAAATTTTTCTCTCCCAAAAATACACTAAACAACAAACGGCTCCCATACGCTTGGGCTGCACCCAAGCTTCGTAAATGATCAAATTTCTTAGCTTAGCCCCCAAGATTTCCTTATAAAAATGGGCCTACGTATACAATTTTATAGTTTACAATGAAGGGGGTGGGGTAAAATAAATTTTATTTTCCTATTTTGGGTGGCATTGCCAAAAATTGATGCTAATGGGAAGCCACAAACCAAGCAAAGTCCTTTGCTAATATAAATGTTCGTATGTGAAGAATAAACATTTGCTTTTTTTTTTAAATAAAATTTTACTTTAAATTTTACCCTTTTCTGGGGTACTAATAAATTTTCAAGTTTTCCTGTCAAAAACCAAAAACTATTCGTTGACTTTTTTTATTTATCGAGTTGTTTTGTGGGGGTTTTTGATATTTTCTTTTGATGTTTCAAAGACCTTATTCTTCAGGACTTTAAAATGTCTTTGAAACGCGACAAAAAAAATATCATTACCACCGTACGAAACAACCCAAAAATTAAAATTCATCAACGGGTAATGCAAAAGGTTTACTATTTCTGTTTTTAAACTTTTTCCATGCTTATTCTGATATGAAACTTTTATGAATGGATATCTATTTCATTAAAAGCATGATTGATTTTAATTTTCTATTTTCAACAAGTGTATGCCACCAACCACCCAAGATCCCGTTAGGTTGCCCCCCGCCAACCCGGGGTTTGCTATAACACTCATGGCACTTTAACATAAAGCGAGTTGGGTGTTTTCGAGGTTCCCCGGGCTCATGAAACCTTGCTATAAACTTAAAAACTCATTGGTCATGCAACATCCCAAAATTTTTTTTGATTTCATCTTTCCTTCTGGTGAAAAATAGGATTGAAACATGCCCAAATCATTTTTAAAGGATCTAGCTCGGCAACTGGCTACTTACATTTGTCATTTAAATTCCCGCGATTCTCACCAAGGGGGTGGGTTAAAATTTTCATATTTTAAATCATCAAAAATGGTGATGTAGTGTTTTTTTGAAAGAAAAAGTGAAAAGATGCTGGAAGCACCAATAAAGGTTAACCTTTTTACAGGCAAAAAAATCAAAAAGGGTAATTTTTTTTTTTTGGGTTTAAATTTGGATAAGGACTTGTCAACCATTGGTCTAATGCACCACTCTAACCTAGGGGATATGGGAGGTTTGGGGGGCCAAGGGTAAAAAAACCAGCCCCGGGTTAAGGGAAAAAGGGGGGTTTTCCTACGTCGGGGTCGTCTCGCTTTATCATCGTTTGTTATTATTGCACCATCGTGGGGAAGGTCTCAAGGGGGGGGGGGTTCCCGACGACGGTTGCCGAGCTCCCCTTTATTTTTTGGGAGTAATATACTCCGAATAACTAGCGGGTGTTTGCGAGATGGACTTCTCCTTTTGAATCGCCTTTTACGTTTAACCCAGGCCATGCCGGGGGCCAATTCTACCCCGGGCCCAACGGGGCAAAGAATTTAACATCCTATTTTTTTAATTGGTATTGATTACCATAGAAATTAATCTTTTTTTTTAAAATTGTTCTTATTCTATTTTGGAAAAAAAATGCAGTAGAACTTGAAAAGTATAAATCCCCACAAAAAAAAAAATTGAAAAATTTCACCCAAACCTTACCTCTTCTACTCTGTGCATTCTTAATTTATAAAATTTTACTGCCCGTTACTACATCCTTGAAAAGCTTGGCAAAGAAAATTGCGAACTGTACTTTAACTTTAATTAATAGTTGCAAATTTTTTTTTTTGCCTAGCTTTTTCAAGGGTGTAGTTACGGGGAACTTACGTTTATGAATTAAAAGTGGAAAAATATAAAATGACTTGGGCCCTTTTTTATATTCTTTTATGTTGTTAAGGTTTGGGTGTATGTTTTGGTTTTTTTTATCTGGATAAACTCATGTATACAACAACTAAAACACAAAATCCTATTTTTAATTTTAAAAAACTTATTTTCCCCCAAGCCCCAGTTCCTGCAGGAGAAAGGCATCCCTTACATCTATTAACTTGACACTCATCAGATGCTCTATGCTCTCTAGTCTGTTTTTAGCCCAATAAACAACACATTACTAATTGGATTTTTTTTTAAAAATTTTATATTTTATGTATTTTATTTATTTAAGGGTCTACTGTTTGTATGTAGGCCCTCTTTTTTTAAAATAATTAAAAATATAATTTGATTAATAAATAAATAAATAAAACTATCATAAATTTTTAAAGTATTTGAACATGCATTGCTAAATTCTGTCATCCCTTTTTCCATTGGGTAGTTTTACCAGGTTTTTTGGTGTTGATTACCCAGGTCACATCAGCTTTTTTTCGTTGGGTTTGGAAAGGAACACTTGGCAACATCCCAAAAATACTGTTAAGGTAGTTTTGGGAATTCTCAGCTCACTGGGTAATACGTTCTCTAAAAGGGCGGAAGATTCACTTCCAAAAAGAGGATTCGGTTCCAGGGGAATTTGGTGGGGATGTTCTGAACTGGCTTAACTACTGGGGAAAAATCTTGAAAAGCCCATGAGCCCAGAGAAAAATTTTTAATCTCCCTTACTCAAAAAGGTAAAAATTAAAAATGAACCGACTTTTGATCTTTAAGTTTTACGAACCAGAATTACGATTTCCTCGAAAGGGAATAAAAAAAATTTTAAAATTTTCTTTTAAAATCAAAGGGCCAAGTTAAAAAAAGCAAACAAAACACAAATAAATATTTTCTTGGATTGGTATTTAAATTTTAAAAAATTTTTCACAAAATTACTTTTCAAAGTTAAAATTACAAATTTTATTTTAAAAAAAATTAAAAAATACTTAAAAGCAAGTATCAACACAAAAAATGTAATTTTTCCCAAATTAAATGATCTATTACATACAAACATGCCACTAAGCACCCATTTTTTTAATAAAAATTACGAATTTACATGGGCAAATGGCACACAAAATTTTTGCAAAAAAAACAACACAAAGTTTCTACTTGCAGGGAAGCAGGCAACGCATGGGAAGCTAGAAAAGTAAAAACGAAAAAAAACGACTAAAAGGGTTTTTAAATTTTTATGGTAAAAGTAATGATATAAAGAGATAGGTGCCAAAACTTTCCTTTTCCACGTGTTGGGATTCCTTTTTAAAAACATGTTTTTTTAAAAACAAAAAAATGAAGCAGCAGCAAATTTTGGCATTTTCTTTTTTTCGCGAACTGGGAAAAAGGAAAGAACTTGAAAATCCCCCCCTACTAGTAGATTCTGGCTCAACAAGAGGAAAGTAAATAGGAAAGTGGCCTAGAAGAATTATTTGTGATTGGTCAACTGTTTGGCAATTGAGTACGAATTTTGGAATATTTCAAGAGGCAGAAAGTTGACCATTAGCATTTTCTAGAGATGTATTTAAAATTTAAATGTTACGGTGAAAAGAAAACAATTGCCATTTAAACTGTCAGTGCCATTTCTCATGTTCATTTTTCTCTATCAAGGCTTATGGTGTTTATAAACTTTGTTTCTGAAAGCTATGCTAGAAGAACGGATTTCAATCTGAGGAAAAGATGGAGAAACCACCATAATTACCAATATTATTACGTCAGGGTTGCCACCAAGAAAAAATACAAATCCGTTTGAGCAATCAAAAATCCCGAAAATCCTTAAAAAGAACCTCAATTGCTTTAAAAAACCTTTTAAGAGAAAGATAACAAACCAAAAGAATTAAAATTAAAAAACAAAAAACTTTTATTTAGATCTACCCCCCATCATTAACTGATTTTCAGGGAACTTAAAAATTTTAAAGCACACCAAAAGAAAAACCCCTAGACGCAGACAAACATCGACAACGAACATTTTCCAAATAGAGCCGGCATATTTAAGTATGAAACACCAAAAATGAAATCTTCTGATTATTGGGATTGGTATCATAAAAAAAAAGTCAGTACTGTAGAATAAAATTAAATGGGGTAAAAAAGTCCTTTTACATTTTGAGGAAAGAGTATAATGATACTATATGGTTCTGGGGGCACCCTAATATGGCATGATGACCCAAGGGGTCCTTATGTGGGCAGAGGCATGAAAACTGGGGGCATATCAAGGGCGCCCACACTCAACATTCTATGGGGGACAAAATTGGAATTCCTTTGGGAACGGATCCGCCGCTCACCGGTCTTTCATATCTTTAAAGGGGGCCGAGATTGCCCCGGGAGAAAAAAAGCGAGCAAAGTCGTTTTATCGCCAAAGGGGTGTGGCAATTTGTTAAAGGGAATGTAGAGGCACAACACCATTTTAGGTTACTTTAAAATATCTATTGGGTGATATCTACAATCGTTTTAAAAAAACAAGGTTTAAACTTTTTTCCGCATCACCGCCCCCCACGGCAAAAACTCGGGGTTTTTCTAAAAGCACCTTAAAATCCCCAACTAGAACTAATAAAAAGCAGCAACCACCCATGGGGGGAGTGGAGGCTTTCCTTTTATGTCCTAGAAAAAATGGCCCTAATTTGATTCTATCTAAAAAAAGCCGTACTAAAGGGTTATTAGTGTTTGGGGAAACCTTAATTAAAACAAACCTTGTTTAGTAATTTAATTCGCCCTGGCCCGGGGTTAAAAGTCCCAAAAGGCCAAATGCTACGTAAATAGGGCCCATTTTTTTCCTCACGCGCTGTTAATGCGCAGCGATGATAGCTCTGTGAATTACGCACTGACGGGCCAGAACAAAACCAAAAATTCACGAGCAAGGCGATAAAAGGAAGGGATCTTCCCGACCCCCCAAATTTCAAAGAACTGGGTGTACATTCAACTACCTAAGTTATTGGGTTTTTTGCCTACAATAAAAATTTTAAAATATTAAAATTTAAAATTTGAATTTAGCGCACTATAATTCTACAGACCAAGCCCTTTTGCAGACTGCTTGTCATGCAGTTCAAGGTAAAGTTAGAAAGTACCAAAATTTTTTTTTTTTTTTTATAAAGAAAGTAGAAAGAAATTTTTTTGTAGGTTTTTCGTAGGGGTTTATAAAACATGAGCTTTACCAGGTGACTAAAAGGTATTAGGTAAAGAGTTAGTTTTTTGAAGGGTATCTCCGGGCTGCTTAAAGAACTACCCCATTCACCTTAAAGAAGAAGAAACCCCCTTTGGGGGGGGATTCAAACCCGTGACATCCCGGTCTCACACACGCATGAGCTCCTCTGTTTTTAAGTTAAAAGTTTTAAATATAAAAACAATGTGCTAATACTTTTAGATAAGGAGGAAACTTTAATCACTTTATATGGATCATTTTAAATAGGGGAAAATTTGTCGTTGACTGTTGAAAAAGTTCATCGTCTGTTTATGGGCATGGCAAGTATGAACCCTTGCTACTGTCCCTCCCCCATCCCCGCCAGCGTTGATCGCAACAACAGTAGCGGGTTTGGGCCAAAAGACGGCAAAACAAAGTTATCAAAATACATTTTTGGGATGTGCGGGGGGATTTGGGGGCCGACCGTATGGGGTTAGGGCCTCCCAAAAAACCGTTGAAAAAACGCATGTGGGCAAAGGAGAAACAAAAAAACAGGGAGAAAAGAGATTTCCCGCGATTACAGTAAAAAAAATAAGAAGGCGGATCAAAAAACCTTTGAAAATTTATTGTATGAAGTTATGTCAAGGGTGGGAGGGCACGGGTTTAGTGGTTTGGGCATATGAAATGGATGCCAGGAGAAAGAAAAAGAAGTTAAGTAAAGAAGGAAAAGACCAACAGGGACCTTTCTTACGTCAAAAAGGGAGGCTAGGGAAACTTGGGAAAACATGATGGCCTACTGAAGGGTAAAAAAAAAATGAAAATTTTGGTTTTCAAACCCCCGCTAAACCTGCCCGAAGAAAGGAAAAATTGATGGATGAAAAATCCATGAAAACCCTTGTCATGCATCATGTTTTAATTTTAAAATTAAAAGGATATCAGTGTGAAACCTCTCCTCTATGAGGGCCACCCTCCGCAGCGTAGCCGGGGGGGGGGACCTGCCGTGCATACAGTCCTGAGCCCAGAAGCCCGCAAACCTTTAAATGACCCATGGATACACCCCTAATGTACTTTGTGCTAAAAAAAAAAAACATAACTAGGCCTATAGTGGGTTTTATTTAAATTTAAAAGGTTTAATTTAATATGCCCGCAAATTTTGCAAAAAAGGAAAAAAGCAGGTTTCCCCGCTTTTATGGATGGCTTTTTTTTGTAAATTTTTGTTTGCGTAGGAAAAACTTTTTTTGCAAATGCTTTTGAATGCATTTAAGGTGTTGTTTTTCAGTTTCTATTTTTTTACTTGTTAAATTTTTATTAAAAAACCAATTTAAAAACCCTTTTTCTATGGTTCTGGGTACTTTTTTTAACTTTTTTTTCAAAGGTTCTACATCACCATAACCTTAATTCTATTAAAATAGAACTTTTACCCCCCGTTTGGTCAAAATCGACCCCAAAATTTACAAAAAAATTGAAATAAAAATCAAAGAAAAAAATCGTAAAAAAAATATTTCTGGGAAAAAAATTTATTTTTGTCCAAAAAAGTGGCAGGTCTAATTTTAGAGATTTCGAAGTCCCTCCAAAATTTATCCGATTGCATATGCCGTTTGCCCGGAAGAGAGCAAAAAAAAAGACGAAAAAAAAAAAAAAAAAAACTCGAGTAAATTTTTTGAGGGGGCAGGAAAAATTTAAATCTTTGCTTCACTCTCCAAATATAGCATTCTAAAACGAAGGGTTGGGTTTTCCTTTTCTATACCTCTTTAGTTGTTATAATAAAAAAATTCCAAAAAAATTGAAATTTTATAATGATTTTATTTCTAGATGGGGGAAAATGAAAAAATGGAAAAATTGTTTTTCAAAACCTAAAACTGCCCTCCAAAGAAAAGGAAGTGGCAAGGTAATGAAAAAGATAAAAAAAACTCTGGGGAATCAAAAATCATTTACAATCAAGAGCAAGCGTTTGTTGACTTTCCCCTTTTCACAAAGACTTTTGGTCGGTGATTTGCAGACGCAAAATTTTGGGAAAAAATGGGGGAAATTTTCTCCCGCGTAAAGTTTGGGGTCAATGGAAAAAAGCAAGCAAATAACAGTCCCAAGATTTAAATAAATATTCATAGCCTATGAAAGAACTTTCAGATAAAAACAGGAAAATTTATTAAAATCTATATCACTTGGAAAAAAATTTTAATATTTTTAAAATTTTTTTGTTTTAGAACGTTGGGTTAAAAGGAAAAAAACCCCAAAAAATTTTGCTGCCTCGGCAACGATTTTAGTGGTTTTTCCGACGAAGTGGGTGACGTCTTTCGCCCGGCTCGCTGGCTGACTTTAGCTTCGTATGCCGCTCGGGGGGCCCCCCGCCCCCAAAAGAGATACATTTCAGTATATTTTATCATTCAATAGTCGGTAAAGAAAGTGCATCACTGAAGTAATAGTGTAATAATATCGATGCATATTATAATGGTGTATTTAGTCTAAATAAAATGGGGATCAAATGCAGGTAATATAAAAAAATAATAGAAATAAATTACACAAACCTATCATTTCATAGGTTTCCAAAGGGTTTAATTTGGGGCCAAAAAATCTAACGTAAAATAGGCATGTTATTTAGGCCGGTGTAGTTAATTAGCGCCTGAGCGGCGCCAGAACAAACCGAATATTCACGAGCAAGGTCGATAATGGAAGGTATCTTCCAGACCCCTCGATTTACATATGAACGTGGATGTACATGTCAACTACCTAAGTTATTGGGTTTATGCCTACAATAATATTTTAGAAATATATAATATGTTAAAATTTGAATTTAGCTGCACTACTAATTCATTACAGACCAAGCCATTTTGCAGACTGCTCGTCATGCAGTTCAAGGTAAAGTTAGAAAGTACAAAAAGTTTTTTTTTTTAAATAAGAGAAAGTAGAAAGTAAATTTTTTGTAGGTTTGCTGTAGGGTATCATGAATAACATGAGCTTTACCAGGTGACTAACAAGGTTATTAGGGTATAAGAGTATAGTTGTGAAGGGTATCTCCGAGGGCTGCTTAAGAGAACTATCCCAGCATTCACCTTAATGAAGAAGAAACCCTTGGGGTGGGATTCAAACCCGTGACATCCCGAGTCTCACACACAAGGCATGAGCTACCTCTGTTGTATAAGATTAAAAGTTATAAAATATAAATACTAATGTGCTAATACAATTATTAGGAATGACATGGAGGAATCTATTAATCACTTCTAGTATGGATCAGTTCCAAATAGGAGGAAATGATTTGTCGTTAGACTGTTGAAATGTTCATGCGTCGTGTTTATGGGCATGGCAGAGTAGTGAACCATGTGTCTACTGTCCCTCCCTATCCCCGCCAGACGTCGATCGCAAACAACAGTAGGCGGTATGGCAAACAGACGGCAACGCAATGTTATGCAATAGTACATATTTTTTGGGATGTGCGGTGGATGGGAGATGGCCGACTGATATGGCGTTACGGGCTCCGCGGAAATAGACCGTTGAAAAAACGGCATGTGTGCGAAAGAGGAGAAACAAAATACAGGCAGAAAAGAGATTCCTGACGATTACAGTAAAAAAAGATAAGATGAGGCAGGATCAGAAACACAACCATTAGAGAAATTCTGATTGTAGTGAAGTTACGTCACAGGATGGGAAGGACACGGTTGAGATGGTTTGGGCATATGAAGTGGATGCCAGAGGAGAGAAAGCCAAAGAGAATGTATGAATAAAGAATGGAAGAAGACCATAGCAGGAGACTCTTTCTTAAAGTCAAGAGGAGAGAGTTAGGAAGCTGTGGAAGATACATGATATAGGCCTACTGAGAGGATAAAAAGAAGTGGACAAATTTGGTTGCAAACCCCAAGCTAAACCTGCCAGAAGAAGGAAACGTTGATGGATGAAGATGATGACCATGAATACCCTTAGTCATGCATCATGATTCAATTTTTGCATTAAAAGGATATCAGTAGTGAGACGCTCTCCTCTAATGAGGCCACCCTCACGACATGCCTGTAGCAGGAGACCTGCTCGTGCATACAGTCGCTGAGTCCCTAGAAGCTCCAGCACTCGTTCAAACTGACCCATGGATAGCACCACTAATGTAGCTTTGTGCTAAAACAAGAAAACATAACTAGGCCTATAGTGAGGTTTTATTATAAAAGGTTTAATTTAATATGACCCGACAAATTTTGCTAAACTAGGAAAACGCAGTCCCGCCGCGTTGATGGATGAGCTTTTTTTGTAAGTTTTTAGTTTGCGTAGGAACACTTTTCCTTTGCAAGTGCTTTTTGAATGCATTGAAGGTGATTGTTGTCAAGTTTCTATTGTTACTTGTTAATTGTTATTAAAAAAACTCATATTAAAACCTTTATTCTATGGATTCTGGCTAACTTTTTCAACTTTTTCTTTCAAAAGGTTCTACATCACCATAACCTTAATGTCTATATGTAAAATATGAACTTTGTAGCCCCACCCGTTTGGTCAGAATCGACCCAAATATCACAAAAATATTGCACTAAAAATCAAAGAAAAAAATCGTAAAAGTACAATATATTCATGAGAAATATTTATTCAATTGTACCCAAAAACGTGGCAGGTCTAAGTTCAGAGATTTCGAAGGTCCCCTCCAATTTTCATCCAGATTGCATATGCCGTTTGCCCGGTAGAGAGCAAACAAACAGACAGAAAAACAAAAAAACAAAAAACATTGGAGCTAAATTTTTTGAGGGGTCAGTGAAATTGAAGTCTTTGCTTCACTCATCCAAATATAGCATTCTAAAACTGAAGGTTGGTTCTCCTTTTCTATACCTCTTTAGTTGTTATAATAAAAAATTGCCAATGAATATTGAAATTTATATGTATTTGTATTTCATAGATGGGAGGATAGAAAGAAGTGGAAAAAATTGTTTGCAAAACCTAAGCTGACCCTACCAGAAGTAGGAAGTGGCAATGGATAATGAATAATGATGAATAGAAAAACTCTGGAGAATCAATAATCATTGAACAAATGCAAGAGCAATGCGTAGTTGTTGACTTTCCCCCATGTGCACAAAGACTTGTGTCGGTGAAGTTGCGGACGCAAATATTGGCAAAGATGGCGGAATTGTCTCCAGCGATAATGTTTGGAGATCAATGGAAACAAAATGCAAGCAATAATCAGTCCCAAATGATTTGAATAAATTATTCTAGTAGCCTACTGAAAGAACATTTCTAGATATAAAACAGGAATAATTTATTAAAGTCGGTATATCAACTTGGAAAAACTTTTAATATGTTAAAGGTGTTGATGTTTTAGAACGTTGGTTAAAAGGGAAAAAATCCCAAAAAATTCTGCTGCGCTCGGCAGCGATTTTAGTGGTTTTCCGGCCGAACGTGGAATGACGTCATTGTACGCCCGGCTCGCTGGCTGACTTGAGCTTCGTATGCGCGCTCGGTCCCCCGCCCCGCATAAAGAGATAACATTGCAGTATAGTTTCATCATTCAATAGTGCGGTGAAAGAATGTGCATCAGCTGAAGTAATAGTGTAATAATATCGATGCTATATTATAATGGTGTATGTTAGTCTAAATATAAAATGGTGATCAAGTGCAGGTGAATATAAAAATAATAATAGAAAATAAATTACACAAACAGCTATCATTTCATTGGTTTCCAAACTGTGATAAGTTATCATAAGCATACCAGCAACTATTGTCATACTTGTCTTTATTTTTCATAAAAAATATTTATTTTATATTTTTCCGTGCACATTTCGTCCTAATATTGTGAGCAAATGCATGTATATGCAATAACCATCATATGTAGAATCATTCAAAATCAATGATAATAAACAGTCATTCTTTATACAAGAGCATTGTGCGCGAGTTTCACCCAACTTAAGCCCCAAACCATCTAGCAGACAATCACATTAGAAATAGAACCTTCCTACACGACTGTACATGACACAAGCATGCACTCACATTTATCTGAGCGGTCGTAAACACCCAGGCGCAATCTGTGTTGTATACGTGATAAGTTATGCGATACTTGAGGATACTTCTTTCCACGCACTTACCAACGCACTCGTATTCAAACAAATACATATCATTTCTAATAAAGAAAACACAGATGACGATAGGGTGAGATGCCACCCCCCCCCCCCCCCCAAACACGCACAAACACACATATCACACATTCACGACATGAATATTATATTGCTGCATGAACGTACTGCTAAAACGCATATATCAATAAATGTTTCATATTTGGTACCTAGATCATAATGTAATGTGAATTTGACATACAAAATAACATGTTTTACACAGGTGCCCTAGAATCTTACCACAAAGAAAGACTCAAGTATCTTCCAAAGCGAGTTCACTATCCATACGAAGGAATAGAAGCACGTGGTATACTCGCTATACTTGATCATAATCATCATAACTGATAATAATTCATCATCATCATCATATCATCATCTTCATCATAATTGGTGCTCTACAAACGAAACGCACAGCTGCGAGAAATCGACTGATTGGGTCTTGAAAGCCGAGTACTTCGTAACGCGAGCCGGCCGCGGACCGGCTACACGCTCGGGTCGACTCGATGAGTGGCCGTACAGTGACGTCATTTTTAGGCCACTAGTTTTCGTGCAGTGATATTTTAAAACTCTATTTACTTAGCAACCAGATGTCCGATCAAGCTGCATCTAAGATCTATTTCCGTGAAATTGAATGGTTCAAGATATGCTATGAAGTGCTACCAAGATGAGATAATTCCTTTAAATTTTGTGTTTTGGGCAACCTGCAACGTATATAGTGGTCAAAAGTCGCAATATTTACCGTCCACTTTGGAGTGGCGGTAGCGATAGGCATTCCTATGCTGAGGGTCGCGGGTTCAAATTTCACGCGATTGAATGATTGCTAATAAATACAAAATGTTCATATGTAAATAACTGACCTTCTGGCCACTGGACCACAAGTGGTCTGCCCACTTGCGCATCACTTCTTGCGCATCTGCCGGTCGTAGGACCGACTTGGCCAGCCAAACAGCCGAGTCCCACATACTGTACGAGAGCAGATACCGGCATGCGTCTAGGCCCTTGCCGATCAGACACAACAGCTGGACACCCTCCCAGATGTTGCCGTTAGCTATCAGGTTAGTAGCTACCAGCTTAATGGTGCTCTGAGCCGCTCCGGTCGACTGGATTGTTGCTACTAAGCAGGCCCTGAAAAATAACTTGTACTAAAAGCTTGTCCCTATAAGTCAACCCAGACCTTCAAGAGAAAACTTTAAAAAGCTATTGTTACCATTGCAACAACAAAATTGTGATTTAGGTCACGATATATGGTCAAACTAAAGGGTTACACAACATTAACCTACAGTACACTATTTATATTGAGCTTAACCAGTTCAGTGGCTATGACGAGTTATTTTGTCAATGCAGGTTTATCCCCGCAGCGCTCTGGACGTAATATTCCGTCATACGCATTTTGAAACGCTCCGACAGTGGCCGTGACGAGCTGCGTTTGAATTTGAATATTTCCGCTGGCTTTGAAATGTTATTCTCCGTGTTAGTTTACTCAGTGGCTCACAGATAGCAACACATGTGAATATAATTTTTCATTGGATGGCCAAAGAAACTCTACCTTTTTAGGGCGGAGTTTTGGGAGAGGTGTGTTACACGATGCTGTCAACATCTCGTAAGGGTGTTATTGATGATTATTGATATTGACGTTATTATTGATAGTTTGCAGTGAAAATTATTTCAGTGATATTTAAAGTGAAGGTGAATTTGATAGTAATACTGTTGTAGAAGTGTCAGACAGTGAAGGCAATTCTAGTTTTCTGGAAATCTGAGTAATTCCAATGCGAGGGAATATTCAGATGATGACACGTGAAATATCGTGTAACAAGCAGGCTGGTCTTATGTAGGCGGGCCTAGACCTCGGTTTCCATTCATTGAATTGCCAGTGCTAAATCCACAGGAGACAAGTTTATAAGTTTATTGAACTAGTGATGTCAAAGAGCTTGCGCGCCTGCTCTGCTTTCGCTCCTTGACCGTGAAATAAAGTAGCCACCATGGGGGCAGCTAGCGTAAAAGAACTCGCCACTGAAGTGGTTAAAATTGTTCTAAGCTTTGAAAATAATCGGATAGTAAGAGTTCTTAACATTTACAGGCAAGATGATACATAACTTGATAAATAAATATATTTATAGGAGCTAGATATGGAAGGGCTAAAACAACACATCAAGTGGACCCACTTACCTTGATTGAGTTGTTTGAATCTTGTAAGCAGTTCCCCTCTGTGTTTAATGCTAAAATGTTTTGTGTAATGTACATTTTTAACCTATTCAAAAGTGACCACCATAATAGTTGAATCTCGTGACCTAAAAAAGAAGTAACTGATTGATGTACCATAGCAAAGGTATGCAACCTACTTAATAGCGTCCGTGTAATAGGCAGAGTTATCCATGTCCGTCTCAAGTAGCAACTGCACAGCCCGGTCCATCTCTCCCAAGAGAATGAGCTGCTCGATCACTCGCTTGGTGTGGCTGTAGTCTCCTCTCTTGCTCTCCTGTACACTCACACGCTCTAGCTGAAGACGCTGGTAGTTGTATGGATCACAGAGCACATCGTAGCAAGTGTCTAAAGGTTCAAGTTGCGGATATCTGCGGTAAGAGGATTCATTGGTATAGAAATACATTGGTACCTGGAATTACACCTAGAAGCTAAAAGATAATTAGGTATGTAGCTAAAACTTAGTTGAAGATATGTTTTAGATAGGTACTTTTTAAAACATCTCCAATTACTAAAGTATCCTCTCCATAATCAAAATGTTGTATAATTAGCTAGGTAGCAAAAAAAAACTATGAAAAATAATAAAAACCTAGACTAAGGGTATCCATCACCATGTCCTATTAATTTGTTTCTTCATCGTCAAAAGATTGCCAAAAAGGACTGAGTTTGTCATTTGGTCGTGAAAAGGTGGTTTGAACGTATTCTGATATTCTTTGGAACTATGTAGAATTTATAATAATCTAAAGATTAATAGGTTCATTTATTTGCCTTCAAGAGTCGAGTCTTGTGTAGTTCTAGTTATCAAGTTTTATATCACATTAAAGCTTTTGCGGTCCGGTATATTATAAATACAATTAATTGGTCGGGTAATTTCGCCGCGTCGAATATATTTTATTGTTTTAACGTTTCAGCCCAACTGTGTGAACTATCCTCAGAAAACAAGAAGTTATATCTAAAAAAAAAAATTATATATATATAAGCCAAGACAAGACACTAGGTAGAAAAACAAAGTATATCAGGTTATATATTATATTTAGAGCCCTGTAAAATTTGCAACTGATGATAAAACCAAAATATGTGCATATATCATTTAATTCTACAAAATGAGCATGAATAATGATCAAGTCTAAACCAGAAAATGCCAAAATCGAATCACTGACAAACACCAAAATAGGTGTAAATTACATGATAATGTAACACCGAGATTCACAAAAATCATGTTTTAACAAGGAAAAGCACTAAAAATGGGAATTATTGTTAAATATAATAATAATCTCAAGTCTTAACTCAGTTCGAAGTATGTCTGGTTGAGTGGTGGTTTTCCACCATTAACTAGGGCATAAAACTGTAGGTACTAAGCTTGCCAGACTCAGTGTTTCTTCCTCATCATTTTTCTCCTTCCCCTCAGCCAATTTACAACTCTCTTCTGTCCACTCACTGCTTTCCACTTGCCACATGCTCCCACACTTCAACTTGGTATAGTTTTCAATATTGTATGCATTATTGTCCAATTAACAAAAGGTGTTATAAAATAAAGTTCAGAAAAAATTATGAATAGTAGCTAAACCCAGTGAGAATGTAAGTAGGCCTACAATCAAACTTGTTTGTTATGTGACTAGAATAATACGCGAGTCGTGAACGAATATTACATGCATATTAATTGGTAAATAAATATAAACTCACACACAGCTTTAAAGTTCAAACCAATGACATCAAAATCTACAATTTGAAAAAAAAATTACTAGAAAATAAAACCACTTTCACGGACCTCAAATTATAATATTATATTATACTTTAAAAAAAACACGAACACAAAAAGTCAAAACAGAATGTAAGTTCAAAATGTATGACCACAAATAGTTTTTACACTAGCCACCTACTCCAACAGTCAGTGTCAAAAGTGTTTACACTGAATTGCTAGTGAGTGCATATTGAAATAGTGATACTGCTGATACACTAATAGCAAACAAACGAGCAGGTGTAAACACATTCACACTAGTATATGCAAACAAACGACCCAACTGTGTTGGTTGTGAGTCAAAGAGAGAAAGTAGGGTACCGGTAGTCAAAGCTTTGTCTAGAAGACCACTAAGATCCTCCAGTTGAATCAAGATCACAGCCAACCTTGTATAGGTAAATTTAATAAAAAAGAAAATAATGTGGTTGAATATGTGATTAAATATGATGTTGATAGAAAAGTAAAATGTGTAGATACCTACTAAATATTTAAGAATCGACTAAATAATTAAAAAAATTAGGCCTAAATATGTAATAGGTACATATATATCTATCTGACTCCTGTTTTCAACTTAAGTTAGGTCAGGGGGTGGCTATAGCCACCAGTTTTCTAGGGCACTAGGTATATGAGTTGTAAACATCGGCTTGCCAGGCCTGTTACGTCCTCTTCAAGTTCACTCGCACTTCTTCCTACCATCTCACGCCATCCACTTCTGTCTTCCCACAGTTTCCTTGCTTCTACTTTTTCCCACTTGTCACCTCTGTCCTCAAAATACATCATTTCTTATTTGATCTTTCCACTACTCTCTTGGTCTACCGACTCATCTTTTAACTTTGTCCCCACTTTCAAATTTGAAATACATGTTTGAATATTTTGTGGAAAAAAAGACAGTGCTGAAGGAATATAAAGTGAAAGTCTGCCACTATGGCAAAAATATTAATTTTAGCTAATGATTTATGGTAAAGCTACTGGATGTCATTAAAATGATGATTAAATAATTCCTGAAGAACAATAAATTAATCAAACCACTTCTGAAATCGTTGAGCATTGGCTTCAATAATAAGGATCAGTAACCTGGTGAACACTGGAGACATCACGAGGAGCCAACCTAAGTGTCGCAACCAGCAGGACCACAATCTTCAGTTACGTCAGCACCACCAGCAAGGTTCTCCACCCCTGACAACCTACCTATTCTATCACATTCACTCACAACAGCCACACAAGGGCCTTTTGAGCTTTAATCATCGACACTTTGTCTCAGATGCACTTCGCTGACATCAAAGTGGTTTTCAGTGACCCTATAATCACATACTCATCATCGTGCACTCATTGTCTACTCTAAATATAATATGTTTGATCTTAATTTACTGTTTATACCAAATAAATGTTCAAATTAAACTCACTACTACAGTCGAGCCCACCTATAAGGAACCATTCTTTATGGATGTTAAGTTCATTCATCAAACAAAGAAGTACACTACATAATATACACAGTATTTGTTTAAAAAAAAAAAATTAAGAATCCTTATAAATGGGCTTAACTTAAACTCTATAATTAATAATGGATTACTGTAAACCAGGGTAGTAACCATATATATATATTCAAGTTAAGTCGTGACACACATGGGAGACCATTGGTCTAGTGGTGCTTGCAACTGTTTATGTTCCAAAGTTATCATCATTTCCTTACTGTGTAGAACAGTGACTCAACAATTATGAGTTTATAAATTATATCAATATTTATTCTTATTCCTTACAAACTATAATTTTTATGGAGTGTTGGGATAGGATTGAAAAGCTAACCTTCATGGTGTGATGGAAGCTGCCAAATTTAATATATAACAGTAACATGAAATAAGTCAATAACAGATTACAAAAACAGGATACGTTTTGACGAGATGTCGAGATAAAAGAAATACAGCCTCTGACTACACTAGTAAAATGGTAACTAAAAAATAACAATTATATATACTAGGCAAGAGTATATAACAAAATATAAAAGGCTCTGTTAGGGGTGTAATTGTAAAAAAAAAAAAAAGTGATTGTTTTGTGAGGTGGATTACAAAAAAAGTGAAAAAAAAACAACTCTACATCATTGTCAAATATTTAACATAATTGAGTGTCAAAATATGTACTTGAAAAGGTTAGTTTTTTGAAGACATATTTCCAAACCCATCTTACATTAGAGGCTTAGAGGTTCAGATTTGGTTCAAGATTTGTGCCGGTTCACAGCTTTCTATAAGTTAACCTTTTAAAGAATGTAATGATTTTTGATAATTTAACAGACATTTAAATCACGGGTCGAAGAAAACCTGCTTTGCTCTAGAGATCAACTCTTCTGATCTAAATTTTAAAAGCAATGTGGCTGATGGTTGTTGCAGCTCAATAGCTCATACAGTATTTTTCTATTGTATGACTACATAGATTGAATTACCAACAGAGTAATGGCAGATAACATAGAAGAAGAGATCAATAAGATTAACGAAATACTACCAGAAGCAGCGATAACTTTCATTTCAAGGGGAAAGGTGAAGAAATATAGACCCTTTTAGAACAAACATCTACAAGAACTAAAATAGAAAAGAGATCATAGAAGAAAGGAAGCTGAAAGAACCGGAGACATTCAGGATATGATTAAACTGAGAAAAGCCCAAGCTATGTTCAAAAGACGTGTCATCGAATACAAGCGAAAAACTTTCCACGAGTTTGCTGAGACCATAGACTTTAGGAAAGATGGCAGCAAAGCACACAACTTTTTTCTACCTTGTGTAAGAGGGACAATAAGAGAAGAACGAACCCATAGAATCCACAAAAACAAGCAGCTAATGGCAGACAAAGACAAAGCAGAAGCATTCTGTGAATAGTATACCTGGCTAAGCAGATTAGCCATACAAATCAGAAACATATAGCATAGAAAAGCAATGTTTTAATGCATTGTTGTAGACCTAAAGCGGCTGTCACACGATTGAGAAAATCGCGCGAGTTGGCTCGCGCGAGTTTATTACCATCCTTGTCACACGACAGTCAATGAAGGTAACAACAACGCCACCTATTGGTGTTCACGGGTCACGTGTTATGGTAGTGGGTTCTGATTGGCTCTCGCTACCTCGACTTGCTAGGAAGTTGAACAAGCTGGACATTTTTCGTAGCGAGCGCGAGCTCGCGCTCGCTGGCTCACCGTCTGACGGGGAGGCGGTGAGTTCCATGTAAACAAGTGTAGGCCTACTCCCAGAGAGTTACTCGCGCGAGCCAACTCGCGCGATTTTCTCAATCGTCTGACAGGCGCTTAAATAAATGTATTATTCACTGCCTACTAGATGTTCGTCGTGGGAGCCACGACGAACATCTAGGAGGCAGTGGTATTATTACTAGTTCAAATATTTATTTAACTGTAGTTCATTGTTGTGTCATACTCATCTGTGTAATAAGATTTATTTAGATGTCCTCCTTTGTAAATCAGTTTTTTAACTGAATAGGATAGACGTTAAATAAATAAAAAATAAAAAAATGAACCCTTCCTTCTATGGGAACTAATATCAGCACTAAATAAATTACTAACATGTAAAAAATGCATTTTTAAAAAAAATGCAATAAAACCTGGGAAGGAAATTTACCCGACAACTGGAGAAAATAGTTTATCCCTATAAGACTTTAGCAAGATTGAAAGTTATAGACCCATATCTACTATCTACTATCTACTAACTACTATGACAGCAAAAGTAATGGTGCACATCGTAAACTTCAGACTAAGGAACTTCCTAGAATCAAACCGGTTATTATCACCATATCAGGCTGGTTTCCGCAATAATCGCAGTTCTGTCGACCAGATAGTAAATCTCATGCAGGATGTCAAGGAAGGGTTTAACAAAGAACTTTCAACCTTGGTAGTAATAGTAATTGGCCATTTTAGAGCAGCATTTGAAAAAGTCTGGAGAGGCAAACTGCTACAGAAAATGTAAAAATTAAAAGTACCTGAAAACATACACAGATGGGTAAAAAGAATAACCTTCTTGAGTCAATGGTTTATACAAGTCAGTTACAACAACAATAATCAAGGTAAAGACAAACAAAAGCAGGGGTGCCTCAAGGAGCAGTAATGAGCCCTATCCTTTTTTATTATTTTAATCAATGTCCTGGCAGATTACATATAAGCAAGGAGTAAAGTGAAACTGAAGATATTTGCAGATGATGTAGTTATGCAGTACTGTGGAGGGGATGCAGAAGAAATGTAGATAGAGATGAATAAAGCACTGAAGGCTCTAGAAGAATGGTCAACACTGAACGGAATGATAGTGAACAAAAATAAAACTGTGGACAACTACCACACAACCAGGCAGTTCATCCCCGATTTCCAACTGAAGTTTGCAGAGACAGTACTGAACATAGAAAGTAACCCCACTTATCTTGGTATGACCATGGACCAAAATATGAAAGGAACTGAACAAATCAAAAATATGTGTGCAGCAGGGAAGACAAGACTGAGATTGAGGATACCCTATATAAGCCACATATAAAACTTATGTGCAACCTCTTCTAGAATATGGCAATTCTCTACTTATAACGGCGTCCAAAGGAGCCACAGATGCACTGAACAGGGTACAAAATGAAGCCCTAAGAATAATCACAGGAGGTGTTAAGTCAACTCCATTTCCTACCATGGAAGCTAAAACTAACATACCACCCCTGGAGGCCAGAAGAAACAGTTCAGCAGTTATGAGAAGCTCATAAAACTAGACCGTCTGGAATGGGACAGAAAACCCCAAGAGTGTCTCAAGACACCAAAAACATTCATTACAGCAGTGAAAGAGGTGAAGAAAGGTCTTATCAGACAATTGAAATACACAGAGAGAGAAAACATTCCCCTACCCAATAATAAACGTTGCCATACTATACGTACTTCACAAACTGACTGGGTAGGACTAACGCCGCCTTATCTTTAGTTAGATACCTAGCGCAAATAGAATATCTTGGCACACCTCCTTTCAAATTCATTGGTTCCTAGATAATTCCTAGCAAAATCCTCGCAAAGGCAGTGGGCCCGTGATCTTGGGAAACCTCCTCGATAAAGAAGTTTCCCCGGTTTATCCCCGTCGGTAATCAACCAAAAGATCAAACAAAGTACAATGTCGAATATACAAATTTGCAGATAGATACATAAGGTTTTATTTGTTGATAATGCATGTTATAATATGTTAACATTTTTATATTAGACATTATCATTATTAGGTGTAGGCTCATGCCTCAGGCAAACTATTAGAATACATTAGGGATGTGCGGGTACCCGAAAAACGGGTAATTTTCGGGTAGGTAAAATTACCCGACCTCGGGTCGGGCCGTCAATTCCTACCCGAAAAAGTCGGGTCGGGTAGAAGTAATAAAGAAACACGCCAATCTGCTCCTTTTAAACCTCCCGCTCAGACGCCAAACGAACAGCTGACGTCGGAGCGGACCAATCGCTACGACGTGGGCGCGGCTATGCTATGATGCTGTGTCCTTGGCTCTTCCGGCGCTGTCCCCGCTAAAGTAATAGGCCCTACTGACCGTCATTACTCGTCTTCTGGTTATTCAACGCTAATAACGGCATACAGCAAGTTGAATATTACGTACGTAGGCGAATGGTGAAAAAGAAACAACGCTAATAAACATCGTCTAATGCCTAGGCGGCAGGCCTAGAACAAGTCCGATCTAGTGCGCATCGTTGCGCGCAGCAGAGCGTTGGGCGGAGTCAGACTGAAAGGCTGGTGCAAACGCGCGATTTCGTCAGATGCATGGCTGGTACAAACGCATGATGATGATTTCGTCGGCCGGAAGAGAAAAATACGCGATCGCATCGGTTTTTCTTGGGATTTTCGTATCGGAAATATTAGAAAACGATCGTTACGATATTATTTCCGAGAATAACGAACGATTGATGCAGGAAAACGATAATAGTGGGGTTTCACTGTACTAGGCCTAGGCCTAGGCATACTCAAGCAAAAGTTCATAAGACGCCGATTTGGATGTTCTTCGTGTCAATACAGCCCAGAGTGGCTACCTGCAACCAATGCAAAACTGTTTTTTTTTTTTTTTTTATGAATTCACAAATAAAAAAAAATTTCACTACCCGAGCCCGAGCCCGAGGGTACTTCAATTACCCGAGCCCGAGGGTACTTTCAATTACCCGACCCGAGCCCGACCCGAGTTCAAAAACCACTACCCGCACATCCCTAGAATACATTAAAATTTAAAATGCTTGACATGTATTTTGACTACATCCAGTTACTTACTTTTCGACGGTAGGAATGCTACATTTTCAAGGCGGTGTGCCAACAGAAATTTTAGCACACGAACATACAATCGGGCTTCTCTATTAATCCAGGTTCTCTAGGTAGGACAAAGGCATCCTACATAAACGAGGAGTTGAGAAAACTAACAATAACTCAAATACATAAGAACTACCCAGAAAAGGATTGGCTACACATTACACAGACGGCTCGGCTACCCCAGGTGAAGGCCAAGCTGGGGCAGGCATATATTGCAGAGAATTTGAAGAATCTCACCCTGCAGGGAAAATGGTGGCTGCTCTGACAGAGAATTGGCTGCTATTCTTAAAGGTACTCTCTTATCTTGGTCGCACCACGTATTATATTTAAATTCATTCAATTTAGTGGAAGTAGGTCTTGGGTTGAGCTTGATCGGACATCTGGCGGGTAAGTAAATAGAGTTTAAAAAAATCACTGGACGGGAAAACAGGACGCCTACGATGACGTCACTGCAGGGTACGCTCGAGTCATGCGCTCGACTCACCCAAACCGACAGATTGCTGGCTCTCATTAGGAAACGCTCGCCTCTCAAGTCCCACAGTCGATCAGTCTATCACTTGAAGTTGAGTTGGGCATCTCGTATTCGAGAGGACCCGTTTTTAACTTATTATGGGTGTCCATAAGAGTGTATTATAGTGGTATGGCATGCGGAGTGGAGGAGTGGTGTGCCATGTTTCGGGGGGTCGTAATTTTCAAATGCCATTATCTTAGCAATCAACTCATCCCTCCATGCAGTCGATTTCTCTTCATATTTATTCTGTAGAATCCAGTCCTTTTGGGCCTTAGAATAACGAAGAATTCTCCCCACGCATAATCGATTAACATTTGCGTTATGATCAAGTATAGCGAGTATGCCACGTGCTTCCATTCCTTCGTAAGGATAGTGGACTCGCTTTGGAAGATATTTTAGTCTTTCGTTGTGGTATGATTCAAGGGCACCTGTTTAAACACATCTTATAAGTCAAATTCACATCACATTACATACACCTACCTACCAAATATATGAACCATTTTGTGCTATGTAGGTTGATCATAGTTACATATTATATAGTACCGTGTCGGATATAATACTATTACTTGACTGATACTTTATTTATATTGCATTGTATATTGTCATGTATTAGGGTTGGGACCCTAACACATGTGTCTACTCAACCGGGAAGATGTCACGATCATGCTTGACGTCATTTACGCCAGAGAACATACCGACGTGAGTTCATTAAGGGTCAAGACGTCTAGTTACTTTCCGGTGAGGCTCATTTAGACGCAATACAGGAAGGGAATCGACCGACAAAACGCTGAATACTAAAGATTGCACAACTAAATAGTGCAAGTAAATCGGACTTTGATTAAGTGCACTGAACGTAAGAGTGCGGACGTTCGTGGAGAACAGAGAGGGAGACGAGCGACAACCGTGGACGGAGGAGGTCAGGAGAGTGCAACAACAACCGCAACGTGAACCACAAATGTCCTGGAAGAGTTCTTAGTGAGGATTACCGGATGAAGAACCAGAACAAGGATTAACCATAAGAAGAGGTGAAGAGAGAAGACATCGCCCAGGGTCCGACATCAGGGTGTCGGAGGGGGCCAGTCTAAACCACATACCAGGGACTAGAAGCATTCGGTAAGCCATGCAAACCAATTAGTAAGTCATAGAGTCAGTAGAGGTATGAACCCACGGTCTGCCAGACGGAACTCATAGGTTCGATCCTAGGCCAGAATAGGAGGGTCATTATGTTTATCTCTAATACAGTGCTGGTCTCTTAAGTGGAATCACGTCTAATTACTGTGTCTACAACCCCTCATGAACCCACCTACCCACGATCCCTGGTCCGTGCTAGCTATTTAAGCCTAAAGAGTTTACGCTACGCCCCCACTTAAACACTCATTTGGCGATCACCACCCTCAGCCAAAGGGCCTAACTAGCTATGCGTGACATGGTGATGGCGCCGGATTTGTATAGTTGCATTTTTGTGTACTGTGTACAAAATGGGTTTTGGTGGGTTGTTTTGATGGGAGTAGATAGATACTCTGTGGTTGTCCGGGCGTTAGCGTGCCTGCGTATGTAGGTGGCGGCTCGGCGTGCCTATCGTCTCGGCGCCCCAAGCTGGCCGTGTCCGGTGAACTGCAAGCTCAGCATGAAGTTAGTACGTACACAGATCTTACCTGAGAAGTATCGAGAGGGGAGGGATGCTGCGGAGATTTGGATTAGAACTTATGAAGCAGCGGCGTCTATAAATGGCTGGTCAGATGATAAAAAGGTAGATCTTTTAGATTTCTTTTTGACAGGTAGTCAAAATGAATGGTATCTCTATAAGACGTCGGAACATAGTCGGAAACCGTTTGATGGGGTTGGGGAACGTCCAAAATTAGAGTGGTCGGTGCTCAAGGCTAGTTTTATTAAATGGTGGGGTGTTTACCGGGAGGATACTCATCATCAGAGTATTGTCGACCAACAGGTTCCGTGTTCGAGTCCAGGGAGCACTCTTAGTCAACAGGGTGGTTTTCAGTCTTACCCTCAATCACAGCAAGGGGGCTTTCACTCTTATCCTCAATTTCAACAGGGGGCTGTGGGGTCCGCTAATGCATTCCAACAGGGGGCTATGGGGGCCAATAATGTATTCCAACAGGGGGCTATGGGGGCAACTAGCGCATTTCAGCAGGGGGCTATGGGGCCCGCAGTGGCATTTCAACAAGGTCCTCAAATGCAGCCGGTATCTTTTCCCGCGTCTATTCCCTCTAATATGCCAATGCAGCAGGGGGTTGCTTCAGGACAGCAGCCTGTGGGTCAGATGGGCCAAGGTAGTACTCAGATGTATCAGGGTGGTAATAAGATATACCAAGGTGGTAATCAGATGTACCAGGGTGATAGTCAGGTATACCAGGGCAGTAGTCTTATGCCACATAGCACTTGGAGTAATTGGGTGTTACGAATGGTTGCAAGGGTCCAGAAGAAGGGGGAGAAAGCGTCAGCCTATGTTCTTGATAAGGGTCGGCAGTGTGCTAGGGTGGATCCACGGATGACGGGTCAGGAAAGAGCTAGGTGGTGTTTTAAAGGTCTTTTGCCGGAGGTCCAAAAAGTGCTGGTAAAATTTTCGTGTACGGATTATGATGATTTGTTGGACATAATACAGCGGCTGGAGGGATTAAACAAAGAGCGATTTGCGTTTGTTATGTCTCGTTTGGGGGTGGACCCGGTAGTGGAGCTTTCAAACGAACCAGTCGTTCAGTTGGATCGGAGGACAGAGGATTTAAGGGAAGAATTTAATGATCTAGGGAGTGATAGTAATTGTCAAAATGCAAATTTGTCAGATAACGATTCGAGGGTTATGTGCGGTGAGATACAGGGACCCAGGGGTCAGGAAGGTATTGTCCACCGATCTCCTCAGCGTGATTTTGACAGAAGGGTGGTTTGTTTTTACTGTCGAGAACAGGGTCATTTTAAGAGAGACTGTGTCAAGCTAGCATTCGAGGCTCGTCGGGGAGCACCTGTTGTTGTCTCGGGGGAGCAGATACCATCTTCTGTGCCGTTAACACCGTTGGAGCACCCTGTCTTGGGGAGTAGTAGAACTGGGGTGCCGACCGTTTGCAATAATGAAAAAATTTCTAAGGTTTTGTGTCCTGTGGTTACGAGTAGTAGTGACTCTCCGGTGACGATTAACAGCAATAAAAAGGTATTTTCTAAGGTTTTGTGTCCATCTTCTGTGCCGTTTACACCGTTGGAGCGCCCTGTAGTGGAAAGTAGTAGCACTGAGTTGTCGACCGTTTGTAATAATGAGGTTATTTCTAAGGTTTTGTGTCCTGTGGTTAAAGGTAGTGACGTTTCGGTGACGATTAACAGCAATGACAAGGTATTTTCTAAGGTTCTGTGTCCTGTGGTTAAAAGTTGTGACATTTCGGTGACAACTAATAGCAATGACAAGGTAATTTCTAAGGTTTTTAGTTCTAAGATTGATGATGGATGTTCTATGGTATCTACTACTCACGAGGATATAGGGGATGTTTTGTTGTCTAATAGTAATGAGGAGGGTAGTGGAACCACTCACGTGGATATAGGGGATGCCTTGGGGATGTCATTGCTAGGTGAAGAGAGTAATACTTCGCTGTCTACCGTTCATGAAGAAGTAGGGGATGCCTTGGGGATGTCACTGCTAGGGGAAGAGAGTAGTACTTCACTGCCTACTGTCGATGAGTACGTAGGGGATGAAGTGGTGGTTTCGCTTCGTGGTGCCGAGGGCAGAAGTGCAACAGTGGCTACGTCTTGTGAGGATAGGAAGGAACCAGATGTGGTTGTTTGCCCTATTGTGGAGAGTAGTGGGACATCAATGTCCTACGCAGCATTGGTTAAGGGGAGCGCCAAAGGGGTGTCATACCCTAGTATGGGAAGTGGTGGCACTGACGTACCATTATCTCTGCAGTTCAAAAGGAGTGGTAGCAGTGCTGTACAATTCGCTATTGGGTTCAAATGGGGTGGAAATGCCGTCTCATTTGCACTTGGCTTCAAGGGTGGAGGAACCAGGGGTGGTTTCACAGTCCTATGTGTAAATGCATATTTATACCATGGACTTAATTCTTCGTAGTTATACTGTTTGTGATTTCATTTGCGAGGTCTATATTAGCAGATGTGACTATGTTTTTTCTCAGTGTCAGTAGTAGGCCTATGTATTCCGCTGAGCTAGTAATTGTCGGTCAAAGCCTTCTGAGTGAGGCACAGGCATGTGAATGAACGTCGAGTCTTCTAATTGCTCTGCGATTAATTAATTGTTTGGTTTTGTCGATGCGGCAGAAGTTGCACATTCAAGATCTTATGTAAACAAAGTTGACGTGGGTTCTTACCAGACTCTGGTGACGGTGAGCATGGCTGTATTAACAAGTAACAAGTTATATTGTTTGGTAATTTATAAATTATATTGTTTATTATATAAATTAGTAATGTTTTATATCAATTAATGATTTTTTTTGTTAAATCAATCAGAACTACAGTAAATTTAATCTGGTTATATGTTTCAAGAAGTTTTGCTTAATTGTTAATTCATTGTTCTGGTCTGCAAATTGAGATTATAAAATATTTTTGCTGATTACGTTAAGCTCGCGAGCCGAGTTACGGCAGTAATGTAATGTATTGCGTCAGCTGTTTGTTATTGTGAACGAGAGAACTGTCAAGTGATGGCACGTGGGTTTGTTGTAGTACGCAAATGGCTGTTCGTTTTTTATTTATGTTACAGTTGACGCGCCCCGCTCACTCGAATGGATATCGGGTGGAGGAAGGGAAAGCAGTACATGCCTGCGATTCTGACAGACGACGGAGAAGTGTCCGGCTCGTTTAGTCACAATGTCGGGACCACACTGGCAAATTATTTTGATTTTGAAAATCTAGGAATTTTCCAGGAATTCCAAATATTATTACTTAGGGATATTGGACAGTAAATCTTAAGGTGCCTACTTATTGTTTTTATTTCAAATTAAGCACACAAACAAATAATTAGCTAATTTATACTTGTGTTTTTTTGTTATTGTTTGTGTATAGACTAAGATATAGGGATTTACAGGTTAAAATTATTTGATTCCTAATTCACAGGAATTATAGATTTGATTAGGAAGGTTTGACTGTCGTAGAGTCACGTCTTTTATATTAGTACCTGGATGTACATGCCAAAGGCGAGGTTATGAGTTTCGTCCGGAAAACGTGGGATTTCTTTGTTTTTTATTTCTTAAACTAGGATTTTCAGCTTAGGGGTCCTGGTATGTTGGTTTCACTGGTTCTTTGGAGAGGATGTGGCGCCGAATGAAGTGAATCTTTGCCAAGACAGAAGAGATCTTTCGGCCAAGACAAAGGAAGAGAAACAGGGGAAGAAGACATCATCGCCAGAGGAAATGTTAATAGTCAATGGAGGTCTTCAAGCTACAAGCAGCCCAGGTCACGGGGTCGTGCCCTATGGAAGGGGGGGGCATGTCATGTATTAGGGTTGGGACCCTAACACATGTGTCTACTCAACCGGGAAGATGTCACGATCATGCTTGACGTCATTTACGCCAGAGAACATACCGACGTGAGTTCATTAAGGGTCAAGACGTCTAGTTACTTTCCGGTGAGGCTCATTTAGACGCAATACAGGAAGGGAATCGACCGACAAAACGCTGAATACTAAAGATTGCACAACTAAATAGTGCAAGTAAATCGGACTTTGATTAAGTGCACTGAACGTAAGAGTGCGGACGTTCGTGGAGAACAGAGAGGGAGACGAGCGACAACCGTGGACGGAGGAGGTCAGGAGAGTGCAACAACAACCGCAACGTGAACCACAAATGTCCTGGAAGAGTTCTTAGTGAGGATTACCGGATGAAGAACCAGAACAAGGATTAACCATAAGAAGAGGTGAAGAGAGAAGACATCGCCCAGGGTCCGACATCAGGGTGTCGGAGGGGGGCCAGTCTAAACCACATACCAGGGACTAGAAGCATTCGGTAAGCCATGCAAACCAATTAGTAAGTCATAGAGTCAGTAGAGGTATGAACCACGGTCTGCCAGACGGAACTCATAGGTTCGATCCTAGGCCAGAATAGGAGGGTCATTATGTTTATCTCTAATACAGTGCTGGTCTCTTAAGTGGAATCACGTCTAATTACTGTGTCTACAACCCCCTCATGAACCCACCTACCCACGATCCCTGGTCCGTGCTAGCTATTTAAGCCTAAAGAGTTTACGCTACGCCCCCACTTAAACACTCATTTGGCGATCACCACCCTCAGCCAAAGGGCCTAACTAGCTATGCGTGACAATATTGTAAGTAGCCTACTGCACGCACTTACGCAATTGTTTTCATAAATGTCCCAAAATGTAAAAACAAACTATTTTACCACCTGACCTAGACTGATTAATTGTTGTCCAGCAGCTTTTCATGAGAAGTTTCGTTTCACTATAATACCTTATCATGAACTAAAGTATCAACTTGACATGATTGCGAACGTAACCGATTGGTTTATTCTTTCGATACAGTAATGTGTGTTAAGGGGGAGGGGGGGGGGGGCTTATATATCAACGTTTATCTTCGTCAGCCACTATATGCTTCTCTAATCCCCACGTCTTCTGCGTTTTATCTAAATGTTATCTATTCATTTGAAAACGAAATCGTTGAGAAGTGCGTAGGTCTTCTAATTCTCAAGCTCATCACAGTATAAACACAGTCAACGCGCTGGATTTTTACGACCTGTCAAGTAAATGCCAGGACAGTGCATCTATCTGTCTTATGTTCGGAAGGTTCTGTTTCTAATCAGGGCCTATTGTTATCTGAAGGGCTTGTCAAATTTACAGACGGAACTGCTGCTGTCTTTAGACATGGTTTTGATTTTGCATTCGGCAACAACTGTAGTTTCAATTTGTTACCTATTTTAAAATCATCATTCACGAAATGATCTGAACATTATGTATATTTTGTTGGCACAAAATTAGCCCTTTGAATTTTATGAAGCCATTGCCGATACAAGCTAGGCGACTTATCACAATTTGGAAAACGATGAAATGATCGCTTTTTGTCGACACATTTTGCATTGTTATTACATTTATAAACACAACACGAAAGCACCATTTTTTGTATTTACACTAACAGGATATACACCACATTTCCAACATGTATACTATCGTTTTTTTTACTTGCTCTATAGCACGTTGTTTACCCCACACAGTCCAGCTAACTACTGGGCCGTAGGTTATATTATACTAGTATCTATGCTACTGGGTGAGGAAAGCTAGAGCAGTGTCTTCGTAAGGCGGGGACCGAGCGCGAATACGACGCTCAGCCGAGCGAGCCGTACCCCTGCAGTGACGTCACGTCACTTATAGCGAGAAAACCACTCGTCGCGCTGCTGAGCGGAGCAGAATTTTTTTTGATTTTTTTCCATCTACCCTACGTTCTAAAACATGGTTATCTTTAACATACCAAAAGTTTTTCCAAGATAAGAGACTGACTTTAAAGCCCTGTACAAAGTTAAAGACTGTCACAATGATAAAATTGTAATATTAACAGACTCAAAAGCAGCAATACAAGCCATAGTCAACAAGGATGTGGTTGATTTTGCGGTAAGGCAGTGCAAACTGCAAATTCTAAGACTGCACAATGCAAACAAGACAAGGTAAATTTAAAATAAGCTACAGTGGATGCCATGACACTATAATGTATACGGTAAAGAGAAAGCGGACTTCTTAGCATAGAAAGGAAGCAAAATGCCACAACAGAGCAAACCATTAACTTGCAGCTCAGTTAAACTTAAAGCCCATGTAAATGCTACAGCTTTAAAGAAAATTAGACAAGAATGGGTCGAAGAGAGAGACAAGACAAACCATGGGAGGAGCCACACAGCCAAGAAAACCCAACAAAATATGATTATGTAGTTTATTTGTGTTTATGTTATCTTTCGCAGCGCGCCTACTCCATTTAAGGTAATCTGTTGGCACCCTATCTCTTTATGTCATTCACATGATCCAGCCTTTTGGCATTCCTTACAAACACATATCCAGCAAAATATATGATAGACAAACAGAAACAGCACAGTTCAAGGACACAACATGACCTACTAGGGAAGCATCTGCACCAAATAGGTGTTTGAAACCAAACCAGTACCTGCAGAGTGTGCGGAAATGGTGAACATGACAGGCGACATCTGTACACTTGTGCCAGTCTGGCAAATGAGCGTGACGCAATGCCTAACGGCGTAAAGAAGGAAGAAAGGGAGGCTCGTCTCTACTGGTTGACTAGATCAAGCTTGATGGCATCATAGGCCAAATGTGGGCATTTGAGAAGAAGAATTAAGACCATGCAAATGTAAGGTACAATCAGAAGAGTTGTTGGAGAAAACAGTTTCAATCCAACCCTTGAATTGTAAATCTGTCAATGGGACTACATACACATAATATACTCATCTGTAACAAAGTATTAGTTTGCACTTACCTGTTGACCCTCTTTGTGTCCAATATCGACGGTGATCCTCCTTCAATACCGCCCGCACCACCCGTATGTCTTGCTTCTATCTTCGCCGCTTGCAAGTAGAATATCGCTACCGTCCAGAAGTCACTCTCCGCCAGTTCACCAAGCAGTTGCGCAGATAACAAGCTTCTCTCCGCTGTTCCAATTGTAGAGCACTTGAGATAGTCTAACTGCTCTTCATCAAGCATCAACAACTGCTCATCCACCGCTAGAAAAAAGTTTGTCATTCATCAATTAATTTCACGCAACTACATATTCACACAAGTTTGGATAGCTCAAGTGTTCAGCAGTGTGGCAAGATATCTAGGGGCCAGTTAGGGCGCTACAGCAAAGCCACGGCGCGCTACACACTCAGGCACCTTATAGAGCAAGCAACGTTGGGGTGTTTTCGAGGTGTCACCCAGTCATCATGAAACAAGTTATGAACTTTGTCATAATCGGGGGTATTTAGATACATTACAACTAGGGATGGCAAGTCGGTCTATTGACTGGTCAAATAATGTCAATTGAATGGTCATTTTACCAAGTAATATTTGACCGGTCAGATAATTGGTCAAAGTAATATTTGTAATTTGTCCTTATTTATTTGGCAGCACTCATTCTTCAAAGGAAAGTCATCTTTTGTTACATTTGTAATTTATCCTTATTTATTTGGAAGCACTCATTCTTCAAAGGAAAGTCATATTTTGTTACATTCCTTTACAAATTTGAAATCAATTCACTGTCATTGCCGTTAATACTTTTCAACAGTGAGCACTGAGCACACAAAGTTCTAGTAAATTTAGAATTTACTCATTTTCATCAATAATTATCACCATTGAACATTCCATCATATATTGATTAGCCTAACTTGGTTGCAGACAATGCCTTGTAAGTATCCTGCCACAATAGGCATTATACGAGCAAAATATACGTGTTTTTAAATTTTATATTGCATGGTTCAATGCATCCGAGTATGAGGAGGTACTCCAAAGATATACAGACTTGTGGAATAGGAACATAGAAGAAGCTGGTACGAAAATAAGCATGGTAAAGAGTGAGGTTGTAACTATGACAGGAGAAGGGGACACAGGGAATTATCAAGCACAGATAAATATTGGAGGAGAAACCCTGAAAGTGGTGGATAGTTTTAGCTATCTAGGAAGTGAAGTCATGGCAAGTGGAAAGATTAAAAAGGAGATTAACATCAGAATACAAAAGGCCAGTAAATTCTACCAGTGTGTGAAAGGCCTGGTGTGGGATAGGGAAATACCAATTCAGTGTAAGATGACACTATACTAGGAAAACGCTTAAGTCCCGCCGCGTTGTTGGATGAGCGTAATTGGTGCATTGAGCTGCCATGTGTTATGTGGATTTTCTGTTGTTCTGTGAAAAATTATTACTAAGTTGAAGATTTTTTAAAATTTATTTAAATTAAATTAAAAATAAACTTTAATTTTTAATTTTTTTAATTAATCGTAATTTTAAAAAAGAAAAAAATCGTAAAATTTCGATTTTCATAAGAAATAATTATTCGATTGTACTCAAATTTCAAACGAATATATTAATTCAAAAAATTAAGGTTCTGTGAAAAAATCATTACAATCGGATAAAGCATGTTGGTGTTATAAGGCAAAGAATTGATTTAAAAAAAAAAAACGTAAATTTCGATTTTCATGAGAAATAATTTTTCGATTGTGCTCAAATTTCACACGAATACCTTATTCAATTCATAAAATTGAGGTTCTGTGAAAAAATCATTATAATCGGATAAAGTATGTAGGTGTTATAAGTCGAAGAAAAGTTTAAAAATAAAAAAAAATCGTAAAATTGCGATTTTCATGAGAAATCATTTTTCGATTGCGCTAAAAAACGTGGCAGTTCTAAGTTCAGAGATTTCGAAGGCCTCCATAAAATTTCATCGCAATCGGAGTATCGGTTTAGCCGGAATCGTGTGGACAAACAAAAACAGACAAAAATACAAAAAGAAAGAAAAAAATCCGGAATTTTTCCTCCAGTGTAGTAGAATGGAATCTTCGCTTCGCTCGCTACGCTCATCCAATAAAACCTATTTCATACCGATCCTTACGTATGCAGAAGAAACCTGGACAATGGGAGATCGAGAGGAGAGTCAGAAGTAGGTGCAATGATGAGATTCCTGAGGAGCACAGTGCGCAAGACGAGAAGGGATAGAATAAGAAACACGGACATTAGAGAAACGCTAGGTGTAGAGAAGTTACAGGATAGGAAGGACACCGTTGAGATGGTATGGCCATATGAAACTAATGGGGGAAAATAGGATGCCTAAGAAAATGTATGAAGAAGGAAGAAGAAGACGGGGTAGACCAAGAAAGAGATGGAAGGACATCATAGCAGGAGACTTGGAGGCAAGAGGAGAGAGCTGGAAAGATGTGGAAGAGATACGATTGTGGGAGGATAGAAATAAGTGGAAAAATTTGGTTGCTAAACCTAAGCTGACCCTGTCAGAAGCAGGAAACTGCGATGGATAATGATGATGCTGATTGCCTGGTCAATTGACCAATTTTTATTTGACAGGTCAAAGTAATATCCCTAATTACAATACATGCCAAATTTTATTGTGGTACGATCATTCTTTCTGGGTGAAAAAATGGATTGAAGCATGCTCAAAATCACTTTAGGATGTTAGTATCTACTACCAATACTACTGACTATAGTTCACGTCACCTTTAGTCGGAACCAAACCGGATGGTGTGGAGGGAGCAACATTTCAATGCGGGCAACTTGAAAACTGCCCACAGTATTGCAAGATCTACCCTTTCTACTGGTGTTGCAGAAACGAGCGCGATTTTGGTGCATTGTGTGAGGAATAGTGATGACGGACTGAACGGAGATGCGACAACAAAGCTTTTTGAGGAAAACGTATTTTCAAGATTGTATCCTGATTGGCTGGTCAGGTAGAGCCCCTCACAACTCGCGACACTTGACCGCCCGCCGTAACCAGGTGCAGCACAAAAAATAGCCCTTAAGAACCCTTTTTTCAAACAACCGCGTGAACAAACCTCACCCATTTCATAAAATACCTTCCGGTTTGTTCCGACTAAACCTGACTTCAAGTATAGTGGCTACTACTAACTAATTTGTCAGTTTCAATTGGCTAGCGGTTCTGACCAAACGGGTGGGACTACAACATTCATATTTTACATGGGCAATAAGGTAATGGTGATGTAGTGCCTGTTGAAAGAAAAAATTGAAAAAGTTAGCTGGAAGGCATCAAAATAAAGGTTTTAATATAAGCCTTTTACAGGTTAGTTAGATTGTATTGTTTAAGGACACTCAACAATCGAGTTATCAGTGCCCATCTTTTACAGATGTATAATACCAAAATGGTACTGGTTCATTATCCTAACCTAACCCCTCCCCTAACCCGCCTAACCTAACCAAACTGTGGTCCGGATAATGAACAAGTACCTGAAATCCATATTAATATTATCGGAGTATTACGATTATTGCCGACATCCCTACTAAATACTATAAGTGGAATACCTTGTATGTGCTGTTCAGTAAATCCATCCTCTGTTGTGAACTCTAGACTGTAGCTGTCCTTCCAAAACTGTGTGGAAAGCAGTACTTGCAAGTTCAAGGCTGTAGCAGTAGGGAGCATTGCTGGGCAGAATACTGGATCTGAATGAAGAAGAATCCATACAGGGCGACTCATGACAGGCAACAACATGGAGGCCTACTATAGGCCTATAGCAATTTCAAATTAAGAGAATGGGATAGTCGTGAAATTAAAACCTCACAAAATTACAGTTTTTTCGTGATATCTCGAGAATTATGCAACATATCTAAAAACGGATTCTAGACCGCTATGAGGTTTTGTGAGAACTATAGCCTGCACAAAAAAATACTGTAATGTGATGGTAATCAAGTTTTTTATTAGAATTGTCATTAATTAAATGCGTGTCTTAAAAACAAACCGCACCGATTATTATATTTGAATATTTTTTCTTGCATTATATTTTTGTAACAAAACCACAGAGCGTTCTAGAATCAGTTTTTAGAAATTTTGCATCGTTCTAGAGATATCACGAAAAAACTGTAATTTTGCGTGGTTTTAATTTTGCGACTATCCCATCCTCTTTAAGCAATTCAATTAATAACTCTTACAAACAATAATAATACTATCAAATTTAAAATTCCACTAGACATTTTGCCACATTGCTAGTGCATACTTGTATGTTCCATACATGTTTTAATAAATAATATGTACCACAATAATTAGCAGTTAGTACTTGGTAGATGCACAAGACAATAGCCACAAAGTAATTAGTATAGTAGTTAGTACATACGTGAGACAGTAGCTTAACACTTACCGGTACCTCAGAGCTCCAAAAATTTATAAGTTAATATTAGTATAAGTTAGGGATGTGCGGGTACCCGAAAAACGGGTAATTTTTGGGTAGGTAAAATTACCCGACCTCGGGTCGGGCCGTCAATTCGTACCCGAAAAAGTCGGGTCGAGTAGAAGTAATAAAGAAACACGCCAATCTGCTCCTTTTAAACCTCCCGCTCAGACGCCAAACGAACAGCTGACGTCGGAGCGGACCAATCGCTACGACGTGGGCGCGGCTATGCTATGATGCTGTGTCCTTGGCTCTTCCGGCGCTGTCCCCGCTAAAGTATGGCCCTACTGACCGTCATTACTCGTCTTCTGGTTATTCACGCTAATAACGGCATAAAGCAAGTTGAATATTATGTACGTAGGCGAATGGTAAAAAAGAAACAACGCTAATAAACATCGTCTAATGCCTAGGCGGCAGGCCTAGTAACAAAGTTGCAATTCATCCAGAAGTCCGACCTAGTGCACATCGTTGCGCGCAGCAGAGCATTGGGCGGAGTCAGACCGAACGGCTGGTGCAAACGCGCGATTTCGTCAGATGCATGGCTGGTACAAACGCCTGATTTCGTCGGCCGGAAGAGAAAAATACGCGATTGCATCGGTTTTTCTTGGGGTTTTCGTATCGGAAATATTAGAAAACGATCGTTACGATATTATTTCCGACAATAACGAACGATTGATGCAGGAAAACGATAATAGCGGGGTTTCACTGTACTAGGCCTAGGCTAAGGCCTACTCAAGCAAAAGTTCATAAGACGCCGATTTGGATGAACTTCGTGTCAACACAGCCCAGAATGGCTACCTGCAACCAATGCAAAACTGTTTTGTAGGATTAAAAAAAAAAAAATGAATTCACAAATAATAAAAAATTCACTACCCGAGCCCGAGGGTACTTTCAATTACCCGACCCGAGCCCGACCCGAGTTCAAAAACCACTACCCGCACATCCCTAGTATAAGTATAAACTAAAGACTTGGCACATTGACTGCAGTAACAGATTTTGTAAGCACTTGTTAACAATTTACCTTGAAACTCGTAGTCTACAAGCGGCGAGGAACTGGTATTTAGCAGCATGTCCATGATTCTCAGGCAGCCATCTTGAGTGACCAACACAGGCTTGTCGGAGGCTGCCCAGTCGATGTCTAAGACTTTGACCATATCTTTGGGACACCGCAACTGTGACACTCGCTCGTATTGCTTTTTCAGATCCACCACATCCACACCTGTATCATAATAATGCACAGAACCATGTTCCGGTGGTGTACTGTGAGCAAAGTAGTAGATAAATATAATGTATGGTAGCCTATTGCATGTATAGGATTTGTCTATATCTATGAATGGCTATGCTATAGAGAGTATAGATAGAGGTAGAAATGTTATACTTGCAAAATCAATTAAATGTCAATTTTAATTATTTGTTTGATTGATTTATTGATTCCTTAAATAGAATAATTTAGCCTATAATTCATTACTCAAGGAAGCATTGGTGTCAGAGCAACTGCAATTTTAATTTTGGGGCTAACTTTAGATTTGAAGTTTGAACTACTGTATTCCCATTTTCTGGACATTTGCCTAGTTACCATTTTTCACATTTTGAATTTCATTCAATGTTATTTTAGTTATTTATTCAATTTGTGATTTTGTTTACTTGAAAATATAGTTTTGCCTTTTCTAATTTAGGTGTGTAGGCATAGGCCTAATTTGTATAGTCCAATCAAATCTTATTTTGCCTACACCTACACACCTAAATTAGAAAAGGCAAAACTATATTTTCAAATAAACAAAATCACAAATTGAATAAATCACTAAAATAACATTGAATGAAATTCAAAATGTGAAAAATGGTTACCAGCAAAATGACCAGAAAATGGGAATATAGTAGTTCAAACTTCAAATCCAAAGTTAACCCCAAAATAAAAATTGCAGCTGCTCTGACACCAATGCTTCATTGAGTAATTAATTATAGGCTAAATTATTCTATTTAAAGAATCAATCAATCAATCAAACAAATAATTAGGGAAAAAGCTTATTGTGCATTTTGGATACGGCCTATCACAAAAACCGTGAATTTTCAAGCAAAAATCTATATTTAATCAATGATCAATCGTTAGAGGTACGTGAAAATAGCGTTTTGTGAATAGATGCTACAAAGCGCTATTTTTTCACTTAAAAATAAGGTTTTCCAGTCCCATTTTATTTTATTTTCCATAGTAGGGATAGTTTGTTCATACACATTTTTATGCATTGATATTGATTCAACCTTGATGGCATAATTTCAAAATAATAATATAAAAATCTTCATACACAAGTTTTTGAAGGTGGCCAAAAAAATAATCTATTACTTCAGCTGTTGTACAGGACATAATTTGCTTGGATAGCACCACCATGGATTTGGAGTTTTTGAGTCTAGTGTCTGTCGGATGTGTGGAGCTGGCGAACAAGACAGGAAACATCTTTTTGAATGTACATATATTAAGGTTGAACGGGACAAAATGCTAAATATGGCATGGATCGGAGGGAACAGGAGTCCTATCTCTACTAGCTAACTAGAAAACACATGATGACATGAATAATGTCAATTGTGGACATATGAAAAGAAGAAGAGTTATACAGATACTTATTGGATGAGCAAAGCAAAGACTTCAATTTCACCGACCCCCCAAAAATTTAGCTCGTTTTTTTTGTTTTTTTTTTGTTTGTTTTTCCGTCTGTTCGCTCTCTACCGGGCAAACGGCATATCCGATCTTGATGAAAATTTGAGGGGACCTTCCAAATCTCTAAACTTAGAGGTGTATTGTTTTTGGGCACAATCGAAGAAATATTTCTCATGAATATCGTACTTTTACGTTTTTTTTTTTTTGATTTTTAGTGCGATATTTTTGTGACATTTGGGCCGATTCTGACTAAACGGGTGGGGCTACAACGTTCATATTTCACATGGACATTAAGGTAATGGTGATGTATTGCTTTCTGAAAGAAAAAGTTGAAAAAGTTAGCCAGAATCTATAGAAATAAAGCTTTTAATATAAGTTTTTTGATTTTTTGTACGATATTTTTGTGCCATTTGGGCAATTCTGACCAAACGGGTGGGGCTACAACGTTCATATTATACATGGACATTAAGCTTATGGTGATGTAGTACCTTTTGAAAGAAAAAGTTGAAAAAGCTAGCCAGAATTGATAGAAATAAAGCTTTTAATATAAGTTTTTTACGGTAAATAATACCAATTGACAAGAAACAATAGAAACTTGACAACAATCACCTACAATGCATAGGCAGCAAAACAAAGCACTTGCAAAAGTAAAGATATCCCACGCAAACTAAAAACTTTAAAAAAGCTCATCCATCAACGCGGCGGGACTTTAGCGTTTTCCTAGTAGTAGGATATAGTAGGCCTACAGAGATTTAGAAAGTTGCAATTGCCAAGTTTCAGAATTAAAATTAATATCTATCTAGTAAAATTTGAAGTTGCAGAGGAGGGGAAAAAGAAAGTAGGAAGGCCAAGAGAGAAAGGGGAAAAGGATTAATTCAAGAAGACGTTGGAAAACGGTTTGAAGTGTGGAGCATGTGGCAAGAGTAAAGCTGTGGAGGAAAAAAGAGAGTGGAGAAATTGGTGGAGAGGAAGGAGCTAGATGATGAGGAAAAAAACATTGAGTCCTGGCAAGCTTAGTATCTACAGTTTCTTTGCCGTAGATAATGTGGAAAACCACTACTCAACCCGACATAGTTGGATCTGAGTTATGATAAATTATTATTATCAATAAATAGTCTCTTTACAGTCAGGCCCGCTAATAAAGATCCCACTTTTAACAAAAACATTTTTTATGGCAAAGATATTAAACTACCTTTATTTACTCGCTTATAGGCCGCCCTCGAGTAAAGGGCCGCACCCTTATTTTGACCACTCAGTTTTTTTAAAGATTTGGATACAAATACTATTGAAAAATGGCTTCACATAATGGCCGCGACCCCACTTTTTTGAACTTGACAATTTCAAATATACCCGAGGCCTATACTCGCATAAATACAGTATAAAATCAATTTCTGTTAAAGGTTGTTGAGAGTCTGTACTAAGTGAAAAACATAATATTCTTTATGGATAACAGGAACCTGATACTCATTTACTTACCGTCATTGTAAAGTATGAGTATTTTCAGATTCCCTTTCCCTGGAGCAAAGCGCATCTTCTTTAAACCCGTCCCCTGCCCGTGTGCACATTTTTTGGACGTCCGAGCTTTCAGGTCCCATATGTTCAACATTCCTTCGACATCAGCTTTGGGCAAACTGGTCGTTCTTTTAACGCAATTTCAGGTCACAGTGGCCCACGCCAGTCTCGGGAGGGATTTTATATACCATCGCGAATAATATTGCCTGCAAACGATGACATTGCATTCCTTATTACAAAAGCTGATGAGACATGATAAAATTATCTAAGTTAATCAAAAATTAAAGCTAAGCGGGTCAGGAACATATTGTTGAAAATTGTACAAGCTCAATGATAGTTTTCTACGTGGTTTAATATCGCATAGCATTGCTCCAATTTTACAATCATGTAACCTCTTGTTCATGATTCATGGTGGTGCTTTATATGCCAGTTTCTGGCAGTTGATGTACAACCTTCAACAATTCCAGCAGATGTCTACTCAAATGGTGAATATTCACTTGCAAAAAGGTGGCGCGGGTAAACTGGGTCCCGGGGACATAGCCGCCCGAGGTGTTGCAGCAGCAGAAGCAGATTTGTTTGGGGTATGCATTTTTTTAAATTCAAACGTGTTTACACGCAATATTCATAAAAAAAAACTGATAGAAGAAAGCCAATATTGAATTTAAAACTCATTACTCATAGAAGTTTGATCCTCTGTCAGTGTAAAGTAGGCCTAAGCTCACGATGTAGAGCGATGTAGAGCTGGCACGCCAACTAGGCCTTTGCTAACTTGAACTTTGTGTCCCCCAAAAATGCTGGGTTCCAGAGAAGCAATTTCAAATACCACCTGCGGGAAAATCGTCTATGGCTTGAGGACAAGCAAGGTCGCAATATTTTTGTTATTATGTGATGACACACCAAATTAAATCCAAGATCGCGCTAGGCCCTAGAAAACAAGGCCTCAGACTACCGTACTCTGATTTCAATTTTAACCCAGCACCAAAGGCGGGTTTCTAGATTTTTGACGAGTGTAATGATTACATTATGAGATGATTTAGTGCAGTTAACGAAGCCTTACAATTCAAATAAATGGCCCACTATCTGTTTTTTGTCAGTGAGTGAGCAGTTCACCTCTAGAACGGCCGAACGGCTGAACAGATTGTGCTGAAATTATAAACGACATCCGGTACAAGTTAACAAAGCGTGCAGTTAACATTTTTGACTTTTTGAGCAAATATGTTACGATTTAAACTCACAAGAAATAATAAATTGAAAAAAAGGCTGAAATGTGTACGATTCAATTTAACGAGAATAGTTTTCTACTTGAAAAATCAATTTTATTGAATCATGTTTGCAAGGCAGTGAATTTGCATGCAGTGACCAAGGTGTATCAAATCTTGCACGCTCAAGGTAACCCGTCATTCCGCTGGGAGATTTAGTAAACCTTGCAATCATTACTTGTATTATGAACTGGCTATGTTTTCCATAGTATTCAAAAAATTTCCCAAAAGAATAAAATAATCAGAAATAAAAAATATATCCCGACCGTTGTTTGAACCCGGGTCTTCAACAATCCGTGTATAAAGGCACCTTAGCCAACTAGACCAGAAAAACGCCAAAGTCGTTGTTAGACGAGAGAGCGAGTCATGTGTTGACTCAGTTGAGTACCCGGGAATACTTACATTGAAGTTGACTGATATATAAAAAGATATAAATGACAGGGTTTTGAGTTTATTTGGTAACAGTGGAACCTTGATAAAACGTTTTCCTGGGGAGGTTCCCCAAAAAGTGCTGTAGGGCCTAACGGGAAAAATGTTAAATCACAAAACTACCCAAAAATTACAAAAATATCACCACTAATTACATTGTCAAAGAGCAGATCCTATCTGGGGTCTTTCTGGGAGATTTTGAGACAAAAAATCACTCAACACACTGACTTTGTAGCTCAGTGTATTCAAATCTAAATTACCAATTAGCCTGAACATAACGTGATGCTCGATTCCGAAAATAACATTCGAAAAATAGCACTTAATATTCGCGGTCTATTTTGAAACGGCTCGCTCTCGGTGTACACTGCTCTCTGCTCATATTTATCGCGTATCTGCCTGTCTACCAGTGCTGTCAATGCTTGGCCGCCTAGCCCGTTCATTGTTCATCTCGACGAGTCCTACTGCAAGCACGTGTCATCATAATGTGCCAGCTGCTGCCTGCCACGAGAGAGAGAGAACGCGGCGCGAGCAGAAAGAGAAGACTACAACAGCTATAAGGTCAAGTATCTTGGTTGCTTGCTCGTCTTGACACTGTTCTCCGTTGTCTAGGATGGTGGGGTGGGGGGAATGAAACAAGTGGAGAGCTGTTACGTTGTGAAACGATTTATTACATGTCACAGATTACAACTTAGACTACGGTAATAAAATAAATGACACTGCGCTATGGAAACACATCACTCACTAATTACGACGCGGATGGCAACTTTAGACTAAATAATAATTCTACGCTACGGAAACAATGTCACTCACTTATTACGGGGGCGGGTGACAACTTTAGACTAATGAATTAATAAATGACACTAAAATCACGCCACTGAAACATGACACTCAATTATTTTCGAAAGAAATCAGTGATTTTTCTTTGGACGGTTCCACTCGAATGAAGTTTAAACAACGATCCATGCACTTGAGAAGTTTGATCGAGCAGTGTCTTGACGTTTTTGTTTTTGCTACGAATGAAGACTGAAGTACAACCAGAAGCTTAGTAGGTGGCCGGCCGGCCGCCTACCTGTGAGTGCCGGTGTCTGGTGTCGGGCGCCGAGCGGCATCAAAGACCATCTTTTGTGCAGCAAAAATACTTACTAGTATTGCTTTCCAAAATGTAGAAATTTATGTGTTAAAACGTTGTAACATATTGTACATATGTAATATATTGGGAAGGGAGTAAAATAAGGTGTTGTTATAGCGGGAAAGTCGTTATTGCGGGAAACGTTATTCCAAATATTATTTCACATTGAAACACAGGGATTTAGGTTGTGTTAAGTAGGGGTGTGGAAAGGGAACCCAACAGCTTACCTGGTTGGTGACTGCAGGGATCTCGTAGAAGAAAGACACAAATAAAAATTAACATAATACACGAAAACGTCGAAACTGTTTCGGCCAAACAGGGCCTTGCTCACTCGACGAGAGCGGAGAGTTAACTAAACTAGGTTTGTACAGCTATATACAGTTAAAGACACGCCAGTGGCGGAATTAATAAAAACGGTGTTAATTCGTGAAAAACAATTGATTGATTGATTGATTGATTGATATTGATATTTGATATTTATTGGCTTAAAGGCGTGCTACATAGGGCTATGGAGCCCCTTTAATTGTAGCCAACCTCTATAATATACATACATAGTACATAGTATGGTTACATATGAAATATACAATTTGATATTATAAGTTATGCGTAAGAGTATACTAAATCTAATACAAATATTTACTCCATGCCAGTACTTAATTATATATTATATTCTTATACTAATAGTGATTCTAAAACCAGAATTATCAACATTATCACTTAACTGCTAAAATAAAATACCTGTTACTAATTTATAAATAGAGCGTACATATTCTGACTCTAGTACTGTGATAACTGATAATATGTTTGCAGGATACCCTTTTTGTTGGTTTGTTATTGGTAAGTAGAAAGTAGAGTATGGTGGATTTTACTCCTGAGCATGGTGGCTGAATTTTTGGAATAGGTTTGCAGTAGATATTTGTTCCAGAGGCGGCTTGCTGTTATGATAAATGATTTGTTGCATTTCACCGTACGATGTTTTGGTATTTGAAGTGTGTTAGCTGTGTGTCTGTTTGTGCGATTATGGATACTCTCCATACGATTGAAGGACTTGTAGAGGTAATGGGGGCATTGCGACTTCATTATTTTTGAAATAAGTATGACAATTGATAGGGTACGCCTATCGACGAGTTTTAGCCACTTGAGTTTAAAATAATATGGTGTGATATGCTCGTCGCGTCTCACATCAGCAATGAATCGGACACATGCATTTTGTACTCGCTGTAATTTAATGTTTAGTGTAACTGATAAATCATTATAGACTACGGATGCATAGTCTATAATGGGAAATATAAGAGACTGAATGACAACTTTACGTACTGAGAAGGGGAGAAACGGACAATTTCGTTTCAGTTGGTGCATACTTGATATGACTTTCCTTGTTAATTTGTTTACATGAGGAGTCCAAGAGAGTGTTTCGTCTACTTCGAGTCCTAGGTTGTTAACTGATTGCTGATAGGGTACTATAGTATTGTTTATTGTGATCGGAGGAAGTAGTGCTTTATCTACTTTGCTGAGTAGACTTTTATAACCAAGTAATATTAGCTGCGTTTTCGATACATTGAGAGTCAAGTTGTGGTCATTTGCATAAGTTACTAAGTTAGATATGTCACTGTTTGTGCAGTCAATGGCGCGTAGAGCATCCCGAGATAAAAAGTGAATATACACTTGTAAGTCATCTGCATACATATGGTGGTTAGAATGTTCAAAGTTGATAGATATGTCGTTGATATATATTGAGAACATTAGAGGCCCAAGGACTGATCCTTGAGGGATGCCGATTGATATTGAGAACCAAGTGGAGGCACTGTTGTCATAGACTACTTGTTGACACCGATTGGATAGATAAGAAGCGAACCAAGAAATTGCTGCATCTGCCACGCCAATATTGGCAAGTTTAGCAAGGAGCAACTCGTGATGCACGCAATCAAATGCCTTGCTGAAGTCAAACAATGTTAAGAGAGTCATTTCTTTCCTGTCCATTGCAAAGCGAATGTCATCGGTGACTTTAATTAATGCTGTAGTGGTATTATACCCCTTTCTGAAACCAGATTGGAAACTACTCAAAACGTTATATTTGGAGAGATAGGCTTGAAGCTGTTCGTGGACAATTTTTTCAAGAATTTTACTTAGCACGCAGAGAAGGCTTATGGGTCTGAAGTCACTGCATGATGCGGGTTTTGACATTTTTGGGATGGGTTTAACTTGTGCCATTTTCCACTGCGTTGGAAAAACACCAGACTGAAGAGAAAAATTAAATATATGCAAGAGCGAAGGTAAAGTAATGTATATACATTTCTGTATTAAAGTAATTGAAATATTGTCGGGGCCCTTGGCTTTCGATTTGATTTGTTTTGCAGCTTTAATTACATCTTTTGGGTAGAGGTGTGAAAAGTGAAATGATTCACGATCAGGTCGAGGTTGTGACTTATATCGGTTGATTACATGATTGATTCTATCTGGATCCGTGACTCTAGCAGAGATTGGGAAACGTTTTATGAAGGTTCCACTGTATAAGGGCACGTCAACTGTAAGACCATAATGCACATAATGAGAGGCTAGTGAGGAAAGATCCATGCAAGCTCCAGCCTTAGATAGGGGATAAAAGGGAATGTTACCTGTTAGGCTACTCAATATCACTTATCTAACAACGTCTTTGGCATTTTCCTAGTATTACTTTACGATATAAAATGCTTGTTATCAGGCAGATGTTGCACAGAATCTAGGACTGTCGGTGTATTCTAATCTTTCTCTCCAATAATGTCACATGAAATTTTGAACGTAATTTAGATTGGTTTTGCATCGTTTCTGCCTTTCTTAGGTGTCTCTTTGTTACGCGGTTAACGCTTTGTTGGTTGTGTTTTGTTTTTAGCATGGGGTTGGGAGATGGCCATGGCCTGGGTGATATGCGCGCAAGTCTATCAGCGATGCAAAGGTGATCCAGATAGCGCTTTTGGGTTTGTTTTAATTACCAGTGCAATCACGAGCCGCTCTATTCGCCACAAAGATCGTAAAGGCAAGCTACATTATCCAGTAAGTCTAATATGTATAATCTACATGGTTTGATGTGCAAACTAGGCTAGGCTCCAAGCTGCTGACTTTGGAGAAAGGACTTGATTTGATATTTGTTTTGTTTCCTTTCAGTTATTTCGTTAAATTTGTTTTTTACAACATTCTAAACAAATTGTTAAATTTATCAAAACACAAGCATCAACAATCCCACCACTAGTCATATACAATGCCAACTATATGTTGTGTTTAAGAAGAAGGCACTAATCTATAAGGTTGCTGTCTTTTCTAGCTACAGTGCTGCTCGTGACTGTGATGGTAACTAAAACAAACACAAATGAGAAGCTGGCCCCTATTCGCCAGATAGATCGCATTGCTGTTAATTTGCGTCGTGGATTGCAGGCGCGGCAATATTCGTTGTGATATTCCTAATGATTAAGATTAAATAAATAAGTTCGTATTAGATTAAGAGTCTACCCTCTTACTTAGCCTATTATTATTTACCAACTAGGAAACGCTCAGTTGGACGCGTTGATAAGCGAGCACGTGCTATAGCTGGACCCACATTGCACATTTTTAACAAATTTGCGACGTTCGCTGTCCACGGGGCCATGTTTCCAAAATTATTTATTATTGGCAGGGTATTTGGGTAAACCCGTGGGTAAAACTTCACTTTGTAGATAAAATCCACCGCCATCTAGAGGACCTTGACATCATTTCCTTGTTAAACTCTTTGGTTACAAATAATACACTGCTTCCTCGAAAGTATTTTGATTACTTCTAGGTGGCAGTGCATAGAAACTTTGTGGGACTTTCGTTGCCATGGTACCGTTACTTTCGTTATAATGCAATTTCCATCTACACTACTTATTGGATCAAAATAAAATTAACATATTCGTGACCGGACATACATTCTAAATGATTTGACCATCTCAGATTTTGTCGCCGTTTGGTTTGAAAAAAAACTTTCGATTAACTTTAATGTAACTTTTTAACTTTTGGAACAATTTTGCTACAAAACTAATGGCATTCAATCGAGAACGAAGCTTGCGGATGGTCAAAATTTCAACTCGATCCGAGCCTCCGTTCGAACGTTATGGCGAGACATAGGCCTACAAAAAAAACAAAAAAAAAACAAACAAAACCAGTGACTATTTTTTCCGGCAGAGTCAAATGGAAACGCTCGCTTCGCTCGCTTAATAATTAGGGCTGCCCAACAATATCGATAATTAGATACGATATCGATATGCAGGGAAAAAAATCAATATCAATATAGAAATGTATATTGTCTGATTTTTTTCCCCACGATTTTTGTTGTTGTTTTAAATCAAGAAATGCTTGGTGTGGCAGTGAGTTATGGTTCTGCAGTGCTGTTCCCCCCCTCCCATGCCACCAACTACATATTGCTAGTCAGTTTGGCTTTGGGCCAAGACTCTTGCTGCTTTGTTTTGTTTATGTTATGATGAGATAAGATAACAAGGCCACATGTGTAATCTCATTCATATCAGCAAAGCATAAGAGACATAAGAGGCAGCTCAAGTTGTTATACTACAGTAGTGTCCAGACAGAGTCAGGGAGAGAGAAGAGAGGTAGAGACAGAGAAGTCAGTTAGCTTCTATCTCTTCACAGGGTCGCCGCAAGTATTGTTGCGATTGTTCTTCATGGGACGGACAATGGCATGTCTGCATTGCCGGCGGGTGGGCCTTGGCTACGCCCGAGAACATGATAGCATGTAAAAAAAAAATTTAAATTAAAAAAAATAAAAAATAAACGATATTGATACTCGATTTGAAAAGTTTGATATCGAATCACGATATCGATATATCCCCTTACGATATCGATATTATGATATTTTTTATTGTTGGGCAGCCCTACCAATAATCATTGAATAATAATAAATGCTTGACACTCGACAGCGAAAATAGCCTGATCGCGTTAAGAGCAATCTGAGAGTGTAAATTGATAACTTGCAAACAACAAATGTTTACTCGTAAATTGCGAGTGGAATTGTCAAAGGTTGTTCATGTAGGGAATTATAATCCTAGTTTAAACGTATCTTGTAGACTCTAAGGAAGGTTAGCAGAAACTTTCTTCAACTAAGTTTTAGCGGTAGGTATGGTACTTGTCATTCACTGACAATGCTTATGTTACGATACACAAACTAGTTAGTAGGCAGCACATGTAACCCCACAGCTGCTAATAAATACAATACATACAAATAAAATATTTAACTACAATTTTTAACAGGTTGCCGTCAATATTAATAACATATTTAAATCATTTAATGGTAAATCCAAAACCAAATCAGAAATAGGTTATGAAAATTTGATTTTTTGACCTTGGCAAAACAACGGAACTAGCCCTACAGAACTGCATACAATAAACACAAAAACCATTTTGAGCTTGAGTCTTGACTTTATTACCTACCTTCTACTGAGAAATGATAAAGCTGACTCTCTGAATCACTGAAGACAAAGTGCTCCCTGGCCACTAGTTGCTTGTCCATGCTCTCCCCTCGGTCTATCGGAGTTGACGTGGCCATGTCGTTAGAATCTGTCGACTCTTTCTCGTCACCGGATGCTAGACGCTTCTTGAGGGACTTCAAGTTATGGATCGGAGACCATTCCTACAGAGTAAACACAAAATCTCTAGTAAATTCACAAAAAAATCATTATTTGCTTTCACATTTAGGAAATATATGGCTGAGGAATTGCAGTACCTTCAAAATAGATGATCAACACTATTACCAACATTTTGGAATGTAATAATACAAAGATTCTCTAAAATAGCCTTTGGAAATAAATATCACTTGTTGTAGGGTCAAAATCAAGATTTCATAAACATTTATATTAAAATTAAAAAATAATAAAAAAAAAAAAAAAAAATTAAAAAGACAAGTGCAAATTGTCAAAGTTGGGACACATTCTTTTCAGTTTCCACTTCCATTGGAATTCTAAATTGGGATAACATAATATATGGAATATGGATCACTGTTTCTGAAGAAGGAAAGTGCCTATATGTAGGGTGTATTTAGTATGGCATACATACCAATGCAGTAACATTAGGAAACTTTTTCGGCATTGTTCTCAGCATACAAAGGTTACGTAGATCCCACAACTCAAAAGGACCATCCTTCTGTATCACAACAAAGTATTGCCTGAAACAGAATCATACTCGATAATAGACAGCATAGCTATTACTAGCTATTGGCTACTGTAGTATCAGCATTCCATTTGCCCGTTTATTTGGATTTTTCATCCAAGTCAAAACATTGATGTTGTGAATTTTGTATTTCTTTAACGTTTGAACTTGTGATCAATGCCATGCATGACATGGTCATGGTAATAATTCAGGAACTGTTTGGCCTCACAAGTATTACATGTAAACTTGAATTGAAATGTGGTGCAGTAGATATGAAAAAAACAAAAATTTGAGTGCGCACTCAGGAAATATTACCAGGAAATGGTAGGGCAGCCTCTCTCGTTGCCACGGGTCTTGGTTCAAATCCAGGGTAAGACATGGTTCTTTTGTCGCCCAAGCACCAGAGTCCAGGAGGGAAGCCCCCTCACTGGTTGTGCTGTTGTGACTTTCCACCCTTCCTATCTCTAACGGTCTAACCTATTCTCTTAGAATGAATGAAGAGGCACCTTTGCCCAGTAACTGCAGGAGGGGCAGCTTTTCTCTTGTTGCCAAGGGTCCTGGTTTGAATCCAGGGTGAGTCATGGATGTTTTGTCTCCCGAGCACCAGAGTTGGGGGGGATGCCCCCTTACTGTTTGTGCTGATGGTGTGCCCCAGTATGGATGGTGCGTGAAGAGGCACCTTGCTGATGATGACAACATGCATGCAGAATTTACTTCTTGCGAGGCCGTACTACAGGTTTGGTTATGTGTTGTGAGTTTTGTTTGTATGTAGTTAGTTGATTTTTAGTGGCCACCATCCGCCTGATGAGTCCCAGAAGAACGACACGCGTTGTGGATGAAGGTAACAAACAACTTTAAATTAGCTGCCGTTGTCATCAGCGGGTGAAAAGTTTTATCGCCCCCAGCCCTTCAGGCTGGGCTTTATGTTCTCTATGCTTTCCCAACCTGTCAACCCTTCTCCAATCTAAACTAAACTAGCCAGTTGGCTTTTTCCAAACTAATTGTAACCAGTGTTCAAAATTAGGAAAAAAACATAGGAGCCAAGCTGGCCCCTATGTTGAAATCATAGGGGCAAAATAACATGACACAGGGGCCAATTTTTTAATTTTATACTGTATATACATATCATGTTATAAACATTTTGATGGACACCAAAACGGCGTTTACGTAGATTTTAAGTATGCTATTGTTACAGGACAGCCTCTGTCAAGTCGTGCATATACGTGTGGTTAGTGGTTACCACACGTATAGGCACAAAGTCAACCGGTGTTATAAACATATTTTAAATACAATAACCTTTCATTATTTAACTTTGTGCACTGTCGGCTCTCGTCCCACCATCACCCACTGAATCAGATCAGTCAAGAAAGTCTGGGCGTCGGCAGCGGCCTGATCACACGTCACCCCACCATAGTTGAATGGCGCCTTTTGCATCGAATGTATTAAGGTCCGGTCCGTATAATTTGATAAACAGTAAGTCATCAACTGAACTGATTTGAAGCTTATTGCGCGAGTCGGTCTTTATCATGTTCAGAGCACTAAAGCCACGTTTACAAATCGCTGTAATAATTGGTAGAGCATGTAGAAAAGCAACAATGCTCAACAAAATGTCCGTAATTTCTCATATTTTCATTGTCTTCTCTTTTACATTCAGAGAAAAGCCTGTTCCAAATTTCGTCGAACGGAGCTGACTTTTTATCTTTTGCCCATATTTTCCTTCCTGCAGTTTTTCTTTATCACCTGAAGTCGATCGTTTGACGGTTGAAGGTAGGTTATCAATGATGACATTTAATTTGTCTACCCCATATAATTCTAATATGATTGGAGAAGGGTTGACAGGTTGGGAAAGCATAGAGAACATAAAACCCAGCCTGAAGGGCTGGGGGCGACAAAACTTTTCACCTGCTGATGACAACTGCAGCTAATTTAAAGTTGTTTTACTTCTTTACTTTACAGTTTACTTTACTTCTTGCGTGGCCCTACCACAGGTCTGGTTATGTGTTGTGAGTTTTGTTTGCATGTAGTTAGCTGATTTTTAGTGGCCACCATCCGCCTGATGAGTCCCAGAAGGACGAAACGCGTTGTGGATTAAGGTAACAAACAACTTTAAATTAGCTGCAGTTGTCATCAGCAGGTGAAAAGTTTTGTCGCCCCCAGCCCTTCAGGCTGGGTTTTATGTTCTCTATGCTTTCCCAACCTGTCAACCCTTCTCCAATCATACTAAACTAGCCGATTGGCCTTTTCCTAATTGTAACTAACCACATAATTCTAAATCATTGTCATCACTTGGCAAGTTAATAGGGAAGAGTGGGGAGGTTTGAGACACTTTTCTTTAGAATTGCTGTATTTTTTTTAATTCTAGACTTTTTTGTAATTTTTTTATTTTTTATTCATGGTTGGGATGTTGGCTTCAAATTGCACTCTTTGGCTTAGACTGTATTTTGTAATCAAAGCAAACTATGTGTAATGTCTCAAACCTCCCTACAGGTGGGGGGTATGAGTCTGATGGTGGGAGGTATGAGTCAACTGCAATTTGAATCACTAATAGATATAATAGATCGTTTTTGGATAAGGGCAGAGTGAACACATGTATTTAAGATGAATATTATGTTTTATTATTATTGATTTTTGGTGTTTACCATGTTATTTAAGAATTATTTTGAGAATAATATATAAATCCTGAAGTCACTTGCAAATATTACATTAGAAAAAAAAAAAAACATGTGCTTACAATTACATACCCTGTATCGATTTTTCTACACCATAAGAAAAGAAACAACAAGCATATTATTAGTAAACATTGGCTTAGGCCTACACAAAAGTTTAGATAGGCATCAGCCTAGTCCTATATTATAATGTACGGTTTTAAAGTTTATAGCTAAATGTTGCAATATTTGGCTATCTCGGGAACAGAATATTGGTTTGGTTGCATTATTGAAACTGTATCATACTTCATAATCATACCATATCTGGTCTGGTGTATCTGGTCGTTTCCAGTGTTCAACACCAAACATCGTCATTACTTTTACTTTAGGCCTACTACCTACTTTACGATCAGATTTTTTTCTTCCAGGTATGAGGCATCCTTAAAATGAAAGATAAGATGTTGATTATAACTTAAGTATGTTAACTATGGCTTACTTAAGGATAAAAACCATTATAATGTTTGGAAAACAAGCAAAGCCACTATTTTGTGAGGCTATGTATCTGGCTCAAACCTCCCGCAAAAATGTGTCTCAAACCTCCCTCAGTCCAATTATTGATTAATATGCTTCAAATTATTCTTAAATTAATTAAAATCAAATTGGCATGGTTTTAGATGATAATTAAACATTATTTAAGTACTTATTAAGATGATCTTATCTCAAGTCATGAATCTTGACACTGCACAGCTGCTTCACAAATAGGAGGGAAACTATACAATATTAGCAGCATTAACCAGGTGGTATCTATAGAAGGCATATTTGAGGTCAAATTTGAATCTTGTTTGGTTTAAAAGTTGAAGATTTTACAAATGCATAATTCTGCTATTCTGATTTTTTCATAATATCAACTGATAAGCTAAAACCTTCACTGGCTCATACCTCCCACGGCTCAAACCTCCCCACTCTCCCTACTTATAGGGTAAAAAATCTTGATTTTTTGTAAACTGGATTTTGGTCTAAATCAGCAAATCTGTACGTTACGTATTCAATGAGATTGTCACATATTGTACTCCTGTCATTGTTAAATTGTACATCGTAATGGTCAGCTGTCAGTTTCACATTCTTATATGTGTTACTTTGTCGATTATACAACTTCAGTTCGGGTATGCTGTTGGTTCTGTATGATTTTAAAGTGAGGGCCTACATGAGCATAGTCGCAAACCTAGCGACCAAGTGCTGTCAAATGGGCGCAAATATCAATAGTATAGTCGCGATTCGCGCTTTGCGCATGCTAATTTCGAACACTGATTGTATACAAGATAAAATAAAGAGTTTTTACTTTAGTTTCACCTCCAGAGTATGTAGCATCAACGTGATAGTGTTTTTGAATCAATAATGTAGGCCTAGAAGCATTAATTGTATTATTTAAAAATAGTATTTTCTACGATTTATGTACTGGTAGGCTGCGTCAGAGTCTGGAGTCGGGTCCGGGTCGGTTAGGAGCTTCAACTAGGTAAAAACTAAAAAGAGCTTTGAATGATAAGTGCCTGCTGGTTCCTTTCAGACAACAAATAGCACGTTTCTGCATGATGAAGATATGCTGGAGATATGATGTGTACCAGAATAATTATCGTTTTATTGACTAGCTCATGTTCTTAGCAGGCATTATGGCACATCCCAATGAATTTAACAAACTCCTTCTGGGCAAATAACAGTTTTGTGTGCATTCAAAAAAATGGAAGTACCGTAATTCTGCAAAATCTTAGAATTTTCTCAACTGATGTCATGTCAAAAAAACTGAATATTTTCCAAATAGTAAAATTTATTTTGTAGTAGGATATTGCAAGGTTATTTTTTCAATCATCAATCATCAAATTTCTATTTTGTAACGTGAGATAGGTAGGCTACTGGTATGCGAACATTACATTTAGGATTTACTAATTTTAACTAAATTTTGGCACCCACGTTGCAAAAGCTTGCAAATAAGCAGTTTCTCTACACCTATAGAAAGATGGTAGGTTAGGCCTACTCACTTGAGTGGCGAAACCCGGATCATATCGATGGGAGCCTCTTCACCCTTGTCTGTCCGCAGTGAGGTCGAGTGACCGGTCAGCGTGTTGGTCAGCATCACTTCGTTCCTAACAAGGCTTTGAGCTCCGGCCGGCGTTGGGTGGGAGTATGAGAGGAAACTGGTCAGGCTAGTCCACTCGATGCCCCGGACGGTGGAGGAGTGGACAGCTAGCTCCTTGTCAACAGTTCCGGTGGCCAGGTTAAAGATCTGAAAATCAGTTAAATGTGTTATTGATCACTCCTTGAAGATAAGCTGTTGAAGTTAAATAGAAGTTCAAACCAACCCTGGAGGCCTCAACATCATCGCAGAGTGAATTAAGCCTAACAAGCAATGGCCAATGAGTAGGGATCCAGGGATTTTGCAAAAGGTGAAAAAATGAAATGTCTTAAAAATACCTGAAACATATTTTTCATAAGATTTCAAGGCATATGATAAAAAAAAGCAATTTAAAATGCACCAAAAGGCAAAATTATCCATTTTTGCATGAAAACATGAAATAAAATGTTTTTTTTACCATTTTTACTGTTCAATCAGCAAAAATTAACCATTTATTGGTATTAAAACCGGAAAAACACGCCGGCCATTCACTGAGTGACATTTCCCCACTTACACAACCATTTTGACAGTGTTAAGAAGTGTCTGTACATAGGGGATGAAAAACTAAATGATGTCGACTCATCAACTATCGAGCCAAAATCAATAAAGTATAAACCAAGTCGAATCTTCGCACATCGTTTGCCATTGGCCCAAACTAACCAAGCCTCCATGAATTTGTTTGAATAAATTGATCGTGCCAGAATCGATTGTTTCACTTGGCAATTTTAAACGCACAGAAAATGCGTATTTGGTGACATTTTTTAAAAAAGCAAAATAAAGCAAAATTTTAATTTCCTTGAGCATAATTTTTCAATTCAAAAAATATCTTTCTTGGACTCCTACTAATGAGTATTTGTAATCAAAGCTGCCCAAGAGAATGTATGAAACAAGAATTGAAGGAGGAAGCAGGAGATGGGGGAGGCCAAGGAAGAGGACCATAATAAGAGACTTAGTCAAGAGGATAGAGCAGGGTTGCCACCAAGTCAATTTTTTTATCCTTGAAAGACACTTAAAAAATCCTGAGAAATCCTTGAAAACAGTTATTCAGCATTAGCGTATTATAACTGCGAAGGAATGTTACAAATTTTCAGGTTTCATACCAAAAAATGTTATGCCAGCCTGATTTTTGAGAATCTAGTCAAAATTACGTGCAGACAAACGCATAAGAATCAGAATTTTCTTCCAATATATTTTAACGTTTTAGTGTTTTTACTTTTAGGCCTACTCACCATAACTACCACTTGCGGTAAATGTTAGGCCTATGCAGTCACTTATGTTTATTTTTACTAGTACGTGATGTTTTTTTACTGTCTACATTGCTTTTTTTGGCTGAATTAAAAAAATGTATTAATTTAATGTATTTTTAAAGACAGTAGAAAATCCTAAGATCCTGTTATCCTTGAGACACTCTAAAAATCCTGAAAAAAGGATAAAATCCTTGAAAGTGGCAACCCTGGGATAGAGCAAGGTAGATGTGGAAGAGTATGACTGTAGGAAGATAGAAAATGGAAAAATTTGGTTGCAAAACACAAGTTGACTCTGCCAGAAGCAGGAAACGGCGTTAAATAATGATGATTGATGATGATTAATGACATACCTGTATAAGCCCTAAAGCTGTCCCACCCGCCATAATTGGAGTATACTGAAGCCAGTTCCTCGTAGTCAGTGGAGGACACATGCGGATCACAGAGAGTGGTGCAGCAGCGCTCACCAACAACCCAGTTACAAGTAGGCGCAATGGTGAAACTGTCGACCCATCCTAGTGGAAAGATTATGATTGAATAAAAATATTGTATAACATTGCCTATCAATCAATCAAATTCATAAGAAGAAGAAATCCTGAAAGAACAAGGCACAAGTCAAGAATGCTTACTTTCTTCCCCTCCCAGTCTTATCAATCATCATTGTACATTTTGGCTATTTGCTTATTTGTTAAGGGGAATCTTCCCCGTTTCCAAACTGGCAGTCATCATGGCCATGGCATGAGATCTGCTAAGCCTTATCCACGAGCGGCATAGGCTGAAGTCGATGGGATGGGTCGTCTCGTAAGCTCTACAATAAATTGCCTAGGAGCCTGAAGACCATCCAGGATGGACGGGCCTTCAAATTAACCTACGTTTTCTTCAGGAAAAGTCATACTGCTCGGTAAAAGACCTCCTGGGAGAGAAGTGGAAGTGATCGTAGCGCTTTCAGTTATGACACCTTGTGTTTTTTTTTAATATATTTTTTTTTATTGTTAGGGTACTATGGTATTATACTGATCGTAATTTTTGTATGTGTTTGTTCTATTGATTCTTAACCATTACAATACTCTAATGATACCTCAGACTCCCGAGTCATACTGTATGCTTATTTAAAAAATAAATAATAAACAGGCATCTTAAGACTGTTGGATGAGCTCGAGCAAACCAGGCTTTCATGCAGAATGCAGAGGTATATTCTGGATCACTAGGAAACTCTATTGTTTATCGTATCGGATTGTGGTTTGCACCAAAGTGTTTACTAAGAATATGTGTAATGTAATGAGCAATCAGAGCAAATTTTTCAAATACTAGTGCTTACTTTTTCCAGTAACAAACAGTAAATAACACGACACAAAACCGGTAAATACTTTGTAGTAATTAATTGCCCAAGCTTGAGCATTGCACTCATCCGTTATAAACAAAATCCCAAAAAGTTTGCAGGAATTGCAGATGCAAAAATTTTTAAATGGGCATTTCACATTATAAAAAAAGTTGACCAAACTCAAACAACCGTGTTAAGCAAATACATTTGAATTTGAAATTTTGGGCTTCTCTAAACATGTTGATCTTATGAAAAAAATAGCAATGATGTCCACCATCGACAGTCGACTACTTATTTAGTAAATAAGTAGACTATGTACCAGTACTTACTGCCATAAGTGGACCAACCAGTTGACTTAACAATTCCCTGCACTGGGGAGACTTGGGGCAGTTTGCAGTTGTTTTGATTTCTCCCGGCAACTGGAATTGCACTAACGGATTTGAAAGGAATGGTAATGAAGACTGTCCATTGGCTGGCCGCATTTCTAGGAAGACCACTTTACCAGTGTTGATGAACAGGGCTGGAACATTCAGAAGGACAAATTACATAATAATACTCTTGAAATTCATGTATGTAGCAATGTTTCATCATTTCCAGGTTCCTTAATCATGAAAACAACCTTGCAAAACCCTCTAGTACAATTTTAGGGCCTACAGACATAGGTAGAACGAAGATGTAAGGATGTTGTTTTTATTGTCATAGAACATAGAACATACATGACTCATACACCATAGCAAAATTGTACAAATAAATAATTAATGTTACATAGGCCTACAGAAATAAATCTAACAAGAATATAATCAAAAAACCCACAAAGCCTGAAAAAGGCTTAACTGTGGGGTAAAGACAATTAATAAATTATTTAAGATGGTGACAATACAGAGAACGGAACATATAACCAAAAAATTATTTAAGATGGTGACAATACAGAGAAAAACATGTATGTATAAATACTATGGTTGCATGACATATTCAGTTAATTTGTGAAATCCAAAAAATTACAGAAAAAGAACAAAGAGCTTAGAAAAATAAATAAATAAATCGGAAAACATTGTCAAAAGGTGTCAGAAAGAAGATAAGATTTTAGTTCAGTTTTAATTTTTGAAATGTTAGACAAGGTTTTCAGTGAGGAGGGCATCAAGTTGAACGTAGAAGGAACCGAGTAAGAAAGTGAACGTTGGCCATATTTGTTGTTAAAATTGGGAATTTTGAATGCCCCCGCCACTTTTAGCCTTGTATCCTTGCATGAGTCTAACAGAATCTTGAAATCTGATTTAAAATAGAAGTGTAATATAAATCTATATATAAACAATGAAGATATTGGCAGCACATTACAAAAAGAAAATATTTGTTTACGGGAGAGTTCAGAATCGGTTTTAAAGTCACACATTACCATTTTTAACGTTTTTATTTGTAAATCTTCAACCCTTTGAATGTGACACCGCGAAGCATTGCCCCAAGCTAAAATGCCATATAAAATCAAAGATTCGGCTATGGATTGATACACGGTTCTAAATAAGGAAAAAGGTAATACATATTTTAGAATATAAAGCCGAGAGGAGCAAGAGCGTAGTCTGTTACATAATTTATCAATATGATATTTCCACGAAAAGTGCCTATCTACAGTTAATCCCAGGTACTCATAAGTATTTACACATTCAATTTTCCCACTACATTCACAATCGGTCAATTCAGCCATAGTATGAATGCAGTTGAAATCGTGATAAATAATATTAATTGGAAAATCTTTTTCGTGGTTGTGGGGTGTGCATATATGTACAATTTTGGTTTTAGAAGAGTTAATTACTAGTTCTTTATCGTGATTCCAACGTAAAAGACTGTTAAAGTCAGACTGTAGCAGCATGCGCAACACGATTATTAATATGCACCGCGAGTAAAACAGTATCGTCAGCATAAGAAAATATAAAGCAATATATAAGACATTATGACATAAAGTTAACATATATCAAAAATAACGTAGGTCCCAATATAGACCCCTGGGGGACTCCAGAATCACAATGTTTTTCTTCACTAACGTGGCCATTTACATGCACTTCCATGAATCTATCAGTAAGATAGTTTCTAAACCAATCCAACGCAATACCACGAATGCCAATGGACTCTAAAGCTTGTAGAAGTTTCTGGTGGTTTATCGTGTCAAATGCTTTACTAAAATCCACAAATAAAGCAAGAATGTGCATATTGTCGTTTAATTTAGAATTTACAAAATTAGAGAACTCTAATAACAGGGTAGAGGTACTTTTTCCTTTTTGAAAACCAAACTGTTTACTATTCAGAATCCCATGTTTATTTAAGTACTCCACCAAGTTATTAGCAACATGCCTTTCTAAGAGTTTCTCAATACTTGGTAATATAGCTATAGGCCTATAATTTGAGTAAACTTTATGGTCACCCTTCTTATATATAGGTTTAATAATTGCTTTTTTGAGTCGCTTAGGAATGATACCGGTCTCAATAGATTTGTTTATCAATACAGCCAAAACAGGAGCAATAGAAGCATTGACAAGTTGAAGGTCTTGAACACGTATACTATCAACACCCGGCTGTTTATTTACATTCAGAGAATCGATCATTGCTCTCATATTAGTAAGAGTAACTGGTTTCATGAAGAACGAATGATTCACTTGAATATTTTCATTGCGTGCACGCTGAAATGTTACAATGTTGCAATCATGTTTCAATGTACTTATCTCGTCAACAAAAGAGTTAACAAAATGATTGACGACTAAGTTCGTATTCACGTCTTTACATAAATATTTAGATATCACGTCATCAACTGAAATACGTTTCTTTTTTCCAGTAATTTGATTAATAATTTGCCACGTTCCTTTTACATCTCCTCTCGCATTGAATATTAAATTACGGTAAAACTTTATCTTTGCTTTATTGATTTAACCATTATGACGTAATTACTAAATAGCCCTCCCAATCATTATTCATTTCATTTCATTCATTTCAAAACACCGCAGACAAAATGACTATAGTTAAGGTGACCATATTTTAAAAGTTACAAACCGGGACAACTAAAGTGTAAGAGTATGTACTTGTACTCCATTAACCATTTTGTCTGGATCAGAGCCCTAGCCAATGGTGGCAGAACAATTTTCGAGATATATTTGGTCAAATGCCCTAAAAAACGGTTTTCTGACATGAAAGTATGAATTAAAAATGGTTTTAAATTTTAATGTGCACATTTTTGTAGTCATGAAATCTTTATCTAGTGGTTTAAAAATGAAAGTACAAAATAACATACAAGCACTTGACAGAAAATAATGTGTGTAATGTATTGATGAGGGCAACATACTAATCAGAATATAATAATAAAGATATTGAAAATTAAAATGCATTGAATTTGTATAATACGCATGATTTAACTTTTAATACATTTTGTCTTTACAACAAAATAATTAGTGTAAGTAATTCTTGAGGAGTGTACTGGGAGTGACAAAAAACGACAAGATCAGGAGTAGTGTTATAAGGGAAAAACTAGGTGTTGAAAGTGTGCTACTAAGGTTGGAGAGAGAACGTCTACGTTGGGTTTGGGCATATGAAAAGAATGGCCGGCCGGCCAGGATACCAAGAAGAGAGTTTGAAAAACAAGAAGGGTTTAAGAAGAAAGTGGGCAGACCGAGAGAGAAGTGGGTGGAGCAGATTAAAGACAGTGTTGAGAAGAGAGGAATGGCATGGAACGAAGTGGAAGCAGGAAGACTGTGGGAAAACCGGGAGAGATGGAGGGAGCTTTTAAACAGACCTCTGGTAGTGGAGGAAGCGAGCGAAGAAGAAGATGAGGACATGATTGTGTCAGGCCTGGCTAGTCGACAACGAAGATGTTAGCCCAAGAAACGGAGTAGTATGATGCTGCTCCCCCAACCCGATTTAATGTTAGAAAAGGGGTCAAGATATATATAGGGTATATTATGTAATAAATCAAAAACTAGTACAGTTGCATGATTATGACATTTTGATTTTTCATTGTGTATAAACACAAAATCGATGCAAATAATGACTGAGAAAATTAGGGGTGTGCTAGTCCGGATTTTTTAATTCGAGTCGAGTCCGAGTACTTCGTCTTATTTAAATTTCGCTATTACTCTTCGACTATATTTTTTAATATAAAATGAATATAATATAATATATATAATATAAATGGGAAAGATTAATTCAAGAAGACGTGGAAAACGAGATGAAGTGTGGTAGCATGTGGAAAGAGTAAAGCTGTGGGAGGACAGAAGAGAGTGGAGTAATTGGTGGAGAAGAAGGAGTTGGATGATGTGGAAGAACACTGAGTCTGGCAAGCTTAGTATCTACAGTTTCATGCCCTTGATAATGGTGGAAAACACCACTCAACCCGACATAGTTGGAACTGAGTTATGATGATTATTATAATTTTTTGATGAGCTAGCAAGCGAAGCGAAGATTCAATTCCACTTCACTGGAGAAAAATCCGGAATGTTTTTCTTTTTCTTTTTTACTCCTTTTTTCTGTTTGTATTTTTGTTGGTTTGTTAACACGATTCCGGCCAAACCGATACTCCAATAGCGATGACATTTTCTGAAGGCCTTTGAAATCTTGAACTTAGAACTTGCCACGTTTTTGAGCACAATCGAAAAATTATTTCTCATGAAAATCTCAATTTTACTATTTTTTTTTTCGATTTTCTTCGACTTATAACACCTATATGCTTTATCCGATTGTAATGATTTTTTCACAGAACCTTAATTTTATGAGCTACTATATTCTTGTGAAATTTGAGCGGAATCAAAAATATTATTTCTTATGAAAATCGCAATTTTACGCTTTTTTCCGTTTAAAAAAAAATGTATTCGACTTAAAACAACTTACATGCTTTATTTGATTGTAATGTAGTGTGTAGTGTACTGTGCGCCCCTGATCTCATGTCGTCGTCGTAAAAATTAAAACAATATTACCAAGTGTGTCTCGCAGGCCATAGCATTGGGAAACACAAAATCAATTTAAATACCATCTGTATAACACATGGCAGTTCGATGCACCAATTACGCTCATCCAACAACGCGCCTGAAAAAGCGTTTATGAAGCTTCCCAGTTTTTTAATATGTCTATTATGTTAGCTCCAAAAGTGAAAGAGTAACTCCGAAAGAAAAGAAAAAGAAAGAAAGAAAAAAAGAAAGAAAGAGAGAAAGAAAGAGAAGAGAAGAGTGAAAGAGTAATTTATTTAAAATATAATCTCTCTCAAGATCATTTTAATGACCAAGCACAAATGGTAATAGGTCTAGGCTATGACATATAATTCAGTAGTAAGTGGTATTACATGAAAATATTGATACAAACATTATAGTGACATATTTTTATTGGTTGTGCCAAAAGAGTTCAGAACTTTAAAAAAGAACGCAAAATTGTATCAAAAGACTGAGGTTAGTATTATAGATATTCAGGGTTGGTAAGGTAACGCCAAGAATAGATAACGAAGTATTTACGTTTTCACACTCGCGCGCGACCCGGCACCTCCACCAAAATTATTGCATAATACTAGCACAACCCTAGAGAAAATGAATTATCTTCTTGGAAGTGGAAGTTAACTATTTCAATGTTATTACTGTTAGTATGTATCAGAGGAGTGTATTTTTTCAAAGTAAAACATTATCCTTCCACACGATACAGTTGACAGAATACCGGGACATTTCCCCTACAAAATTTAAAACCGGTACAAATACGTCATTTTAACGAGACTCTCGGGACACCGGTACAAGTGTTCTGAAAACGGTACTGTACCGGTCAAACCGGTATGTCTGGTCACCTTAACTAAAGTATATAGGGGATACCAGTAGGCCTATATGGTGCGCAATTTTTAACCATTACTAAATACATAGGAAAATTTTGGCCTAATTCTCACTATAGCTTAATGATGAAAAATAAGTACAATATTGAATAAAACTTGACTAGAATAAACTTATAAAGCAAACTTACCAATACGTCTTTCGCTTACAGGATTTAAAGCCATTCCAAGAACTTTGGAACCCTTGGTGAGACGTATGACTTCACTTTGGCACCGTTGCTCATAGCCCATTTCGATTAGCACGTCACTAGTGAATGATCCCATATCTGTGAACCAAAAGTGATCCATCACGTTAATTGACAACTACTATATATAGGTTTGTAGTTTTAAAACTTTTCATTCTAAAGCTGGATTTACTTAGTGGCCCCTGCCTCCGACAGCCCTACCACTTAAAATGTAGGCTAAGAGGCTTCCCAATAATGTTCTAAAATAAAATAATATAGTTTTATTTTATTTTAGTTCAGGCCTATACCTACCATGTATGCTTATAACTTATCTCAATCAGCCATGTTATTTTAGTTTTACCCATATCTCTTTTGTGCCTGTGATACTTCTTACTTATTGTTCATTTCAGTCCATTGATATGTGCACAGTACATCCTAGTCTAACATAGGATATTACTCATATTAGGTAATGGTAATTGTAAGTAACTGAGAATTGTGAGGATAAAACAAAATAAAATTTAAATTCATTACAGCCCAAAATCAGGCAGATCAGTCAGTCCAAGATTATCAATCATTCAATCAGTAAATCAATCCACCAATATTTAAATTAGGCCTATAACATAGTAGTACCTAACTCGGACATTGCTAGCGAATGGTTTCGTAATATACCAACAATCCTTATAAAACAGACATTTGTAAGACACAAAACAAAATGAATTCAATTTCATTTATAAGCAAAAGTACCTGTAATACTCACAACACAAGACAAAAACATGATATCGACAGGTTATATACTACCATCTTTGCATGATATCATCTTACTTAGCCAATGTTCTACGAACTTTGTCCGGGAAAAAACTCTGATTGTATAAATAAAATTCTTTACAACCTTGCTCCAAACAAAATAAAAGATATACTGGACCGATATTATAAAATTTTTAATTCAAAGATGAGCTGACAAAATTTCTATCACAAAAAGCTTACTACAGCGTAGGCCTTCATGACTTTCTTACAGCAACTGACCTACAACAATGATTAATCAGTGTATTATTACTGGTACAGTATTTTTAATTTAGAAATTAATATTCATACTAATTTATTTTTATTTTTAAAACAAGTTACCTGATAATGTAATAATTTTAAATATCTTCATATTGACATTTGGCAGTAGGCCTATGTATTAATATGAACTACAATATGATGACTATTGATTATGATTAGTGACATGGTGATATGGTATTATTTTATAATAAGTAGGTACATACAGTATTACTATTCTATGTACATATTTTGTAAATTGCATTATGTTTAATCCTTATGTCATATGGATTAAACGGTGAAAACTGATATTATTAACTGCTACCATATAATTGTTATTTGTTGTTATTACTGTACAAACTAAATTGAACTTGAAATCCATTGAAAGAACCAAGAACATTGATACAATAAACAGAACAACATCTCTTTCCAATGATCAAATAACACAAACTTCCAATACCAAAAGGATATGGCAGGGTTGCCGTTTTTCTTTTTACGGATTTTATCCGTTTTAACTTTTAACGGATTTTGAGGGTGTAAAACAGATCGACGGATTTTTATTTCAATTTACGGATTTAAAAAAAAAAAAAATTGCACATTATTTTTAGTTCTTTGTTTTACGCCGTTTTTAACTAGGGCTGGTCAAAAATCTATATTTCAATGCGATATCGATAAGTGGGAATATTTTTTATGTATAAATATCAAAATTTACGCCAAAAATGCACAATTTCGGAATTTTGGTGGAGGTGCCGGGTAGGTAGTTTAAATTAATCTGGCTGGTGCATATGGTGGAGGTGCCGGGTCATAAAACGCGGTTGTGAGATCGTAAAAATCGTTTAAAATGCATTTATGGTGATACCTTATCAACCCTATTTTGCCTCAAATCATTAAAAATAGGCCAACTCTTTAAAAAAAATTATATTTTCAATTTTTTTTACAACAATTACATTATGATATATCGATATCATATCGAAATTGGTACATTTAGGCATTAAAAGGATTTTTAAGGATTTGGGTGTTTAAGGATTTCTAAGGATTTTTGATGTGCTCAAACAGGATTTTTATTTTTTCTTGGTGGTAACCCTGGGCTACGGTATATAAAAATATTTTATTTTTAACTAGCTTACCCGTCGCGCGTTGCTGCCATCTCAGAAGAAACCATCCCCGTGAAAAATACATATATGTGCCAAGTTTCATGGAGATCGGATGAATGGTGTAGTATATGAAAACGAATGTATTCTCTTTGCAGGCACCGATCACCACGTGGAGGAGTTACAACAAAATGGATAGCATAGAAACTTTCCTTGTGAAAAATACATATTAATGTGCCAAGTTTCTAGTAAGAACGGTCTTCCTTATCTTTATGACTTCTTACAAAATTAAACTTAATTTGTCATCAGTAGTAGGGTTACCATACGTCCGGATTTTCCGGGACAGTCCCGTTTTTCTTCTTGCTGTCCCGGTGTCCCGAAAAACAGTTTCGGGACGCCAAATTGTCCCGGAAATCGAAAATACAATTCCAAATTGTCGTAGCAAATTTCTGCTTTCAAATATTTCGCGGCCGACGGCGGCTGGGCCAGGACGCAGAGATGCGCAATGTTACCAATAATGTTGTCATTGAGTCGAGCTCAAGGCCAGGGCAGCGGGCGGCGACAGTACGTACAGTGTCAACTGTCAACCCACTAGTAGGCTAGTCCAGTCGTTGTCAATGATTCCTGCACAGTCTGCAGTCACCGTTGTGTAATCAGTGAGGGGTTGAGTTCGCGTTGTGACTTGTGACAATGCTTAGCTTACAGACTGTGCCAGTGGTGTGCGTGTGTGGCAAAATACAATGGCCAAACGCAAGTGTCATTTTTCAGACAAACTGAAAGACGAATATCCGTTCTTGTCTAGAAATACGCAAATCGAAGGAAAAGTTGATTGTTCTGTGTGCCGTGGTGTGTTCGGGATAGAGCATGGTGGACGTTCAGACATTTTAGATCATTAAAAAATTGTCCCGACACTCTCAGATCTCACTACAGGCGATCTTGGGGGAAAAAAGGCCCAAAATTTTTTTGCCTCCGGCGGCTGGGGCTTCGCCCAGACTCCCCGTGAAAACATACATCTGTGCCAAGTTTCATGGAGATCGGATGAATGGTGTAGTAATGCATACAAGACAAACATACATACATACATATATAGAATATAGATAGATAGAAGAAGATAGAAGAAGATAACATCATGAGTCATTAAGTCTAACATCACCTGTCTATAATACAATTCCATACCCAAACTGCTGATACTTCCAGTCGGCGCATCAAGTGGGGAGCCAATATACGATAATTGCTTTCTTCGGAACTTAACACTCACGCTACCGGATTCATGCAAGCAATAGAGAACGTCCCTCTGCTGTGCTGAGATGACCTAACAAAAACATTTTTAAACAAGCACATTACTTATTAATATTATGTCATATTATTTAATAGGGCAGAGCTATGACATACAATTCAATTAGTACCTATCAATAACATGCAAAAATGTTGACATCAATATCGTATTTACTCCATTACAGGCCGCCATCGAGTAATGGCCCGTGCCGGGCCGGACCCTACCCTCTTTTTTACCCCTCAAATTTTAAAGAGTGTGTTACAAATACTATTGACAAATGGTTTCGCTTAAGGGCCGCACCCCACTTATTTAGCTTGCTATTTTTAAATATACCCGAGGCCTATATTCGCATAAATACAGTACTATATCAAAATTTGATTCATTGTGCACAAATTTTTGTCTTTGAACGTTAAAAATAGGCAAACTGTTAAAGCCCGTCAACTCTTGGAATTACTTGAACTATGATTTCCTAATCATCATTAAAAACACATTAGAAAATCACCAAAATTGGTGTAGAGGTTTACGATCTATCTAGGTTTGCGCTGTCCCATGCTACGGCCACTTATGACGTCACGTGAGGTCTCGCTGCTTGCCCGGTTGGCCGGAAGAACGGATGGATGTTTGCCTTTACCCGTATTGCTACGACAGAAGTCTTGCTAGAGGGCCGAAAAATAAGCTGCGATTGCCGATACAATAATTGGACTAAAAGATTAGAAAATTAACAAGGTAGAAGTGGAAACGTGGTGTGGTATGGTGTAAATGTAGCGAGTGTGCCGAGATAATGCAATTTTTTACATAACTACATCAATGTGTGATCTTTGACTATATATTACTAGCTTTGCAGCATTTAGTTATGTAAATCCATACATAAAAAGGAGATTAACATCAGAATACAAAAGGCCAGTAACTTCTACCAGTGTATGAAAGGCCTGGTGTGGGATCTATTCAGTGTAAGATGACACTAAATAAAACCTATTTCATACCGATCCTTACGTATGCAGCAGAAACCTGGACAATGGGAGATCAAGAGGAGAGTCAGATGCAGGCGGCAGAGATGAGTTTCTTGAGGAGCACAGTGGGCAAGACGAGAAGGGACAGAATAAGAAACACGGACAATAGTGAAATGCTGGGTATAGAGAAGTTAAGTGATAGGATAGGAAGGACACGGTTGAGATGGTATGGACAAATGAAACGAATGGGGGAAAATAGGATGCCCAAGAAAATGTACAACAGAAGGATTGAAGAAGGAAGAAGAAGACTGAGTAAGCCAAGAAAGAGTTGGAAGGACACCATAGCAGGAGACTTGGAAGCAAGAGGAGAGAGCTGGGAAAATGTGGAGAAGATACAATTGTGGGAGGAAAGAAAGAAGTGAAAAGATTTTATTGCTAAACCCAAGCTGACCCTGCCAGAAGCATGTAATGGTGATGGATAATGATGATGAATTATGTCAATCCACTGTGTACATAACACTGTTTAGACCAACATCAATTTGATTGACAGAACTATTAAAAAATAAATCTTAATAATTCTCAAATCAGTGTGACAATAATAAAATTCCTTTGCCAAGATATTGTTTCGGTAGAACACACAATTAAATTAGTATATTACGAATCATTATCAATAATAGCATGCTCTGAACTTGACCTTCTCTAGACTTGGTGTTAGTCAATATTTTGAGGAACAATGCCGTCGCCATCGTGGTTTTCTAGTTTCTACATATAAGTTTTACATTCTACACAACTTTGTAAATTACACCAAGATTGTGAAAAGACTCCATAGTAGGCCTCCTAACTATGAAAATAAAAGAGACGACTGAAGTTTATTATGTTGTCTCAAGTGGTACCTGTGTGGACTGCAAATTCAGCACACGACTATAATCTTAAGTTAAATACTATAACTTTCCTTTGTATTGTATAATTGCGGTGAGTCTACAATACACTCAAGTGTCAGTAATTGTTGGTGCCTTTCTTGAATCATGCCATTAACTAGTCGGTCTAGTCTAGTATAAGCAGTATTTACTTTCATCTGTTATTAATTATTATCAATCATGTATAATTGTTATTTGTTACACATCGTGTATTGTTATTAAAAATTATAATATTTTAAACCTTGACAAAATAGTTAATGTAACCATGAAAGTTATAAATTATTGCTACATTGAGTATAATAAATGTTGACAAGATATAACCAAGTAACCATGAATGTAACCTCTGTACAATACTAAAATAAAAAAATTACAACTACTACTACCACCTCCACCACCACCACTACTACTACTACTACTACTACTACTACTACTACTACTAAATAATCCAACATGTAGGCCTATAGTAGGCATGCTTATAAAGTAAAAATAGAATGCATATTTGAATTCAATACAATTCATGTATCTCTCAATCACGTATTTTAGCCTACCATGTCAGACGTTCTTTACTACTTTTCGTAGATCACTCAAATCTACGTATAACGACGTAGGTAACAAAAAAAACTATATGTCCATGTTAAGTAATACCTGTTATTTTTTTTTACCTAAGCCGAAAGCTTGATTTTTCAATCATTTTTGTTCCTGGCTATCCAGTAATCCAGTTATTGTATGTTATTATTAGGAATACGTGGAAAATTAGGAAATCTTGTTTTGTCATGGATGCATGGAAATGACTCCGTGCATTCCAACACTGAAAACCCAACACCGAAAAAACCCAACACCTGTTCTCCAAAATTTTACAAACTAACACGCATTAGTACGGAAACTAGCACATACACAAACAAAAAAGATTTTATTTTACACACTCGTAAACTCAACAACACAGTGCCAACTGCAATAGAGAGTAGGTAGCAATGGCTTGTGTTCTCTACCTGGCATTTCGGTATGCGGGCGGGCTTGAACGGGGTAGACCCCTCGTGACGCACCATTAGGTCATACTCACGTGACGCTAAAAGAGAGAGCGAATATCTCCAGTACCAGCGGGCCAATTTTGTTGCAGTTTTCTGCGATTTTCACAATATCGAGCAATTTATCTTTTTAAAGTGTGATGTAACAAGAGTTCACAGGGCCTTTAATAACAACATAGGTAGTACTACCGTATTTACTCGATTATAGGCCGCCCTCGAGTAATGGCCGCACCCTTATTTTGACCACTCAGGTTTTAAAGAGTTGGCTATAAATACTATTGACAAATGGCTTCACATAATGGCCGCACCCCACTTTTTGAATTTGACAATTTCAAATACACCCGAGGCCTATACTCGCATAAATACAGTAAGTGGTCAAAAACAGGTTGTGAAGTAGGTAGGCCTACCTACTGGATTGTCAAATAATATGCATAGGCCTAAATATGTTTTCGTCTTCACACTAGCCATAAATGACCCGGCACCTCCACCGTGCCGTGTGTAACAGACATCAAGACTTTACTTTAGGATACCATAATAATTCTACTATAATAAAAGCACTTCCAATTAAATTTTAACAAAAAAACTATTTTTCTTAGTTGAGCTTCTAGTGGGAAAATGGGGTGAAATATGTATCACCAAAAATTGATACTATCAATTTTCTCAGTTTTCAAAATAACAATAAAATATTAGGCCTATATTTTTATTTTGAAAAAAAATAGTTGTAGGTATATTATTGATATTGCATTTTTGCCCACCCCTATTAATGATCACTGGTCTAGCCAGTTAGTAAACGAGTAGCATTATTGTAACAATCACCTGGCACAACGGCGAAGCAGTTTTCTCCAATGGTATTATTCCTACAGTCTGGTTGATGTGAAGATCCAGAACGAGTACTTCTCGAGCGTAAAGTAAGAGAAGGTGATGTCGAAGTGAGCGGTGGTACTGAAGTTGCAGACACTCGCTCACCGTCATTGAGTCATCAGGCCTTAGGAATTAGAACACGTATTACACAAAGTGGTGTGAATAGAAGAATCAGTACAATATGTATTCCTGCTCGTAGGGCATCAACTCTTCATAAACTTACTTGGGCTTTATTTCTCCTACAACAAGTTCTTTCATCAATCTGCGTAGCCTGTCTTTACTGCGCTGTTTCTCCTCTAAACCAATGGACGACAGGTTGGACATGCTACCCCGAACTGATTGATTGGGTCGTGGACTTGAGATGTAGAACTTTCTACCATTCGACGAAGGAACCTTACTTATAGTAAAGTCATCCACAAATAAAATGCAATCGGAGCACAGAACTGTAAATCACATCAAATAATATAACGATTAATAATTAGATGTAACCTACAAAACTTATAAACATGAATTTCTTAGAGATTTTACAGGGCTTTTTCATTCTGGAGGTTTGGGTTTATTATCTATCAACATTTCAATGTTCATAATAACTTCTTTGTCAGACTGTTCAAAATTTATTAAATTGATGTATTGTACCGCAGTTTAAACTTAAGAGGTGTTGATGTATTAGGTTGTTTTAAATTTGATGTTAATACTAGTACTACCACTGCTGTTCAACTTTATTTGCCAATTGATAAAGGGTTCAACTTTGCAACGAGATCAAAACTATATTAAAATAAAAGGTAGGTAATATAATATAGCAAGGTATACATTTAAATACATTAATACTGCACTTAATAATTAATACTGCTACATTATAAATGCTAGTATGACTAATCTATTGATATGATTTCTACTTTAATACTCACATGCAAGTCTTGAGACATCAAAAGGATCAAAATTGAAACTAACAAGAGTTTCTGTGTAGGTTTTCTTCCAAAGTTTTGTCTTGTTTTTTGTGTCCCAAATAACCAATGAATAGGGTGGATGGAGTGCTGCTAGTTTGTGAGCACTATTATCATAACCTTTTATCCATTCCATATCTGTAAAGTATGAACTTGTATGAAGTTTCAGAAGTAGAATGGTAAATATAGTCACAGTATAACAATCTCTAACAGTAGCAAAACTTCAATGCACTGCCAGCAGGGTGATTTGCTGTCGTTGTCGGCTGCGCGTACCGCCGCGACACTAGCACGCCCTAGCCAAAGTGAGAGTCAACTAACGATGACTGGCCACAGCAGAGTCGTAACCATGACACCATGACAACCAAAACAATAACAAGATCTAATTGACAGTTAATCTTTATTATTAATATTTTCAGTGAGTTTAAATGTGATTTAAAGTGGAACTTTTGTGCTACAAAGGAAAAGGGAACCAAGACCAACATTTTAAGGCAAAAATATCCGACATTGGTATGTAAATAAGAAAAATAGAACGTTTATTAGAAAATTGTTTTTGCCCTGTGCTAAAAGACAATACTTGGTGGGATATTGAATGAAAAGTTTTTTGTTTTTGTTGTGGCTTATTTAGCATATTATTAAAGTTAGGCCCTACTTAATAACTAATTATGGAACAAAAAGGAAAGCAAAGTACTCTATACTTTTACAATAGTAAGGGTGGGTACCAACATTGGTGCCAATCATTGAATGAACCAATGTCAGGAGACCTTGATGAGGTTAAATGTCTTAAAGACGAAGTATGCAAACTAAAACTGGTGATAAGTCAACAACAAAGTCGTATTGAAGAGCTAGTGCAAACCCACAGAGATGCTAAGACTAGGCCTGACATAGCTAGGTCAATGCCCACTGCACAAATAAACAACTGTGATAAGCATTTCACCACTGCACAAATAAACGATGGACCTCTGTCACAGAAATCTCGAGTGAAAATGAGCAGAAATTGGGAGTTGAGAAACAAATTGGGCCTAGGCCCAGCTCATCAAGCTCAAGCATAAACATTAACAATCAGGGCAGATAGTCATGGCCGCTATTTATCTTCCCTCATTACAAAAGAGCTAAATTCAAACATCGGCCCAAAAACTGATTACAAAGTTGATTCTATAATTAAGCCTGGAGCTGTGGGCAAAAAACAGTGACCGAGGGACTCTTGAATAACCTTCAAACACTTAACGGAACTGATACGCTAATAATAATAGCAGGAACTAATGACATTGGTATAAACCAAAATAACATACATGACGCTCTCATTAAATTACGTCATAGTCAATACAGCTGCTTGCCTAAAGTAATAGTATCCGAAGTACTGCCCCGTTTCGACTTGTCAAACAAAACTGAATTGGACAAAATAAATGACTCAATCTCCAAAGTAAATCATCATATAAATTATCTCCTACAAAATACATTAGGAGTTACTGTTCTTTCTGTGAAACCATTCAGAAGAGAGCATTTTACCAAACATGGTTTACATCTAAACCTTGCGGGTAAACAACTATTTGCCAAGATTATAGCTGATGAGATTTGCTCTATCAGAGAAAGGTATAGGTCTAACAAAGAGGACCTTTCTTCTGTACTCCGGGCAAACAGGCCTATGATTATGGTAACAAATGTCATGGACACACCAATCAGCGAGTTGGACCATACCCCCTGCCTCAAGCCAATGGTCCCACAAGAGGCCCGAAGCTGCCTACAAGAAATTCACGACACTGCCCATGTACCCGCTACTCAAGAGGAAGCCATTGCAGACCCAGTATCAGCAAACAAGGATGCAGCCCATTCCGCCAGTAAGGAATCGTAAAACACAGATACTACTAGAGTTCTGGAAGAGACAAATGCCGGATGAATCCCAAATTAAGGAAGTTTCTTTAGAAGACTCAAATGAGTATCTGGAAGGTGATAGTAGTATGTTTTTAGGGTTTGATGAGAACGCCGTTTGTAGTGATAGTAAACTGGCTCAAAAAGGATTAAAAGAGGTCATAGACAGGTGGAATGCAGAGATAGTAGAGTTAGAGGAAGATAGAGTTTATGAAGATCCTTTTCGGTTAGTCCAGCAACCATTAAAAAACACTTAGAATTAGGAGAGATGGTAAAGACAAAATATGAAAGTAAAATTAAACATAAAGAAAACATTATGCGAATAGTACACCAAAATATCCAAGGTCTTACACAATCAAAAATTAGAGAGTTAAATATAATTCTAGATACTCAACATAAAAAGAATGAACCTATTGACATAATATGTATATCAGAACACTGGAAAACAAATGATGAAATAACTAGTATTACAATTGAAAATTATACCTTGGTTTCTTGTTACTGTAGAAAAACTCATAAGCACGGGGGAGTAGCAATCTTTGTTAGCCATAAATGGATTCAATATGCTGTATCTAAATCAAGTATCACTCAACATAGTACTGAACTTGATTTTGAATGTGCTTGTATTGAACTAAAAATACAATTAAATAAATGCAAAACATGTAATATTATGGTAGTAGCCATCTACAGATCCCCAACTGGACAAATTCAACACTTTTTAGATAAAACTGAACGTATTTTAACTAAATTACAAAAAACAAATAAACAATTAGTAGTACTAGGAGACTTCAATGTGAATGTCTCAGCTGATAGTAAAGACCCTAATAAAGAAATGCTAGCTAATCTTCTTGACTCTTATAACATGATGCTCACCATAAAAGATACAACTAGAATTGATCCACGGTGGCAAACTTCAACGATCATTGATAATATAGCAACTGACACTACATTACCATTCAACTCCCGAGTAATTGACTTTGGAATTGCTGACCACTATGCCCAAGAAATTGCAATACAGTATAATTATATCACTATACACCAAATTATACAGTATAGTTGTAAATGAGAACTCTTTAAATAATCTAGCTGAAAGCTTAGAAGGAGAAAATTGGGAATGTGTAACAGTTTCAGAGACAGCAGATGATAAATATGATGCATTTTCAAATAAATTACTTTACTATTTTAATAAAAATTGCCCACTAAAACAAATACAAAATAAACCATCCTACAAATTGCAAAATTGGATAACTAACGGTATTAAAGTCTCAAGTGCTAATAAAAGGAGCCTTTTATACATTAACTCACAGTTCCCAAATGTGCCATTCCTAAAAACATATATAAAATCATATTTAAAAATTTACAAAAGAGTTCTTAAAAATGCAAAAAGTAACCAAATAAGAGAAACCATATCAACTTCAGACAATAAGTCAAAATCAATTTGGAAAATAATAAATGAAGAAATAAATCGTAAGCCAAAAAAGCCTAATGATAATATAACTCTTCTCAACAATAATACATTAATTAAAGATCCCAACGTAGTAGCCACAACATTGAATAAATATTTTACGAGTGAAGCATCTTACCTGACAAATAATATAAGTACCAGAAATTATCCAAATAATCCAAATCATAATTTCCAAACTTACTTATCAAAGTCAAACAAAAGCCCAATTAACTCCCTATATTTGTATGAAACAAACCCTAAAGAAATAAAAGATATTGTACTTAAATTAAAGCCAAAGCACTCTGCAGGTATTGATGATTTGTCGATTATAGTTATAAAAAAATGTATAAATGAACTAGCTGAACCTTTATCCGACATTTTCAATACTTGCTTTGAAGATGGTGTCTTTCCCAAGGCATTAAAAATATCCAAAATTATACCAATATTAGAAAAGGAAGTAAACTCATTGCAAGTAACTATAGACCTATATCCATCCTTCCAGCTGCCTCAAAAATATTAGAAACTTTGATATTCAATCGAATGATCGCATTCTTCGATGAAAATAATATCATAACAGAGAGACAAAATGGCTTTAGACGAGGCAAATCAAAAGTGACACAATTAGTAGATTTCTAAAAACTATTGTTGAAGCAGTCGACTCAAACATACCAACATTGGGCATATTTTGTGATCTAACAAAAGCGTTTGATTGTGTTGATCACAAAATACTGCTGGACAAGTTAGAGTACTATGGTATACGTGGGAATGCATTGAAACTCTTAACATCTTACCTGACCGACCGACTACAATGCGTAGTACTGACTGATCTTAAGAACAACAAATTTACAAACATTAAATCAGAATTTGAAAAGGTTATTTGTGGAGTTCCACAAGGATCGATCCTTGGGCCCCTATTCTTCATTATCTCTATTAACGACCTACCTGACAATATTGATGATGCCGAGTTGTTTGCTGATGACTTTACTACTAGCGTAACGGCTGCGAATACAGTTTTACTCAAAGAAAAGGGAGAAAAAAGACTTACTGAGTCTATTGAATGGTTTACAATGAACAAACTATTGCTTAATTCTCTAAAAACTAACTTTATCCAGTTCCATTCAATTCAAAAAAAGAAATCACTAAACTTCATACATTGCCTAGCAAATTCAAATGACAAATCAGTTGTAAACTCAGTTGAACAAACAAACTTTCTAGGTCTAACAATAGATAAAAACTTAACATGGCATGCTCACATTAAGATACTGATAAAAAAACTCAGCTCTGCTTGTTTTGCAATTAAAAGCATCAAACATATAAGCAATGTATCAACTGCTAAAGTATGCTACTTTTCTCTATTTGAATCACATCTAAGATATGGGATAGAATTTTGGGGAATGTCAACTCACATTGATAAAGTTTTCATTGTACAAAAACGAGCAATTAGAGCATTATATTCCCTTGGGCAAATGGAGCATTGTAAACCTTACTTTATTGCTCTGAACATTCTTACAGTTCCATGTCTTTACATTCTTAAATCAGTCTTAAGCATTAAGAAAAACATCCAAATCCTTGCAGTTAATGCGAATGTACATACTCACAACACAAGGCAAAAACATGATCTCCATCTTAGCCAATGTTCTACAAACCTTGGCCAGAAAAACTCTGATTATATAAATAAAATTCTCTACAACCTTGTTCCAAAAGAAATCAAAGATATACCTCAATACATTAAATTTAAAAATGAGCTGACAAAATTTTTATTACAAAAAGCTTACTACAGTGTAAATGACTTTATCACATCAACTGACCTACCATAATTTTCAATCAGTTGGTTGTTAAATGTTACAATATTTGAAATTTGGAAATTAATGTTCTTATTCATTTCTCTTTATCCAAGTTAATTAACAATGTAATATTGTAAACTTGCACTGTATCATTGGCTTTTGGTAGTTAGCCTTTATATTACCTAATATGAGAGACAATGTAATGAAAGATGATTATTTGTTAGTGTAGTGTATTTTGTATTATTAGTAGTGTATTTTGTTATTAGTAGATGTACTGTATGTATAGTATTTATACATATACTATTGTGTAAACTTCATTAAGTTTAATAATTGTGTACAACTAAAATGGACTACACGGTGAAAACTGTTGAAACCTGTAACTATTGTTATTTGTTGTTGTCCAAAATAAATTGAATTGAAAAATTGAATTGAATAAATTGAATTGAAATTGAAGATAAAGTTGCCCGTTGCCCAACGAGGAAACTTCTTTCTAATCTTGAGGACAAGTTAGACGAGACTCGGTTGGCACTGATTGACGATGAATTTAATGAAAAACAAGAAGATGATACCGATATACAATTAAGTTACACGTCATTCAACAGAACGGTAATATCGTTAGTAATTAAATTGGCTCTAGGCTTTAGACAACGGCGTCGATACGGAAACGGAATTGCCCGTTGCCCAACGGGGAAACTTCTTTATCGACTCTGCTGTGGCCAGTCATCGTTAGTTGAGTCTCACTTTCGCTAGGGGCGAGCGTGATGGTTTGACAGCGTGTTTTGCTAGCGAGTTTCGCTACTGTATATTATTGGTATACTGTGATATATATATATATATAGTACATCGTGAAGTAAGGGCGGTATAAATATTTTACTTGGTTAAATTAATAAATATATAACTAGGGATGCACACGATAACGGATATTCAATTCAAAAATCAATAATGAAAGCATAATCAAATTGCATGTTTTCTGACAAAACTTGCCCAAGATGCATCATAGGCCTATTACATTTCTTATGATTATGCGGTCCGCCATACAATCGCTATTCAACTCGTGTCTTGTGTGAATAATAATAAGATGTGTGGTCAAGGAGAGTGTAAGATTTAACACTATTTTTAATGAAAAAATTTGGTGTTAAATTTTATTAGATATAGACAGGCTAGGCCTCCCTATAATGATATGGAAATCTTGGACACGCCTGTCCGGTGCTAAAAGTACAGCACCATTTTTACCAACACTATTGATCAATAATGCAGTCACCTTTTCCATAAACTGATAATTTGAATATTATAATGGTACATGCCTACTTTAAACTAGTAGGCCTACAATATTAAACATATGTGAATATTTAAACATATTTTTCATCCAAGACCCTGGCCAACCTATTAAAAGTTAATAACAGCTACCAGTAGCCTACATAACAATATAGCCAAAAGTGTTTAAGTTTAATTAACCCAACCATACTATGCAATATGCCGAGGAGGAGAGATAAGCTGCTTGTGTACCTAGAACCGGTTTGTTCCCCTCCTGCAACACGGCGCGAGGCAGACCGGAGGCGACATCCCATACGATGATGTGACCGGTTGTGTCTGATGAGACGAGGTCAAGCGAAGCCGGATCCGAAGATGTTCTACTAGAACCACAATGCTCCCACAATACCTAACCAAACAGAACAAAATACAGTTTACAATTATTGTAAATTCTCTATTGGACTGTCACTATACACTGCACTTTATTAAATAAATAACAAGATTTTAAACAATATTCTGACGACTTATTGGTCGTCTATAAAATCTTGTTAACAGTTAATAGATTACGTAATTACAACTAAGCCTCATCTGCTCTAAAAGTTTCATCAAATTAATAACATTTTACAATGTTCACACACCTCCAGATTGAAAAGAAATACCCTACTGTCATGCTTGAGTAACGACACTTCGCAAATTATATACGTCACGTCAAAAATATGTGTCAAATGTTGAATATTTGTGTTGAAAATTAATATTAATCTTAATCCGAGAGTAGTCGCGCCCCTGTTTGTAACGTTAGTAGTCGCGCCCGGTCCTTTAGACCGCATTATTTATTATGGGCTAATAACGTTAGGATGACGTTTTGATTACCAATATAAGATAATTTATCATATATGTGACAGCATACATGGTTATATTAATCAATTATCAATCAATTATCAATAAATAATCAATCAAACACAGAATGTTGCAAACCTACAAAAAGGTATAAAAATATGTTTTGAAACACCCTGTAGTTCGAATTATTAGTAAATCAAGACAGTAATATTATGGCAACACTGAATGTTGAAGAATAATTAACCTACAATAACAAAATACATGTCTCATAATAGTGATTGAGTATGTATATTTTTGCCTCCCTTAGTAGTCGCGCAGCGGTCGAAAAGACCAAGCAACTGAACAGGACCTCTTATCTTAGTTGAATTTCTGCAGAACACTGAATCGCGTATTGCACACTGGCTTCAGAAATCTATTTTGGGAAGGTAGGCGGAACTAGACAAGCCATGCATGCGCGCTGTACAAATACCAACTGTTGAAAAAAAAAGTCGGTCTAAAAGACCACACGCGACTACTCTCGGGTTAAATCAGTTAATGAATAAAGTATTATTAATTATAATTGAACAAATAAAATATTCCTGACATTTTTTATCAACTTTCAATCAAACAACTCAACATTCAACTTTTTCAGCCTGTGTTTGTACTAATAACGAGACGAGTGGCATTTATCCTAGCAACCATGTTCCCCCTTCCCCCTCCCTCCTGCCTGCCACTGATAAACAATACCCTACAATGACCTTGAGCCGTTGCCAAGAAGCCCTTGCACAAGGGGTTATCTATCACTAATTACCTTTTACTAAATAATGTGTTATCTAGAGCTGAAGCTGAAGTGAAGGAAAAACAAGTATCGTGTGAGCCCCCGACCCCATCCCTCACTCAACTAACGGCAGCTGGTCCAGGGCAAAGAGTAGGTCTATTTATAATGCAAGTGCAGTTCAGTTTATCAGCCACGTTGAGCAGCTGACAAGTGACATTATCGACACTTGGCTGTAATTGTCACATTGTAGTCCTGCAACTAGTTACTTTCCAGTTTCCAAGTCATAAAAAGATCAGTAGATTAAAGACTCTGGCTCCATTAAATTAGCCCCGTTCAATTGCCTGAATGCACAAAAATATATCACCAATTTTAATTTTTGCAAACTCATTAGAAATTACTTCAGGCTATAATAACTTGAGGACCAATATTTTGGATATAAATCGAGCGCACGATCGTAAATGAAACTGGAAATGTTGATTAAAAAGCGGTTATCACTAATCATTTTATCAATGGTACAACAGGCTGTAGTTTGAATCCTACTGAAAAATGTTTTCTGTTATTTAAACACCCACCCACACACCCAGCAACCACTGTCATCCGCAAAGCAACTGTCATTTTTTGACTATGTAGTCATTAGGGATGTCAATGGTACACGGGTACCCATTACCCGCCTGTTGCCCATGGGTACGGTTCCAATTTTTCATTACCTGTTACCCGTTTTTCATATTTTGTCCAAAGTGGAATTTTTCCATCATAAACACAGATGACAAAGTGTGAGCCACCTTCTAAGTTACCCCTTCTTCATCACACAATCAGCGACCTTCGACTCGTCAGCTACTAAGTATTACCCCCCCGCCCCTCTCTCCCCAACGATGACCATGACCCTGGCCGCCCGACCCGTCAGGAAGTCCTCAATGATCGAAGTGGGCGGCATTGAAGACGAAACTAGTCTGAGCCAGCCTGTGTTTATCCGAGGTTATTGTTATCCCTCGTCGTGCACTCCGAATTCCTACCTTCGTAATACTGAAAAGGAGTCATAACAACGAAAAGCTAATTTGTTTTTTTAACTAATATTTTTGCCCATGACGAAAATCGAACGCTATTACAATAAAAAAATTCTACTGAATTGTGGTGGACGTCATTATACCCCTCCCTCTTATGGCTGATTGCTGTGATTGTAGCAACAACAAGTGTTTACTGTCTTTCAAGTGAGGGTCGTACTTCTTGGAAATTTTGTCCCTGTGAAGTTTATTTCAGCAGATGATTTGGTAGTCAACTACTTGTGTTGTGCATATGCCGCGCTATTCAAGTGTCCAATATTTATTACGTGACATCTTGGATGATATTTGATGTGAAAGATGAGATACTAACAAGAAGTGGAAGATCACTTTGAATGAACTGATATGGAAGTAGTGCGCAGGGAGCGGGGGTACATGCACCAGGATAAAGGAAAGGTTTGACCTTGAGCAACCTACAATCCAATATCGGTTGCATACATGCGTCATTTAAGGAATGTCGTAATCAGTGTTCTTTTCCGCTTGATGTTGCTCCCGTCCCATGAATCGTGTCATATCGTACACTAAAACATGTACGTGCTCTTTTACTTTTACTCATACTTTGCAGCTGCCCATGATTTTCTGAATCATTTGACACCCATGACGATAAATAGAACATTTACTACCCACGGGTAGCCCGGGTATCGATCGTGGGTACTCGGGTACGATAATTTCTGGGTATTGACATCCCTAGTACTAGTAGTCATTCAAGTACCAATTACAAGGTCACCCACTTTCACGATCAAAAATACTGACAAAGCAGAAGCCGCCTTAGCTCTTCTTCCTCGCTCTCAATCACCCCACAACATTACGCAGATGTTTAGGACATAAATATTGGCTTTTTAAATTTTGAAAAGGGGGAAAAACAGTTACTTTTAGTAGTGATATACATGGAGCCTATTACAATGTATGTAAGACAAACATAACATCAAAGAGGTATAATCCCACCAATTTTACTAAAAGTAAATGTAACAACAAACAATACACCCACTTTTTTACTTTTTTACATTTCAGCGACACGTCAAAAAGTGTTATTTATGACGTGTAGGCTATATTTGACACGTCAATAAAATACCTGTTTTCGACGTTGAGTATTATACCTACCTACCAAACCCTGCGTACTGCACTGGCACCGCGGAACCGTTATTGTGGTTTTATTAAGTCTATTATTTGCCTTTCATAATCTCCTAAACAGCTAAACAGAGATATTATAAATTTATTCTATGGATTGATAGTTTTCTCACATTAACGGTTAAGCTATGATCAAGTTTTCTTTTTATGTACCAGTATGAAAAATACTATCAATGTTGAAACTTACCTTGTTGACCATTGATTTGTGCTTATCAAGACATTGGATTGGCTGAATATTCTTTACATCAACAACAACAACTGTATAGTTTGAGCCATATGCTAAGAGACCATGATGACCCCTATGGAAAAAAGTTAGTTTTAGCAAATAGGTACCATATCAAAGTAAGATTTAGACTGACCTCATAATTTAGTTTAGATTTAGTTGTATTGTACAATTATTTCTGCCAGATAACTATCAGTAGTGGCAATATTAAGCCTACCTAAATGCCTACTCCCAAAATTATTTTTAATTCTCCAATCAGAGTCAATCTCAAAACAAATTTGAGAAATGCTTGTTTAACATTAGGCTTGTCATTTGATAATCCATCCCATAAGACCTCGAAATGGTAGATAATTAGTTACTGCATCATTCTGATTAATTATCAATAATTGTACGGCTCACCTGAGAATTTAAATGGGTCATTCTCAAATAAAATGACCCTTGTGCTGTCCCACCTTAATATTATTTTTTTTTAGATCAAGATATTGATTTGCATAAATTTTGGTTGTACATTTTCAGAATACTTATAGTTTTTATTAGATCCATGAATTTTTGCACTTCTATCTTGTAAGGTTGACCTTTAATTCAATGTCGGGTATTGCAAAATGTGTTAAAACCCATGTCCCTATCCTCAAAACCAGAAGTGTTTTTGTAAAATGTTTGACTTTAAGACTAAATTTATTTAGTCTCTAGATTGGAATTAATGCAGAAATAACAGTTAATAACTGTGTGTTAGTGACTTTTTTTAACAATTTACATTATCAAACAATAACTAAGATAGTTTATCATTCTAACTTTGAATCTCACCTACGTTATGGAATAGAATTTTGGGGACACTCAGTAAATGTATATACATTATTTAAATTACAAAAAAAGGCAGTGAGAAACATGTGTGGCCTTAAATCATCTAGTTATGTTAAGGCTCACTGCAAGCCGCTATTCATTAAACACAAAATATTAACCCTCTATTCCCTGTATATTTTGGAGGCAACCTCTCTTGTTAAATGCCTTACACATTCAAATAAACCTTCCTTAAACCATGAAGTACACCAGCACAACACTCGTCATAATAAAGACATTCATTCTACACAGTATAGTACGAAGCTAACTCAAAATAACTCTATGTATATTAATTTTAAACTTTTTAATAAATTGCCAGACCTCATAGCTAATGCAAAAGATCTAATAACATTTCGAAGAAAACTTACAACATTATTGACCCTTAAAGCCTACTACACCATGGAGGAGTTCCTTCAAGACAAAGATCTTGGATTTGACGATAAGAGAGCGATTGAGGCTATTTCAAGTACTGTCGTAGTTTAAATTTAGATAATCAATGTAATGCATTAAATGTTTCATTGTCGGTGCTTAACTTCTAGTCATTCAAAGATGTGAAAATATTGTTTTGTTATCTAGGTCTAGCTGAGTATCTGATTAGTTATATTGTGATCACTGAATTTTATTTTATTTCACTATGTTATTGTTTTTATTATAATAATAATTATTATGATATTGTTATTGTGTAAATCAGGCAACACAATCTTCACTGATTGTCTTGGTTTAACATTTACTTGTATACCTGTACTTGTATAATTGTTTTAACTTGTCTGAATAAAAATTGAATTGAATTGAATTAGTGGAAAGTGTTTGTCCCTAATGTGGCAATCATAATAATGTCATGACTGTTACCATTGTAAAAGAGTTTAAATAATTTTTCAAGAAGGCAGTGGATCAATCTAGAAGAAGAAGAAGAACAGCTCCTGACATGGCATCATGGAAGTTTGGTTTGTTTTGACATGAGAACTCTTTAAAATTGAAAAGTAAACATTTTAACGGTTAGTATTTTAATTCAATGTCGGTAATTATGCCGTACACGGTTTTCCGAGAAAAAAGATGAAAAAATTTACTTACCATATTCCAGTGTGTGTAATTAATGTTCCTTAATTCATTTTCAGGTACCGCATTATGGTTTTTAATTTTGTAAACAATGTTTTTCATCTTTTCACTAGTGGAAATTGAGCCGTCATTTGTGCGTCCACATACTACATCGCCATGTTGATTTGGAAAGCGTGATCTCCTCTGACACGTCTCTACCGCTGCGTACGCAGCGTAAAAAAGTATTTTTGTTTCAAATCGCGACGTTAAAGGTTAAAAAAGGTATTTTTGTTTAAAATAGCGACGTTAAAGGTTAAAAAAGGTATTTTTGTTTAAAATAGCGACGTTAAAGGTTTTGAAGGTTTGTTTTATTAGTACAATTTCTAAAAATACCTTTTTTAACCCTTAACGTCGCTATTTTAAACGCTATTTTAAAAAAAAAAACTTTTTTAACCTTTAACGTCGCTATTTTAAACAAAAATACCTTTTTTAACCTTTAACGTCGCTATTTTAAACAAAAATACTCTCTTACGCTGCGTACGCAGCGGAAGAGACGTAGCGGAGGAGATAGCGCTTTCCAAACCAGTATGGCGGCCTACGTACAGTACGTACAGTGACAGCACAATTTACACAGGTAAAAAGACGAAAAACATTAGTAACAGTGAAAAGATCGTAATGCGGTAGCTGAAAATGAATTAGGGACTATCAATTACACATACTGTGAAAAGCTGGAAACATTTTATGCATTTTTTCTCGGAAAACCGTGTACGGCATAATTACCTCAATGTCATGAATGTTACCAAGATAAAACAATTTAATTTGTATTTAATATTTTATTTAACAATTGAGTTAAGTTACAATCAAGTTCCAGCTCATAGCAAACATAACCCTACTTTTTAAAATGGGATTGTTAACAGCTAATGAATTAATGAAGTTGAAATGTCATGCATGTTACTTGTCAGGTATGTTACTTTCAAAAAGTAACATTACCAAGGGCATCGTGGATTACTGCATTAATTTCCTGCAACTGTAGATGTGTTTTGAAGGGAGAGGTTGTAATTCATTGCCATACTCAAAAGTAACAAAACACTTGTTTTTATTGATTTTCAGTGATCACTTGTCAAGAATGTTACTTTTTGTCAAGACCGTTACCCGTAGTGTCTCTTTACTTTAAACTCAACACAAACTTGTTGGATTAGATGGATTTTATCTTTAGGTTGACTGATTTGTACACTAACAAGCAACATGATCTTAGAAAAAAATTATTACTGTTAGAAAAGTAACTTTTTTGTCAAGACTGTTACTTTTTGTCAACACCGTTATACCCGAGCTAATTATTAAATTAAGTCATATTTAAAGTTTAAAATAACTGAATCACATTTTTAATCTTATTTATAATATTAATACTTCATTGCTAACAGTGATCTTGATAAAATTTGATTTGCCATTTGTCCATTATTAGTAAGTTACCAGGTTTTGAAATTTGAGTAACATTCTTGACATTTTGGTATTATAAAAAGTGATTAAAATAAAAATGTATATTTTATTGAATGTATTAGTTTTGTGTGATAATGTAACTAAAACTATTGTGCACATGAATATAGATTTAATAAATAACTTCTTACATCAATTGTCACTTTTATGTCCGGTAACAGTCATGACATTTTCGTACACTTGGATTGATGAAAATGCTTGTATGTAAAAAATTTTGTTTTTTAGATAAACCCTTTTAGGGCTGTAAGAACAAATTATTGGATAATGTATTGTTAAAGGAGGCATCCAATTTTATGTTATAATTTTTTCTTGCAAGCATTTTTTTCAATATGGTCATTACGTTTGAGAATGACCCAAATACTTATATACTTTTTGTTTTGTGACTATCTTCCCTCACTGTACACTAGCAAAGCTGATGCTCATAGGCCATAGCTAATAAACCTTTTCTCCTCAAGATTTCAAATTTATGAATTATTCTACAATCTTCTACCCTTTTCCACAGCCATAGGTGTGTGAGGAAAGGGAGGTAAGTCGATAATTAAAGTTTTCTCTTTCTTTGTATGTTTAGTGAAATTAATCTAATATTATTATTTTAAAACAATATTGACTTTTAAGCATCTGAGAATTTCACCCCAGCCCCAATACAATGCATGCATGATAAAATTACAAGTGTTGCTTTATTTTTGGCCAGGGGTCAGAAAATAATTTCTAGTGAGGTCTGGATACTCTTGAAAATGATATTTGTGTTTCTGTTCAAATGTTTCTGGTATAGGTAGGCCTACTGTAGTATCAAATTTGGATACCCTGAAAAAATATTGTTTTTTATATGTTTTTTTGGTCTGTTTGCTCTCTACCGGAGAACGGTTACTCCTTATTCCGAGTATCAGGATGGTATTCTCAGAGGACACGTGAAACCCTTGAACTTGGATATATGCTACGATTTTGGGAACAGCCAAAGAAATATTTCTTATGAAAATCGCACTATTACGATTCAAATGTTCATAACAAATGTGTTCTTAAAAATAAAAGACCAAACGTTACAAAGATAAAATCATGGAGGCAAGTTTGAACGCAAATTACAAATCAACAACAGTAGGCATATAGCATGCATATATATGCATATATTATGGCTTATATTAACCAATCAAACATAACAGTTTGCTAACCTTCTGTAAAACTCAAGCTTTAAATAGTCAATATGTTTACATACCAATCGATGGCTCCTTGGTTTTGTACATTAGCTGGTCCTGTGATGGTTCTTGCAGCCACACGTGGAATGTGTATTACCACTGGCTTTGGTTGCTCTACAGGTTCTTCAACAGATGGCATCCGTTCCAATGTGAGTTCTCCACGACCAAGTTCTTCCACATTGCTCATTATGATGAGTGTTTTTTGAGTTAAAGCTCTCTAGGCATATATATTTCTTTGATAAGTTGCCCACTATTAACTATAATCTGAAAAAATAAAAAAATGCGATTGAGCATATGTCACCACAGGACATTAAGAGCAGTGGCGGCTTTTGCCTCCAATATCAGGTGTGCAATTTCCAAAAGGTAGGTTGCGTGGGATAGCTGGGGTCTGGGGCAAAGCCCCAGCCGGCGGAGGCAAATTTGCCGAAATCTAAAATTATTTTGGGGGTCTGTTAATTTTAATGCCTAAAACGAGTTCTAAGGTGAAGTTGTATTCTAAATAACGGTGAAATATGCAGCTAAAACAACCTAATTTTATTAATGCACAAGGTAAGTTCTCACTTTACTTTAACCGGATGTGGATTCGGGTCATTTCTAGAGCAAAATAAAAGTATTTTTTTGTAGTTTTGTACGATTTTAAATATTTAATAACTAGATACATACTATTACTACACATTGTATTTATCGGTACGTTGAGTTACAGACGAAGACTCCGATTGCCCTCTACCATTGTTTTAAAGTAATCGATAACTTTGTCAATATCAACTGTACGGCAGAGACGTTGTTCCACATTCATTGACAGCAGTGCTTCTAGACGATCCTGGCACATTGTGGTTCTTAATTTACTCTTGACCAGATTTAATTTTGAAAATGTTCTTTCTACCCCTGCCGAAGTTACGGGTAGAGTAAGAAACACGCGTAGAACATCTATGAGAGCGTTGTACTAGCAGTCAAGTGATTTTACACTTTCTATTAGTTGGGTGATTGTTGGTTTGATCATTTTCCACACAGGCTCGCCAGCCAAACGTGTCTATTTCCCGCTTACTGCCTAATTTTGGGTTTGTAAACCCATAACCTAGAAGATAGCTTACATATTCGGCATTGATAAATGTAAATCCTGGAGGGAGACAAGAAGGACCAAGGGTGAGTTAAAAGGCTTCAATCAAAATACCTGCCGCCAAAGCATAGGATAGCCTAGCCTAGGCGGTACTTTTAATTTTCGGTTGGGACCGGCTAACTTTTCAACACTGTCTTCGGATAGGAAAAGTAGGTAGGCCCTACTTGGGGGAGTGGGGGGCGGAGCACGTAATGATAATAATAATAATAATAATAAAAATAAAAATAAAAAATAATAATAATAATAATAATAATAATAGTAATGAATATATGGTTTTTAAGCATAAGCCCGCTTGAAAGACATAGTTATTGATCCATAGCAGTTGTCGAAAAAGAAAACCCCAGTCGTGGCAAACCTTTTCGACAACTGCTATGGATCAATAATAATAATAATAATAATAATAATAATAATAATAATAATAATAATAATAATAATAATAATTATAATAATATATTATATTCATCATAACTCAGTTCCAACTATGTCGGGTTGAGTGGTGGTTTTCCACCATTATCAAGGGCATGAAACTGTAGATACTAAGCTTGCCAGACTTAGTGTTTCTTCCACATCATCCAACTCCTTCTTCTCCACCAATTTACTCCACTCTCTTCTGTCCTCCCACAGCTTTACTCTTGCCACATGCTCCCACACTTCATTCGTTTTCCAACGTCTTCTTGAATAATCTTTCCCATTTTTCTCTGGCCTTCCTACTCTTCTTTTCCCCTCCTCTGCCGCTTCAAATTCTCGTCTTGGAATCCTCTCCCTGCCCATCCTTTTCATATGTCCAAACCATCTTAGACGTTCTCTTCCTAGCTTAAACTTCAATCTCTCCAATCCCAGTTCTTTCCTTATTTCATTACTTCTTATCTTGTCCATCTTTGTAACTCACTTCATTTCTGCTGCTTCCAGCTGACTCTCTTCTTTTGTTCCCACTGCCCATGTTACTGCCCCATATGTTAATATAGGTACAAAATATGCCTTATACAGCAAAATTTTACATTTTTGTGGGAACAACTCATTCCATAGTAACTTTCTCACCAATTGATAAAACCCTTCTGCTTTTTGCACTCTAGATGACACTTCCCTACACACTTTTGCATCTTTTGTCAATATACTTCCCAAATATTTAAATTCTTCTTTTTCTTCTAAGACTTCTCCACGTAGTACAATATTTTCTATGTCTCTAGGCCTGCCCTTTGTCTTCTTTTGCATACGCAAACATTCACTCTTTTTCTGATTGATTTTTAGACCAAACTCTGTAGTAACTTCGTTCCATCTGTCCACCTTCTCCTGCACTTCTCTGGCACTCTCACCCCAAATCAACACATCGTCCGCAAACACTAATGTTCTTGTGTCCCTTCCATCTGTATTTGGTTCCGCTCTTCTTATAATTTCATCCATTACAACAGTAAAGAGTGTTGGAGATAACACACTACCTTGTCGCAAGCCCTCATTCACTTGAAACCATTCTGATCTACCCATATCTGTCTGTACACAACTTTCACTCTTATGATATGTACTTTGTATCCTGTCTATTAAACCTCTTCCCACTCCTTTTATCTCTAGACACTCCCATACTTTCTCTCTAGGCAGGCGATCGTATGCCTTCTCCAGATCCAAAAACACAATGTGCATTTCTTTCCCATTTTGCCATCTCCCCTCCATTGTCTGTCTTATAGCAAATATGGGATCAATAGTAGACCGTCCACTTCTGAACCCATATTGTTCTTCTCTTAGATCTGTGTCATATACCTCCTTCAGTAATAATATAATAATATAATAAAAAAAAAATAATAATAATAATAATAATAAAAATAATTGAAGAGAAATTATAACATTGACGGGATGTTTCGTCGCGTCGTGGTGGTGAATAATTTACATTATTCCTTACTTCCCGACGTAGCGTCATCACTGTGGATGACATAATAATAATAATAATAATAATGAATATAGGCCTAAGGTTTTTAAGCATAAGCCCGATTTAAGGACATTGGGTTCGAACCCCAGTCGGGGCAAACTTTTACTGACACTGCTATAATGAATCAATAATAATAATAATGATATTTGTAAAATATACGTGCTTTGCCCCCCCTTCCTCACTACACCTAACCTACTTTTCCCCTAACATCATAACATGACAAGTTGGCCGGTACCAACCGAAAAAGTACCGCCTAGCTTCAATAGGTTTGTTTGGTTTAATACACGAACCTACACTTTACACTTTTGTAGCATAGGCTCACAAAGTCTAAAAAGCGTTTTCGTATTAAGTGTAGATAGTGTAAGTGTAGCCGTTTGGTCTGAGTTCGTGTAGGGCCTAGTGTAAAGTGTAGCATTCAGTGGCGTAACTCAAAATGGCGGGGTCCGTGGCCAAGTTGGATTTCGGGGCCCCCACCTCCGAGACAAAGTTACTTACACGTTATAGCCGCCAGCCGGCGGAGCCATTTTTGAATGAAAATTTAGGCTACATTATAAATTATAGGCCTAATGTAGCCTAAATTAATTAATTAAATTATAATTTATAATATTTGATGGCCTAAAATGCATTTCAAGGTGACTTTGTATCTCAAATGTCAAATTATACACTAAGCGTCTCACCCGCACCGGTACCAGCCTCAGCCTGTTGAGAAGTGCTGGGCACTGATTGTTCCGCCTGAACCTGATTAGTTAGGGCTACTTGTATTTTGCGGTCACTAACACTCTTTTTTGGATGAGCGAAGCAAAGACTTCAATTTCACTGACCCCCAAAAATTTAGCTCGGGTGTTTTTTTTTGTTTTTTTTGTCTGTTTGTTCGCTCTCTACCGGGCAAACGGCATAAGCGATCTTGATGAAAATTTGAGGGGACCTTCGAAATCTCTGAACTTAGACTTGCTACGTTTTTGGGTACGATCGAAGAAATATTTCTCATGAATATCGTACTTTTACGTATTTTTCCGATTTTTAGCGCAATATTTTCGTGACATTTGGGCCGATTCTGACCAAACGGGTGGGGCTACAACGTTCATATTTCACATGGACATTAATGTTATGGTGATGTATTGCTTTTTGAAAGAAAAAGTTGAAAAAGTTAGCCAGAATCCATAGAATAAAGGTTTTAATCTCAGTTTTTTTAGGTTTATAATGACAATTTACAAGTAACAATAGAAACTTGACAACAATCACCTACTGTAACAGACCGCTTTGCCCTCTGCCCTAAATAAAATTTTTATTAATTAATTAACATAATAATATGTAAATTAATTAGCCAATGAGTTTGTGATCATCTTCAATGATAGTTTATTGTCAATATAATATTGTTTCAATAAGGTAAAATAAGCCTATGAGCTAGGAATTGTGTCCGAAACAGGGGCATAATTCTTGCTGGGTTAAAATTCACTTGACCTTGGCTGGTAAGAGAGCTGGTTTGGCGATGTTTCGGATGAAACTTTGTCAGCCCAGTTCTCAGAATCCAGCGATTTCGATTCGATTCCAAGCGGGAGATTCGTATGCACCAATGAGGTGGCTGTGTGCGAAGTAAATGTGACAAGCAAGGGTTGCGTATGTTGCAACACTGTGCACTTGTTCCGTTAGAAATCTCTGTGTACGACTAGCGGCGACAATCTGGATTAGGCATTGATGCTATCGGGGATTGGTTCAGGCGGCGAGACGCCGAGCGCTGACCAATCAGAGATGAGTATTGTCCAGCAGTGCGGCGCAACCTGTTGTTTGCGATGTCGAGGGAAGCGAGCCGACCTCGAGAGCGAACGGGGCTCGCTCACTAGCGTTTGGTATCCAAGAGTGAATACAGGTGCTTTACCTAAGTGCGCGTTGCGACACAGTCCGAGTGATAAATTCGCGTAATAAGCCAGGATGGCAGTGTTTGTCGAGTGAGAGAGAGGGACAGAGGAAAGTCTGTAAGTTTGATCTAGACACTTTTAACCATTTATATCGAAAAATAGCGGAGATTTGAGGGGGAAAGAGTATCTATCACGCCATATGGTCGCCCCAAGCCGCACACCATGACGACCACGCTATTCCTCTGATTTCCTCTTTAACCATCTAGGCCATACCTAAACCTGTCAAAATTCATTCCTTTCGGAAACCAAGTTACAAACCAAGCAAAGAAACCCGAAATTTCGATGAGTAATCGAAATTCCTTTCAACCCGACCACGTGGAGACACGAGGAGGTCCTAGGAACCTAGCAACCCATATCTAGTAGGCCCACCTCATACTGAGGGTTTTCCGACGTTGCTTTTCCTGCAAATCCTTACGACGCCGACACGACGATCGTTAGCACCGTTGGATCGCCCACGCGAGCCAGTGCGTGAGGCAGAGGGAAGTGCCGGATAGATCGCTATCTGATGAGCAGTTCGGAGAGTCCAGCTTACACATAGAGGTATTCGACGCCGACGCGCAACCGGTCCGCCTCCCAAACCAGGGGACACCGACGCAGGTTTCCGCTTCAAGCCAACTTTTCCCTCCCCCACCAATGCTTCGTAATACGTGTGCATCTACGCGTCATCCACACCAACCATGAGGTCTACGAAAGGACATACAGTGTTGAGTACCAAATTCATGCAATAATTTTAAGACCATCTCAACTGTATTACTATTTTAATTTTCATTTAAAGGGGGTATTTACCAATGCATTGGATCCAAACTTAAAATCACTTTTGTTAATCATGTTATTGTTGTGTAACCTGTTTGCTGAAACAAATTATATCACGGAATTCCAATCTTTAACAGTGTACGAGTGAATCACCCAGGATGTCCCTCGTCATATCACTTTCAACCTCCTTTATTTATCAGGCCATCAGCCGACCCATAAGTTTAGAACAAAGTAACTTATTTGATAACTAGGCTAAGCAGGTGTACCAGCGATCCACCACGCACAGCAGCCGCAGCCAGCCGCACGCATCTCTCTAGGAGACCCAGGGGTCCGGTGAGCCTAGTGTGTACCAAGTGGTATGGGAATACCCTGCGGGACACACATGGTAGGCTAATTGGTAACTTGTCATTGCATTGGCTATTTATTGTTATTAAATTGTGTCAGGACAATCTCTCTTCAATATCATCATTATCAATCGCTTTGCAGCTAATGAGCAGAGCAACTTGTAATAATAATCAATTGTTATTACTGGCGCCCAATAACCGAGCAGAGAGTGATAGGATTTTAGCAATTAAGGAGACTCAAAAGCATTAAAGTAGGTACTTTTGTCCAGAGTATTTAGAGCCCGACAGTTATACTACAATGCATTCAAAAAGTACTTGCAAAGGAAAAGTGGTCCTACGCAAACTAAAAACTTACAAAAAAGCTCATCCATCAACGCGGCGGGACTTTTAAGCGTTTTCCTAGTTAAAAACGAGAATGTGATCGATTGTTACATTGTAAAAGCGCACTGTAAAATCACTAAACACTCGAAAAAAATGAAAAGCGTCAACATAAACAAGCGCGCCCACGATCTTACAATTAAGGAGCTCGGGTCCGACAACCGTTTGCTTCCTTCCAGAGCTTTGAACTTGAAACTTGAGGGTAGAAATGAGATTTTAAGTGTGCAACCGGATATTGCTTATAATTAGGTAATTCTAAATGCTTTATTGCCACAATTTATTTGAAACTCGAAAATACGCACGTTTTCTTCTGAGCAGGTCGCCGACAAAAGCCTCATATAACTCAAAATGGACTTATAATTTACAACTAAATAGGTCATAACCTATCCAGAAGCACGAAAATATCGTAAAACTACTGCATTGTATTTTTAGAAGGGAATGGAATGAATGGGTGGTTGTCTGTGTCGGTCCATTGATAAACAAGGGATTGGTTGACCGAGGTCGCGCTAATGGGCTCTGCCACCGGACCCTAACAAGCTCAATTTTATATTTATATAATTATAATAATTTTATATACTTAATATAAACAAGACTGTAGCCGTTGCTTTTGCCACAAAGGGGGAGCAACCCCACCTGGAGGCCCCGGTCGAGGTCTCCACGGACGCCAAGTTTTTGGGTCTAATCATCGACTACAGGCTAAAGTGGAGTAGTCACATCGACTCACTATGTAAGAAGCTAAGCACAGCATGTTTCAGCATAAAAATCCTAATGAGACAATGCACCGTGAAAACGGTGAAAACTGCATACTTTGCTCTTCTCCAGTCCCATCTCCAATACGGAGTGCTGTTTTGGGGTGGTGCCTCCGAAAGTATAAGGGTGTTCCGACTTCAAAAGCGAGCAATCCGATACATAGCTGCACTACAACCAACAGAATCTTGTTGAGCAGCCTTCAAAACTCTTGGCATCATGACACTTCCTGGTATTCATATTAAGGCCTTGGCCCTGTTCATTAGGGACAATCCCTTGCTGACGGTCACAGGAGCTGACGTTCATAACCATGATACAAGAACTGCAGGGAAAATATTCGTCGGGCGGCACAGGCTAAAGAAGCTGGACAAAACCCCACTCCACTTGGGTGTAAAAGTAACAAACTGTCTTCCAAGTGAGATCACACAGGCTCCGACGCGAGATGCTTTTAAACGAAAGCTGAACGATTTTCTCGTTGACAAGGTCTTCTATAGTACCACTGACTTTATTTCAACATATTCTTAACAAACTTTTAAAAATTGACTTATTTTCAATATGTATTCGGAAGCCTTGAGTGCTACCACATGAATCTGTAAGAAATGCTTTTGAATAAATAAATAAATAAATAAATAAATAAATAAATAAAATAAAATAAAAATTTATGACATTTTATTACCGTCTTCGAAGCGCGTTTCACTGTCAACACGTGTCTATCCCATACCGGTTGGAGGCCTGGATTTTGTATTTTTGCGAGTGGATTACTGACTCTGACTCACAACTGGTAAATTTCCACTCTCAAATTGCGAGCTTGCGAGTGGAATTTTCGATGCTTGAAATTACAAATCGGTGGTGGTCGCGGGACCCGTAAGCATCGCTTACCTTGCACCATAGGGAGTTACGCCACTGGTAGCATAAATTTCTACACAAGCTCTTGGAAATCACCCGTAGAGTGTAGGTGTAGAAATTGAGGCGCAAAATTTGAAGAGAAACAGATGAAAATATGACGAAAGACACAATTCTTGCAATGACAACCAATATAACTCCCAAAATCAATTCATTAGAAACCGATTTGGAGTATTTTTTATGGGCAGGGTACTCTAACCTCAAAAAGGATAACCACTAGGCCTAATTAAGTTTTATGTTCCAAACAACTTTTTATCATCTGATATGGACTACGTATATCACGCACGCCAAAGCGCCTTGGTTGAAATCGCCTTCAACGAATTCGATTTGGGATCGGCCCATATATCACGCCACTACAAAGCGCGTTCTTCCAAGTCGGTTGCAGAGTGCAGAGTCCACATAAGCTCAAGGCGAATTGGTTCCTTCCAAGTCGATTCTAAAAGCGAGTTGAACGGAAGCGCTTCGAGGCAAATTCAACGCATATATCACAGTCTGCAATCAGCTGGAATCGAACCAAGGCGATTTCAACTATGGTGCTTTGAACGTGCGTGATATAAGTAGTCATGGTCTGATATTAGACCTATACGATTAATTTGACTCATTTAGTGCCTTCAACATGTAGGCCTAGGCCTAGGCTAGCCCTACTGTTTGTTTGACAGTTCAATGTGGGGAATCTAGGCCCTAGTGCTAGGCCTAGCTCTAGGCCTAGGCCAATGTGGGGAATCTAGGCCCTAGGCAAAGATTATGAAGGCCTTTATAATCTTTGCCCTAGGCTTTGTGTATCCAATTGCAATGTCCTAGCTAGGCCTAGCTTAAAAAACGTTTGGTTATCCTGGGTAAAGTGTAGTGTAGGGCCTAATTTGATTTGAAGGCCTAGGCCTAGGCTAGGCCTACACCTACACTAGGCTAGGCCTAGCCTAGGCCTAGGGCCTAAGCTTTGTGTATCCAATCCTGCCCCTACCTACCCCTACACTAGGCCTAGGTAGTCTACATCTAGACACAAGCTGTAGCCCAAAGACTACGGATACGAATAGCCCTAGCAAATGAGTTATATGAATGATTGATCGATACCTACACAAAGAATTTCCTTGTATATTAGATTCGGCCTTGTTGGGCGCGTTAATCTGTGCAAGTGCAAGTGTCATTTCACAGCTGACCTGTTGGCTGTTGCTTACATAGCGTAAACTATGGCGTAAACAACCAAAGCTAGGCCTACCAACAGAGGAAAGTATTTTGAATTTATTTATCTATTCAATCATCACCATCAGCGCTATGTTTTGACATATTATTCTTTAAAATATATGATCTATATATCTTTAAAAACATAATTAAAAATAAGCGTAGGCCCTAGGCATTGTATTAAAGACGAAAAATCGTAGAAGACCCTACACCCAAGGCCTATGTAATTATTTTGTGACGAAGTTGGTAAAACGTCCCAAAGGGTTCCCCGCATTGATCTTCCCTGCCCCCTGGGTTCAGCTTAGAGTTTTCAAGCATGCTGCAAGTAAAATTTAACGTGTATGCAAATAATTCATTAAAATGTTAGAACACTAGGAACATGCAACAAATGTTTTTGGGCTTCAATTTTGTTCCGGGTTACATAGTTTCAAAGTTTAAGGTGGAGGCGGAAACCTCGATGGTTGCGGTGGCCCCAAGCAAATTTTTCGCGTGCCCGAAGACACAAATTTCTGAGAGACAAGTCACTTGAGCGGCTACATAACCCAAATTTTAGAAATCAACCCGCGCCATCAGGTTAGCTTTTCTTGGGCGCTTGAGGCTGACATGCCCTATCGCTCCCCGATCCGCATAATAAAATAATTTTTTTTTGATTTTTTTTGGCAAAGTTATTTTTAGCCCACTACTCTAGTTGCCCAAAGCTGCCCGGCCGCCCCCCCCCCCCCCCCCCCCCCACCCCCGTGGGCATGTTAAATTTTAAAGTTTTGTGCCCCCAAAATCCAAAAACAACTCCCCCGCTGCTTGCTTGCTCTTGGCCCGGCCAAGACCTCGCTGTTTTTTGTTTAATTTTGAATAAGATAACGACTAACGAAAAAACAAGTGCAATCTCTTCATTATCATTAAAAAAATTTAAAAAAAAAAAAAAAAAATTTTTTGGGGGGTCGGGCTCCTTGAAAAAGGAGTCCTCCGATAAAGGGTCGGGGAGGGTCGGGTACCCGGTACCCTGTCTCCCACTATGGACAGTTTTTTTATGTAGGTAGGGGGCCAGGCCTCTTTTAAAAATTTTAAAATAGCGACGTTAAAGGTTTTGTAGGTAGGCTACCTACAGTCCTAGGCCTACACATAAAAAAAAGGCAGAGGATATTCTTACGGCATACCGTAATAATTAGGCCTACTAGAAATTATTCTTACGGTATGTGTTTTCATTGGTTGTCTCATCACGTGACTCATCAACAGGCGCGCCGTAAGAATAGTGTATAGTAATTCTTACGGTCTATGCCTACTATGACCATGCACTAGGCTAGGGCCGGCCTAACGTCGCTATTTTAAATCTAAAGTACCTACCTACAAAACCTTTAACGTCGCTATTTTAAATCTAAAGTACCTACAAAACCTTTAACGTCACTATTTTAAATCTAAAGTAGGCCTAGCCCTACCTACTGATCAAAAACTGGGCATACCAAACGAAAAAGTTCGCTCCATGCCGTAAGAATAGTGTGTTGTAATTCTTACGGCATGCCGTAAGAATATCCACTCCGTAAAAAAAAACTGTCCATACCAACCGAAAGAGTACCGCCCCTAGTTGCTGTTTATTTTGTGGCTAGGCCTAGCCTAGGCATGGCTTGGGCAACTTTGCGAGCCTTTCTCTCCTAGGCTTTGGCTAGGTAGGCTAGCCTACACAACATACAATAGGGCCTAGGCCTAGCTGCACTTTAGATGAAAGTGCCTTGGTTCCAATCCAGCCGGTTGCAGACTGATAGGGCTAGGCTACATGTTGAATTTGCCTCTAAGCGCTTCCGATCAATTCACTTTTGGAAGCGACTTTGAGGGAACCAAACCGGAACTTTTTCGGCTGGTATGGACCGGTTTTACAAAACTACTTGCGTTAGGTTAGCCGAACTAGGTAACTAAAAGTAAACAATCAAGAATACAATTTAAAACCATACAAATACGTTACAAAACATTAAATACATGAACAAGTAGGGCTACTATAGGCTACGTACAATTAAAAAAAACAAGAAAACTTGAATAACAAAACTATAAATATATCAAATGGTCCAGCATTAATAATAAATAAATAAATAAATTGTGTTTAGAGTCTACCCACTCAGTTATATAACTGATTTTCAGTGGGGGACATTAAACCAAAGCGACTAAGCCAACCCTGTAGGCGCATGCGTTGTTGGCCTACTGGACAGTGCTGGCGTAGAGCCAGCAGGAAACAGAATCCAGCCGTACACTTATGGTGCGTGTGCATACACGGCTTTAGCTAGATCGCAATCGGCTCGAAGAAAGTACTCGTAGTGTGTGTGATGGGTGTGAGCAGATCCCACTTAGGCCTACTATTTTTATTTGGGCTAGGCAATAACATCAATATTTCAAAATACAATATCGATATGTAGGCCTAGGCCTATGTGGGAATATTTTCGATATCAATATTTGGCTTCATATCAAAATTTATACAAAAACATACTAAAATTCGTAATTTTGGTGGAGGTGCCGGGTAGGTAGTCAAAATTGATTAATCCTGGCTGGTACATATAGCGGAGGTGCCGGGTCATACATCGCGATTGTGAGATAATAAAAATCGTGATACCTTAAATCCTGATCCATTTTTTTGGGGGGGGGATTAATTTTTTTTACAAACAATTTAATACAACCTTAATACCGGTAGGGTACCTATCGTAATCGTATCAAAGATTTTCGTGTGATATCGATAGTTGAATGATATGTCAATGTCATAGCCCAGCCCTAATTTTTATGATGACGATTTCAACCGAAGCGCTTTGATGTGCATAGGCCTAGATAGCATTGAGCACATGTAGAATATTATCCCCCACAAATACAAAAATTTGTAAAAAAAAAAAAAAACGGCAGCCATCTCTCCTTCAAAAGTCTTCCGACTGTGAATGCTGTGAGATATAGAAGTTGTGCCAAGCTTTTCATTCTTTCTCCCTAATTTCGCATTGAAAAGAAGTAAGATCATTTCGCCTGTTGACGAGCGCCAAGCCAACCATTTTTGTGGTAAAAAAGTAAAAATTTTAAACTCAAAATCATAAAAAAATGCTTGGCCATTAAATTTGGTTTATTACGAGAACTGTAAAAAGTCATTGGCCAAGCAATTTTTTTTATGATTTTGAGTTTAAAATTTTTACTTTTTTTAGGCCTACCACGAAAATGGTTGGCTTGGCGCTCGTCAACAGGCGAAATGATCTTACTTCTTTTCAATGCGAAACTAGGGAAAAAGAATGAAAAGCTTGGCTCAACTTCTATATCTCACAGCATTCACAACTTTTGAAGGAGAGCTTGGCTGCCGTTTTTTACAAATTTTTGTATTTGTGGGGGATATTACATATCTTTTTGCTGTTTGTTTCCCATCAAGGCGTGAATGATGGACTTTGAATGATTAAATTTGTTAAGTTGAGAGTTGTTTTTTACTTTTTGGGCCCACGGTCCCCCAAATTTGCCCCCTTGTGTTTTGGGCGCTAGATATTTATAATGGTTAAGAGCATGTTTAATTTCAAGTTTGTACAAATTACTACGCCTGAGTAATCACGAGTTTTGATTTTCATTTTGATTTTCCCCGGTCCCTATTGCCCAGTTTTGGTTTTGAAAGCTAAAGTGATTGCGCATGAGGGACATCTAAGTGTGATCTAAGTTTCAGAGTTCTAAGATTTACAGCTTTCTCTGTATATAGGCCCTAGCGTCTTAAATTCATAAGAGTACGGAATTACCTAGCTTTTGATAATTTTGATTTTCTCCAGTACCCGTTACCCAATTTTGCTTTCCATATTCAAAAGTAGGCCTAGGTAATAAAGAATGATAGATATCGAAGTGTATTCCACGTTTGAAACTTCTCAGTCATAGCGTTTTCTTTGAATGATTTATATTTTTAAGTTCAGACTTTGTTTTTTGACATTTTTGGGCTCACGGTCTCCTCAAATTTAGTCCCTTGTGTTTTGGATGCTAGATATTTATAATGGTTAAGAACATGTTTAGTTTCAAGTTTGTACAAATTACCACGCCCTAGTACTAATTACGTGTTTTGATTATCATCCAAATTTTGATTTTCTCCGGTCCCTGTTACACGATTTTGGGTTTTGAAAGCAAAAGGCAATGCATCTGAGGCAGGCCTACATCTAAGTGTGGTCCAAGTTTCAAAGTTCTAAGATTTACCGTTTTCTCTGTAGGGCTCAATCAATATAGGCCTAGCTCCGCGGAGAATTAGTTGGCTAGCTAGCCAGCCAGCCGGAAGGTTTTCGACGATGTTGAGAGCCTTTTTTAACACGGAACGGGTTATCGGATCGGGTTGATTTTTTTTTTGTAGGTCATGGACCACATATCAGGTCATATACCGAGTTTCAAGATTGTAAATCTTTCGGGGCGGCGTGTGCAGATAGCTGAAACCCCCCCAACTCTGGTAGCTGTATACAGGGCCGCGAGTTCGTCGTCGCCTAAGCAGTCGCATGCGCTTGGCTGCGGGCGACGGTCATACTCCTTGCCCTAGATCAGTTGTAGACCAACATTCACAACTTAGTGAGGCCTACAGGTAGCATCTACTTAACTGACATTTAAAACCAATGGCAACAGGAGAAGCATTTCATTTACTTTCCTAGGCCTTACATGTTTACTTATGAAAAGTTTTTTATTGTAGTTTCTTCTTTTGTTGAGGTGTTACCTGTTTGAGGAAATAGCCAAAACTACTTCATCAAGTGAAGTAGCTCAGTTGGAAGCAAAGGCAGAAGATGAAGAACATAACAGGTGCATGAAAGAAAACGAGACATGGAATGCTCAAATAGCTTTATTGAGAGATGCCCGCCTGATTGCTCAGTCTGCGGACGCCAAAGAAAACATCTTGAATCGAATTATAGCACGGGAACAACTTGAGCAAGAACAGCTTGAAAAGGTTGAGCAGATTGTTCGAGAAGAGAAGGTTAGTAAATTAAGTTACCTTACCTAATACCTAGGCTATATTACCGATGGTCAATCAATGCTGTAAACTGGTGAGTTATGCCGATATGGCTTAAATTTGTTGCGGCGTAAAACGCACGAATGCGGTTGCAATGGCAGTTGTTAACAATGTGTTCTAGAAACAGAGTCATAGTACTAGTCTAAGGAATGCCTTTATTCATAGCCTGCCATACAGATTTAGACTGAATTATTATTTTATAAGACTACGACTAGTAGTAGGGTCTATGTCTTGTGTTTTCGTTTTCATCATGTTAAGACTCATGCTGGTTAGAAACGAATAGCCCTACCTACTATAGGCCTACCCAGAAAGTTTAGTGAACCTACCCTGGCACCTCATGCAGAAGGTAGGCCTACTTCAGTTAGGGGAGCCTACCTATTATGTTCTTATTATTGTCTTGACAGGACGTACTAACCGACAGCATTACATAATGAGAAATTTCTACACAGCAGGCCTAACCTATCAGAATTCAGACTAGAAGCAGAAAACAACAGAGCTACCAACCATTTGCCCAATCCTCCTGCAGTGCCAACATACGAAGCGTATGCTGCTTGCTACAGCCACAAGGGGGCTTGGATAACAGTTGTGGATTGTTTCCTGTTTTATTGGCCTTTCATTAGTGTGTACTTGATCTGTTTCAGATGAAAGCCCAGACTTTCATTACAGCTGATAACATCGACAAAGCTATTGAGGAAGCATTAGCAAATCCTGTGGACCCTAACTTTGCAATTGATTTAGAGGGCAATATATACCATGGGAGATATACACGACCTGAAAAAATCCCAGAGAAAGAGAAGAAGATTCAGGCTTCTTCCTCTTAGATTCCCAATTTCACAAAAATCTACTGAAGAAGCTCAGTGGGTTACATAAACAATAGAATAAACAATAAGACATAACAGTGATTTCTAGTGAAAACTGCATTTCTTAGATGTGTTTAGACTTAACAGTTTGATCTGTAGTGTAAGTGTGTCACTATTATAAAGGGCATAGCATATACACCATATAGTAGGTAAAAACACTTAACGTTTCACAAAAATCTGATTATAGAATTTGAGAATCATATGGAGAAAAACAATGTAGGCCAAGATTATTGGTAAGATCAAGTAGATGGCCCATAATTTTGTATCATGTAGGTACAGTATATTGTGTAGGCCTACCAATACTATACTTTTTCTCGATTTGGTTAGTCGGGAACACTCCCGTAGATGTAATTGTTTTTATCAGGGCGGACTTTTTTAATTTCTAAATTGTTGTAAATAAATTCAGTGATGTACAGTCTGGTAGGATTTTGTTTTTTACCTTTTCAAATAACAAGCCATTTTCAGCTAGAGCACAGTTCAGCAGGATACCTCTGAGTCAGGTTGTATGGAGATTGTAGATACTTATTAACTAGGTCACTTTGCAAACACCTTTTTTATAGCTGCATTGATGAATGAGTGCTTTTAAGAATGTATGCCTGCATGGTTTCAGTTTTGTTTTTCATTGTTAACAATCTACAATCCAACAATACAAGACAAGCTTGTGAAAATACTCATAGCGAGCACATGTTGAGTTACAAAACCCTGTATTCGAGTGTAAAATAAGTAAATATGCCTACACCCTGTATGTAATTTTGGTACAGTTTGGAGTTTGACAATAAAATGTAGCTCGTCCCTCGGAGAATAAAATGTCCATTACATTATTGTGTTTATTTTAGACACTAAATGTTTTTAGTATCTATTTCCTGTCCAATACCAGAGGTATCCTACTCCATGAGCGGTTTTTTAATTAACTAAGGACACATCAACCGTTAGGTCATAATGCACCACTGTAGCCTAGGGGATGTGGGGAGGAGGAGCCCATGCTGTCAGAACCAGCCACGGGTAAGGAGAGCACGTCGCGGTCGGCATCGTCTTTGTCATCGTTCGTGGTGTCATGGTCGTCAAGGGAAGTGGGAGAGGTTCCTGACAACGACTGCCACAGCTCGCCTCTAGTTTCGGGGAGTATACTCCCCTACACTAGCTGATATTGGTGAGGTGCAGACTTTTTCTCTTGAATCACCTTTTACAATTAGCAGAGCCATGCTCTGGGCCATTAATGATATTGATTATTCTTTGCAATATCGATTTTGCAGTGAAATTGAACCATAATATGGTTATGTATTATGTAGATAAACTGATAGATATCCATGCATCATATTATTGCTTTAAATTTAAAACATTAAATATTTCTGCTGTGGTCACTCTCACGTGCCAATGCCTTTGTCAAAGAATCAAGTATGCACACAATGATAGAGTGATACTCCATTATGCAACATCATTAGCTTGTTTTTTTATTAATATTATTACTGATTCATAGCACAATTGTCGTAAAAGTTTGCCCCAACTATGTCCTTAAAGCGGGTTTATACTTAAAAACCTTGTATTCATTAATATTATTATTAGACAAGTGAGCGCAGCGAACGAAGTCTTACAATTCAAGATAAACAGCACCTATTCCGTGATGATGTGTGTGATTGTGCGCCAAAAATCGGCTGAATCGCTGAACCTATTGCGCTGAAATTTTAAACACACATCCGGTACAAGTTTACTGAAAACTACTAACAAAATGAGCAAAATCCGTTGTGATTTAAACCTTTAAGAAATAATAAACTGGGAAATAGGCTGAAAACGAGTAGAATTTAATTTAATGGCAATGGTCTTGTTCTTGGAGAAATCATGTTTTATTTGTCAGGCTGTGAGTGCATGCAGTGACCAAGGTGTATCGAGTCTTGCACGCTCAAGGTTCCCCCAAATTCCGCTGGGAGATTGAGCAAACCTTGCAATCTTCACACGTATTTTGTACTGGCCATGTTTTTCCATAGTATTGCTTGCATTTCAAAACATGTAGTATACTTTTTTTTATTAATACAATGCAGAAATTGATAAATCTTTCCCAACAAGGGGTTTGAACAGCTCAGGTCTTCCACATTTCGGGAATAAGGGCGCCTTAGCCAACTAGACTAGGAAAACGCCAAAGTCGTTAAGACGAATGAGCGAGACAGCGCAACAGAGTGAGGGAACTAGGGATGGGAAAAAGCGTTTAATTTCGTAAACGTTTAACCCCTTGAACTAATCGCGTTTAAACGTTCAACCCCTATTTTCTAAAAAAAAAAATTTTTTTTTTTTTTTACAAATTTAGGTTGGCAGAGACCTAGGTTTTTCCAAAAATCGTAATTTTGTACTTATGACCGGCCGACGAATAATTAACAACGGTTTTATTCTCACTCTTGCATTAAATGACCCGGCTCTTCCACCATATGTAACAGACAAGATGTCTTAATACAGCCTGGGACCCGGCACCTCCACCAAAATTGAGCATTTTTAGAAAATTATCGGCCTAATCTGTTAGCTCGTGTTTGTGTAGGCTCCAAAAGTGATAACAAAATAACATTTCATAAAAAAAAAAAAAAAAAAATTTTTTTTTTTTTTTTACTAAACGTTTTGCGAATTTAATAACCTCTAACCGTCCACTAAACGTTTAAACGTCCCATCCCTAGAGGGAACGTTTGCATTTAAGTTGATTGATATTGATATAGGTATAAATTATAGTGTTTTGAGTTTAGTTGGTATACTAATCATCAGGCACCATCATTTTTCACAATAACCTCCTGCAAGCCACCTGGTCTCTTTGAGGGCTAATATTAAATTTGTAATATTAATATGTGAACATATGAATATATGAACTGAACTGAGAAAGGTGCATTAACTGTAAGGTCATAATGCGCTACTAGGCTAGGGAGGAAAGACCCATGCTGACTTGATCTGGCCTTATGTAGGAAAGGGAATGTTTCCGGGTACTCAACACATGGCTCACTCACTCATCTAACAACTTTGGCGTTTTACTAGTTATCATTATTAGGAGGGTGCTTTTACAGCCAAGATTATTCGTGCCTCAGTATTCCACCGTGTCTTGAAGCTAAGCCAGTGCACGAGCACTGACAATTTTTTGTCTCTCTCACTCTAGCCAAAGTGCAAGAGCAAATAAATAAAATAAATTCATATTTAGAGTCTACTCTCTAAGCCACAGAAGTGATTTTCAGTGGGGGAAATTAAATTTCAAGACAACACCAAGCACCAACACCATCAATGAGCAAACAATGACCAACTAGAGATCAGCATATTTAAGTTGGAAACACCAATCAATCAAGCTGGACACAATTCCACCTGCGGATAGCACCAGAATCAACAAGGCTGTTTTAGAACAACCTCAGAATTTCTCATGTGCCAAGCGATGGCCGCCGTAGCAAGTCAGTTCTATGCAGTTGGATTTACTATTCACGTGAACTTGTGATAGTTACAACCCAACACTTTTTGCATTTTTAATGTGCATAAACATTTTTCAAAAAAAATTGTTGAAAAGCTCTCGCCATCAAGTACTGAGCTCTCTCCTCTTGCCTCTAAGTCTCCTGCATGGTATCCTTCCATCTCTTCCTTGGTTTTCTTCTTCCTTCTTCAATCTGTCTTTCATACATTTTCTTGGGCATCCTATCTTCCCCTATTCGTTTCATATGTCCATACCATCTCAACAGTGTACTTCCCATCCTGTCACTTAATTTCTCTAATGTCCGCATTTCTTATTTTGGCCCTTCTCCTCTTGCCCACTGTGCTCTTCAGGAATCTCATCTCTGCCGCCTGCATCTGACTCCTTTCGATCTTACATTGTCCAGGTTTCTACTGCATACGTAAAGATCGGTTTTAAGTTTAACTGAATAGGATAGACGTTAAATAAATAAATAAAAAATAGGTTTTATATGGTGTCATTTCCAATGAATAGGTATTTTATTTCCCTATCCCATTCCCACACCAGGCCTTTCACACACTGGTAGAAGTTACTGGCCTTTTGTATTCTGATGCCAATCTCCTTTTTAATCTTTCTACTTAAGTTGCCATTACTTCACTCCCTAGATACGTAGCTAAAACTATCCACCACTTTCAGGCTCAAAAATAAATAAAAATGTAATTAGTATATATTTTTTAACTAAAAGTTTGCTTTAAAAAAAACTCCCCAATGTTACCACAATGTTGAAAATTGCGACAAAAAAACTATCTTGTCCTGCCAACTTACAAAAAATAAATTACTGCAAAAAATCAAGTTTTACAGAGCTTTACTAAATTGGATTTCATTTGAGGAGCATAAAAGATGGATGAAGAACATATGGGGCCGAAATGGGGTGCATGAATGGACCTTTTTAAAACATATTTTAGAATCTTTATAGCTTTAATACTTTGGTGTTGGCAAAGTGATATGTTATCATTTTTCTGTTTCGGGTGTCACCCGCGTCTTGAGTTGCAGACAAGTCTCGACTTGATCACAGCTGTAAGGGAATGTTCCTGGGTACTAAACACATTGCCTGCTTACTCGTCCAACAACAACTTTGGCGTTTTCCTAGTATAGTCTTTGTGTGTTTAATATCCCTTTGAACAGCTGCTTGACCCAAAGTTGATAGAAAGCCTGTAAACCAGACACATTTAATCTGTTCTTGTAGTGTTAGGTCGATAGAGATGGATTATATTTAGGCTTCAAATTTCATTCAAATTTTAGTCCAGTTCTACTGTGATACAAGTAATTGAATCGGTTATTTGAGAAACCGAATAAGTCACCCAAATTGCGTAAATGAGTTAAGATAGCCATTTTCTTCAGAATTTCAAGACCTATCGATAAGTAGAGAAACGAAATATTTTTCGACCATACCTGTGTATATTACAGGGTGTCAATTTTCCCTTTGAGTTGAGAAACCGAATAAGTCAGTCCATATGTTCTGAAGAAAAAATTGTATTGATTTGAGAAACGGAACAAGTTACTTTCAGTAAAATTAGTCATTGGCTCTCATTGTCGATAAATTTTAATTAAAGAAAGTTTTAAAAAATGTAGTTTCATGTTTACTATAATAAACATTAAACAATCATAAAAACTTATGATACTACCTTATTTTTACTAATTTTATCTATCCCCGCCCCATTAATTGAGAAACCAAATAAGTCCACGCTAATTACACCCTCGTAATTATGAAATTACGTGCTCATAAATGTCAAAACCCACAAAAATCAATGTAACTATGCCACATCTAAATTACTACATCAAAAAACCTGCATTATTTGACTTCATGGTATTAAAAGCATGTTTTTTGCGTTTTACTCGCAACAATGGTTACATGACTTATTCGGTTTCTCAAATAACCGATTCAATTAAACCTAAGAAATATAGGTTGTATTTTTAAATATTCCCAATGTTTGTATAGCATTCTCTCTCCCACCACACTAAAATTTTTAAATTTTTATCGTAGGAATTAAACCTGTTGTAGGGTGCAATATGCCCCTCTTCAGGTGTACTAGGTATGTTGCGGATAGGACAAATTGTGAAGGGATGTTCGAGGGCTGTTTAAAAGGACTCAATCCCTTGCATTCGCATTTAGGACTGAGGAAAACCTCGGAAAAAACTACAGTCAGGATTGCCGGTCTTGACGGGATTCGAACCTGGGACCTCCCGAATCAGAGTCGAGCGCTTAGCGCCCGAGCCAACACTGTCACCACACTAGATGTTCTTGCCATCAGTAGGCCTACTCACATTGAAGCAAATCCTTAGTGCAGCAGGACATCCTATACCAACACGTCCCTACCAAAGTATTAATGGCCCAATGGCAATGGGGGTTGGTCTTAAAACCTTTTGTCTCATTTTCCCTATTGTGTCCTAAGAAATACGAATAACATCATAATAAGTACTGGTACTTTGCTGCAATTTGTTCTCGGGACACATTTTCATTTTTATTAAACAGTACATTAAAGTTTTGACTAATATTAACATTGCATCTAATGTAATTCTAGACCTTCTTTTACAAAAATGGAGAAGAATACGTACTGCCTAAATAAACAGTTAAATACTAAATTAAATTATGAATGGTAATTACTTGTAAAACTTTACTTTCCTACAGGTTGATGCACCTTAAGTTTATTAAGTTCAGTTTTGAGTTCATCAACTCGGTTACCAAACGTTTACAACAATAACCACATCAAAAGGATAAACAAACAAAAGGTAGAAGCCAGTCCCGGATTACAGTTGCAGATCTATTACACATCTGACATAAAAGCAGTCCTACAGCCAGCATTTGATACATCCTTAGCCCACTTAAACAAGTAACCTCTTATGATCATATTATGCCTAATATGTACCATGACAGCACCTACATTTTGTAACCTAAGTTTTTGCCGTTTTTGGCACAGCTTCTTTTACCATAGCTTCTTCACCAACAATGGCAATGAGTTTGGAAACTTGATCATCATCTAGTGGTAATGCAGCTTTTAACTGTTGGGCCATTTTTCCAGCTTCAGGGAATCCCACGTCTGCACAGTAGTGGATACATGCCTGCACAGCAAAAGACAAGAGAGAACTTAAAACATATATATTATATTATAGTTTCTGTTCTATAATAGAAAGAGATAGAAAGATAAATAAATATATATATAGAATGGCTGGCCACAGGTGTGACACAGACACCCACAAGAAGCCAAAACCTCCCTGGTCCCTGGTTGGTTGGATGGTATATTAGGCAATCGTAGATTTAGGGTCGCCAACATGTGTTCTGCGCAAGCTAATGTTAGACAAGTGGGTACTGCCCCATGCAACACAGTTACACAATACGACCTTGCCGCCCCGCACCTTCTCCGGGAGAATGTATATATGTAACCTCGCCGCCCCGCACCTATTTTCGCCGGAGGGCACGAGAGCACGGACGCGGCAACAGACACGCATTGTAGAGGTGGACAATTCTTCAGTACGAGGTCGACGACCAAAGAGGAAGGACCCTGATGATGGCTTCTGAATTGGAGCCGAAACGTTGGTCGGTGAACCAAAGAACGAGACACGGTTTTACCTGTAAGTACAATTCTACTCATAGGCCTATATATAAAAATATAGTACAACTAAGTGTGCAGTATCCAGAAGGTTTGGGAATGGAACTACACGAAAACAATTTCTTGATCCTGATTTGAGTTGATTTCCTGGGAAAAAATCATAATTTGCTTTAAGAGCCTGCTGAGCTTGGCCCAGCTCAAATGCGCGCACTCAGGTGTTGATGATTAATGCTGAATGGTTGGCAATATTACCAAATTTTGCATTAATGTGAATGAAGTACTATTATATTGATATCCACACTTGGTTACAAAAAAATGAGCTTTAAATATCAACTGCAACTTGCGAGACACAAGTCCAAAACGTGAAAAAATGGGAAATCCAAAACATGGATTTGAATTCTGGAAATTCCCATCACACCGTTTTATCTTACGATTCTCCAAAATAACCTACGCATTCACATTGCTTAAAACATTGATCGATATCCAGTATGCAAATTTCTCCAAAATAACCTACGCATTCATATTGCTTAAAACATTGATCGATATCCAGTATGCAAATTTGCGTTAAAAAATCCGTACACTTTGAATAAATTCCCGAAGTTGACCAAAATTGAGTAAATTACAGAGAATTTACGATTTTTTTTATTAAAAATGAATGAATTATTAATTTAGGAATACGCGTACTGAATGTCATAGATTGCTTCTTTAGTAATTTCGTGTGAAATATGATACCGATGTTATAAACCATTTACCCAGAAAAGCCACAAAGATGAGCGCTTAAACTCGTCTCCACACCAACCTCAGCGACTCCTCTTAGTGTGGCTTTACACTGGGAAGTTAGAAAAGGAAAAGAGAAAAAGTGAAGAGATTAAGTAACTTTTCTGAAGTAGAGATCTTAAGGGGCTTATCACATTGCCTTCACAAGGAAGTTGAGGAGTAAAACGTCTCCCAACATGTCAGACACTGCATGACAGTAGAAAAGTTGATAAGAAAGTGTTGATCGCGATTAGTCTCTTAGTTGTCATTGAGTATGTACAGGCTGAGAGTGAGCTCACGCTTTTTCTCATCGCTCAAAAGTTTCCAGTGTGAAGGCTTCAAAAAGTTTCTCCTCTTTTACTTTTCTCAGTGTAAGACTGCTTTACCTTTTTTTGTAGGAGCAACAACAAATTCAACGCACTAACATACTTGAATACAAAGTTGAAATTACAATAAAATATGGGAAATTGTAACTCCCAGTAGGCATACATATTATTTAGTAGTACGGTAGCACAGATTGCGATCGATTGCGTCGGGGCCTACAGGGTTGGCTTGGTCGCTTTAATTTACTGTCCCTCACTGAAAATCAGTTATATAACTGAGTGGGTAGACTCTAAATACAATTTAATTATTTATTTATTTTATTTAAAATATATTACGCTTACACCTCCAATCTGTTCTGTGACGGTAGCTAGGTCGTGTGTGGTTTGAAGTCAAAAGGTGTAGTGAGGGCATTTAGCAGAAGAATAAAGCAAAATGTGATTCTAATTTTTTCTTTAGTGGAAACAACGGAAATTTTCCGCTCTCGTTCATTATAAAGACCATCCTCAAAATAACCGATAGGAACTTTAGGCAGTAGGACTGCCCAAAGTTTTGAAAAATGTAAAGTTTTAGAACAAGCAGAAGAACGTTTTGAAACTTGCGTAGAAAAATTGGAAATTTTCTGCTCTTTTACAAAAACACCACTTTGAAAAAATTGGATAGTAACTTTAGCCCCAGGGCTGTCCAAAGTTGGGAAAAGTAAAAATTATATAGGTACCTTGGTGGGTCTATCACAAAAAATCCCCTCTTTCATATATAAACCATACTCAAAAAATCTGAAGGAAACTTTGGCCCCAGGGATGTTAAAAGTCTGAAAAAAAACTCAATTTTGCTAATAGGCCTAACAAAAGAACAGTTGAAACTGTGATAACTGATTAGGAATTTTTCCTTTCGTAGACTTATAAGAAATTACCTGATGATTCACATTAATATAATTTTCAAAACATCTGACTTAAACCTTGGGCCGCAGAGCTGCCCAAAGTGAGGACAAATTTTAACATTTGCGGAATTTCGCGGATTAACAAAATAAAGATGCAAAGTGGAACTTGTAAAAATTCAAATTGTCCATTCTTTCATGAAAACAATATTTCAAAAGAACCTGATACAGTAGTAGCTTTGGGCCCCAGGGCTGTAAGGGGATAAGTACAATTCTCAATTTTTGAGGATTGGATCACGATAATTTCTTTTTGTGTGCTTACCATGGCATTTGAAGCTTTGTTGTGAATGATACAGATATCCAAAAACAGCTGCAAGCTTTCTATACCTGGAAGACCCACAACCGTGTGGTGGTCTTTAACCAGTTTACACAGAACTTGTATGGCTTGGTCAAACTCTCCTCCACGCAGGCACAAGACCATCACGTTTCCTAGCATTGTGCCAGTCCATCTGAAATATACATATTGTTAAAAATACTTCCCGATGTAAATCAGAACAATACAGTACTATGTATGTATGTATGTAGGCAGTTGTTTTGTTGTCTGAAATTTAATTTATTAGAGGTAGGTTTAAAGTTTAGGCTAGGGATGTCAAAAGGATATATATATCACTACACTTTGTTCGAACATCGTTTACTTGGGTAAAGGGGTGTTTCCACCTACATCTTGGGCATCACCAAATCAGCACCGGCCTGCCAAGCTCGGCACCTCATCTTCTTCCTCATTTTCTTGTCGTAACACCAACTCTCTCCACTTTTTCCTGTCCTCCCACCATCTTTCTCTCTCTTCAACCACTTCCCACTCCTCTCCTGTCTCCTCCACATCTGCCTGTACTTGATATTGCCATCTATCTTGAGGTCTTCCCACTCTTCTCATATCATTCTTTAGTTCAAATGCTTGTCTTGGGATTCTATTCTTCTCCATTCTTCTCATATGTCCATACCATCGTAGTCGCTCCTTTCCCATCTTGAACTTTAGGCTCTCTACTCCTACTTTCTTCCTTATCATACTACTTCGTATCTTGTCCAACTTTGTCACACCTGCCACACTGCGTATGAACTTCATCTCAGCTGCCTGTATAGCACTTTCTTCCTTCCAGCCCATTGGCCACGTTACAGCACCATATGTTAAAATGGGTAGATAGTACATCTTATATAGGAGCATTTTGCATTTTTTAGGGAAATGCTCATTCCAAATTAACTTTCTGATCTTTTGGTAAAACTTTTCTGCCAACCCCACTCTCCGCTTAACTTCATTCCTTACTTTTGCTTCATTAGTCACAATACTTCCTAGGTATTGGAATTCATCTTTTTCCTCCAGTTCTACTCCCCTCAGTGTGATCCTATCTTTATATCTTTGAGACTTTTTGACTCTTTGCATCACTAAAACCTCACTCTTCTTCTGTCACCTCATTCCATTTATCCACCTTCTGTTGTACTTCTTCGCAGTGTTGGGGAAGGAACTTTTAAAAAGAACGCGTTCTCGCGAACGCGTTCTTTTTTTGTGAACTTTTCAGTGAACTTACTCTTTTTTAAATGAAAGAACTTGAACTTTTAAAAGTTCATTCCGAGAACGAACTTTTTAGTTTTTAGAAAGTTCATTTGTAAGTTCTTTCCGTGCGCCGAGCAGCCGTCGACTCGCTGCCGTCGACGCTTAAAAACAATAACAAATCGTTGTTATCGTAGTTTTTTTTGTTATTTCGATTAAGGACACGTCAACCGTTAGGTCATAATGAACCACTCTAACCTAGGGGGGGGGGGGGCATGTTGGTCAGAACCAGCCACGAGAAAGGGGAGGAAAGGGGGTTTATCACGTCGCGGTCGTCATCGTCTTTGCCATAGTTCGTTGTGTCTAGTTATCGTCGTCGGGGAGGTCGTCAAGGGAAGGGGACAAGGTCCCCGACGACGATAGCCAGAGCTCGCCTCTATTTATCGTTCATCGTAGGCCTAAGTTGACGCACGTTCAGCTGATTTTGACAACATCACGCACGATTCACGAAGTTAAAACGATGTACGCCAACTAATTCGGAAAAAAATCTTGGAAGCCTAAAATGCTATGTATCTGCATTAATTTTACAAGCTGGTCGACGAGAATGTATTAAAAAATCATCAACACGATCAAAGACAGCTCAACACTTTCGTCCGACTCAAACTCGCGAGTAAATTGGTACTCGGAACACCCCTAATGTTTTTTCTCGTGTTTTTCTTCAATTTACGCTAGCCTTTAATAAAATAGTGATTTTTTTACAAAAGAACTTTTAAAAGAACTTAGTTCATATTTTAGACGAACTTGAACTTTTCAAAATTTTAGGTTTTAAAAGAACTTGAACTTTTTAAAAGTTCATTATTTGAGCTGTGAACTGAACTTTTAAAAAGTTCATTTTAAAAAAGAACTGACCCAACACTGCTTCTTCGCCATTGTCTCCAAATTCCACGATATCGTCTGCATATATCATTGTTCTGGTATCTTGATCTTTTACTTCTTCTTCTGTTACCTCTCTTGGGTGTACCCTGAGCAGCATTTCATCCATTACAACCTCAAATAGTATTGGTGATAGTATGCTTCCTTGTCGTAGTCCTATATCCACTAAGAACCATTCATTCAAGGATAATCGATGAATATTATTTATCGATTTACTGGTAAATGATTCAATAGCAGTCACTCCAGTAATCTATATCACTATCAGTAACATTTCAAACTATGTACCGGTAGGCCTACCTATAAATATGAACGTATCAATTCAGAGTGAATTGAATGGGAATTTTAAAAAAAGCAATTTTTGTATTTTTTTTTTTTAGAACTATGCCAAAATTATAAATCAATTTCATGCAAGCATAAATCCAAGCTTTTAAGTATGGTACAGTATATTTAATAATTAGAGTTATAGGGCTATAGTTAGAGCCCCATGAAATTAGTTAAAACTATAATGCTAAATCTGGCCAAATTGGGGTTTGAGTTTATTTGTGGAACTTTTGATAGCTTTTGAGTATTATTGACCAATTTTATTTTTGCTAATCAATGCTAAAATATTGTATTAATGCTAAATTATAGCATATTTGCTAATTGAGCTAAAATTACCCTTTTTTGGTCAATTTGAGGCATTTTGGAAAATACCTCTGAGAAAAATATCGTGTTTATTGTAGCCATTTTATCAAAATATACGGTTTTTGTTTTGTGATCATTTGCGAATTAATGCTAATATTTGGGGAAATTCACGCTACAGAAAAAAGTTAATGCTAATTTCACCGGGCCCTACTAATGTTGTTATGTGTATATAAATGCTACTAACTGCAAAGCGCTATCTTTTCATTTAAAACAAAGGTTTTACTGTCCTAATTTATTTGATTTAACAGTACTAAGTACGTACAGTATGTATCTATAATTTGTTTACAGGTACAAGTTAAAATTCAATTGATATTAATTCAAACTTGATGACATAATTATCAGAACAAAAATATTAGAGAACTTCATACCTACACAAGTTTTTTAAAAGCCCTCTGTAGTAAAGTGAGGTCAATTTTAACAAATGTCCAATTCCATAACATTACTCGAAAGCACGTGCTCATAAACGTAACTGCGAAAACCGCATGTCGCTGTGTTTTTCTCCGCGAAGTTAGCGGACGTTGAAAGCGAAGAGCTGTCGACTCGGCGGCTAGCGAGATAATATGCACGCGTTGCCTTACTAATGCAGACCGCTTTACACTGGACACTTGACACTACTGACAGTATGGTATTTCGCATTTTCTTGGCAACAATCAGCAATCATGTCAAACATACAGCCTTACCGGTTCGAACCCCGCAAAAATGATAAAAATGATTTACCATAAAGTAGATCAATCGGGAGCTAGTGGGATGGACGGTAACGACAGATTGGTGTGATTGTGGATAGTGTAGTGTTATGAAAACTGACGAAGAAAGTATTTGCTGTATGGAGAGTGATGTGATAAGTAAAGTTCGAGGAAAGTGCAGAGTGCATCACTTATCACACGGCATTTCAAAGCGTCGTTTTATGTCGTGATACGCTTCAAACTGCCCTACATAACATGGTGTCCCTTCATAGATGGTAAATCAAAAGCTTCTATATAATCTACTATAAGACGCCACGAATAAAATGTGGTGTGTTATAGCGTACAAACAATTTATTAGCTGGATGAACGCATGGTCTACCCTAAAACAATAGAAAAGTAATTCCTTCTTGTGTCGTTCAGAAAATAAGACAGAATTATCCCGAGAGCGATGGCGTGTACGTTGATTTTACTGCTGCAGTTGGATGCGATACCGAATATTTTAATTGAGAGCAAATGAAAAGAATTCAGGTTCAGTGAAATTCGTTATGTATCTGAATTCACTTTAAATTATGGCACAAAACATCGAATGTATTTTCTTTAGATTTTAGAACACAGTCATAATAATATTATGTTCCAATCTATTATTAAAACTTCAGGCGGGATTCGAACTCAAGTCCTATGGATGGTAATCGGTTTGGACCATTTGGACCTACATCCTAACAAACGAACGTTAAAAGTATAACCATTATATTCATTACTAAAATCCGACTGCTAGACAAGAATTGGCTCACCATGTATATTTTATAGCAGGGCTTATAAACCACTTTATTATAGTATAAAAATTCTCACTCATAAATCACATATTTATTTACTCAATACACTACTTACTTCACATAATTATGTATTGTTTCAGAAAACGCACGAAAACAATTCAAACTCATTCCTGAGACATACATAGACGCCGCTATGCTAATTGTACCCAATCCATATTTTTGAACAGTTTCTGTGACCGCCAAATTATTGAGTGACTTTTCGTACATTTAGTTTTAACAGTCAAAGAAGAACCTTTTACCGATTGCTCTACGTTTGTTAGATGAGAGCCGCATCTTGTGCATAGAACAAAAAGTTCCTTCAGACATTCCCCAACACGAGAAACAGATTGTTGGTTTCGCTTTCGGCAAATCACTATTCTTTTTACAGGTAACGTTCTCTTCTTCGTGGCCGTCAAGTTCATGTCAGTGTCAGTGTCACTTTTATCAGACTGATTTTTTACAAAATAACGTGGAACTGATTTATTTCGAAATAAGCCATATTGATGTTTTAATGAAGATGATAGTTCAAAATCTTCATCTACAAAATGCTCGTAACAAATTAACGTGTATTTTGTTGGGAGTAAAACCTTTGCGATTAACTTTGTTCACCCACGCACGATGTCTAGTAGGTGATTTTTCGCGATCAGGATATCTGTGAAAACTAACTTTTTTCCGTCATTTCTGGCGTTTTTCAGTTTTGTTATTGCAACCAAAGACGTAGCATATATCCATTCTTGTTTATATGTTGAAAAAAGAGTGTATAAAAAGTATGTCTGCAAACCTATACAAAATAACCACGGTATGTATAATATCTAAATAAAGCACTAAGTTAGTGGTGAACATTCAGTTATTACTTCACACGCAAAACTTCACCCTACTTCACATGAAATACTGGAAAAATGCTGCCAAGGAGACACTGTCTTTGTGACCTACGGTGCAGGCGCATAGGAACGTTTTCAAAGTTTGGGGGGGGGGGAAATTTATTAGCAGATTTTGTGGGCGGCAGCAAAGGCGAAAACAAATTCAACATACTACAGTTATTTCGTCATGTTTTAACTGCACTCGGACTCTGTAAACAATGTTTGACAGCAACTATCTGCGATCTAAAAACTAAAAAAATGAACGTGAAGTGGCCCATTTTAGTAAATTTCAGACTATTTTTTATGTAACGACAAAGCATATAGGAAAACATATTCGTTTTACCAAGGTGATTCGAATTGTATAAGTGTATGCGCATGTTTACTATGGAAATATTGGGATTAATATTTAGCTCACATTAGTTTTGACCCCCTGCCCCCCCCCTGGGCCAAACTTAGGTAGGGCATTGCCTCCCTTACCTTCTCCCGGTTCCTACGCCACTGCTACGGTGGTCCTAAGACTGATGACGGTGTAGGGTGTGGGTGTCACGGAAGTCGAGCCGCTAGCCAATAGCAGGAGCCGCCGTGCTTGCGTGAAGCATCTGACTGAGATGACGTCACATCGTAGCCATGTGAAACACTAACTAGCGATAAATCCTAGGGGGCTGACCCGATTTAAGTCGCGTTTTCGGCTATGGTTTTCTCGCAAGAAATGACGTTGAACTAGACTTGGTTACTTTACTACAGTGGGCCTTTAAGGTGGCCAATAAACAGAACCTATAAAACGCAATAAAATGACACTTGAAAATGCTGTGAACACAAGGCCTACTCCTATACATATTGCTGGCATATTTATAAATAAATAAAATAAATTGTATCTAGAGTCTACCCACTCAGTTATAAAACTGATTTTCAGTGGGGGACAGTAAATCAAAGCGACCAAGCCAACCTTGTAGGCCCCGACGCAATCGACGAGTGAGCGATAATCAACCAAAGATCGTTATTTTTAATAGGAAATATAGCGATCAGTGGTATGGACAGTGCGAACACCCGCGAATCAATGCCAGAATCAACAAGGCCGATTCAGAACAACTCTGAATTTATTATGTGCTTCGTTGCTAGGACGGCTCCAAAGTCACCGTTTACAAACTCCTAAGACAAGAACTGATGGACTTAAATCCAAATCAGAAGTTAAAAAACTTCTGGCTTTGACGGGAATCGAACCCTGGACCTTCTGCATTGGAAGCAGATACGCTAGCCACAAGACCAACGAGCCACACAAGACTGTTCTATATCCGTTCCGTGTCATTTGGAGATAAAGGCGCCTAAAGGTTCAGTATTTTTTTCCCATGCCCCTATCAAAGATTAGAGGCTGAAAATTTCACAGAAGACACCTTTTGACATGCAGTTATGATAACCTACTTTAAAAAGTAGAAAAAATGATGCAGTTTTAATACAGGAATTTTTAAAAGCTTTTCGCAATGGATATGGAACAATGGACAGCGGCTGAGACTGTTCAGTGAACGCGCTTTGTTCTAAATCCACATTTTATTTCCAGACTGTTCTATGTCCGTTCGGTGTCATTCGGAGATAAAGGCGTCTAAAGGTCCAGTTTTTTCCCATGCCCCTAAGATTATAGGCTGAAAATTTCACAGAAGACACCTTTTGACATGCAGTTATGATAACCCACTTTAAAAAGCAGAAAAAATTGTACAGTTTTAATACAAAAAGTTTTTTTGCATTAGATATGGAACAATGAACAGCGGTTGGACTATTCAATGAAGGTGCTGTGTTCTTTATCCACATTTTTATTATTACGCCCGTATACAAAACAGCTCTTGGAGTGACATCCCGTACAATTTTAACTTAAAATCTAATCTGTGGCGCTTATGTCCTAGCCATTTATAGTTCCACAATGAATTTATGTTTTAGTATACCAGACTAAATTTATGACTATCCTATTAAGGATGGGTAGATTATACGGCAGGTAGGCAAAGGAGATTTATATTATGTGCAATCCATTTTTTTTTTTTTTAAATGATTATACGGCTATACCTAGAACAGCCAGTGCCAAGTGTTATTGGGACAGTAATTCACCGAATGTTATTTGCAGTTTCTCAATTTTTACACACACATACCATGTAAATAAAACACAGCACAATTGCTTTAAAATAGTGAGCATTTAGTTAGCAGTGAATCGGTATTGTTTGATTTGTAACAGCTTTGTAAATTGCCGACAATCTTGCAATCAGTCGCCGCCTGTTGCGAACACAACGTGATCCAGTCAAGGGCATGCAGGTGTGCGTGCCTGTTCATCTTGGCTGGACCCAATATGCGACGCGCCAGCAAATTACATTTATTCCTGTTTCCACCATTTGCTCTGTGGGAAGGCATTGGTTTCTAGTACCCTAGGTCTAAGCTAATCTACTAATAGGTTTACAAGAAGCATAGGTTTCTAGTACGTCTTAACCAGTGAACTTCTAGGTCTATTAATTGACAATGACATTTAAAATGCCTTCACATATTCATTTAATGAAGTGATTGCCAGTCTGCAGGTTTAATTAAATAAAACATTACATCATTGCATTTTCTTTGGCCTAGACCTTCTTGTCCAAAACTTTGTTCTAGAGTTTCCGCCATAAAGGAGCAACTCAATCAATTTGAGGTATTTGACACACTTTTTGCGGCGTATTTTTTGTTGGAGTGGGGCCAATAAAATTCTCATCTGAGCTGCCACCATCAAGTAATGATAATAGTACATCTTCTTCGGCATCACCCTCTGCAGATGTACCCGCACCTGCTTCAAACATTTTGACGTCCTCACTCACTTCACTCGTCACTTCACAAATCACAATCTCAAAATATGATCAACGCACGTGGGTTTGAAATACTTCCGCGGGTAGTATTACAACAGGTGATACACATGCACCGCTTATTGGGCGGCGAGTGACAAAGCTAACATTTTATTGGTTCGTGGATATAGAACAATCTGGAATTAATTATGTTAGCGTTTTGCGGTATAAACGGATATGGAACACTATGGATCGGAGAAATGGTGCTTTTGTGTAATTAGAACAAAATGGAAAGGTCAGTATGACCCTTTAAATAAGTTTTTGCTTTTTTTTTTGCTAAAATGTTAGATAAATGTACATAGAACAAGCTGGAATGCCGAACTCGATTTTTTCAAAAAATGGATTTAGAACAGTATGGAAATATACCAGCGATATGTAGCATATATAATTTCATTCCTTGTTATACATTACACCTAAGGACCTAGGGATGTGGGTCGAAAAATTTCCGAGAAAAAATGTTCCAATCTGGAAAGTTCCATTGGAAAATTTCCATCTTCTTAAATATTAACATAATCATGTTTTTTTTTTTTAAATTATTATTTGTCAATAACAAAATATTCTAAAATCATAAAATTGAGCTGGTTGGCTGATTGTCAGTGCTTGCTAGTATGCTAGTAGTCCGTACAAGAGTTAGGCCCTATATAGTTTGTCGTTCAATTAGGCCTAAGCAGCCGCCAAATGCATGAAATGAATGAATGATTTTATAGATGATATCATAGAAAATGTTTTTTTGAGTAAAATTTCAAACTTTCTAAATTGAATCTTTTCGGAAAACCCACATCAATAATAACACCACATAAAAAGAATGGGCTATCATAGCCTATTCTTTTTAGGCCTATATTCTTTTTGTAAATTTATTATTTTTATTTATTTTACCCATCATGGATTATGGCTGATGTTCAGGTCTTTACGTTGTCTGTTGACAATGTAATGGATACGTCTTAGGAATGTACACACATGTACATACATTTAATTGGTCATTCATACTCACGCAAGTTTTCTGTAATACGTTCCCTCACTAGCATCCTCCAGCAATTTCCAAACTTCCCAACTGATATCAGCAAACTGCTTTGTCAGAGGACTACCTTCTGGGGGTTGATTTTTTACCATTCCGTTCAATATTGCCTCGACAAGATTGTTTCTGTCTAAATGACCAAAGATAACCATGTCCGACCAGATACGAGGGAAATGTTCTACTGCTCCATTCAGATCGATGGCTTTTATCACCTCCTGTATGTAACAAGCAGACATTATTTTTTTGTTGTTGCCAATGTTAGGTGATATTGATTTCTGTTGCTTTACATCTCATATTTCTATTATTTACCATCCGTCCTATTCAGTTTTACAAAGGAGAACAAATTAACAACAAATTAATGCACTAAGGCTATTCGAGACGATGAGTGAAGATAGATTGATGATTAAGGACAATTACAAAAAACATGCCTCATGGCGTCGTGCGGGATTCGAACCCACTTCCCCATAGAGCCATACACTTCGGACCAGTGCCCTTATCGAATGTGCAACCATGGACGGCTCCAGTCTAAATCACTTTTACCCACTGCCTCTTACATGCACCACCTCTCTTTTTCCCTGCCTGTCACCATAATCGGCCAAAGGAGCGCTCTATAGCGCTAGTGTACAAGTCAGTACAATCCCGAGAATGAGAGCCTATTACTGACTTTTACTCAAAGATTTATTTATTAAAAAGTAATCTGGTTTACTGTCTATGGTGTAGTGTAGTAGTTTATTTAATAACTACCCTAGGCCTACAATATATAATAATAATATCAGACCCCTAATTCCAACATGCGTCGGGTCGGGAGGGGTGACGAGTCACCATTTTCTCGGGCTACAGCTTATCAGTGCTTGCTAGCCAATATATTATATAATATATATATTTACGAATTTTATGTATGGAGTTTAAACAAAATAAAGGGCTCTGGAGTGTAGACTAGCGCTAAAAAGTGCTTTTGGGGCCAAATAGGGCAAATGGCTGGTCAATACTCAAAACTTGTTGAATGTACAGGCAGGGAAAGAGGTAGGCCCTATCTAGCTAAAATATCTAGGAGGCAGTGCTTTTACAAAATACAAAAATACTAAAAATCTCTATAAAATAGACGATTACGTAAAGTCTCTGCGCATGCCCGAACTCTGCAAGGAATTCTGGGTAGTGTGTTGCAAGCACAGCCAACTAAATCTTAAATTTTCAACAAAAGCCATCAATCATTGTTTACATTGAAGAAAAACACAGCCTTCTGTTCAGAGGTTTTTATAAAGTTCTGAGCAACATGATTCCCAGCATGCAATGCGCGACACAGAGTGCGCTGATGGTTTACGAAATCGTCTATTGGGCTGTATGAACAGCTCAATAAAGCCAATTAAGTGAGATCAGAATTAAGGACTCTGCTTGAATTTTATAGCAATATTCCAAATTGAAAAAATCAATCTGTCAAATTCAAAGACCCTAATTACTAAATTTATAAATTATGGACAACTGACTAGGCCAAAGTTATCTCAATCAATATTATGCTGCCAACTGATATAAACATGGTATTGCATACATATATAGCACAAATTATGGAAAATTGCAAAATTCATATCTCATCCATCCATTATAAATGAACATCTAAATTTAAATTGTAACCAAAAGCAAGAATATAGCAACTAACATAAAATGCCTTCCCAAACTTACAAATCTGAAATGTTTACAAACTCACAAAAATAAAATGTGATAAGTGACTTAAACATATATCATCCCAATTAATACAAATGTTTCCTCTTTAAAGTCAGTAACACCGTAGAAAACTAACGAATACAAATGTTACAAATTACTTTTAAATTAATTGTTCAATAGTAGGAAATCAAACTGAGAATATTATTTAAAATAAAAACAAATCAATTTCATAACTAGAACACTAAATTTACATTGAAAAATTTGAAACAACAAATTGTCACTCTTACCTCCACAACACTAGGCTCTGGCATGTAAATGTTTGGAACAAGCTTTTTATAGAAGTCCATAAAGACATCCAATGGTTCCGTGGTACATAGTAATGTAAAGTAATGTCGACTGGAAAAGAAGAAGACATATATTTTGTACAAGGTTACAGGAAAGAAATACCAACACATGAGGTAATAAAAGCTATCCTTATTTTTTAGAGCCAGGTCTACGTCATCGGATAGTAGATGAACTACTCTAATCAGGTATGATGGTAGTTCCAGTGAAGTGTGAATGTTTTTAATTTTAAAATCAATTTTAGTATTTACACCAATGCAAATGGGGTCTTTCAGAAAAGGGAAAGTTATTAAAATAGAATAGACTATGTTGGTCAATCATTCATTAGTTGTTTTGTGTGAAATAAAATGGTGTATGTTGTAGTAAGAAGCTTGAAATTTAAAATTTAACTACAAACTTTATTTTTAATCAATTATAGGGTTTACAGTTTTCTCCCAACGGAATAAAGGGGAACCTTGATCGTGGATATTCGGTACACCTTCACCACCGCCATATATAACTACTAACTAGGAAGCTTCGCAAACGCTTTTTCAGGCGCGTTGTTGGATGAGCGTATGTTTTTTTAAACGAAAAAGTGTAAAATTGCGATTTTTACGAGAAATTATTTTTCGATTGCGCTCAAATTTTACACAAATATATAAATTCATAAAATTGAGGTTCTGTGAAAATATCATTACAATCGGATAAAGCGTGTAGGTATTGTAAGTCGGAGAATGTTTTAAAAATTAAAAAAATCTTAAAATTGCGATTTTCATAAGAAATCGGAGTATCGGTTTAGCCGGAATCGTGTGGACAAACACACAAAAATACAAAACTACAAAAAAAAAAAAAAAAACATTCCAGATTTTTACTCCAGTGTAGTGAAATGGAATCTTCGCTTCGCTCGCTACGCTCATCCAATTAATTAGTCTAACTTTTGAAACAATACAAGGCAAATATTAACCAACACCATATACATTTTGTCATTTTTGGATGAGCGAAGCAAAGACTTCAATTTCACTGACCCCCAAAAAAATTTAGCTCGGGTGTTTTTTTGTTTGTTTGTTTTTTTGTCTGTTTGTTTGCACGATTCCGGGCAAACGACATAAGCGATCTTGATGAAAATTGGAGGGGGACTTTTGAAATCTCTGAACTTAGACGTGCCACGTTTTTGGGTACAATCGAAGAAATATTTTTCATGAATATCGTACTTTTACGATTTTTTTCGATTTTTAGTGCGATATTTTCGTGACATTTGGGCCGATTCTGACCAAACGGGTGGGGCTACAACGTTCATATTTCACATGGACATTGAGGTTATGGTTATGTAGTACCTTTTGAAAGAAAAAGTTGAAAAAGTTAGCCAGAATCCATAGAAATAAAGGGTTTAATATGATTTTTTTTAGGTTTATAATAACAATTAACAAGTAACAATAGAAACTTGACAACCATCACCTACAATGATTGTGTGGCTCGTTGGTCTTGTTGTTAGCGTATCTGCTTCCAATGCAGAAGGTCCTGGGTTCGATTCCTGCCAAAGTCAAAAGTTTTTTAACTTCTGATTTGGACTGAAGTCCATCAGTTCGTGTCTTAGGAGTTTGTAAACGGTGACTTTGGAGCCATCCTAGCAACGAAGCACATAATAAATTCAGAGTTGTTCTGAATCGGCCTTGTTGATTCTGGCGTTGATCCGCGGGTGTTCGCACTGTCCATACCACTGATTGAGCACTATATTTCCTATTAAAATTATCGATCTTTGGTTGGTTATCGCTCGCTCTTCGATTACGTCGGGGCCTACAGGGTTGGCTTAGTCGCTTTGATTTACTGTCCCCCACTGAAAATCAGTTATATAACTGAGTGGGTAGACTCTAAATACAATTTATTTATTTAATGCATTCAAAAAGCACTTGCAAAGGAAAAGTGGTCCTACGCAAACTAAAAACTTACAAAAAAGCTCATCCATTAACACGGCGGGACTTAAGCGTTTTCCTAGTAAAAAACCACAGCCAGTCTTGATTCTGGTAGACTATAGAGGACAGCGCTACAAGTCTTGATATCTCTGAAAGATACAGACTGCAAGACAGCATTAGCATGTACGGAAGTGTACTACAGGCTCCTCAATAACGGCTGGAGAATATGACTACAGTGGATCCCTAGTCATTGCTCTAGTGGGCAATGAAAAGGCCGACTATCTGGCAAAGATGAGAGCTAAGTTGTAACAACCCAAAAAGCCAATGTCAAATAAAATCTGCAATCAACTACCAAGTCAACATTGAGTGAGGATGCAGGATGAAGTAATTGCACAAGGAAAAGATGGGAGCCCTGGCAAGGAAGGAGAGAAAGAACACGAGGAAAGACAACAAGGAAGAAAGAAGTGTTTTCGTGGCAAATTTCTGGATGGACACTGACCACGATTATCTGCCAGCCCATCTTCACAATAGGACTGGTTGATACAAGAACATGCCCACTCAGTAGAGAACAAGACCAGGATGCAGACCATCTAGCAACATGAAAACAGAAAGGGAATTTATGGGGAAGAGGAAATATGTGGCAAACCTTTACTGGTGAACTAGGCAGAGAATGGAATAAGTTCCAGCTCTGGGTGTTCGAAAGAAAAAGAAGGTTTTGCATGTAAATACTTACAAAGGTTGGGTAAGACATCACAACTAGCTTAAGAGCAAATAATTTAGATCTAATTACAAGCCTAAAATTAGCAGCAGGTATTACCAACAATAGGCTATCCCTACAATTACCATGACTTTGAACTTCTTCTTCTACCAACACAACTACGTATTGAATTCATGCAATGTGTAGAATACTTACTAATAAATAGACTCTTTAAAGCCATCTCCAATAAGGTCGTAATTATTGGCAGTGTGCAAAAGTCGATTCACTCGATGCGCCAAATCTTTATCTTGTAGATGATTGAAACAGATATCCATTGCAGTAACAAAAAAGTAGGTGTCCTTAGGGTCGGTGGGGGTAAATACCTCCCCATCAATGTGGTTTAGTATTTCAGGAAGAATTGAGCTCGTTTGTCCACCTGTCAAAACCAATTTGTATTTTTTTAAGTGAACATACATAGATGTTTTCAATAATAATTGGTATTAGGTTTAGGGCAGAACATTCGACATACCATTCGATCAATCAATATCACGCCAAAAAATATACTGACGTTCATAATTGTGATTTTTTAAATTTAGTAGCCATACTATATAAGCTCTGATAGTATATTAGTAATGTGTGCCCAAAAAAGGGGTTAACCCATTGAGCCACCAGTTGATTTTGCTTATTTAGCCCGTACGGATTCAGTTAAATCCGTATTACGGGGGATGGCACCCGGCCGCACCCTGCCTACGGGCCAAAATCGCATGAATGCACAAAATTGAAGGCCTAGGCCTATTGTTTTTAGTTCATATGCTTTGCTTTTCTAGTTTATATTCCCGCCAGCCCTAGGCCTAACCCTACTTGTGTCATTGTCTTATTTTATCTTGGTTAGAAGTACTCTAGTTTTCATCCACATCATTATTATCGCTTGCATCATTTGCAAGCTAATCAACAACACTTCCTGAATCTCACAATATATCATGCTCATTGGAAATTCAGCACAATCGCCTTCAGATTCGCCATCTCGTAACATTCAGGAGCTTTACGTCAGTTTTACGAAGTAAACAACAGCTGAGAAGCCTATTTCTGTTACGGCGCACCGCCTTGACAATTTGTAGGCCTTCATATTATTTGTAGTCGTCTGTGAAATGGCCGTGTTCGAGAATTTATCGGGGAAAAAAACTAAACTACGTCGGTAAAAGAGTCAGCCTTTATATAGTGCTGCTATCTGTGTGAGTTTGACTGAACTCCCCGGGTTTTGGCGCTAATTCAAAACGAACGGAACGGACAGGGAAACTGTTCCGTAGCCTTTTTTTGGGCCACCTGTGAATACGGACGGTTTTCCGTAAGTGGGCTCCAAAGGGGTTTAAGTTTTAAAAAAAAAAAAATTTTATGATTGTTTTTCTTTTCCACCCTCACGTTTTAAGTCGCAGCACCTTCACAATTTGCAACAGTCTGCTTGATGTTAGAATAAGAAATAATAAAAAAAACAGTTTCTTAATTGAAGCACAAGTTTTCACAACAACAATAATAATTCGACGAGTGAGCGGAGCAAAACGAAGTCTATAACGCTACTCGATCGGGCCTTGGTCGTGATTTAATACTTTTTCTGTCCGGTCCCGTGGGCCCGGAACGGACAAATAGATTGGCTAAATTTTTTAAACAGACACCCGTGCCCACAAACTGAAAACTGCTAACAAAATGAAAAAACCGTTCGTTTTAAAAACCTACAAGAAATAAAAAATTGAAAAATTGCTTGAAATGTGTAGGTTTCATTTAACAACAATGTTTTTTGAACTTGAAGAATCTTTTTTTATCGATTCTTTTTTGAGGCTGTGATAACAGCATACAGTGACCAGGACCAAGGTTTCCCAAATTTTGCTGGGGGCATTTATAAACCTTGCAATCTTTACTCGTATTCGCACGGCTATTTCCCACATATTTTCGCATTGAGTAGACTAAATACGTTAAAGGGGATTTTTAAACTGTTTAATATTTTTTTAAAAAAACTACAAAATCTTTTTGGGGGGGCCGGGGTTTAACCAGGTCTCCCCCATTCCGGGTATAGGGGGGCTTTAGCCACTAGCTAGGGGAAAAAGCCAAAGTCGTTAACGACGAGTGAGTGAGCCATGTGTTTTAATACCCGGGACGCCCTTTTGGTTTAAGGGGGGAAAAAAGGGGGCGTTCCTGGGGACTCAACACATGGCTCATCATCCTCTATAAAAAGAATTTTTGGGATTTTTCCCCATAATTATAAAAATAAAAAAATAATAAAAAATAATAATAATAAAATAATAAAAAAATAATAAATCAACCCCTTCCAAATAAATCAGGGCGGGGGGGGGTATCACCAGTTTCTTGGGCTGGGACTTTCAGTGCTTGATAGCCAGGCTCAACACCTCCTCATCTTCTTCGATGTCTTCTATGACAGGCATTTCTACCATTTCTCTCCATTTCTTTCTATCTTCCCCGAGTCTTTCTTCATTTAATTCTCCCCCATGATTTCCCTCTTTCTTCAACAATTCATTTTATTTGGTCCATCCATCTATCTCATGGGCATCCAACTCTTCTTACTCCCTCCCCATTTGCATTTGAATTATCTTCTTGGGATTCTATCTTGCTTCATTCTTCGTACGTGCCCATACCACCGAAGTCTTTCTCTTCCAATTTTATTCTGTAGACTTTCCTTTCCTTTAGGCTGCAGAACTTCTTAAAAATTTTATCTCTGCTGCTTGTAATCTGCTGTCTTCCTTTCCTCCTATTGTCCATGTCAATGATGTATATGATATTATTGGGAGGAAATACATTTTGTATAATAGCATCTTACACCTGGATGATATTTCTTCTTTCCATAATAGTTTACGTACACTTTGGTAAAATTTGTCTGCTAATATAATTCTTCTTGATTTCAGTATCTTTTTTGCGTCTTTTGTTAGTATACTTCCGAGATATTTGAATACTTCTGCGATGGATAGCTCTTCTCCCCGGAGTATTATCTTCTTCTGATTTTGTTTACCCTTTCTTCATTACTATTAGTATTTTGCTCTTTTCAGTACTTATTCTCACAATAATCTTCTGTGTTTCCTCATTCCATCTACCTACGCTCTTCTGGACTTCTTCGATGGAATCTCCCCATCTCACTATATCATCTGCAAATATCGTTTTAGACGTTTCACTTTCCGTGGGTTCAACTTTACGCAGTATGTTATCCATAACAATGGCAAATAATGAAGGTGAAATCACACTACCTTGTCATACATAGTCCACTGTTTATTTCAAATTCTACCAAATGATGTTTGAACACAGCTCTTTGTTGTGACATACGTGCTTTGGTTAGGCTCTGTACCATTTCTGCAGCTTTTGCTCTTGGGACACTGTCATACGCTTCTTCTAGATCCAAGAAGACCATGAACATTTCTTCTCCCTGCTCCCACCTTTTTCAATTATTTGTCTGGGCGCAAATAGAGATCAATGGTTGAGCGACCAGCTCTAAACCCATATTGTTCCTCTCTCATACTTGGCTCTGCTAGTTGTCGTAGTCTTCGATCTAGTATTTTCTCATATATCTTTGCACATTGGCTTTTCAGAGTTATCCCTCTATAGTTTCTACACTTCTTCCTGTCCCCTTTCTTAAATGTTGGAACTATAATTCCTTTCCCCCAGTCATATGGTACCTTCTTTTCTTTCCATGCTGCACTGGTCACTCTCCACATCCTTGTCATCCAATATATGCCTGCATCCCCTGCAGCCTTGATCATCTCTACAGCTATTTCATCCTCTCTCTACGCTTTACCATTTTTCATGGCATTTGCTGCTTCAGCTACTTCCTGTCTTGATATTGCATTTCCAATTATTTCTTCTATTTCTTCCTCATTGGTGTTCTGAAAGATTTCTATTGATGGGTCCCCTCCCTGAGTTTGGTTATGGGTACCATGTTTACATTACTGTAGTTACTATGTGGGTAAATATTACCACTATCGTTCACACCTACTTTGAATTACGATCGTATCGAATAGTTCATTAGCCACCTAAACATAACGTTCTCGGAAACTATATTAAGAAGGCTGCGCGCATTCAATAAACAACCTTAAAACTCTGTCTGTCCGTCTATTTGAATAAGAGTACGCAGAGTATGTGTGGCGAGTATTCACCATCTCAATTATCCGTTACACAAGTAAACAACACAACAATTACAAACAACAAACAAAATTACGGGAAAGAGCTAGGACGAGACCTACTTGGAAAAGGTAGGTTATGTCAACAATTACCAGGGTAGTCAACTTCGTGCGTTCACACTACTCTTTTTTTACAGGGTTACGTGAGTAAACCTCCTATTACTGGAGTCAGATTTCGTGCCAGCGTAGCAACTTCCATGCGTTCACACACAGAAATTACCAGCGTAATAACACCTACCCCCGTAATATTAGGCCTAGTACTTAATGTAAACGGAGTATCAGTATCAGGTAACCTAGGCATATTAAGAAAGCTTTTGAAATATTTCTTCCACATGTTTTTCACTTCTTTTGGGTCAGTGACAAGTGATTCATTGTTATTGGTCAGGTCTTCTTTCTTCTTTTTTTTTGCTTCTCATTAGTCCATATAGTATTTTCTTATGCATTCACAATAATAATAATTTCTTATTTTCAATATAGTTTTCCAAATTGCAATAGTATCAGAAATATTCCCATGATCAATATTTTTTCGAGCTCTAGTATTAAGCAGTGACAAGCTAGTAGTAAAGACTCAGATCAGTACAGTATTGATAATGCAATTACACCTACACAGATGTGACATTAAATTATAATTCATTCATTCATTGAGTTGGAGAAGGGTTTAACTTACCTGACACTGCCTGATTATGTACTGGGGACTTTTAGTGTCTTTTAATTATCAAAGAATGTTTTCTACCCATATAATCTACTAGTAGCTAAGTTAGATTGGAGAAGTGTTGACAGGTTGGGAAAGCAAAGAGAACATAAATCCCAGCCGGCTGGGAGCGACAAAACTTTTCACCTGCTGATGACAACTGCAGCACACAGTACCATACAGTAGCTAAGTTATACAAGCAGAAACTTAGTATGAGTCATCTACATGTACTACTACTGTAGGCTTGTGTATATTCTATTCTTACCTTCTTTGTAGAATATAATGAGAAGGTAGTAGTAGGTTGACAGAGTTGGGTTGACACCAAGGAGTTTGAACTCCGAGAGCGCACGCAAAGCATTACTCTTTGCATGTCTCTGACTAGTCATACAGCTCAACACTTCCAGTACAGCATTCAGAGTTTCAACTGTCGGGGACAGCTTCTCTTTAGACATTGCTGTCAAGAAAACCTAATGGGAATAATACACATTATTAGTATTTTTTTTTATTACTACTATTAGAGCATATGACAGTGTCCCAAGAGCAAAAGCTTGGAAATGCTTAAAAGCTGCAGAAGTAGAACAGAGTCTAATAACAAGAATTCAAAGCACATATGTCACAACAAAGAGCTGTGTTCAAACACCATTTGGTAGAACCACTTGGTTTGAAATAAACAGTGGACTACGGCAAGGTAGTGTGAAGTCACCTACATTATTTACCATTGTTATGGACAACATACTGCATAAAGTTGAACCCACAGAAAGTGAAACGTCTAAAACAATGATATTTGCAGATGATTTAGTGAGATGGGGAGATTCTATTGAATTGATTAATTGGATATTGCTTAACGTCTCATATTTATGCAACTTGGCTAATCGAGACGAAAGGAGGGACGTAAGGGATGACGCGGGGGGACAAGGGGTGGACAGGCCTGTGCTGGTCAGAACCAGCCACAAGTATGGGGAGGGCAGGGGTCCCCCCACGTCCTGGTCGTCTCCGTCTGTGTCATCATCCGTCCGTGTTGTCATTGTCGTCGCCGTCGAGGAGGTAGTCAAAGGGAAGGGGAAAGTTGAAGTCCAGAAGAGCGTTGATAGATGGAATGAGAAAACACTGAAGTTTAACATGAAAATAAGCATTGAAAAGAGTGAAACATTAATAGTAATGAAGAAAAGTAAACAAAATCAAAAGAAGATAATACTACAGGGAGAAGAGCTGGCCATTGCAGAAGCTTTTAAATACCTCGGAAGTATACTAACAAAAGACGCAAAAATAGATGCTGAAATATCAAGGAGAATTATATTAGCTGACAAATTTTATTAAAGTGTACGTAAACTATTATGGAAAGAAGAAATATCATCCAGGTGCAAGATGTTATTGTACAAAATGTATTTCCTCCCAATAATATCATATGCATCATTGACATGGACAATAGTAGGAAAGGAAGACAGCAGATTACAAGCAGAAGAGATGAAATTTTTTAAAAAGTTCTGTAGCCTTAACAAAATAGACAAGGTACGGAGCAAAACAATAAGAAAAAAACTAGGAGTGGAAAGTTTACGAATAAAATAGGAAGAGGAAAGACTTCGAGGTATGGGCACGTACGAAGAAGAAAAGATAGAATACCAAGAAGAGAATTTGAACGCACATGGGGGGGGGGGGGGGGTAAGAAAGGTTGGACGCCCAAGAGATAGATGGAGGGACTAAATAAAATGGAACGTTGAAGAAAGAGGGAAATTATGGGAAAGAATTAATGAAGAAAGACTCTGGGAGGATAGAAAAATGGAGAGAACTGGTAGAAATGCCCGTTATAGAAGACATCGAAGTAGATGAGGAGGTGTTGAGCCTGGCTAGCAAACACTGAAAGTCCACAGCCCGAGAAACTGGTGATCCTGATACGTCACCCCCCGACCTGACTTATGTTGGAACCGGGTGTTTGATTATTATTATTAGTAGTAGTAGTAACTTAGTAGTAGTAGTAGTAGTAGTAGTAGTAGTAGTAGTAGTAGTAGTAGAGTAGTAGTAGTAGTAGTAGAGGTATCACCTTCACAACCACAGTCAGTTGGATGAATTATGATACCAGTTTCCACATTGCTGCCAAGTGCTTGTTGAAAGAATGAACACACAAAGTGCAAAATTGTAATAAAATTAAGGACCTATCTAGGTGCCCATTAGGGCGCCGCAGCCAAGATACTATGTTCTAAAAGCAAGTTCTGAACTAATAGTAATAAATAAAAGTTAAAATAAATGATATTATATTATATATTGCGAGTACATTGTATCATTCTTTCTACACAGCTGAAATTAATAACACCACTTTACACCAAAATCAACGATTTTAAAACGAAATTTGGAAAAAAATAACCCCACTTTCACACGGCTCTACCTGTAAATAGGTTTTCTACGGGAAGATTTTATTTCACAAAATCTATCACCTAGGTTCCCGCTATAGAGCGCTGTACACTCAGGTACCAAGTAAATAAGCCATGTTTGTGGCGCTTTCAAGGTGTTTCCCAGCCGCCATGAAACGTGAAATGAACTTTGAATACGTCATAATCAGAGCTATTTAGGTACCTGACAACCCATACCAATTTTAGTTGGGGTGAGCGTGAGATCATTCCTTCCAAGTTAAATATGGTTATTGCTTGGTCAGTCAAAGAATGGGTCATAGCATCACAGATTGGACAAAACTGACTGGCCTTTAAGTAGGCTACACAAAACATTAAAACACCCTTTGGCCATGTAACGGCCATCTGTTGATGATGATGGTAAGTGGTAACTTATTTACCTGAACTTGTTCCCAGCGTTGATCATGATTCTCGTACAGCATCGACGAAACTCGAATCAACGAGTTATATGTTTCAACATCCAAACTTAACCCTTTCTCTTGCATGTCTTGGTAGAGTAGCATTGCTCGTTTCCCTTGGCAATATCGTATCACGAAAAGTTACAGTAAGACAGATTCGTGATCACATTTTGAACACTGACTTGCCTACTCCACTCTGAGTTAAAACAAAATTCGAACAGGTTTTAATTCATAATGGCTCTCTGTAAACTAGTTAAATTTAAGGCAGATTTTATTTCAAATCTTCACCTAGGTGACTATTAAAGGGCTGTTACACTTTCAGGTACATAGTAAATCTTGAATAATTTTGTGGCGTAATTTTTCCATCGTCAACTAAATAGAACTTAAACTCATAATCAGAGCAGCTAGGTATCCATGACACCCTGACAATTTTGTTGGTGTGTGAGTCTTCCTTCTTAAGTTAAATATGGTTATTGCTTTGTTCATTGTTTAAGAATGGGTCATAGCTCATAGATTGGACAAACTGAGCTGGCTAGTTAGTAAGTTAACAAAACAACTTTGTTCCATTTGGCATTACGCCTCTGTGAATAATGTGTAAGTTAAAAATTTTACCTGAACTTATTCCCAACGTTTTTTTTACTAACCGCAAAAACTGAGAACCAATCATAGAATTCGCCAACGAGTATATGTTAATTCAAATTAATCCTTTCTCTTAATGTTTGGTAAGTAGCATTGCTGTTTCCCTGGCAAATCGGGTCATGCCCCCAAGAAGGTACGTAGCAGCAGCATTGGTGCACAAAGACTTGGAAATCTGCCATACTGCACTCCACCAGAAGTAATCAGATCTTGAGGAACACATGCATTCAAGAGTTTTTAAAATTATTTACCATTGATCCAAGCCTCTAGAATCGTATTATCCAGCCGCTTATACAATACTTATGGATAATTAAAAAGTGTTACTTGGAATAATTTGTATTTTGAGAACGCTAACGTTCTAAATTGAAAATTATTGAAATCGTTGTAATTTTTATTTTAACTAATGCAACAAACCTGTACCAACTGAGCAGTTTAGTTTGAAATTGAATGAAGAACGGTACCAGACCTAATAAGGACCCACTTATACATGACATGTACATTGTACACATTGTATAGTCTACATTGTATAGGTACAGATACATTTTAATGTTTGTACTTTAGACAGAAATTAAAAAGTGCCTACACTACCACACTAACATAACAGCGTCATAGTCCCCTTCTATAAAACCAAGGTTAAACACAATATATTTTAATTAAGATAGGCCACTATCAGTCTAATATGAGGATAAATATGTGATATATATTTAGTATTTGACAATGATATTTCTTCTCAATAATGAGATTATAACAGAAAATATCCTACAGGTACAATACACTAATTAACAAGTTTAAGGGATACTAGGCTACATAATATATTTTGTAAATTTGTAATTTGTAACCTAAAATAGAAAATATACTACCATTGTGTGTATATTGATGCGACAAAATACTATGCCATCCTGTATGATCGGATTGTACGCAATAAAAAAATTAAATGAATATGATTATAATTTCACAAGCCGTCCGCTGGCACATACGATTAGGGCGCTGGTCTACAGTGTATGGCTCTACGAGGACGTGGGTTCGAATCCCGCATAAGGCATGGTTTTTTTGCAATCGTTCTTCATCGTCATCTATTACCAGTACCACTCATTGTCTTGAATAGCCTTCGTGCATTAGTGCAAGTTAAGACTGTTCGCTGAGCTCGAGCAAACCAGGCTTTGATGCAGAATGCAGAGGTATAGTCTGGATCACTTGGAAGCTCTATCGTTTGTCCTACGGGGTTGCGGTTTGCACCAAAATGTCAAATAAGAATGTGTGATTGTTGCTATCAGAGCACTTTCTCCAAATTGTGCTTATTTGTTTAGTAAAGACAGTAAGTATGCCACCAAATGGGTAGTTTGCACGAATTTTGAAGGTTGTGTACAACAATTATTACAAATCTTGAAATGTACTCTGATAGCAACTTGTGATCATCCTTTATAAACATCATCCCAAAAATGCAATTTGTTTTGGGTGAAAATTGGGGGTCAAAAAGTGATCCAGAATGTATGTATGTGAAATTAGTTGGATTTGCCAACCAAGTGATTTTGAAATGGAGATTAAACATTGTAAAAAAAGTTGGCCCAAGCTCGAACAATAGTCTTAAGCAACAAAAAATCGTCATCACCATAATGCACAAGAGCAAAATTATGATGATTTGGATCCGGGACATTTGGTTGGTTTTTAAGTCTTCAAGATGCCGGGACACAAAGTAAAAAAATAGAACAGTCTGGCTTATTCGGGACATTGTTCAAATTACAGTCGGTGCAATGGTGCTTTTCAAGCTGATGAGTGGTGATGATGAAAATGAATACGGCTCTGTCAATAATAATCCATATTCTATACCTTATGCCACATCCTAGGACACCTAAACTTATGACATGCGGAGGCTCCCTACCACAAACGGAACTTTAGGTAAGTAGTAGGCTTAATCCAAATGTATAGACTTACTTCCAAGTTGGACGCATTCTCTGTCGACCCTTATTGCTTTGCATAAACCATCTCTGCTCAATAAAGTCTTCAGAGATGGCATCTTGGCAATTGTAAAAACAAAGAAGCTCCAATAGTGATTGCCGTGTTGATGGTGAAATAGCTGTAAGAAGACAAAATGAGTCACCCTAAAACGGATAATTTGAAAGTAGAATAATCATGGCTAAAAAGTTGGTTGAATTAAAGAGGGACACAACAGCAAATTATTATTTTTTGGGGCTCAATTGGAGGCTTTTCAATAGAATAGAATAGAATAGAATGTTGCTTTAGTTTATGTCACTTTTTAGTGTTTTTTTGGTCTTTGGGAAGGGCGCTCTGAGTGACTAGTCCACTAGTTATCATACAACTCGAGTCATGCAACGAGTCATGAATTACACAATAAATCTATCTATCTCACACCTGCCCTGCACTTTATCTTTTTTTTCCAGTACTACAGCATGTTTTAAACTAAGAAGTTTCACAAACGCTTTTTCAAGTCCGTTGTTGGATGAGCGTAATTGTTTAAGGGGTTAATTCACTGAAAATGTGAGAAAACGAGCAATTTTGCATTATTATTGTTTAATTGTTTTTCAAGTTTACTTTTTTATTCATTGACTACATAAATTTATTTTATGCTGATATAATACTAAAAGCATTAACCCTTTCTCATCTGACGGGACTCACAAGTCCCTCAGATTTATTTTGGTATAGCATTAACATGGATAGGATCATAGCTCTATAAGCCTGACGGGACGTTTGAGTCCCACTTCTCCTGAGCACATAGAGCTATCGCACGTTCACATAGGATAATATTTACGCCTTGTACATAATTTTTAAACTCTTTTTGCGTAAAAATTGAGAATAGTGGATTTTTGAAAATAATATGTAAAAATCTGACAAAATTATAAATTTGCCATTTTTTATCCAATTTTCAATACTTTTTTTTGATTAATAAAGATGCTTGTTCTTCAACTAAAATCTTTTAAACTAGGAAGCTTCGCAAACGCTTTTTCAGGCGCGTTGTTGGATGAGCGTAATTGTTTTAAAACGAATAAAAAGCGTAAAATTGCGATTATCATGAAAAATAATTTTTCGATTCCACTCAAATTTCACGCGAATATATCAATTCATAAAATTAATGTTCTGTAAACAAATCATTACAATTGGATAAAGCATGTAGGTGTTATAAGTCGAAGAAATTTAAAAAATCTAAAAAAATCGTAAAACTGCGATTTTCATGAGAAATAATTTTTCGATTACGCTCAAATTTCACAGGAATATATTAATTCATAAATTAAAGGTTCTGTGAACAAATCATTACATTCGGATAAAGCATGTAGGTGTTATAAATCGAAGAATGTTTTTAAAAATCGAAAAAAGTCGTAAAATTGAGATTTTTATGAGAAATAATTTTTCGAATGCGCTCAAAAACGTGGCAGTTCAGAGATTTCGAAGGCCTCCATAAAATTTTATTGCAATTGGAGTATCGGTTTAGCCGGAAACGTGTTAACAAACAGACAAAAATTCCAAAAAAAAGAAAGAAAAAAAACATTCCGGATTTTTTTCTCCAGTGTAGTAAAATGGAATCTTCGCTTCGCTCGCTACGCTCATCCAAAAATTAAAAAAAGTTAAAAATTGCGGTACATATTCAAAATCCAAAATTTTCCAAAAAAATCTAAAATACTCAAAAAAAAGAAAAAAGTTTCAAACAAAATTTCTCTTTGGGCATGTTTGTTTGATGAATAAGTAAAAAAAAACAATCATTTTTTTAAATTTTTCTAGGTTCGGGCAAGAAAGGGTTAAATGAAATTTTTTTTCTTGAGCGCTGCATGCTATTTTGCATGGGAAAATGGCTTACCGGTACTGATATTAGGCCTAATCTAGGGCTGTATAGTGTTATTCATAAAAATTTTAGTCAATTTTAAAGAAGCCTAGATTAACAGGTTATAAAGGCCCAGTGAATTCATGTAATGTAAAATAAATAAAATGAACCTTTAGGCTATGTTACACTCAAATTTACCAAAAAACAATACTATAAAGAAACTTTACGTGCTATTATCTCTAACTTTTATTCTAGCACATTTGCTAACATTTTTTCCTACTTCTTCTACAGTTTTTAAGATAAAAGGATAATTTCTTTTTTAATATGCTCACAAGTCTTATTCTGACAAATTCACCAGACATTTTTTTGATGAGATTTATAGTTTTTTAATTAAAATATGGAAAATATAGATTTGTTACAAAAATATACATTTTCCAACAATGCAAAGGAAAAATATCACAAAAACGAAATTATAAAAATCGGTCTGGTGAATGTTTAGATGTATTGATTTTTAATCTAAAACACCTTTTACTTAAAACTAGGAAAACGCTTAAGTCCCGCCGCGTTGTTGGATGAGCGTAATTGGTGCATTGAGCTGCCATGTGTTATGCGGATTTTCTGTTGTTCTGTGAAAAAATCATTACTAAGTTGAAGATTTTTTTAAAAATTAAATTAAATTAAATGAAAAATTAACTTAAATTTTAAATTTTTTAATTAATTGTAATTTAAAAAGAAAAAATCGTAATATTGAAATTTTCATAAGAAATAATTATTCGATTGCGCACAAATTTTACACAAATATATGAATTTATAAAATTAAGGTTCTGTGAAAAAATTATTACAATAGGATAAAGCATAATAGGTGTTGTAAGTCAAAGAATTGTTTTAAAAAAGAAAAAAAACGTAAAATTTTGATTTTCATGAGAAATAATTTTTCGATTACGCTCAAATTTCGCACGAATATTTTAATTCATGAAATTAAGATTCTGTGAAAAAATCATTACAATCGGTTAAAGCATGTAGGTGTTATAAGTCGAAGAAAGTTTTAAAAAATCGAAAAAAATCTTAAATTGCGTTTTTTATGAGAAAAAATTTCCCGATTGCGCTCAAAAACGTGGCAGTTCTAAGTTCAGAGATTTCGAAGGCCTCTATGAAATTTCATCGCAATCGGAGTATCGGTTTAGCCGGAATCGTGTTAACAGACATACAAAAATACAGAAAGAAAGAAAGAAAGAAAATAAAAAAACATTCCGGATTTTTTTCTCCAGTGTAGTGAAATGGAATCTTCGCTTCGCTCACTACGCTCATCCAAAAAAAAAATGAAAATTGTAAAAGCCTTAGCATTATCGCAGCATCATAGCAATCTCATGAAATTGCAATTACGTATTAAGAGAAATAATTGTTTGATTGTGCTCAAATTTCACACGAATATATTAATTCATAAAATTAAGGTTCTGTGAAAAAATCATTACAACCGGATGAAGCATGTAGGTGTTATAAGTCAAAGAATTTTTTTTAAATCGAAAAAAAAACGTAAAATTGCGATTTTAAGGAGAAATAATTTTTCGATTGCAAAGCGCTAAAAAACGTGGCAGTTCTAAGTTCAGAGATTTCGAAGGCCTCCAGAAAATTTCATTGCAATTGGGTGTGTTGGTTTAGCCGGAATCGTGTTAACAAACAGACACAAATACAACAAAAAAATTCCGGATTTTTTTCTCCAGTGTAGTGAAATGGAATCTTCGCTTCGCTCGCTATGCCCATCCAATCACTTAAATCATACTTAGCCGTGAAGCAATGCTGTTACAACTGTTGTAATGTAAAACTCGTATTTGCACCACATGATAAAAAAATGTGTGCTCTTCTATCAGAAATCTGTTTTTCCTTATTCATTTAAAACTACATTTAAAAAATGTATGTGGGCCTAATGGTGTCGAGCTTCACTTTCAATTTCCTTTTGTGTGCTTCTTTAAAACATGGATCTTTGTAAATAATTTTGTATCAAATAAATTAAAATAGTTCTTACGTTGATTATTCTTTTCCAATAGTTCATAAATTGTTCGTGCATCTGCAACTTCAACATTCTTAATTGCTCTTATTAATGTATCTTCATCTACTTGGCTATCTTCATTATAAACTAGGCGAGGTTTAAATGCCGCTATCGGAGGATCAGCATTGTGATGTTGGAACAGATTTGGATGCTCATTCTTAATCCACTGTGCTGCTTTTCGTCCGGACTCCTTTGCCAAAGCGTAAGTACGTTTTTCAATATTTGAATTGGGAAGAAGGTATGGATCATCATGAAACTTATAATGTTGGGCTGTGTTATCTCGTTGAACTGTACTAGCTAAGGCCTGCAAACAAAAAACATTTCAATTCAAAACTTAAATTTCTATTAGGCCTATAGTTAAGATACGTTTTTTTGAGCATTTAAATTTAGATTATTTAGCATTAATTTTTCAAAATCAGCATTTTGTAGCATTTATTTTTCCTTTCCACTAAAACCCTAAATGTGGTGTGTTTCTTCGCACTTCTAATGATTAATGATGAATTATAGGAACATTTCAATATTCAATATAGCCACAACAATGTTAGAATACATTGCAAACTAGTTCTCTAGGGTATGGAAAAACATTATTTTTAGTAAATTAGCATTTTGTAGCATTATACAAATATTTGTTCACCGATTTAGCTCAAAACTAAACCTAAAATACTATCTTAGCCTATAGTCTAAAGGCCAAAATAATGTTTAGATTGTATGAGTGGATATGGATAGGGAACCAAACAGTTTACCTGGTAGGTTAATGGTTTATACTTTATAATATTGCATAAAAAAATATACCATCCTTACAGTTATAGGCCTATAGAAGTAAACTGTTGGGTTCCCTAAACATACTGGCCCCCCTATAAGCATTAACTAGATGATTGGCTCCAACCTGCTGCTCAATCAACAATCAAACAATTCTCTTCTCCAGTTATACTATTGTAAAATAATATCTATCAATATCATTATCATTAGTAACTCACTTATTTTCAAATTCCACTTTTACTTATTGTATTTATATTTTCCATCATTATCATGTGAATCATATTCATGAACATAATAGTTATTAAGGATTATTCATTCCCTCTCTTCCAAGAGGGGTTATATCTGTTACCATGTATCGATCGAATGAATAAATTGAATCTTGAATCTTGAATCATATCATAAATTCATAATTAGGTACTGCAAGTATAACTATATACATAGCTAACTGAGTTTGATAGCTAAGGCCAAATGACTGGATTAGTTGAGTTGATGTCTAAGGTTACTACCCATTACTCGACTGGTATGTGCAGGTATGGCTCCAACTTTCATACGATGATGCTTTTCTTATTCCCGATTTAAATCGAGCTAGAATGAATTGACCAACTGCCAATGTGTGCTAATGAGTGTTAATGTTTGTTCCCATTTACCCTCTGGTATTAACCCAGTGATAAATGGCTTGTTCCTCTTTACCAATGTTGTTCCTGATTACCCTCATTTTGTGTTCCTCTTTACCACCAAATTAACTTGTTAAAGTAATGATGTGCATAAATGTTAAAAAAAATTTAAAAACGTGATCATGTTGTCACAAGAAGTAGCCTCTAGGTAACTTTCTATGCATGCTGTTTTAATTTGTAATACTGCATTAGCCTGTAAAATAATTGAAAGTAGGCTAGTAAAAAGTGTAAATAAAATAGCATGATTTTTTTACAGGGTGACAAAAAAAATAACTGAACATAAGTAGCAATGCAAGTACGTAATTGTAATTGCCTGGCCATAAACATCAATGAAGCTAAACAGTAGGCCCACAGTAATATTCATAATTTTGTTTTCAAACAAAAACAAGGGAATGCCACTGTTCCTGATTACCCTTTGTTCCCCATTACCCACATTACCCCTAATTAAAAATCAGGATTAGTCCTACCCTCAAAATGTCAGTTGGGCCACGTTTAATTTTATTTGGTATTTTAACATCCGTTTGGTTTTGACATCCACATGTTACATGTACAGAACGGCAGGCAATGTTTTCAAATCCAAGTGCAACTAGTGGCACATTCACACTTCCTCCTGTCCTGTAAAAAAAAAAATTATTAGGTAGGCCTACCTATGCCTATATTAAATGCTCACCTCTATTTGCACCTCAGAGGTGCGCCAAAAGGGTTTTATAAATACTATTTTCACAGAAGTTCTGCATTGGCGCCAGTAGGCCGATCTCCAAAGAGATGTTGATTTAAGTTGTTTTCATATTAAATTTAACCTGGCCCCGTATAAGTTTTTTTAAATTTTTTATGGCACAATAGCCAATTTACAATATAATTTACATACACAATTACCACACAAACTAATCATCACAATATTTGACATTTTATACTAATATAGGTAGGGCCTACCTAGGCCTAAGTTAAGCATAATAAGTAATTAATAACATTTCAAAAATTTTACACACTAGGAAGCTTCGCAAACGCTTTTTCAGGCGCGTTGTTGGATGAGTGTAATTGGTTCATTTAGGATGCCATGTGTTATGCAGATTTTCTGTTGTTCTGTGAAAAAATCATTAGGGAAAAAAAGACATTTTTTAAAAACGAAAAAAAAGTAATTTAAAAAAATGGGGGAAAATCGTGAAATTGTGATTTTCATGAGAAATAATTTTTCAATTACGCTCAAATTTCACACCAATATATAAATTCATAAAATTAAGATTCTGAGAAAACATCAGTACAATCGGATAAAGCATGTAGGTGTTATTAAGTCGAAGAAATTTTTTAAAAATTGAAGAAAAATCGTAAAATTGCGTTTTTCATGAGAAATAATATTTCGATTGCGCTCAAAAACGTGGCAGTTTTAAGTTTAGAGATTTCGAAGGCCTCCAGAAAATTTCATCGCAATTGGAGTATCGGTTTAGCCGGAATCGTGTTAACAGACACACAATAAATTCTGTTAAATAAATAAATAATCCTAGGGATTTCTTTACACACCTAGTAAGGACAGATTCATCTCCAACACATTCAAAATACCTAACCCCCACAAGAGAAACTGAAATACAACTAGGAAGCTTCGCAAACGCTTTTTCAGGCGGGTTGTTGGATGAGCGTAATTGATTAATGGGTTATTTCACTGAAAATGTATGAAAACCCAGCAATTTTGCATTATTATTGTTTTAATTGTTTTTTAAGTTTACTTTTTTATTTATTGACTACATAAACTTATTTTATGCTGATATAAATCTGAAAGCATTAAATGGATTTTTTTCTTGAGCGCTGCATGCTATTTTGCATGGGAAAATGGCTTACCAGTACTGATATTAGGCCTAATCTAGGGCTGTTTATTCATAACAATTTGAGTCAATTTTAAAGAACCCTAGATTGACAGGTTATAAAGGCCCAGTGAATTCATGTAATGTAAAATAAATAAAATGAACCTTTAGACTATGTTACACTCAAATTTACCAAAAAACAACAAAAATAAACATTTAATGCTATTATCTCAATACTTTTATTCTAGCACATTTGCTAACATTTTTTCCTACTTCTTCTACAGTTTTTAAGATAAAAGGATAATTTCTTTTTTAATATGCTCACAAGTCTTATTCTGACAAACTCATCAGACACTTTTTTGATGAGATTTATAGTCTTTTAATTATTAAAATATGGGAAATATAGATTTGTTTCAAAAAACATACATTTTCCGACAAGCAAAAAATCATATTTATCAAACAAAACAAAAATTATAAAATCCATCTGGTGAATGTTTAGATGTATTGATTTTTAATCTAAAACACCTATCACTTTAAAAAAATGAAAATTGTAAAAGCCTTAGCATTATCGCAGCATCATAGCAAAATCGTAAAATTGCAATCATTAAGAGAAATAATTGTTTGCTAGCGCTCAAATTTCACACGAATATATTAATTCATAAAATTAAGGTTCTGTGAAAAAATCATTACAATCGGATAAAGCATGTAGGTGTTATTTGTCGAAGAATTTTTTTAAAAATGAAAAAAAAATCGTAAAATTGCGATTTTCATGAGAAATAATTTTTTGATCGATTTTTCGAAACGTGCAGTTCTAAGTTTAGAGATTTCGAAGGCCTCCAGAAAATTTCATCGCAATTGGAGTGTCGGTTTAGCCAGAATCATGTTAACAAACAGACAAAAAAAAAACATTCCGTATTTTTTTCTCCAGTGTAGTGAAATGGAATCTTCGTTACGCTCATCCAATAAAACTTGTTTCCCAAATGAAAAACAAACACTCATGTGGAATGGACAATATTCCATTTTCCCTCATTAAAAAATGCATACATAACAATAGTTACTCCTCTAGCACACATAATAATAATAATAATAATAATAATAATAATAATAATAATAATAATAATAATAATAATAATAATAATAATAATAACAATAATAATAATAATAATAATAATAATTAACATTATTCACCAAAAACTAGCAATCAAGTACAACCTCATTGATACACACACACCTTACTACAAATACAAACCGGAGAAAGTACTAGATAGCAAAGATTTCAAATTATATTACGACCGCACAGTTATAACAGACCAAACTATACATCACAACAGACCGGATATAATTATAATTGACAAGAAGAAACAAGAAACTACCCTTATTGACGTTGCTGTCCCAATGTGCCATAACGTCGAGACTACATGGAAGAAAAAAATTGACAAGTATAGTGAACTTACAATTGAGATCAAGAAGATGTGGAAACATAAAAAGGTTAATACAATCCCATAACGTGATATCGGCTAATGGCATCATACCGAAGAAGTACATGAAAGCATTAAAAACTAGATCTTCCACCCAATGTTTACATCGAGACTCAAAAGGCAGTAATACTCAACACGTGTAGAATAGTTCGTAAATTTCTAAACTAAGATGATACTTCGAGATTCCGAGACAGCTTCCATCCTGACATGGTTTTCGTGGTTTCCCATTGTCCGAAGAGCAAATGCTAGGATGGCGACGAGAAATCGGCCACCGGACCGTACACAGAGAAAAAGAAGAAAATCATCTACAAACTATATTATAGGTGACTTATTTTAGTTAGAGTTAAGACAAAGTAATAATGTAGTTATGAAATATAGATACACATGGAAGTTACTGACGTAAGTCCGTAACAACATGTTATGCTCCGGTTTTGACCGAGTTTGTATGAAATACTCCAATAAAATAATAATAATAATAATAAATAATGCTGAAATAATAATAATAATAATAATAATAATAATAATATTTTTTTATTTTATTGGAAGTACATATTTAAATACATGTTAAGTACATTATGGAAACGAGTCCCACAAGCCCACAAGCGGCTTAGCTGTGGGGATAAAAAACATAGACAATTAATAAAAAATAACCCAAACTCCAGACTTTATAATATTGAACAAGGGAAAAACAACAAAATACCTAGAACCAAATAATAATAATAATAATAATAATAATAATAATAATAATAATTCAATTTTATTTAAAATATTTTTTTTTCAGAGACAAATACACGATTAAAAACAATAAAAACAATCATAATTTCAATAATCATGATTATAAGATCAGCTTGAGGTTCTGGACATAGTTGGATATAGTCATCGAACTAAGATGGTCAGGTTTCTTGTCCTGAAACTGTATTTTCACAGGGATCTTGCACTCCGTCGAATCGTTGTGATTTTAGAACTTGACGGAGAAAGGGCACTTGGTTGTGTTTTTGCAGTAGGAGAGCCTGGATGTAGTCCGAGAGAATGTGGCGAAGTTCTGGGTATAAAATTCACGTTTCTCGTAGTCATACTCGCAAGGAGTGTCTTCCTCATAAATCTCTGCATACTCCGGGTTGTATTGGAAGGCAGTGAAGAACTTGACGGAGAATGGGATCACTTGGTTGGGTTTTTGCAGCAGGAGAGCCTGGATGTCTACATGCGAGATGGTGATGCACCACAGAACCGTGATAGATGTCCTTGTCTTGACGATGTACAATATTTGTTCACAGGGAAGGTAGTTGACTCTCCCAATCCAGAGGTAGTAGAGTACTCATTTCGTCTCTCTTCGATCGTGGCGAAATGTCTGTCAACGCAACTGATAATCTTGACACTACACTAATGTTCCCGTTGATTGTTGCTTGTGCTGACGAGCGAACCTGAAAGTATTGCTGGTCTTTACCGGCATGTTTCACGCTGATTGTAACTTTCCCGCACTCCTCCTTTGTGTCCGTATTTTCAATTATCAACTCCTCGTGAAACGCGATCTCATCATAGATCTCGTCATCAATGTAAAATTTGTATCTTTGAGATAGTTCATCGTGTGGAAAGTGTTTTGCAATTATAGCCAATCTCTTTGATTTGTGGGGCTAACTGAAATCTTTTGTCAAGATAATGATATTCAGAATACCTCATTCCCACCCGTGGTTTTATCACCTTGAATGGTGTGATGACGCTATGTTGAGCGCATTCGCCACCGACGGACTGTCGTGAAGCGCTGCCACTGGCACTTCTTAGCAAATATCACCATGTACTGGTACATAAACAGATCATTTTACTATCTTTCTAATCTGAATATTGTCTTATGCCGGACACGTGTTCCACATATATATTTCGAGACCACTTGATAGTTTTGCTGACCATTTTCTTCCTCATTGATGTAGCACATCTCTTATACCTAAGGCGCGCAATACTCGTTCATTTTCTTGGTCCCATCCCCCAAGACTACCGACTATAAAGGCATCCACTGTGGTAGAGTACCCGTCTGATTCAAATACCTTAGCAGTCTCCCGGTATTTTTCCTCCTTACGTAGTCGTGCTAAAATGAACGCATCTGCGCCATTTTCAAATGGACCAGCAACATCTATGATTCTCACAGTTTTTAAAGTATCATCTTTGATAATGATATCAGGCCGTAATTTTGAGTTGTTATTTGCTGAATTACGCCAATTTACAGTTACTGTGAGTTTTGGCCGGTTTTTTGGAAGTGCTGCTACAAGACGATTCTGTACATCATTATGGCGTTTTTGCAATGCTCTGGAATGGCGCAACAATGGTTTATGACATGTGGCAGAGTCTCTTGCGGATAGTTACACAATCGGCATGACTTAGATCCCTCACCACAGAATCGACTTCCATTTAGAGGCATGACATTCAATCTGGCTCTATTTATAAAACGCCAATCAAAAAAACGGGTGTGTTTTCCTGTAGCGACAAAATGGTTGCTTGCATAACACTTTGTTGTAAGTATAAATAATAATAATAATAATTATTGATTCATAGCAGTTGTAATAATAATAATAATAATAATAATAATAATAATAATATAATAATAATAATAATAATGATATAATAATAATAATAATAATTTTTTTTATCAATTTATTTTCACAAGACACAAATTAACATTGTTACATCTCAAGGAAACCCACAAAGCCCATTATGCGGGCTCATCTGTGGAATAAACAACATCAAATAAACTACACAAAAATAACCATAGAGGAAGGAATCATTATGAAAAATCATATACAAATCACAAACATTAAATAAACAAATATAGGTAAAGGATGAGTACGAAACAAGGTAAGAGCAAAACAGATTTACTAGGCAAGAGCACTCAATTGAGACAACAAATATATTTTTATTTCTTGCTTGAACTCGGAATTTTTTGTAAAATTTAATAACTGATCAGGTAAGTCATTAAAAGCTTCGGGAACTAAACACTTTAGGCACCTTTGACCGTATTTATTAATACTTCCCGGAATTGCAAATTTTTGTTTTCCCTGATTACGTGTGCATTTATTTCTCTGCAAAAGAATTTTATAATCATTTTTAACCCATCGGCGTTTTCGCCGGTCGAATCGACGGGCTGTTTAAAATGCGCGCCGACATACCTGGCCATCGGATCGACGGGCTGGAACAGCAAGGGAACAGCGCGCTACATTATCGGTCGTTGTATGAGAATGGTTCGTCCAATCACCAAGAGATCGCGCTCGATGTACTCTACGCACTTCGCTGCATCCAACGATGTGTTTGGCTCGTCATTCGGTCAAGTTTTAGCCTGTCTGTGTGTCTGTGTGTCTGTGTGGCTTGAAAGAAAGATTATGTTTGCATTCGCGGGTGGTATGGCGGCGCGCGCGCTATGGCGGCTACAGCTTATTGCAATCTTTTGAAGGATATGACGAAGATGAGGGGTGTGATATTTTGACACCAAGAAAAATCGAAGGAAAGATCATACACCCTAGACATTAATTTAGGCTACATTTTAGTTTTTATTTCAAGTAAATCGGGTTATTTTTGTTGTAACAGTGAATTTTTTGCTGAGGTGCGCTCCGCAACCCCATTTCGTAAAAAATAAATGGAATTCAGGGGCCAGGCGGCGAGATTTTAAATAGAACGCCGATGGGTTAAAGTAATATTTTATTAAAAGTTGGTACGTGAAAAAGCCGTCAACAGGAAGAAGGTTGCAAAAGAGTATGTCTCCCGAGTCGATAGAGTTTGACAATGGCGAGGTCTGTGCAGGGTTGTAGAGTTTTGACCACCCCCCGGTTTAAACCGGTTTAAACAGTCCTGGTCAAAATACAATTTTGACCAGTGTTTTTTTTTAAGTGCATACTCAGATGAAAGGTCTTTTTTGCTTCAACTCAAATATAACTTCATAGTTGAATATTAAACAGAATTGAAATCACAAGTATGGTACGAGAGATTGTGCAGAAAACAATATATCTAGAGCACTGTAACACTAGTGTCTTATTCTATAAGAGTGGCAGAGAGTACAACAACTTACCGTTAAATATAAAGGTAACAGAAAATGGTAAAAGTTTTAAGAAAAAGTTTTTGTAGGTTGTTCATTAATATTTTACAATCAATCGCATTTCAATTAAAATATTACTTGGCTAATAAAAACTAGAAAGCCCAAGCCAAGTTATTGTTGAAACTTTTGTAGGCCTACTGGTAGTTTCATTTAACAAAATGTAAAGACATGTAAAGTGCACTAGCAAAATAATAAATATATTGATTATTGAAGGACTAGGTGGTTAGGTTGTATTGAAAATAGGAGTAGGAAAAAATACAGATTTTAAAATTTGTATTATATTATTTAATACATGGATGGATGGATACATACCTCTTACAGTAACTGTACTGAGTTACATACATCATTACAATTTATAAGGGTTTGATGATCATTTGACATAACTATCAAAGTCAAACACAAATAGGCCTACTGTATTATAACTAGAAGACCAGATGCCAGATATTCAGGTCAATTCAACCATTGTTCAGATGTAATGGCAGTTTAAAATAGGAACCATATTAATAACCATAATTCTGTTGTATGTTGTTCTACCAACCTAACAACTATAGGCTCTAACAATGATATTTTTTGTCGTTTATGCCTACTTTTCGATGGCAACCTTCGATTAATAACGCCTAAAAATGTAATGAAAGCAATATGAATGGCCTGTATATATTTGCAGTCTTTTTTAGATATAAAACACTTATTCTTAATTTTAGCCACTTTTGACCGGTTTAAACCAATTTTGGCCGGTTTAAACCACTTTTGACCAGTGTCCCGGTCAAAATTAAAAAAGTGGCTTTTTTATCAACCCTGGGTCTGTGGCATTAGCAATTTTGATTTCAGATATTTGTTTTAGAGTTGATATGTCATTGGCTATGGCTATTATGTTTGCATCATCGGCAAACATTTCAGTCTAGTATATTAAAAGGAAAGTCGTTGATAAATATTAGAAAGAATAAAGGACCTATAATTGAACCCTGAGGAACTCCAACAGAGATATTCTTATTTCCGGAGAGAAACTTGATTTCAGTCCCGACTTCATTAGTGTAAATTAGTGTAAACATAATGTTTTGAGACGGGATGTTTTCCAAACAAATTAAAAATTGCAAAGATTATTCCTAATTAACCCCTTAGCATACCATTAATACACACTTGTTTTGTCATGAAATACTATTTAAAATCAAAATTATGGGGAAAAAAAAAATTCTAAATTTTCTTCCCCTTTTCAGATTTTTTTTATCTTATCCCACATTGACATTTTAGAACCCCCGAAATTTTTTCCCTCCCCCTTCCCCCCCCCCCATCCCCCCATAGTGTTTCATTAAATTTTGTGAAATCTTAAAAATAGGCCCAAGTTTAGTATTTCATTTCCCTAGATGGAAATAATTGGCAGATTTCATCCGATATTGACATAAGTCTCTATAATCCCCACTCCCCAAGTAATGTACGTTGGGACTCCCCCCCCCCATATTTTTATCATTCCAAAAAAGTAAACAATTGAAGATGAAAAATTATTTCCCCATCTGGTAATCCTTTCCAGCCTTGACATCACCAACCACTTTCAGATTACTCCCCTTCTGCCCATACTCCCCCCCTTTTTCCCCACTACCCCCTCCCCCCCCCCAAAAAAAAAAAAATTATAACCTTTAGGTCATATTATTTTGTTTGGATTTTATTTGATAGTGATATTTAGCCACCTAAAAACACCTTCCAAAGTAATTCACCCCCCCCCCCCCACTCCCAACTGTCTACTAAGCTCCTCTTTCCTCCCCCCCCCCCTATTTTTTGGATGAAATTCTAAAAAATAAAAACAACTATTTTGGGTATTTAGTCTAGCCTTTTAGATAATTTGATTGGTTCTTATCCGATCTTGACATTTTGCTCCCCCCCCTCTCCCCCCCCCCCCAACCCTTGGCCACTATTCCTCAGGATAATTTCCCCCTACAATTTTTTTTTAAATCCCCACAATTTGTAATATTCTAAAAAACACACAAAATATTAAAAATTTGATTCTCCTCAAAAGTCATTGTTTCACATGCCATCCACTATTCGAGGAAACAAGAGAATGTAGATAGCGCGCGCGTTCGTCAATATGGCCGCTCATTCGGGGGTAGTCTAGCTGACGGCATAGGCGCAATACATGTAATAACGTTGAAAACATTGTGTTTAAACGCATATTAAAAGTGGTTTTACGCTTTAAAATGGTAGTAAATCCACTTAGTATTCGAGCCATTATGGATTGGAGAAAGGTCGCGGACATTTATTGAGGGAGAAGTAGTTTTTAATGCAAACCAAATCATCTTTGTGGTTGCACAGGCAATGATGGCAAAACTATGAATGTGTGGCCTACAGTGATGTAACTGGTCAGTTGTATGAATGCGTAGAGCCTGTGTGTGTTTTGATTTTATTTAATAAAATCAAAATAACACGGCCAAATGGTTAAATAAAACCACATTCTGCTATTTGCTTAAAAAATAACACAGTTAATTCTATTCTTACTTCTTAGTTACTTTTCACTATAAACTTGCCGATAAAAACAAGCTAAAATGAAAATAATACTTGCAATAAAAAAAAAAAAGATTTCTTCTGATTAAATAGTGCTAGAATTGTGATTCCACTTTTTACCTTCTGCAGGAGCAATCACTAGGTGGTTTATGCAAGATAAAAACTGGGGTGACTTATGCACATATTACAATTTACTATGGATTTTATTTTAGGTAATACGATTGATTATATCATGGTATTGCAATGCGAGAAATGCGAAAATACAATAAAAAACATAACACCACTTTTACAATTTTCAAAACGAATTTAGGAAAAAACCCATTAAAACACACCTCTATGAATGCGTATACGGTCAGTTGCACTTTCGAAAATGCATTGACAAACTATTTCACTTCGTAATAATTAAAGACGACATTTGTGTTGTATGTTCATGAAGAGCTGACAAAATACCTACGCTAGGCATAGCAGTGCTAAATGGCTGAACATGGGCCTACGTCTAGGCCAACATTACACGTGAACCTTCTTTCCGTTTTGTTTGTTACTTTCATTTCAATTTCGTTCCAAATTATTCCTCAAAATGCATTTGGCACTTGACGCGGACATTGGTGGCACAGGGTCGAACCTTGTGATTCACTTCATAACACTTTCAACACTTTTATTATCTCTGACGTAGAATTGCGCCTGCGACGAGACCGAATGTAATGATATCATTTTCAGAAAAACATATGTCCAAATAGAACGATAAAAAAAAACGAATGAACGTAGATTTGAACTGCCGACCTTTTGCATAGAACTCTAACGCGCTACCACTTTGCCACAATGTACAGTGATGTTTAGAGCTATTAGCCTATGTTAGGTGGTATCGTCGATGACCGTACGACGAACAGTGCATAATTATTCGTTAGGCTGACCTTACGATTGATTTTACACTCCGTAATAAAAAATCACAACCAGTAAAAGCTCCACGCAAAGCCATTTAAATTCACATTTAAATACCAACACTTGTAGGCCCATTAAACTGTCCGTCCCAGGCCAATTATTATAACAAGTGTAGGCCTAAATTATAAAATAGATGTAGGCCTAGAAACCAAGTAGGACTACTGGGCTAAATATTTAGAACTATCAATGATTTTATGTTATGATTATGATTTATTATGATTTTATATTATGATTTTATATTGGCGTATTTGAATTTATGTAGAATATTCCTAGTTTGAGAGTGTCAGGACTCAGGACACTGGCTAGACACACCAAGTAGGTCTATCAAAAAGTTTATTTTACCACAAAAATTGTAAACGTTTTAATGTTACCCCACCTTTAAACGTTATGTGCATAATATAAAATTGCCAGAAAAATAACTCGCCGGTAGATAAGCATATTACTCAGCAGAACAATGTTGTTCGAGACCACGAAAGTGCAGACTGCAGACACACATGTGTATAGTGATTGGTTTCGCAACTAACAGCACCCTTTTCCACTCATTCCTCATTTTGTATCATTCGGAAATAAATGAAAGTATATATTGCCTGTTTTCTTTGATGAGCACTGTGGCACCGAACATTATTTCTTTGTGTTAGATCGGGATATATTTGAGAAACCCCAATCTCTTGCATGATGTTCTACGATCAGTACCCCCGAAATAATAGTTCGCGGTTCGACCACTTGGCTGCGCTAGTGTTCCTTGTTTTCTCGAATTGACAAAGAAACACCCCCTGACGCCCGTCTGACAGACGTGGTAGTATGGCTAGGCACGGGTGGCGCACTCGTCTGGCAGACGTGGTAGTATGGCAAGTGGTTAACAAGAAGGGAGAAAAAAGTTGTGTTGACAATTATAGACCTATCTCTTTACTACCAGCATTTTCTAAAACAAGGAAGCTTTGCAAATGCTTTTTTAGACGCGTTATCGGAGGAGCGTAATTTTTTAAAAACAAACAAGCGTAAAATTGCGATTTTCATGAGAAATTATTTTTCGCTAACGCTCAAATTTCACACGAATATATTAATTCATAAAATTAAGGTTCTGTGAAAAAATCATTACAATCGGATAAAGCATGTAGGTGTTAATCGTCGAAGAAATTTTAAAAATCGAAAACAAATCGTAAAATTGTGATTTTCATGAGAAACGTTTTTTTGACTAGGCCTACGCTCAAATATCACACGAATATATTAATTCATAAAAATATAAAGGTTCTGTAAAAAAATCATTACAATCGGATAAAGCATGTAGGTGTTATAAGTCGAAGAAATGTTTTAAAAATAAAAAAATCGTAAAATTGCTTTGCTTTGCTTTGTTACACGATTTCGGCTAAACCGATACTCCAATTGCAATGAAATTTTCTGGTGACCTTTGAAATCTCTGTGCTTAGAACTGCACGGTTAAAAAAATTGATCGAAAAATTATTTCTCATGAAAATTGCAATTTTACGATTTTTTTCAATTTCCTTGAAGTTCTGTTTGTATTTTTGTGTGTTTGTTAACACGATTCCAGCTAAACCGATAGCTACTCCAATTTCGATGAAATTTTTTGGAGGCCTTCAAAATCTCTGGACTTAGAACTGTCACATTTTTGAGCGCAATCGAAAGATTATTTCTCATGAAAATCACAATTTTATCATTTTTTTTCATTTTTCTTATTTTTTCTGTTTGTATTTTTGTGTGTTTGTACTTTGTTAACACAATTCCGGCTAAACCGATACTCCAATAACGATGAAATTTTCTGGAGGCCTTCGAAATCTTTAAACTTAGAACTGCCACGTTTTTGAGCGCAATCGAAAAATTATTTCTCATTAAAATTGGAATTTTGCAATTTTTTTTTATTTAAAAAAAAAATTCTTCGACTTATAACACCTACATTCTTTATCCGATTGTAATGATTTTTTCACAGAACCTTAATTTTATGAATTAATATATTTGTGTGAAATTTGAGCGCAATCAAAAAATTATTTCTTGTGAAAATCGCAATTTTACGAATTTTTTAAATTTTTATAACATTTTTCGACTTATAACACCTACCTACATGCTTTATCCGATTTTAATGATTTTCTCAAAGAACCTCACATTCATGAATTAAAATATTGTTGTGAAATTTGAGCGCGATCGAAAAATAATTTCTCATGAAAATCTCAATTTACGCTTTTTTCGTTAAAAACATGTCGCTCATCCAACAACGCGCATGAAAAAGCATTTGCGAAGCTTCCTAGTTGTTGTTATTATTATTATTATTATTATTATTATTTTTATTATTGCACTGCAATCTCCATGCAAAAACTCAGTGGCAGGAAGAGATTTTCAACTGCCCTAGAAATCCTTAAAACACATTTTTGATCTTATTATGCCAAATATAGGCTGACCCTGAATATAAGCCTACTTATATATATGTGTGTATATATAGGCCTAGCCTATTTCTTGTAGAAATATTAAAAAAACATAGGCCTACCTATGCAAAAGCATAAGCAAATATTAGCTGGCAAGGGACTTTGAGACTTAAAATAATGAAAAAAGGGCAGGCTTATATTCAGGACAATACGGTACAAAGCAATTGCCCTATTAGGAGGAGAACCTATGTGCAAAAGACGTACGGTAATTTAAAAAATCTATAAAATCCATTTTTTTTCATCTTCGTTTTGTCCCTTAACTGGAGAATGACCCATCCATCAAAAAAGTTAAAAACAAAAATTAAGTTTGGAGCAGACATCCTTCACACCTTTGCTAGGCTTACCTAGGGTATTACTTATGGTACTTTAATTTAATGATTTATCATAAATAAAACATTTAATTTGTATGATAGGCCCTAATAATAATGAAAATACAAATAATAATTTTTAAAAGGCTTTCGGGGCCCGGTAAATTAGGCCTACCTACAATTAATTGGTCGGGTCATTTTGCCGCGTCAAATAGCCCCTATTCTGTTTTCCTTTTTATTCATGGCCAGAACAACGGTCGAATACAATATATGTAAATGAATGATCCAGCGGAAGACACGGGGGCGATAGTGAGATTATTCGCAGATGACTGCGTTATATACCGGGTAATTAGGAGCGAAGAAGATAGGCAAACTTAGGGATGACATAGAATTACTGGGTTTATGGACTAAGGTACTCAATGAGCTTCAGTATAGCAAAATGCAAGTGGATAAGGTTTACAAGGAAAAGAGGGGGGATAGTGATTTAGTGAACGGGGAAGGCTACTCCTTGATGGGGAAGGGCCTAGAAAGGGTGGAAGTCATAAAGTAACTTACCTGGCGGTGTGACTACGGCACTTACCTTGGAAATGTGTAAAAAGTGTGTTAAAATTGTTAAAAACAGTAGCCTACACCTTCTAGGCTGTCTGTAGGCCGAGCCAAGGCCTATGGCGGTGTACTTTCGTTAGGTTAGCCGAACTTTCCGCCTAGTTGTAGTACGCCGCGCTAGTTCTAGGATATAATCGATAAGAGCGCACCCGAAATCCTTTCCGTTAAAAACGAGGTTGGGGATCCCCTACTTGTTGTTGCGCCGGTCTTAAATTGCATTTAATGATGTTTTAGGTGTGTTTTTACACTTTTTTTTTAAATTTCCACGTTTTGACATAATACGGAAACACAATACGAATACAATACAAACCCTAACAAAAAAGGGAAATTATGAACAATTCCATACTATTGTCAAATTTAAAAAATAACTTTCAAAAAGGCTTAACTAAGCATCACTGGTCAACATATTAATGTTCCACAACAGCGCTTACCTTGGAAATGTGTAAAAAGTTGAAAAACATGAACTATAAGTGGCGAGGAGTGATGCAGCCTAGGCCTACCGTGTTGCGATGCTGTACTCACTGCAAGTACCTTACAATAACATAATTTAAAAATCCAAAGTAGAATCATCACGTTTTTGATGTTACCTAGAAGTCCTAAAGAAACAAAAAACCTTCAAACCCGCCTTTAACATCACTATTTTAAACGAAAGTCATTTTGCGTTGAAAGTCCTTTAGGCCCTAAATATTTAAAATAGCGACGTTAAAGGTTTTGTAGGTTGAGTATTTTAGTGCAAAAAGGTTGGTACCGGTACTACGTAAAAGCAAGATGTTAATATCCAACATGGCGAACCAACAACAGTGAAATGTCCCGAGTGTTTTCGTGTTCAATCTGTGTTCATTTTTCCATATTCCCGCCTACGCGGGTTGGCATTGTAAAATTTCAACTATAATTGAGGTAATTTGTTTAATTACCAGTGGAATTTTGCTGGGAAAAGTAGGTTAGGGGGGTTGGGGGGGAGGGGGTGGCGCGAAGCGCCGTGGCGAGGTTAGTACACCACTTGGGCATACAGCCTTGCAGGTGACACTAATGTTTTTCCTACTTTTTACACATTTCTAAGGTAAGCGCCGTTTTGAAACGTTAATAATATGTCGACTAGTGGGCACTCTTGTCGCTAAGCGGGTCCAACTTTCAACCAACTTTCAACCACACTTTTTTCCCAATAAAATCAATGGAAAACAACTACAAATTAGAAATAAGTTAATATTAAGTACGTAGGCCTATAGTGAGTAATTAGTAGTAAACACTCTCGAATTACACGAATAATGTCAAATAATTTACATTATTGAATATGAACGTCGTCTCACTCTGATCAACGCGCCATTTTGGATTTTGGTTACCTACCTACCTATGTCATTGTCATTTACCGGTACTTAGTAGGTGTACCAACCTTTTTGCGATATTGTGGTTATTGTAATAAGTAATTTATAAATATGTTACTGTTATGTTAAGTGAGACGATATGGTCCTACCCTCTTATTATTAATTTGTATTTTTAAGTGTCCTTCAGACACAGGTCTATTTTATAGGTTACTCTCAATCTTGCACTTTAGAATTTTAAGTAATTTTAGTTACATAGTACAGAACTGCAGACGAGGCTTGGACAGATTTATCTCAGTTTTCAAGTAAACTCAAAACCTAAAGGTCGCCAAAGGGCAGGCTAGGTCTGGAAGGACTGATGTCTTCCAAGCCAAGTTTCAGTTCTCACACCGTCTTAAGGGTGTTTTTTTATTTAGTTCCTTTCATAACGTGCAGGCTTGATCTGGACTTTGTCTATTTTTAAGATATAAAAAATATCAAGTGTCGATCCTTCTTCCACGGCGAGCTTTTAAAATGTTAAAATGTTTATTCTATATTATTATTATTATATTCAATAAAAACAGATACCGTCAACTGGGGTTACTTTGGACAGTTTCAAGACATTTTTGTCTGTATCTTCAAAACGACACATAGGATATGCACAATTTTTTCCAATAATATTGATTGTTTAATCCTGGATATAAATCTGTGGTTTAAATTTTAGTTTAACAAGCAGATAAATTTATAAAAAATGAAAAAGACTGTCCAATGTTACCCATGGACTAGGGGTAACTCCATTTCACTACACTGGAGAAAAAAATCCGGAATGTTATTTTATTTTTTTTTAAAAAAAATTTTATTTTTGTGTGTCTGTGAACACGATTCCGGCTAAACCAATACTCCAATTGCGATGAAATTTTATGGAGGTCTATGAAATCTCTGAACAAAGAACTGCACGGAGGGAAAAATTGACCGGAAAATTATTTCTCATGAAAATCGCAATTTTATGATTTTTTGTTATTTTTAAAAAAATTCTTCGACTTATAACATCTAGGCCTACATGCTTTATCCGATTGTAACGATTTTTTCACAGAACCTTAATTTTATGAATTTATATATTCGTGTGAAATTTGAGCGCAATCGAAAAATTATTTCTTATGAAAATCGCAATTTTACGATTTTTTAAATTTTTAAAACATTCTTTGACTTATAACACCTAGGCCTACATGCTTTATCCCATTGTAATGATTTTTTCACAAAACCTTAATTTTATGAATTAATATATTCGTGTGAAATTTTCTCTGAACAAAGAACTGCACGGAGGGAAAAATTGATCGAAAAATTATTTCTCATAAAAATCGCAATTTTACGATTTTTTTTCGATTTTTAAAAAAATTCTTCGACTTAGGCCTACAACATCTACATATTATGCTTTATCCGATTGTAACGATTTTTTCACAGAACCTTAATTTTATGAATTAATATATTCGTGTGAAATTTGAGCGCAATCGAAAAATTATTTCTATGAAAATCGCAATTTTACGATTTTATAAATTTTTAAAACATTCTTCGACTTATAACACCTACATGCTTTATCCGATTGTAATGATTTTTTCACAGAACTTTAATTTTATGAATTAATATATATTCGTGTGATATTTGAGCATAATCAAAAAATTATCTATTAAAAAAATCGCAATTTTACGCTTTTTTCGTTTAAAAAAAAATACGCTCATCCATCAACGCGGCGGGACTTAAGCGTTTTCCTGGTGAATATAGACCTACACTAGTCGACAATCCAAAAGGCAGTACGCAAAATGAGTACACTGCACCATTATAATATTTAAACGATAAGTATTTACGACTGTTCTTTGCAATAGCCACCTGCCAGAAAGATGAAACCATGTCAATATTAGATAGCGGAGCCCCCGACGAGGTCCAGGGGCGGAGCCCCAGAACAGAATGAGGTACAAACAAACAAACACGACAGGGACCGCAGGACAAACAAAAACGGACAGAATTAAACGTAAGTTTGGTGTGTTTTGGTTGGTACGTCGGAGAATGAAGAGACTTTGCTAAAATGGCCGCCGTGATCACCTAATAACAGTGAAATTAGTCTGTGAGTAATATTGTGTTCACCTATGTAATTGTTAATTTTGCAAAGTGGTAATTGATAATAAATTGTTGATATTGAATTTTTACACATTTATTTCTAATTTGTAGTTGTTTTCCATTGATTTTATTGGGAAAAAAGTGTGGTTGAAAGTTGGACCCGCTTAGCGACGAGAGTTCCGACTAGTGATGCTCAGAGCCTTTTTGAAAGTTATTTTTCAAATTTGACAATAATACAGAATTGTTCATAATTACCCAAAAAAGCCCTAGGGGCTACGCTAGGCTAGGCCTAACTAACTAGGCATGGGCGATTGAATCCTCGGCCCTAGGCCCTACATAACCTAACATTCCAATCGGCCAGATTTTGTTTTGTAGGTATTAAGGCCTAGGGATATTTACTTGGTAAAAGTAATAATTTCTAGGTCCAGGCTTTGCATGGAATTAAATACGTTAGTAGCTTACCTCCATCCCATACGTATTTTATTAAATGACTTCATAATTTACTTGCGTAGAGAAAAGGTAGAGAAGCCATAGAGAAATAACCAGAGAAGCGAAAAACAGAAACAACAACAACAACAACAACAACAACAACAGCATTTCCAAGCATACCAATCTACTTTCGGATTAGGGGGCGTATCCTTGAGGGTGGCCACATTGACTGTCAAACGCATCACGTTGTTGTTTTTTGTCTGTCGGTGACAGTGACTGAACTTTTAATAATTTGTTTGAACAGTGTATGTACGTCTAGCCATGAATTGTTTATTGGTATTCGATCAATTAAACGATATTTTATTTACAAAATATAACAAGAATTTTTTACATCATGCTAGGAAATTGGGTCGTTCTCAAGGGCTAATTCCAGAGGGCCAGGTTAGTATGGCTAGGGTTTACGTCTCCACGTAGGGTTTTTATACACAAATCGGCCTGAGCTATAGGCCTACTCATCACCACTTCAAACCACATTCCTTCTTCAACCGAGGGCTTAGGCCTAGCCTTAGAAAGCCAAGATAAATTAATAGGGGCATGGGACACAATAAGAAGTAGGCCTAGCCTAGGGAGGTCTAGGCCCTAGGCCTACCACCGCCCATACCTAGCCTAGCTAGGCCTAGACGGTATTTGATATTGTGTTGTTTGATTTGATTCTAGGATGTTGGTGAAGTAGGCTCAAATATCATCATACAGCTGTTCTCTCCTGTTGTAACATCTCAGCGTATTATGAGCTGTCAATTTGGAAATTCGTACACTTCTGTTCAATGCCAGGATGGAACAAACATGGTTTTTGATGAGGTCGGTCTATATAGCCATAGGACTAGGCCTAGGTCTAGTTTCTAAGGACGTGTCTTAACTATGTTATCAGTCTCAGTCTCATTTTCATTCTCAGTCTCGGTCTCATTACTAGAAGTGTAACTTTCGGTCGTTTCTTGATTTGAGTATCAACAATAGTATCAACATCAAAACAAATGCAGACGAACAGCCGTGGAGTTGACACATGCAGGTGGCTGACTGATTGCAATCTTTAACAACTGGTTTAAAGTGTTTACATAACGTTTCCTTGTCAAATTTGACTCTGTAACTTACTAGACCTAAGTAGGGCCTAGGCCTACCGGTACTACATTATTAATTAATTGAATTTAATAACTTCGCCTATTTATTACCTACTCAACGTGATTTGGAAATGTTTTAGTTTGATCGTCTCCCGAGGCCGCCATTTTTTAGCAATAAGAATGAAACCAAGAGTGGTATTTTCATTACTAGGTTCCATTCCCGCGTTCTCAGTCTCGATCGGGACCGTTCGTACATTGCTTCTGATGTCACCGATGATTGATGACGTCAAATTGAGAATGAGAATAAGAATAAGCCATGTTTTTCAAGCAATCAGACACGTCCTAAGTCCCCTGTAGAGAAAGTTTTACCTTTACTCAATATAATTTTTGTTGATGATAGGAGGCAGAGGGACCAAACGGCTAGTTAATTTTTTAATGCTAAGGGAGGCCTACAGTATGGGTGTGCATGCATAAAATTAAGGTTCTGTGAAAAATTATTACAATCGGATAAAGCAAGTGGGTGTTATAAGCCGAAGAAATTTTAATAAAAATAAAAAAAAATGGTAAAATTGCGATTATCATGAGAAATAATTTTTCGATTCTGCTCAAATTTCACACGAATATATCAATTCATAAAATTAAGGTTCTGTAAAAATATCATTGCAATCGGATAAAGCATGTAAGTGTTATAAGCCGAAAAATTAAAAAAATCGTAAAACTGCAATTTTCATGAGAAATAATTTTTTGATTACGCTCAAATTTCACACAAATATATTAATTAATAAAAAAAAGGTTCTGTGAAAAAATCATTACAATCGAATAATGCTTGTAGATGTTATAAGTCAAAGAAGTTTTTTAAAAATCGAAAAAATCGTAATATTGTGATTTGTATGAGAAATAATTTTTCGAGTGCGCTCAAAAACATGGCAGTTCTAAGTTCAAAGATTTCAAAGGCCTCCAGAAAATTTCATCGCAATTGGTTTATCGGTTTAGCCGGAATCGTGTTAACAAACACACAAAAATACAAAAAAAAAAAAAAAAAAAAAAACATTCCGGAATTTTTTTCCCCAGTGTAGTGAAATGGAATATTCGCTTCGCTTGCTACGCTCATCCAATGACCATTATAGTAATGGTGATGTATAGGCTAGTGCCTTTTGAAAGATTTTTTTTAAAATGACAGAATTCATAGGCTAGCAAAAAAGGTTTTATTATTTAGCATTTTACACGTGTGTATAAATTATTCACTAGGAAGCTTCGCAAACGCTTTTTCAGGCGCGTTGTTGGATGAGCGTAGGTTTTTTAAACAAAAAAAGCGTAAAATTGCGATTTTCATAAGAAATAATTTTTTGATTGCGCTCAAATTTCACAGGAATATATTAATTCATTAAATTAAGGTTCAGTGAATAAATCATTACAATTGGATAAAGCATGCAGGTGCAGGTGTTATAAGTCAAAAAAATGTTTAAAAAATAGAAAAAAATCGTAAAATTGCGATTTTATGAAAAATAGTTGTAGGCTCAAAACCGTGGCAGTTCTAAGTTCAGAGATTTCGAAGGCCTCCAGAAAATTTCATCGTAATTGGAGTTTTTTTTTAAATCGTGTTAACAAACAGAAAAAAAAACAAGAAAAAAGAAAAAGAAAAAAAAGATTCCGTATTTTTTTCTCCAGTGTAGTGAAATGGAATCTTCGCTTCGCTCGCTACGCTCATCCAAAAATTAAGGTTCTGTAAAAAAATCATTACAATCGGATAAAGCGTGTATGTGTTATACGTCGAAGAAAGTTTCGAAATCGAAAAATTGCGATTTTTATAAGAAACAATTTTTCGATTGCGCTCAAATTACACACGAATATATAAATTCATCAAATTAACGTGCTGTGAAAACACCATTACAATCAGATAAAGCATGTAGGTGTTAGAAGTCGATTTTTTTTTAGTCGAAAAAAATCGTAAAATTGCGATTCAAATGAGAAATAATTTTTCAAATGCGCTCAAAAACGTGGCAGTTTTAAGTTCAGAGATTTCGAAGGCCTCCAGAAAATTTCATCTCAATTAGAGTATCGGTTTAGCCGGAATCGTGGTAACAGACACACAAAAATACAAAAAAAAAAACATTCCGGATTTTTTTCTCCAGTGTAGTGAAATGGAATCTTTGCTTTGCTCGCTACGCTCATCCAATTAACAAGTTGGCCTACAATACGGTAACTAACTAGGCCTATAGAAACTTGACAACAATCATCTACAATGCATACAAAAAACAAGTCTTTGGGCCTCGAGATATGTTACATTCTATTGTTAAACGAGGGAGCGGAGCGACTGAGTGTCTCCATTCAACTCAAACGGCTCTCATTCTGTGATTCTGTGTGTCTGTCTGTCTGTCTGTACGTCGAAAATCAGCCGAACCGCTGAACAGATTGCGCTGAAATTTTAAACAGACATCCGGTACGAGTTTACTGAGAACTGTTAACAAAATCAGCTTGATCCATTGCGATTTAAGCCTACAATAAATAAAAATGTGATTTTTAATAATATCAATGGCATTTGTTTCGTAGGCCTATCAGTTAGCGGGATGAGGTTGACGTGGCCTGCATGGCCAAGTGGTAACCATTTAGCCTGCCGCACGGATGGATGGGGTTCGATACCCGCCAGTTCTAACTTTTTTATATTTTTACACCCACATATTATTTTTGAGGGGTGTTAAATGGGAAATAACTAGGGAAACGCCAAAATCGTTGTTAAACGAGTGAGTGAGCCATATGTATAGAAACCCGGGTATTTTTCCCCCATATGGCTAGATTCAGCTTGGATATATGGAGAAAATGGGATGTTCCCGGGTACTAACACTTGGCTCATCACTCGTTTAACAACGACTTGGCGTTTCCCTATTTAAATTGAACATTAAAAATGCGAATCGGTTCAAAACTATTAGCGTAAACATTTAAAAATTTCAAAGATGAAAAAAAAAAAATCACCTAATTTTTAATTTCCCCCTTTTAACACCCCTAAAAATAAAATGGGGTGTAAAAACAAAAAAGTTCGAACTAACGGGTATCGAACCCCAAACCCTCTGCGGTTGGCTAAAAGACCACAGGCCTCCCAGCCACGTGTTTTCGGCCCGCTAGCTCTACAAAACAAATGTTTATCGAATTTTTAAAAAAATCACATTTTTATTTATGTGGATTAAATTGAAATGGATCTAGCTGTTTTTTTAAACATTTTCCAGAAAACTCGTCCCGGATGTTTTAAATTCAGCACAATCTGTTCATGGTTTTCGTTTTTTTTACGTAAGACAGACAGATAAAAGACAGACACCAGAATCACAGAAAAATCGCCGTTTGGTTAAAATGGAACACTCGTCGCCCCGCTCCCTTTTTTTAACGGGAAAAACCCCAATGTTTTTGTTAAACGGTGAGTGACTAGTGTTGGCAATTTTCAGAAAATTTTGATTGTTGAAATTTCATAAAATTTCATGAAAAATTTACAATCATCAATTTACTCATTTTTCAAAAAATCAAAAATCAGTGTAATATAAACTTGATGTTCGTACTTAAAAATGGGTTTTAATTTCGAAGCTACTGGTAAGTTGATAAACGACTCAGACCTGTGAATAGCATTACTAAAGTTATTTTATTATTAGGTTTTAAGGGAGCGTCAATTATTATTATATTAAAATACGTATTGTTATTAAATATAGAAGGTATTGGAAGACATTTTGTTTGAATATATCTAGGCTAATTTTATTTTTCTGGCAGGCAACAAGATCAATTTTTTTGCTTTGAATGGCAAATAAGCTGATGAAGTTTTACAGATTGGAAAAGGGTTGACAGGTTAGGAAAGCAAAGAGAACATAAATCCCATCCTGAAGGGCTGGGGGCGACAAAACGTTTCACCTGCTGATTACAACTGCAGCTAATTAAAAGTTGTTACCTTAATCTACGACGCATTTCGTCCTTCTGGGACTCATCAGGCAGATGGTGGCCAGAACATTTTATGAGCAACTAACAGTGCTAACAAGATGATAGGCCTACCATGGAATGACTTTTGGTCTTGGATGTTAAAATGGGTATTCAGTTCAGGCATAAAAACTAAAAAAATCACATTTTCAGAATAATATAAAAACAGAATATATGAAAATGAAGTTAATGCCATTTAGGCTTAAAAGTAACATTCTGTATTACAATAGGTCTAGTTTTTAGAATAAAAGTATTGAATTAGCCACAGTAACAGCATAGTCAGGCCTAGTTAGTTAGCTATTGATTGGCCTACTCTGATGTCAAGCAACCTATTATTTTAAACTAGCATAAGTTTGTATATTATGCAAGATTATTACAAAATAAATAGTTTTCTCTGCAATCCACTGATGGTTGATCAAGTAAAGCTTCAATGTTGAAAATTTGTCGATTGTGTCAGGGCCTGCAGGGTTGGCTTGGTCACTTGGTTTACTGTTCCCCACTGAAAATCAGTTGTGTGACTGAGTGGGTAGACTCTAAATACGGATTTATTTATATTCTCTTCGTTTACGGTACTGGAAAAATGAAAGTCATGCACAGTTTTGAAGCCTTCTTACCTTAGTATCACAATTTCACATGCTTTTCTTTGGTGTTCAATACTACCAGATGATGTAAGATGACCAACCTTAATCATATTATTAGCAATAAAAAAATATTTGAAAATTTTCTGAAAAATTTTCATTTTACTGAAAATTTTCAATCTGCCAACACTAGAGTGAGCCATGTGTATAGTAACCGGTATCATTCCCCATACTGGGCTAGATCCAGCCTTTAATATGGGAGGAAACGGGATGTTCCAGGGTATTTAACACTTGGCTCACTCACTCGTTTAACAACGACTTTGGCGTTTCCCTAGTAATTTGTTAATTGGTATCACCATCGATTAATACTAAGTTACTTTATAAAAATTATCCTAATTTAACAAAAATTATTTTGCAATGGAACTTAAAAAGTAATGAGATCCCACGCATACAAAAAACTAAGTAATCATTGGACAGAAATATTCAACCAAAAAAGCTCATCCATCAACACGACAGGAAAAAGCGTTTGCGTAGCGCCCTATATTAAGGTGACCAGACGTACCAGTTTGACCGGTACAGTACCGTTTTCAGAACACTTGTACCGGTGTCCCGAGAGACTCATTAAAATGACGTATTTGTACGGGTTTTCAATTTTGGAGGGGAAATGTCTGTGCCGTGTAGAAGGATAATGTTTTACTTGGAAAAAAACATTCCTCTGATAAATACTAACAGTAATAACATTGAAATAGTTCAACTACCAAGAAGATAATTCATTTTCTCTAGGGGTGTGCGACTATGCGAGTATTATTCAATGATTTTGGTAGGTGCCGGGTCGCGCTCGAGTGTGAAAACGTAAATATTGTTATCTATTCTTGGCATTACCTTACCAACCCTGAATAATATCCATTAGTTAATACTAACCTCAGTCTTTTGATACAAATTTGTGTTCATTTTAGAACTTTTGAACTTTTTTTGCACAATTAATAAAAATATGTCACTGTTTCAACATTTTCATGTAATACCATTTACTACTGAATTATATGTCATACCCTAGGTCTAATAACATTTGTGCTTGATCATTAAAATGATCTATAGAGATTACATTTTTCAATCAATTACCTAGATGTTACTCTTTCACTTTTGGAGCCAATATATACACATAGACCCTATACATTGAACATTTCTGCAAAGAAGCTGATGTGAAGTTGCTTCGACAACAAATCACTGGTTCTGCAGATTTGAATCCATTTCATCGTATCACTCTAGATCATAAACCTCGTAGACATAACCCAGGAATTTTGATCATCCCTCCTTGTGCACGAACTTCATCATATCAAAACGGATTCTACTATCGTTCTGCATCGTTATGGAACACTCTACCAGCTGAGGTGAAGACTTCCAGACATTTCAATATTGATATTAGGAACTATTTCAAAATATCTTAATGAGAATGCATCAATCAAGTAATTACATGCTGGAAGTAATCAAATTATTTTTCACCATTATTTGTACACCCTTTACTATCAATTGTTCACCATTATTTGTTCACCCTTTCACTATCTCATTTTAGATTATTAAGTCCATGGTATAACTAAGCATAAATTTTTTTAATTTTTTACCGTGGGAAACCTGTTATAGGGTGCAATTAGCCCCTCTTCAGGTGAACTAGGTATGTGCGGATAGGAAATTGTGAAGGGATGTCCGAGGGCTGTTTAAGAGGAATCAATCCCTTGCATTCGCCTTAACGACTGAGGAAAACCTCGGAAAAAACCTTCAGTCAGGATTGCCGGTCTCGACGGGATTCGAACCCGGGACCTCCCGAATCAGAGTCGAGCGCTTAGCGCCCGAGCCAACACTGTCGGTAACTAAGCATAGTAAGTTAGACACTTTGTGACTGGGGCTACATGGCCCTTTTCTAACTTTGTATGAGGTTGTGCACCTTAATATTCGATTATCTGTACAATTTCTAAAATAAATAATAATAATATCAAATATCAATAAATAAGATTAACATTGAACATAATTGTAAAAAATAAATATAGGCTAGGTAGTCAAAGAGTAATAGGGAAATTTTAAAAAAGAGGAAGTAGGGCCTACTCGGACTCGACTAAAAAAAAAACAGGACTTGAACACCCTTAATTTTCTCAGTCATTATTTGCATTGATTTTGTTTATTGGATGAGCAAAGCGAAGACTTCAATTTCACTGACCCCCCAAAAAATTTAGCTCGGGTGTTTTTTTTTTGTTTGTTTGTTTTTTGTTTGTTTTTTTGTCTGTTTGTTCGCTCTCTACCGTGCAAACGGCATATCCGATCTTGATGAAAATTTGAGGGGACCTTCAAAATCTCTGAACTTAGAGGTGTATTGTTTTTGGACACAATCGAAGAAATATTTCTCATGAATATCGTACTTTTACGATTTTTTTCGATTTTTAGTGCAATATTTTCATGCCATTTGGGCTGATTCTGACCAAACGGGTGGGGCTACAACGGTCATATTATACATGGACATTAAAGATATGGTGATGTAGCACCTTTTGAAAGAAAAAGTTGAAAAAGTTAGCCAGAATCCATAGAAATAAAGCTTTTAATATAAGTTTTTTACAGTTTAGTGCGATATTTTCGTGCCATTTGGGCCGATTGTGACCAAACGGGTGGGGCTACAACGTTCATATTTAGCATGGACATTAAGGTTATGGTGATGTAGTACCTTATGAAACAAAAAGTTGAAAAAGTTAGCCAGAATCCATAAAAATAAAGCTTTTAATATAAGTTTTTTACGGTTTAGTGGGATATTTTTGTGCCATTTGGGCCGATTATGACCAAACGGGTGGGGCTACAACGTTCATATTAAACATGGACATTAAGATTATGGTGATGTAGTACCTTTTGAAACAAAAAGTTGAAAAAGTTAGCCAGAATCCATAGAAATAAAGCTTTTAATATAAGTTTTTTACAGTAAATAATAACAATTTACAAGAAACAATAGAAACTTGACAACAATCACCTACAATGCATAGGCAGCAAAGCAAAGCACTTGCAAAAGTAAAGATATCCCACGCAAACCAAAAACTTAAAAAAGCTCATCCATCAACGCGGCGGGACTTTAGCGTTTTCCTAGTAGATAATGAAAAATCAAAATGTATTATAATCATGCAACTGAACTTTGTTTTTGATTAATTACGTACCTACACTAGGGCTAGTTATTTTGCTGTTTAGACAAAATGTATTAAAAGTTAAATCATGCACATTATGCAAATTCAATGCATTTTCAATTATCTTTATTATTATTAGTAATTATAACTTCATAAGTATGATGTCCTCATCAATACATTAGGCCTACACACATTATTTTCTGCAGAGTGCTTGTATTTTGTTTATGACTACAAAAATGTACACATTAAAACCATTTTTATCTGTTGTTAGCGTATCTGCTTCCAATGCAGAAGGTCCAGGGTTCGATCCTAGCTAAAGTCAGAAGTTTTTAACTTTTGATTTGGACCCAAGTCCATCAGTTCTTGTCTGAGGAGTTTGTAAACGGCGACTTTGGAGCCGTCCTAGCAACGAAGCACATAATAAATTTCAGAGTTGTTCTGAATCGGCCTTGTTGTTCTGGCGTTAATCGCGGGTGTTCACTGTCCATAACCACTGATTGCTAAATTATTCCTATTAAAAATATCGTCTTTGTTGGTTATCGCTCACTTCGTCGATTGCGTTGGCCTGCAGGGTTGGCTTGGTCGCTTTGATTTAAAGTCCCCCACTGAAAATCAGTTATATAACTGAGTGGGCGACTCTAAATAAAATTTGTTTATTTAATTATTTATTTATTTCATATTTCGTGCCAGAAGGATGTTTTCTGAGTACGTATTTGACTAAATATATCTCAAAAAAAATTTGCCTCGAGCGGCTGAGGCTCTCTGAGACCCCAAAATGATCCATGGAGTACTAAGTACATATTCTTACACTTGAGTTGTCCCGGTTTGTAACTTTCAAAACGTGGTCACCTTACCTAGTATTTAAAAACATGATAATAACCTATAGGCCTACCCTACCAGTAGGTAACCTACCGTAGTTTGATATTCCTTATGTCTTAGTTTATTGTCTGCCTCTGTTCCAGTACATGGGCTATTTGTTTGTCCATATTGGAATTAGAGACGTTGTTTGGTTGAAACGAATGCTTGGAATATGCATTGCTATTGTAAAGCACATATGTGGACCAGATGTATCCTTGTAAGTAATTTCCATGTTAAATATATTATAATTATTGTGGTTTCTAAGCGTGAAATATTTACCGATATGAACATATTAAAAATATTGTCACATTATTATTTCTTGTCTTAATCATCATTTTAATAGATTGAAGAAGAAGCAAAGCTTTCACCTGCTGTTATCTCGCTTGCTTGACACATGGGTACGCCTTCAAGATTCGGATCAGGCTGTTCTTGTCGAGGCCATAGAACAGCTGATGGTGAACTCGGATTTGAATGCGGCTACAATGAAAGCACTTCAAGATGCCACCGAGAAGTTAAAGTCGCAGACAGATTTCTCCCGTGCCCACGCTTTGGTTCTTGTTCAAAATAAATTCCTCTCTCTGTATTCTAGGTAGGCTAAGTTTTAAATAGGTCATCATCATTATCCATTGCCGTTTCCTGCTTCTGGCAGGGTCAGCTTGGGTTTTGCAACCAAATTCTTCCACTTCTTTCTATCCTCCCACAATTGTGTCTCTGCTACATGCATGCTCCCAGCTCTCTCCTCTAGTATGTAGGTCTCATGCTATGGTCTCCTTCCATCTATTCCTAAGTCTCCCCATCTTCTTCTTCCTTCGATCCTTTTCTCATACATTCTCCTGGGCATCCTCTCTTCCGTCATTTGTTTCATATGCCCAAATCATCTCAGCCGTGTCCTTCCCATCCTGTCACCTAACTTCTCCACCCCAAGCATCTCTCTGATGTTCGTATTTCTAATTCTATCTCTTCTTGTCTTGCCCACTGTGCTCCTCAGGAATCTCATCTCCGCCGCCTGTATTTGGCTTTCTTCTCTGTCACCCATAGTCCAGGTTTCTGCCCCATATGTGAGGATCGGTATGAAGTAGGTCTTGTATAGTGTCATCTTGCACTGTATGGGTATTTCCCTATCCCACACCAGGCCTTTTACACACTGGTAGAAGTTACTGGCCTTTTGAATTCTGTTGGTAATTTCCTTTTTTCTCTTCCCGCTTGCCATTATTTCACTCTTCCTAGGTAGCGAAAACTCTGTACCACCTCCAGGGTTTCTTCTCCAATCTTGATCTCTGCATGATAGTTCCTTACATCTCCTTCTCCTGGCATAGTCACAACCTTGCTCTTGATCATGCTTATCTTCATGCCGGCCTCTTCAATGTGCCTCTTCCAGAGGTCCGTGTTCCTCTGGAGTATCTCCTCTTACTCCAACCATGCCCCAAAATCATCCGCAAACAGCATAACCTCTAACTCCTCCGTTTCCTCCATCTTTACCTTGTTGTGGATGTCATCTATCACTATTATAAATAGCACCGCCTGCTCGAATGGGATGAACCCAAATAGACTGCCTGTTTTGTGAGTCATTTTCCCATGTTAAATAATTGACCAACAAAAGGCAGAGCTTTGTAAGAATTCCGCAAGAAAGCGCTAGCTACGGCGCCTCTTTGCGCCAAACAATTTGAAGTTGCAAAGAAGCTCAAACTAAAAACCTTTATCTAAGATCTCTGGTTGTCTGTGTGTGTGACTGTGTGTCGGTAAACAAAACCTGTCATGTTTCTTCATATACTCAACAGGGCGTGCTAGTTACGGCGCAAAAATCTTCTTTCATCGACTGTGATTAGTACCGAAATATAGGCTCACAAAACAGGCAATCTATTTGGGTTCATCCCATTCGAGCAGGCGGTGATAAATAGCATTAATTAGATGAGTGAGCGCAGCGAAACGAAGTCTATATAACGCTACTCGATCGGGCCTTCTCGTGACTGTGTCCAATGTCTGTCTGTCCGGTCCCATACGGCCGAACGACCAAATAGATTGAGCTGAAATTTTAAACACATCCCTGACCAGTTGACTGAGAACTGCTAACAAAATGAGCACAATCCATTTCGATTTAAACCTACGAGAAATAATAAACTGAAACATAGGCTTAACATGTGTAGGAATTCTTTTAACAACAATTGTTTCGCTTTTAAAAAAATCACTGCCTCTTAGATGTAACTTGGTTGCAATGGAGGCAGTGGAAAAAATATTTGTAATGCAGTTATGCAGTGACCAAAGAGTATCAAAATTTGCATGTTCAAGGTTTTTTTTCGCTGGGAGATTGAGTAAACCTTGCAATCTTTTCTCGTATTTTGTACTGGCTATGTTTTCCATAGTATTGTCACAGTTGATGTAGACTAAACTGCGTTATATCATATGCATTTCAAAACATGTTGAGTATTTTTTTAAATACAATCCTTAAACTACAAAATCTTATCCGACTAGGGGATTGAACCCAGGTCTCCCACATTCCGGGTATAAGGGCGCCTTAGCCAACTAGACTAGGGAAACGCACAAGTCGTTGATAGAGGAGTGAGTGAGCCATGTGTTGAATACCCGGTATCATTCCCCATACTGGGCTAGATCCAGCCTTAGGTATAGGGGAGGAAAGGGGATGTTCCCGGGTACTCAACACATGGGTCACTCACTCGTCTATCAATGATTTTGGCGTTTATTGAAAAATATGAGGCGTGAAATGTGTAGGTTTCATTTTAACAACAATGCTTTTGTTCTTGAAGTTCGTCATTTTTTTCCGAATAATCTTTGACAGGCTGTGATAACATGCATTGCAGTGACCAAGGTTATCGAATCTGGCACGACCAAGGTTCCCCTAAATTCCGCTGAGACATTGAGTAAACCTTGCAATCTTTACTCGTATTTGTTACAGGCTATGTTTTCCATAGTATTGTATGTATTTCAAAACATGTTTTATAATTTTTTAAATACAATCCCGAAATTAAAACATCTTTTCAGACCGGGGGTTTGAACCCAGGTCTCCCACATTTTGGGTATAAGGGCGCCTCAGCCAGCTAGACTAGGGAAACGCCAAAATCGTTGTTAGATGAGTGAGCGAGTCATGTGTTGAGTACCGGGGAACATTTTCATTTAAGTTTGATAATTCAGATTCAGATGTGCTTTTATTCTCAAACACATATAACTTTGAGAAGCCCACAAAGTCTAATAATAAAGGTAGGCCTATAGGTAATTAATAGGGTTTTGAGTGTCAACTTAAGCCATATTGCGCCACTCTATAGCCTATGGTAGGCTAGAGAGGCCTTAGGTAGGGGGAAGAAAGGGAATGTTACCGGGTACTCAACATGCCATGTCACTCACTCGTCTAACAACGACTTTGGCGTTTCCCTAGTATATATATATATATATGTGTGAATATAAGTTTTTTTAAGCATAAGCCCGCTTTAAGGACATAGTTATTGATTCATAGCGGTTGTCGAAAAAGTTTGCCCCGACTGGGGTTCGAACCCAGAACCTCCGGCTAAACGTGCCATAGCTCTACCAATTAAGCTACCGAGACCACAGAACAAACCTTTACTAAACTGATATTTGTTGTGACTGTTGACTTTCATGACATAAATCCAACAGAAGTCTGCAATGTGCTGTCAAATCTGAAAGATCGCATGGATAAATTCAATCACATCTCATCTCCCATGAGTTGGGTAGTATGAATTTAATAAGTTTTTTAAGCATGCTATGAATCAATAACTATGTCCTTAAAGCGGGCTCATGCTTAAAAAACTTATATTCATACTACCCAACTCATGGGAGATGAGATGTGATTGATTTATCCATGCGATCTTTCAGATTTGACAGCTACATTGCAGTCTTCTGTTGGATTTATGTCATGAAAGTCAACAGTCACAACAAATAGCAGTTTAGTAAAGGTTTGTTCTGTGGTCAGTGGCGGCGCCAGACAAAAATCATCGGGGGGGCAGAGGATGGGCAAGGTAATAAAGTGGGGGGGCAATGAGAGGTGGGTAGCTGGGGTCTGGGGCGAAGCCCCAGCCGCCGGAGGCCCTTTCGCCGAAGGCGAAAAAAATTTTCACCATACTACAGTTATTTCGTCATGTTTTAACTGAAAAATGGCAACTGTAGGGATTACCGTTTTGTTTATGAAGGATAAACACTTGGTAAAATAAACACAAATATGTGCGTAAAAATGTGATACCTAATTACGGCAGGAACAATTTATTATAAAATGCAATCGATATACATTAATTTAGAACAGTGTTCTACGACTGGGGGGGCAAGCGGGGGGGCCGGCCGTATTTTGGGGGGGGCAATTGCCCCCCATGCACCCCCGTAGCGCCGCCACTGTCTGTGGTCCCGGTAGCTTAATTGGTAGAGCTATGGCACGTTAAGCCGGAGGTTCTGGGTTTGAACCCCAGTCGGGGCAAACTTTTTCGACAACTGCTATAAATCAATATGTTTAACCTTGGTTTTATAGGCGACTATGACGCTGTTATGTTAGTACTTTAGACAGAAATTAAAAAAGTGACTACACCAGGGATCGAACCCGGGACCTTGGCTTTCCGGGCCATGCTCTTACCAACTGAGCTATGCAGCCACCAAGAATTAGACAGAATTAAATTGGTGGCTGCATAGTTCAGTTGGTAAGAGCATGGCCCGGAAAGCCAAAGTCCCGGGTTCGATCCCCGGTGTAGTCACTTTTTTAATTTAGTCACTTTTTTAATTTCTGTCTAAAGTACTTTTTATAAATATATATATATATATAAATAGCAATAATAATAGCTTGCAGCAAGTTACTTGGAGCAAGCTACTGGCATCGTGTGAACAGCTCTTGCCTGTTTTTAGGGGTTTTTAGGGTTTGTTTAGTGGACTCGAGCAAGTAACCTGCCTTCCCACCCCCAACTGACTTGACTTGCCCATCAACTTGCGTCATGTTAACGGATCCGGCAGGCTACTGCCGCGACAGGGATGGTCAGTCTATGACAATCTGACTTGACCTGCCCCACCAACTGGCATCATGTGAACAGCACCTGCCTACAAAATAACCTGTCATGCAAGTTACTTAACGCAACTTACTTACCATTGTGTAAAGCAATTTGGTGCCAAGTTACCTGCTCCAAGTAACTTGCCTCCCGACTGGTCCCATGTAAATGAGGCTTTAGGAGTATTCGGCATATCAAAAATCTTTATTTTGTTGTAACAATACATATTAAATGGAGAATATGCACATATTAAATGGAGAATGCAAGAACAAAAATGGTGCGGTTCAATTCAATCATCAAAGATCAGGCTTCCCCACCTTACCATTGGAGCAATAAAGATACATTGAATGCAAAGACCAGACTTTATATTGTGTGGTGGAGAATTTAGTACTATTTACTTTTTCAATTGAGTGTGCTATGTCACACAAATTGCACTGTTTTGCGAATCTTCAGGAAGTGAAGCTCTCCTGCATACTGGTGCTTCACTTTTATATTTAAAAAAAAATACAAAAAACTAAACATAATAACCTCCAATTGACATGCATATTTTTTATTGACATAACCCTCCAACAAGGATGATACGGAATGTTTTTAGTTATCCTGGGGGGGGGGGGGGTAGTCTCACAAAAAAATGTGTATTTTAGTTTTTACACAGCACCTTTACCAAATAGAATTTAACTCTAGAAGAAACGCTTATCAATGGTAACTTCACTCTCTAGTTTGGGTATAGTTCAATTTTGTAACTTCTTCCTTGTACACATTTAAATAAAAAGAAAAAACTACATAATAGTCTTTATCTGTTTCAGTCGAAATGCCCAGGATTTATCATCCGCAGATATAATCTTCCTTAGTCTTCTGTGTGAAAGTTTACAACAGGTCCAAACAGAGACCATAAGTGACGGATCTCAGAGCGAAGCTGCCGGTGAATCTAGTGATGAATTCTACAGCCCCCCGGACAGTCCCGATGGCAGTCCGGGGCAGGCACGCCGCGAGGCTTTTAAACATTCAGACATAAACTCTATTGCCATGGAGAATTCATGGAACACAGCTGATGGGATAAATAGCCTAGTAGTTTTGCTAATGGGCACCAGTGAAGCATCATACAACCCACACGCGGTTCATATCTGTACTCTAGAAGATGGGGTGTTCCTATTGCTGATAATTGAGGTTTGTCAATTTACGGTAGTTTTTCAGATAGGGCTACTACGTACATACAACTTTATCAATTCTTCCTGTTATATCTCGGCTATATGGTCCATCAATGCTGGAATTGGATCTTTCAGATGGATGACTTTGGTTAGCGCAGCGCAAGAAGCAAAAGTGTTTAGTTGTGTTTAACTTTCCATTCTTCCAGCCCACTCTAGTTATTGGCTTGCTGATCTACTGTATTGTTAATTTTGTCTTGATGTTTTTGTGACTCAATTCATAGGACAAGAGCATTAAGGAAATTTTTGATAAATTAACTAAATTATCCTTTGTAAACTAGGAAGCTTCGCAAACGCTTTTTCAGGCGCGTTGTTGGATGAGCGTAATTGGTGCATTGAGCTGCCATGATTGTGTTATGCGGATTTTCTGTTGTTCTGTGAAAAATCATTACTAAGTAGAATTTTTTTTTCAACTAAATTAAATTAAATAAAAAATTAACCTAAATTTTGTAAATTTTAATTAATCGTAATTTAAAAAAAGAAAAAGATCGTAAAATTGCAATTTTCATAAGAAATAATTATTCAATTGCGCTCAAATTTAGCACAAATATATTAATTCATAAAATTAAGGTTCTGTGAAAAAATCATTACAATAAAGCATGTAGGCCTAGATGAGTCAAAAAACTGTTTTAAAAAAGAAAAAACCCGTAAAATTTTGATATTCACGACAAATAATTTTTCGATTGTGCTCAAATTTCACACGAATATCTTAATTCATAAAAATAAGGTTTTGTGAAAAAATCATTAAAATCGGATAAAGCATGTAGGTGTTATAAGTCGAAGAAATTTTTTAAAAAAAATCGTAAAATTGCGATTTTCATGAAAAATATTTTTCCGATTGCGCTCAAAAACGTGGCAGTTCTAAGTTCAGAGATTTCGAAGGCCTCCAGAAAATTTCATCGCAATTGGAGTATCGGTTTAGCCGGAATCGTGCTGACAAACACACAAAAAAAAGAGAAAAAAATCCGGATTTTTTTCTCTAGTGTGGTGAAATGGAATCTTCGTTTCGCTCGCTACGCTCATCCAATTACCAAACAATAATTCCAAATTACAGTGTCTATTGTTGGTGTATGTTGGTTACAAAATGTAAAAAACTCATGCTATTTAGAGTCAACCCACTCGGTTACATTTAAGATTTAACTGATTTTCAGTGTGATTTTTTTGTCCTTCACTATATGTTCAGGTTTTCATATGATTGTAAATCTAAGGCCATAATTTTTCACAAACGGCTGCACATTTGTGCTACGGTATATGAAATTCTTAATGTGTTTGTTTTTTTTCAGACTGGAACTTCACTGATCTCATTGGGTTTGTCGGAATCACTGGATGCCTTAAATGCTATTCAGAATGTTCAGCTTCAAAAAGATTTAGAAGGGGTGAAACATGCTTTTGAAAATCTAGATGCTGGAATTAAAAAACTATTTGATGGCCTGAAAAAAAATCGCAACAACTTAAAACCTGCCGCAGAGAGGTGTCACAAGAAGTTACATAGTAAGTGGGAGTTCATTCGTAAGAAATACATTGAGTTCATGAAAACTCTTGAGTTAGATTGTGTGGTGCGTATCGAGTCTAGTACGTCTGGATTTATCGACTCTCTGAAAGAATTGCTGGTCATCGTGTGTCTGGACACGAACGTACTGGTGCATGGACGAGAAGTTGTGGTGTCGATTGTGGCCGCCGTTAAAGCCAAGCTTGCTGACTTCAGTGATTTCTTGAAAGTCAAAGCATTGCGGAACTTCACTCTGGGATCATATCCTTTATATATATATACGAATACCCTGTGTAATTCAATTTTCTAGACATGTGGATTTACCAAGATTTGTTTATTCGTATAGTATTACTCAACTAGGCCTATAGGCCGCCATGTAATGGCCGCACTCCTATTTTGATAACTCAAATTTATAAATACTAGTATCCTTATCCTATAAATATTAAATTACTACTGTTGACTGTGCTGACGGTGTGGCTCAGTATGAATGGTGTTTGAAGTAACCTTGCTGATGATGACAACATGCATGCAGAATTTGCTTCTTGCGTGGCCCTACCACAGGTTTGGTTATGTGTTGTGAGTTTTGTTTGCATGTAGTTAGCTGATTTTTAGTGGCCACCATCTGCCTGATGAGTCCCAGAAGGACGAAACGCGTCGTGGATTAAGGTAGGTAACAACTTTAAATTAGCTGCAGTTGTCATCAGCAGGTGAAAAGTTTTGTCGCCCCCAGCCCTTCAGGCTGGGATTTATGTTCTCTTTGCTTTCCCAACCTGTCAACCCTTCTCCAACCTACTGTTGACACTGTCAATTAATGGCTTCACATGATGGCCTACTTTTTTAACTTAATCATTTTAAATATACCCGAGCCATATACCTACTTGCATAAATAAATACAGTATTATCTAGTAATAGGCCCTAGTATTATGTTATCATATTATCATATTGCCCACTCGACTATCTCACTACCTAAAATCTTTTCTAACAAAAGTATTGGTGTGGGTAGGCCCCTACTTGTTTTAATGCCAATATTAGTGGAGTGATGTTTGGTATGAAGAAAAATTATTCAGGTCATTCTTGAGCATGGGCGCCGGCAGGAATTTTAGCAGGGGGGGGCAACAATCACAATTTGTAGTTTCGTTGGGCAAGCACGGGGGGTTTGGGGGGCGGAGCCCCCCAACAATAGCGCCGCAGGCGAAATTTTTGAAAATCAGGTTTTTAGAATGCATTTGGTGGGTTTTAGAAAAAAGTAGTGGGCTGAATACGATACCGAAATTATGTAATTTTTGTGCAGTAGATACTAGAAAGTAAACAAAAAAACATTGTGTCTCATCTTTTATACGGTTACTTAAATGGGTTATGAGTTGAAAATGAAACACACGTTTTAAAAATGAAGGCTATATTTTAATTGCATAAAATTATAATGAATGTGACTGTTTTGATCACATTTTCTTTTCTTACATAAACTGCAACTTGTAAGTTCTCTCCAGCTGCAATGCAATGTGGAATAAAAATATAAAACATAAACACGTTCTTAGAGGTCTACATCGACTAATAATATACTAGCCTACAAATCATAGAAACGATATCTTGTTACATTATTATTATTTATTTCAATAAATCATACACATAATATCACATACATAACATAAAATAAATGGAAAACGGGCGTGATTGACTAGACCCAAAAAGGAAAATGCGAAATTTCAATGCATTACTTAGTAGCCTACAAACATAAACACAAATTTCTATTTAAATAAAGAATAAATTATTGTAGGTCTACCGTGTTCTGGGGGTCTATTTACTTAACTCTAAACGAGTGCTAAGTTTCATCTAATTATCACTTGTGCCTTCATTTCTTTCTTTGAACAAAAATTTCAAACGCCTTGTGTCCAAAGCAAAGTTATTAATGACTTTATCGATTATTTTACTTTCTTGTGACTTAATCATTTACCGCCAAATTCAAAGGCAGCACCGGCACCGCTAACTTTGATGAAATAGCAAAAAAACAAACAAACTAGCAACACTCCGCTCCCGATCAGATCATTAAATATATTAATATTATTAATATTAATTTTCAATTGAATTTCGGTTTCACGAATACATTAATTTATATGTAATAAACGCATATCGCCAGTTAAAATTTATTTTTCCTTAAATCCAGGGGGGGGGCAAGCGCCCCCCTTGCCCCCCCCTCCCGGCGCCCATGTTCTTGAGTCTTGACCAACCAAAAACTAAGACAATAAGAATCGTGTACCGGACACTGCACCACAGTCACTATTCATACTCCTTTTATATATGTAGTATATTGTATCCATAATCGGTAATACTAACGAGAAATGACCTGAATGGGCAATACATCTTAGCTTTTATATAGGTTACTCTACAATCTACATGCAGGAATTTTCAAGTCTGATCATTTGGATTTGCTTACTGTGTAGCTTGCAGTATCCAGGGAGCTCGTGACGAGGCTTCAATTGTATATATGTAGCATACACAGCATTAGGGCTAAGGCTTTGTTGGACGCGATCGGAGGCCACACTTTCAACTGTAACTGGAAAACAAAAAATGCATTACGGTATGCCAAAAATGTGAACATATGAAAAGAAAAAGATATAGGTTACCGGCATTGAGAGACTGGGTACTCATAAATTTCTAAAATAATTTTAACAAAAAATACTTGAAAGGTTTACCTCTGAAATCTCCTACTTACTTAGGTAGGTTTAACCGACGTTACCTGTGAAACTGAATGACTTTGTTATTGAACGATACAGCCTCCATGCAAGTTATCAACTATCATGGTGACAAGCGTCTTCCACCTTTCCCCAATGGCGTGGTAAATCACACTTTGTGGGACATGTGTCCTGTTGTAACGATGAGTGGTGAAGGACAATTACTGTATTGTGGCGAAAAAAGGCCGACTCCTTAACTTTGGTCATCAGAATTTAAAATAAAGAAATATTTAATGAAATATTGTTATTTTACGCACTGTTATTACTTCGGTCTATTTCCGAGGAAGCCGTGCCGACGTCGTTTTTCCCGCAGCCTATTGACGCGGAGCCTGTGATGCCTCAGCTACGCGGACCGGTTCTTATCGCCGAGTCAGATGTTCTGCATCACACTTCACTCAACAGTAGGCCTGGAACCTCTGTGGAGATAGCGTCGCGTCCTCCATGCCTGCCGTATTGTTGGCGCAGTGCCAGACAGAAGCAGTGAATTATACGTATTTCCTTGTCACACGGCACTGTAATTTGGTGTTTGAAAATGGTGCGTAAAATGCCGATGCTCACATATAGGCCGAGGAGGGATTTTGAGACTTAAAATAATGAAAAAAAGGTCGGCCTATATTCGGTACAATACGGTACTAGACGTACGTGAAAATAGCGTTTTGTGAATAGATGCTGCAATGCGCTATTTTTTCACTTAAAACTAAGGTTTTCCAGACCTATTTTATTTTATTTTCCATAGTATCTATGATTTGTTTAAATACACATTTTTATTCAGTTGATATAAATTCAACCTTGATGACCAAATTTCAAATTAAAATTATGAAAAAAGTTCATACACAAGGTTTTGAAGTTAGCCAAAAAATAGATGCTCCAAAATGCTATAAAATGACACTTGAAAATGCTGTATGTATACACATACCTCTAACGATTACAAAAATGCAGAATTCGAACCGTCGTCCTCGTAGAGCCATATGCTTCGAACTATGCTACCTAATCGTATGTGCCACCCCGGACGGCAATAATTCCCTACCATTGTGATTGTGATCTTTCGAATGCAACTGATGCTTGCTTGTGTCATATGTTAATCATGCTAGTGAGTAACAATATATGATTACTGATTGATATGTGTTAACCATGATTATATGATGTGCCTCCAGGCATTCCCATTCATAATGAAATTGGATGCTCATTACATTACCGGCACTGATTTACAATAATATGCAAGAATGTTAGTAGTTCGTACAGTATACGTGAGGGAGGAATCCTCTTCTTGTTTTATTTCACCCCACCATCTGTCAGTAGTTCTCAGTATTATCTTTTATACCATTCTTATTGCACTATTATAGGACTGCATGCAATTAGTAAATCAGGACTCTTTGCAGTTGTGATTTGTAGTGTATGCATCACTTTCTGCATTTCCTGTTTTTAATATATTGGAAAGCTAGAAAATGCTTGCTAGCATGATGCCTTTTGATTTGCGCAATATTTAGGCTATATTTCTAAAATTGTTACTAATTTAATTAATATGTAATGTATGCCTACATACATAATGGACCGTAGACGTAACATTCTTAATTTACTTCCGAAACCTACATTGACATTCCTTAATAAAGAACACAAGGGCGTCACTGACTATCAACAAATATTTAGAAGAATTCCCAGGATTGGTTCATTTTCTATACATCAACCGAACAAGCCATCGTATAACTGCACCTAGTCTAGACTTTACGTCAGAAGAAACCAACTCCCTGACGAAAAAGAAGATCTGGTCAATGCTAGATTTCAGCAGGGAACATTTGCAAGATGGCCACTTATCTCTGATGTGGAAGGACACAACATTTAACTACGCTTACTTTTTATGGTTTGAAGACTCGTCGGTAAGTTAATGTAACAAATTTCATTATCTCTTACTTATCTTCTTAAACTACAAAATACAATTACGGTAATTTACCAAAAGAGATAGGTAATTTTCCTAGAGACTGGTAGTTTAAAAAAAATCAAACAGTCAACAATATGACATGTTATTGGTGGGGAGTGAAATATTACTTTGTTGCAAGGATGATTTTTTTTAAAAGGTTCAGGGTTATCATAATGTGCATAAGCAGCTTTATTAGGACACAACATTTATTTGTTATCAATGTTATTTGTTTGTAATTGCCATTTGTTCTAATGACTTTACTTTATTTGTAATTGATATAACAATAATGTGAATAATGTCTCAATTTTAATGTCTTATAGGGCTCTCCACTGAAAGCAAAAGTATTTCCAACTGAAGCATTAAAGAACTTTCCAATGCCAGGCATAATGTGTGGTGACTTCTATCGGTAAGTTTTAGTAATCCAATATCTGAAATAAATTAAATATATGGTATTTGTTAAGAGATGCAGATCAGTGAAATAAAAATATAGTTATTATTATAATTATTATTGATTGAATATTGCTAAAAAGTAAAAATGATGCCAATTTTACTGGTCAACAGCGTTATCAAGATTGAAGCCAGTCCGAGTCATTCAGTTGCAAAAGTGCATGTCAAATCATGCTGTAGGTGTCTACAGGGTTGGCCTGGTCGTCTTTAAATTTAATGTCCCCCCACTGAATTTAGTTATGTGCCTGAGTGGGTCGACCCGAATTTAATTATTTATTTATTTATTTAATTATCACTCTTTTATCATCTTTATTCTTTCTTTTCTTCCTCCTATCATATATACAAAAAAGGATTTTTGTAGGACAATCTACAACAAAAATTTTTTTTTTTGTTTTTTAAAACAATTCTTTGACTTATAACACCTACATGCTTTATCCTACTGTAATGATTTTTTCACGGAACCTTAATTTCATGAATTAATATATTCGTGTTAAATTTGAGCGCAATCGAATAATTATTTCTTATGAAAATTGCAATTTTACGATTTTTTTCTTTTTTAAAAATTACGATTAATTAAAAAAATTAAGTTAATTTTTTAATTAATTTTATTTAATTTAAAAAAAATCTTCGACTAAGTAATGATTTTTTCACAGAACAACAGAAAATCCGCGTAACACATGGCAGCTCAATGCACCAATTACGCTCATCCAACAACGCGGCGGGACTTAAGCGTTTTCCTAGTTAATTTAATAAAGCTGCTCTTCATTTTCTCCACAAGAATCATATTTGTAGTACTATGTATGCCAGCTAACATCCTTAAGTAATTATAGGGGTTTATTTGTATTCTATTTGAGTATTTACTATTCCCAGCCCTTGATTTACTTCTCATCGAGGGGCAATCAGTCAAGGTGAATAATGAACTAAACTTTAGTAAACTTGATCGAATGATGTAAAATGTTGAAACTTGCTCATTCCTCGTATTATTATTTTAGGAAGCTGGTTGAAACGTGTTTCCCAAAGATGTCTCCCGGCAAAGTGAACTGCTATGAACTCTATTGCATTCATTTGGGACTTGCTACATCATCATGTGTGTTGGAACATACAAGAAGATTGGCTGCAACTATTTGGGAAGTAACGGGTATTCCAAACAATCCTATTGATTTACTCTAAATCAGATGTCAAGAAAAATAATTATTTTTAGGATGTCTATCTTAGAAGAGAGTAAAGGAGAAGAAAATGTGTCAAGCCTTACTAACAAGCACTTTTAAGACCATAGCTTGAGTTACTGTTGGGATTGGATCCTAAACTGGTTTGAACAATTTCATATTGCAAAACCCAAACTAAACCACTCTATTAACAATAAAAATAAAATAAGGTTATTTTTTGTTCTTAAATGCTCCAAAACATTGGCCCATGCTTTTAATAAATGACAATTTCAACTGAAAAATTAAATTAAATAATTAAAAAGAAACATTAACACACTAGTTTTTTAAATGTTCAACTCTCGTCTTTTTATATAGCATGTTTTGATTTTGTCAAATCAAATCCTGTCCGATATTGTCGGGCCGCATTACTCTACTTGTAAATATTTAATACAATCCAGGAATTTCAAAATCCATCCCGACCAAGGTACACAAGGGGCAAGGTGTAACTTCTTAAGTTAATTAATAGGTGTTACACAGCTTTAAGTAGACTACCTAATGGGGTTTTCAGGTATGGTCAAAAACATGAGTTTAAGAAGAAACGTAAAATTATTTTTTAAATATCTGGATTGATTTCCAAAAGTTGTAATCAATAACACCTACAAGAGTGTTTCACGAAAAATGAAATTGAACCCTCGCTCATACCAGTGTTAAGTAATGACATATTTATTATGAAATAAATAATGTTGTGTTGATCAGTTCAAACTTCAAAGGAAGTAGAATGGTTTATTTATTAAGTTTTATTTATTGCCATCTCGGTACCGTGAGGTTAAAGCATCCGACCGACAATCAAGAGACCCGAGTTTAATACCCAGCTGAGAAGCATTTTTGATTTTCTGGATGGATGGCCACGTAAACTGTGTTAAAACCATGAATGTCCAAAAATTTCAATTTGTTTTCAATTTCCCACAATTTTAAATAAAATGTTATCTTGTAAGACTGGAACCTTCAAGAACCTGTTCCAGTACGTTTGTGTATTAGGAACCAGAACTGCTATAAATAAGGAAGTGGAACCAGAACCAGAACCTGTATGAATAAAGGCACCAATCTCTTCTGATATCGCCATAACGTCTCCCCCTGACCGAACTGCTGTTAAAATTGGGGGAATATTATTTTTTAAATTAATAGGGCGAGCAAAAATGTGTTTAATTTGTAATTCTAAGATCTAGAAGTGTAAGAACCTACGTACCTGCTTATAGTTGTTAACAAAAAAAGGATTTTTTAATTTTAACTTTTTAATTAGGGCTACCTACCGTTAATTAGTATTTTTATTTTTTTACTGTTCGTTCCATTACTTTTTGTGAATTTATGTACTTAATTTTATTTACTTTTTTTAAGTGAATAGAATAGGATATGGACGTTAAATAAATAAATATTCCTTAGGAGGTACATACCTCTAGCATGGTTTTATTACTTTTTTTTTTTTAATTTACTCTATTTTATTTTTTCAATTTATAATGTTTGTTATAGTATTATATCCTCAACTAAGCATAAAGTTTAAAATTCAATAGTTACCTTTAGAATAAACATCGTTTTTTTTTTGTTATACCACTACATTTATCTCCTACGTTCTTGCTTTACAATCAATAAGCAGTCTTGTATTGTCAGTATAATTTGTTTTAATAGCCCCACCCACTGGCCATTTCTAATTACTTTCATATTTTTTAATTAGTTACCCACTACAATACATGAGCATTGACGTCCCCATAAAAGAAATTCGAACATAGGCGCATGGTATTGAAGAGTAGTACCGTAGTATCGGTATGGTAAAATATAAAGAAATGCAAACTATTTTAATGGGTGTCGAATCAAAGTTTTTGCTGTGTTCATTGCTATGCTTATTCAACAAAGTGGACTAAAAAAGATTAACAATGTTATATTTTTTGGGCATTACCTCACAATTGGCTATTATTTAGGTGTGTCAAAATAGTGATTTTTAAGTTCATGATTAAAAATTCATGGAAAATGAATATCAAATAACTTTTCTTTTTAAATAGTAGGGTATTATTTGAATAGTTATTGTTTTATTTTAAATTCCCGTGTATAGAATATGGACTATGGAGTATAATATACATCAAGTGCACACAAAGTTGGACTATCAAATATTTAAAATTTGTTTCAAGAATACTGTTAGCAAAGTGTAAAAAATAATACGAGGAGTTTGAACGCTAGAGACTTGTTTTTGATTTTTTATATTGGACCTACAATACAAAGTTATCAACAAGCAACACTAAAGACAATGTTTTTTACAAAAAATAATAATTTCAAATACTACTTAATTATAACTTGAATTGCATAGTAAGCCCAGTTGAGAACAGTTTGCAAATATATTATTTTAAATTCAAATATTCTCACACTACTATTAAATTATGATTGCTGTAAGCAAAGCAAGGCAAATGTAAAATGTAATTTTAATTAGGGAAATTTAGCAATAATTTTTACAGCAAGTTTTATTTTATCTTCTGTGTGGCTCAAAAAGGTACATCCACCGTTATTCAAACTCCATTGTCCACTTGTCACCGAGTCAAAAAATACAATTACGTTTTCATGCCATTCTATTTGTTGAGACCAATGAAACCCAATTTTCTTCTTACCTTCAAAACTTGGGTTTTCTATGTACTAGTTAATTGATGGCTTAACTGTTGAGTAACCCAAACCATAATAATATTAATTGTCTACTCTTAACCATATCTTCTTGTACATCCGGACAAAGGAAATACGGTCGGCCAGAAACTATTTCTGTACTAGTAAGTTACCAAACATTGACAAATTCTCTAGTCTAGTTAGGGTGTAGTGGATTACATTTGTAGATAAGTAGCAACAATCAGCAGTCATAGTTAAAATTATAATTATAGTAAATGATGTTTCCATCCTTCCATTGATTTGTCCCTAGGTTTATGGCAAAGCAATGTACTTCAATCTGTTTTAAGTTTGTAATGAAACAACTGGTGTCAAAATGTGTATGTACTGTAGTACTTGTGATTGTACTTTTGAGGCTGATAGCTACTGTTGCCCATTTTATGTACAAGATGCTTGCTTTTATGATGAATATTGAATAAATAATGTAATTTCTTGAATTCAATCTATTTGACTAGATTCTCATTCACTGGGGTCATATTTTACCACATTGAGAAAACTGCAACTGCAGAACCCATCTTAAACCCAAATTAGAAAAAAATATACTCACAATTTCTCATTTTCTATTGACCATCTACAATAATCAGTAACAAACAAACACCCGAGCTAAATTTTTAGGGGGTCAGTGAAATTGAAGTCTTCGCTTCGCTCATCCAATTAACATATTGTGAACTTTTATAACGGTGTTATAAACCGTTTACCCGAAGAGAAAACAGAAAGTTGTGCACCTAAACTCGTGGCCGCGGAAGCTTTAGTGACTCCTCTAAAATCACAATATTCACATTGTTTGATTTGTGGGTGTGGGGAACTAGGGAGTAATCAGAAACAAATTTTCACAGTAATATTGATAATATTATTAGCCTAAATTAAGAGATTTTTATTTTGTTTGCATATTTAGAATGATTTTCCATACTAAGGGTGTGTCTGAATTATGGTCCAAGTCCAGGTGTAGGTCCAAGTCCAACTCAATGTTAAAGTGCTATACTAGTCTACAGTAGAGCTGCCTGCCGGGCAAAGTCAACACTAGGTACCTAAAGTTAGGTTAGGTGTTCATTCGAGAGTCCTTTGTAAAGTATTTGATTATTAAAAGTATCTGTACATCTAGTAAAACCAATTAAATACATGATAAAAACAAACAAAAATTAAATGTTTATCTTTTTTAAAAATGCATTCATTTGTTGTTTCTCTCATTGTCGCGGACGGCCATTTTGAATCGGACCTAAAACGAGTGTACACTTTCGATTGCTCGTATATTTGTCGACTTGGACCAAAAATGGACCTAGACGTAGGCTTTTCAGACAGTACTTCATACGCCATTGACAGATAATTGGTACCTTCAACGTTGTTAGACGTGGACTTGAATTTGGATCTAGGCCTGGACCTGGACCTCGACTTTCAATAATATTCAGTTCAGACACACCCTAGGTAGCACACAAAACTACTAGGAACTCGTCAAGGTATTGGTGTGAAATAAATAGATTTTTTGAACAGCAATTGGGAACTCTGGAAAAAGGACTCGCCTGTCGGGCTAGTGAAATGAGATTTTTACAAGCCCGACCAAAGTTTCACTAGCCTTGGTCACCAACAGTGTTGGCTCGAGCGCTTACTCTGATTTGGGAGGTCCCGGGTTCAAATCCCGTCGAGACCGGCAATCCTGACTGAAGGTTTTTTCCGAGGTTTTCCTCAGTCGTTAATGCAAATGCAAGGGATTGAGTCCTCTTAAACAGCCCTCGGACATCCCTTCATAATTTCCTACTCCAATATACCTAGTTAGTCACCTGAAGAGGGGCCCATCGGTAAAACTGGTGTGCACCCTAAAACGGGTTTCCTACAATTTTTTTTTTTTTTTAGCCTTGGTCGAGTGTTAATTTCGACCCCCGTGTGTTTGAAAGGAATGCCAAAAGGCATGGTTCATGTGAATGACAAAGAGATAGGGTACCAACAGCTTACCTTAAATTTGTGTGGCTCCTTGGTCTTTGTGTGGCTCATTGGTCTTGTGGTTAGCATACCTGCTTCCAATACAGAAGGTCCTGGGTTTGATTCCCGCTAAAGTCACAAGTATTTTAACTTCTGATTTGGACTTCAGTCCATCAGTTCTTGTCTTAGGAATTTGTAAACGGTGACTTTTTAAAGTTGTTCTGAATTGGCCTTGTTGATTCTGGCATTGATCCATAGGTGTTTGCACTGTCTATACCACTGATTGCTATATTCCCTGTTAAAAATGTCGATCTTTGGTTAGTTATCGTTCACTCGTTGATTGCATCGGGCCTGCAGGTTGGCTTTGTCGCTTTGGTTTACTGTCCTCCACTGAAAACCAGTTGTGTGACTGTGTGGGTAGACTCTAAAAATATGTATTTATTTATTTACTCCATTTAAGGTAAGCTGTTGGCACCCTATCTCTGTATGTCATTCTAATGAACTCGTAGGGTGACCATAATTTAAAAAACGAAAAACCGGAACATGTAGAGACTCCTAGTTACCATGGAGTTAGCGTGGGTCATACTCAATAAGGTCTTGGGTGGGGGCAAGTTTTTTCCTTCAAGATAGCCTTTAGTTTAGAGCAATTTGAGCAAAAACACCACTCACAAGACAACCATATAGTCAGTCTTGGGCACGTTCCTTCGAACAAGGAACTTTGAAAACTTAAGTTACTTCCGCCTAAAAAGGAACCGAGACGTTCCTCAAAAGGAACTTAGTACCTTTCACGTTCCTTATACCATAACTGATTTAAATCTAGGTGCCCGTTAGGGCGCCGCAGCCAAGCCGCAGTGCGCTACACACTCAGTCACTTTATATAGCAAGCAGAGTTGGGGTGATTTCGAGGTGTCACCCAGCCGTCATGAAACGTGATGTGAACTTGAAAACTATCAAAATCGAGGGGATTTAGGGACCGGTACCCGACAACACATGACAAATTTGGTTGGGATACGAGCATTAATTCTTGGTGAAAAATGGCTTGAAACATGTTCAAAATCACTTTAAGGATTGTTAGCAACTGCTACTGCTAGCTATTGCTAGCTACTGCTAGCTACCGCTACGGTCTAATTCGCCAGTTTCAATCGGCCCGCGATTCTGACCAAACGGGTGGGGCTACAACGTTAGTATTTTACATGGATATTAAGGTAATAGTGATAAAGGGTCTTTTGAAAGAAAAAAATGAAAAAGTTTGCTGGAAGGCTTCCAAATAAAGGTTTCAATATAAGCCTTATACAAGAATATAATCAACAAGTAACTATAGTTACTTGACAATGATCGACTACATTGTTTACAAAAAGCAAGTCTTTCGGCCACTAGATATTTTACATCCTATTGTTGATAAGTGGTAATTCCATAGAAATTCAATCAACTATGATAAAATTATTATATTTCAACAAATAATTTTGCAATGGAACTTGAAAAAGTAATGAGATCACACACAACAAAAACTTGTAAAAATACAGCCAAACCTTACACACTCAAAAGAAATGAGATCTAAAAAAAGGGCCAAGCTCATTCTACCCTTCCACATTTGTGCATTCTTAATTCATAAACGTACAGTGTCTCGCATGGGTGCCGCCAGGATTTTTTCCAAGGGGGGACAACATTCTGGAGTAATGGCAACAGCCCCCCCAAGGAGCCCCACAGGGCATTTAACAAAATATATTTTCAATACTTGATAACTGAATTTGTGTTATAAAGTTCAAATACATTTATCCTGGTGTAAGGGTGGTCTGTGATCAAGGAGTTTTTTTTTTTTTTTTTCCAATACGTTACAACCAAATTTGTGTTGTTAAAATAGGTTAGGCCCTATGACAAATGAAAATTCAAACATTTATCCTGGTGTTTATCAGTGGCGGTGGCGGAACTTTTCGTGGGCCCGCCCGCAAAATATCTATGGTGGTCCCCCTAACAGATACACACATACATAGGCTCAATGTTGAATTCAGGCTTTTCATCCCTTGGGGGCTATTATTTAGGGACCAAGTATGGGAGGTTCGCCCCCCTTTTGCCCCCCAACAATAGCGCCGCAGGCGAAAATTTTGAAAATCAGGTTTTTAGAGTGCGTTTGGTGCGTTTTAGAAAAAAAAGTTATGGGCTGAATGCAATACCAAAATGATGTAGCCTAGTTGTAGTTTGTGTGTTGTTGTATTGTGGACGCTAAAAGTTCATAAATATTTGTTACATTTCACTTTCAAACTCGCTAGATTCACAAAACGGTCATGTTGAGCAACGAAAACAAATACGATATTTTCCAAACAGGGTGGAATACTGTTTTTGTTACTTAGTTTTTTTTCAACGGGGCCCCCTAAACTAGCAGGCAGGCCTGGGCCCTGCAGGCGCCTAGTTCTGCCACTGGACTGTTTAGTGTTTATCCTGATAGAAAACAAATTAAATATCCCAAAATAGCCCCGCAGTTTTTTTTTTTTAATTTTCACCACATTATATCAGATTTTGGGTTGTTGAAATAGGTTTTGGATTGTTAAAATAAGTTATGAATAAATTAAAATGAAACAGTTTTATAAAAAGTAAGTAACCTAGGTTAAAGTTCAGTAAAGTGGTTTCATAATATACGTTTCAGGGTAAATGAGTTGTTGTGATAATTTTTAATTACTTTTCCTGTTGAATTTTTTTTAATTTTCCCTGAAATCTTAGGAGGGCAAGCGCCCCCCCCTTGCCCCCCCCCCCCCGGCACCCATGGTGTCTCGTAACAGCGTCCTTGAAAAGCTTGGCAAAATAGAATTTGCATGATATTACGTTTAAATTAATTAGAAAAAATGAACTTGGATGAACAATAACGTTTAAATTAATATTGCAAATTCTATTTTGCGAAGCTTTTCAAGGATGCTGTTACGGGACACTGCACGTTAATGAATTAAGAATGCGCAAATGTGGAATGGTAGAATGAGCTTGGCCCTTTTCTAGATCTCATTTCTTTGGAGTGTGTAAGGTTTGGCTGTATTTTTACAAGTTTTTGTTATGTGTGTGTAATAATAAATGTAATAGGAGTTAATTTATCATTACTTTTATTTATTAAAGTGAATCCCAGGCCATCTGACAAAGGTGACGCCATTTTCAAAAACATAAGATATTATTTTTGATAATGCAGTTTACGAGATCAGGTACTGGAATTCAATGGGATTATGACTGCGAAAAGAAGTTATAAAGGAGCGTTAAATTTCGTTCCATGTTCCCACGAAATAGTAACTTGACGTTACAAGTTCCTGATCTAAAAAAAGCAATGCGTTCCCACAAAAGTTCCTGAAAAAGGAACGCGTTCCTCCTCAAGATTGCAAATAGTGGATCAATCATAGCCAGACTAAAGACTCCAACTCCGACTCGCATCGATAGCAACGCAACACGAGTGCAACCGATCAGATTGCATGTTTGGAGAACAGCCTACTGCTTTTGGGTTGGGTATCAAATACCCTACCAAAACCAAAATCTGCGCACCCCTCTCCTAGTTTTGTTAGTTATGCAAGTAGAGTGGACACATAGTGGTTGAAAGCTACTCGACCACAAAATAATAGGGACTTATTAATTATACACTCTACTAAAAGTGTAACTCAATAACTTTTTTGTCCTGTTCTGCCATCTGTGGTGTACAGTGTTTAGCATTTGACATGTTCTGTCTTGGGCACGTTCCCCCAAAAAAGGAACTTTGAAAAGTTAAGTTACTTCGGCCTAAAAAGGAACTAAGATGTTCCTCAAAAGGAACTTAGTTCCTTTCACGTTCATTATACCATCACCGATTTAAACAATAATAAATGTGAAATGAGTTAATCTAGGGCGACGGTCGTTCGCCCGCAGCCAAGCGCACGCGACTGCTAGTAGGCGACGATAACTCGGCCCTGTTTACAGCTACCCGAGTTGGGGGGTTTTCAGCTATCTGCACACGCCGTCCCGAAAGATTTACAATCTTGAAACTCGGTATATGACCTGTTATGTGGTCCATGACATACCAAAAAAAAAATCAGCCAGATCCAATAACCCGTTCTGTGTTAAAAAAGTGCGTAAAAATAGATGAAAATCTTTCGGCTGGCTGGTTGGTTGGTTGGTGGGGGGGGGGGGTAGTGGATTCTGCCATAGAGGAATAAGAGCCTACAGAGAAAACGGTACATCTTAGAACTATGAAACTTGGACCACACTTAGATGTATCTCAGACTCACAAACTTCCGCCGAGAGACAAGCAATATTCCACCCCAACCCCCCCTAAATCATCCCCTAAAATTAAAATAATTCATAGCTCTAACCCAAAATTGAATTTTTATTCAAATTAGTTATTAAAATTGTGTTCTTAAGTGTTTTAATCCAATCGGCCTATTCTCATTATATAAACCACATTTTGTCAACCCCCATCCCTAATAGTTTATATTATTTTTATCTTGATTTCCAGCTTTCACCACGAAGGCATCTTATGAGTTATCATAATGAAATTTGACATGATGGTACATAATAATATAAAAAATCATTCGCCGAGAGGCAAGCGATATTCCACCCCCAACACCCCCTAAATCATCCCCTAAAATTGGAATAATTAATAGCTCTAAATCAAAATTGAATTTTTATTCAAATTATTAAATTATGTTTTATGTGCTTATTTTTATCGGCTTATTCTCATTTCCTTTACCACATTTTTTCAACCCCCTTCCCTAATAGTTTATATTATTTTTACTTTGATTTCCAGCATTCACTATGAAGGCACCTAATGAGTTATCAGCATGAAATTTGGCATGATGGTAGCCTATATACTAATATGAAAAATCATTTGCCCAGAGTCAAGCGATATTCCACCCCCAACACCCCCTAAATCATCCCCTAAAATTGGAATAATTCATAGCTCTAACCTAAAATTGAATTTTTATTTAAATTAGTTATTAAAATTATGTTTTAATGTGTTTTAACCCAATCGGCATATTTTCATTATATAAACCACATTTTGTCAACCCCCATCCCTAATAGTTTATATTATTTTTATCTTGATTTCCAGCATTCACCACAAAGGCACCTAATGAGTTATAATCATGAAATTTAACATTACTGTACATAATAATATGAAAAATAATCCGCCGAGAGGCAAGCAATATTCCACCCTCAACACCCCCTCAAATTGAAATAATTCATAACTCTAATCTAAAATTGATGTTTTATTCAAATTAGGTGGTTATTAAAATTATGTTTTAATGTGTTTTAACCCAATCGGCCTATTCTCACTTCCTAAACCACATTTTTTCAACCACCATCCCTTATAGTTTATATTATTTTTACCTTGATTTCCAGCATTCACCATGAAGGCACCTAATGAGTTATCAGCATGAAATTTGGCATGATGTTACATACTAATATGAAAAATAATTCGTCACGATGCAAGCGATATTCCACCCCCAACATCCCCTAAATCATCCCCTAAAATTGGAATAATTCATAGCTCTAACCCAAAATTGTATTTTTATTCAAATTAGTAAATTATGTTTTAATGTGTTTTAACCCAATAAGCCTATTCTCATTTCCTAAACAACACTTTTTCAACCCCATCCCTAATAGTTTATATTATTTTTACCTTGATTTCCAGCATTCACCATAAAGGTACCGAATGAGTTATCAGCATGAAATTTGGCATGATGGTACATAATAATATGAAACATAATAATCCGCCAGGAGACAAGCGATATTTCACCCCACTGTTCCCTACCACTCTTTACTTTGGGAAAAACGTTAGGTCGTATTTATTACAATTTTTAATATTTTAATTGCTGATTAAAATTATGCGTCAATGTGTTATAGTCCGGTCAACAAATCATTCACACAAAAACCCAAGACGACATTAACCATATTAAATTTAATAAAAACATTGAATATTGTCAACTAGGCCTACATATTGTAAACAAAAAAAAAGATGGTAGCTTTTGTTTCTAGACAATCTGTTTTAAAGGCACTGTATCCACCTTTACACGTATTTCACAAACTTGAAACAAACAACAAAAAGATGTGATACCCCCAAAATACAAAAATTTGTAAAAAAAAACGGCAGCCAAGCTCTCCTTCCAAAGTCTTCGGCTATGAATGCTGTGAGATATAGAAGTTGAGCCAAGCATTTCATTCTTTCTCCCTAGTTTCACATTGAAAAGAAGTAAGATCATTTCGCCTGTTGACGAGCGCCAAGCCAACCCTTTTCGTGGTAAAAAAAGGAAAAATTTTAAACTCAAAATCATAAAAAAATTACTTGGCTATTGATTTTGGTACGAGGACTCTAAAAAGTCAATGGCCAAGTAATTTTTTATGATTTTGAGTTTAAAATTTTTCCTTTTTTTATTACGAAAAGGGTTGGCTTGGCGCTCGTCAACAGGCGAAATGATCTTACTTCTTTTCAATGTGAAACTAGGGAGAAAGAATGAAATGCTTGGCTCAACTTCTATATCTCACAGCATTCATAGCCGAAGACTTTGGAAGGAGAGCTTGGCTGCCGTTTTTTTTTACAAATTTTTGTATTTTGGGGGGTTTATCATTACTCTTATAAATTTATTAAAGTGAGACCCAGGCCATATGACGAGGGTGGCGCCATTTTCGAAAACACAAGATGTCACATTGATATTTTTCATACTTCAGTTTACGATTATCTGGTACTGGAATTCGACGGGATTACGACAGCAAAAGGAACTTATAAAGAAACGTTAAATTCGTTCCAAGTTCCCACGAAATAGTAACTTTGACGTTACAAGTTCCTGATCTAAGAAAAGGAACGCGTTCCCACAAAAGTTCCCGAAAAAAGAACGCGTTACTAGGAACGCGTTCCTCTGGACTGGACTGGACATGTTATTATTTAATCTTTGTCCCGATGCAGAAAACACCAGTTATTTTATACATCTTGCACTATCGACTGTTTCTGGCCTACACCGCAAGAAAGTGCAGGACAAAAAAACGAACCACGAACTTAAATTCTTTAAAAAAGAAGGAACAATTACTGTAAGTGCAACACAACTGAAGTACAAGTACAGTACTACTTGCTTTATCTGGACCAGGCATTAATTTGTCTTTATTGACGTTAAAAACAATTCAACAAAAGTCGGCCTACCTACCTTGTAATATTAATATAAAACATGTAGGTTTACCTAAATGAATACATAGGTCTTTTATCAAGCATTCAGCTTTCTCAGCTATCTCAATTTTTCGTGGGAAATTTATAAATGTGGATTCGATCGTTGTCCATCTTCCTACAGGATCAACAATTTGTTTACATGGTTCAGCATTTGGGGTAGATGTGTGTTGTTTGATATTTCATTACAGGCTACTAAAGCTAGCAAATATTGATGTTAGTGGGCTGCATAGTCAATAGAAAATAATTATTATGATAGGTCAAAAACTTTAATAGAATTACCAATTTACCATTGAATAGTTACCAATGATCATTCACATTGTACATAATGTGTAAAGGCTATGAGCCTGTAAATGACATAATTTTGATCAGTTTCACTTAAGTTGCATATTTTATAATTGCAATCATTATAGTTTAGTACTATGTAAAAAGTGTTTCTTTATAAAAAAGACAGTTGATTGCTTTAATTAAACTTGTAAAAATACTGCACTTATATTGTGAAAACCAATTTATAAATGTTTTAGTAGTTTGTCCTCACAATTGGGCACATTGGAAATGGCTCACAGGTTTAGGTTTGATTCTTGACCATTAGCATAAGTGCTCCGCGATCTCGTTTGAGGTTTTGGAGATGCTGTGTCCAATTCATCGGGTGAACTACTCTGCTTCTTCAAAGCCTGGGCATAACCACTACTCGCAATTGTCTGAGACTTGACATGTGAAGACTTTGGGGTGGAAGACTGCGTTTGTTGGAGATTTGGAAAACTCTCCCTGGTCCCAAGGTTCGATCCTCCACGACCTCTAGTCATGATTCTTGCAGCACTTCTACCTCTTCTGGTGGGACTTTCTGGAGAAGGTTTGGTTATTCTGGGCTGACTCATTTCATGTTTGATTTCATTTACGTAGTCAAATGGCTCCGTGTCTCGTTGTGGTGTACTGCTACTTTCTTTCTTCTCTTCACTCCTATCTTTACAGTCATTAAGTTCTCTCGCCGGCGGCCGTGGGGTTGATGCGTTGCCACTAACATGCTGATTCCGCTTGTGTGACTTCTCACTACTGGAAGGGCATGATTTTTGTTCAGCATTGTCTTCTTGTAGCAACTTTGGCAATAGAATCTCTGCAAAATTGTACAGAAAAAAATAATTTTTGTAATTCCAAGTTTCATTTGAGATAGTATGAGAAACAGACCCTAGAATGTACAAGTAGTCCACATGATGATAGTTGTTGCTTAACATCTCATATTAATGCACTACGACTAAGGCTATTTGAGACGGCCGAAGAAATACCGTATTGGACCGAATATAGCGCGATGTTTTTTTTCTGAAAATACTATCTCTAAAACAACACTCGCGTTATTTTCGCGCTCTTTCATTTGAAGTAGCGCCTGAACATAGGCCACCCGCAATACAACTCCCGCGCATCGGCTGCTGCGCGTCGCCCCGCCCACCCACTCGACGCCAGCTGATCCCGTGAGGCGGGCGGGTGACGTCATCACGGGCTCCGCGGCAAAAGGCCGCGGGAATATCGCCGGGTTCCGCGGAAAATGACCACCAAAATAACTGTGCGTACAATTAAAAAGTTTTTTCTTGGGAATCGATTCTAGGTCACAATGATCGATTTGCAGTCCCTTAATCAGACTGGTGAACTGTGGTTGGCCTATGTGAGCTTGTGCTTGGCCCTACCCTGTTAAAAAACATAGGACTAGGCCCTTACATTGTTCAAAATGTTTTGTTGTAAGAATGAAACTTTTGTCTATTCATTCATTGCATTGTAAATAAAAAATGTTTCTTGAACATTTTAATTTTCTTTGATTTTTCTTTTTTCCTTGAAATGATTCTGAAAAATTGGGGGTCGTGTTATATTCGAGATCGTGCTATATTCGGTCCAATACGGTACATAGTTGCATTCTAGAATGTAGACCTATGAAGTACTAGTTAAACGAGTGAGCGCAGCGAACGGAGTGATCTCCATTTTACTTAAATGGTGCTTATTCTGTTTGTCTGCGTGCGTGCGTGCGTGTGTACGTTGAAAATCAGCCGAATCGCTGAACAGATTGCGCTGAAATTTTAAACAGACATCCGGTACGAGTCTATTTAGAACTGCTAATAAAATCAGCTAGATCCATTGCAATTTAAACCTACAAGAAATAATAAATTGAAAAATAGGTTTCCAATGTTTAGAAATTATTTTAACGACAATGGTTTAGATTTTGAAAAGATATTTTTTGTTTGTTATTTACCTGGCTGTGTAATGCCATGCCCATGCAAGGTCTGTCGAATGTTGCATGTCAAGGTACCCCCAAATTCCGCTCGTAGATTGAGTAAACCTTGCAATATTTTCACGTATTTCGTACTGGCTATATGTTTTCCTTGGTATTGTCACAGATGATGGACTACACTGCGTTATATGCATTTCAAAACAAGTTTAATAATTTAAAAATGCAATCCAGAAATTACAAAATCTTTCCCGACCAGGGGATTGAACCCACGTCTCCCATATTTCGACTATAAGGGCGCTTAAAGGGGTATTTAACCGCTAAACTCAAAAAATATATTTCATTCAGGCTAACTAGTAATGAATTTAGCAATTAACAGAAAAATTATTGGGGCCACCATGACCTCCCAAAAAATTGTCAAACATGACATTTTTTTAGCTAGGTCCCATCTGCAAAAATCTCCCATAAGAAATAACATGTAAACGATCTTTATGCCCCGTGACCTTGGAGGAATTTGGTAAAAAAAAATATTGACCATTATTGACGTACCGGTACTCAATACAGCCTTTTCTGTAAATTTTCTATATTTTGTTTTGTAATTTGAGCAAGTAGTTTGGTCAAAATATGCTGATTACCAAGATGGGGTGTGATTTTGGAATGCATATTTTTGCGTGTTTGAGGGTATATTTGGGCACAGTTTCAAGATACGATGTTATAAAGGGGCATTTTAGATTGGTACTATGCTCTAGTATCTATGTGGACCAAAAAGAAGCAGGTTAAAGCCGATTTAAGAAATTTCCCAAAACACCAATTTTCGCAAATTTCTGGATCAAAAAATTAAAAATTCGTGTTAAATCACAGTTACAAGATATAATTTTTTAAACGGTCATTTTAGTGTAGTATTGTGCTATAGATCACGTGGTAAAAAATAATTTTTGGGGTTTTTAGCCCCTTTAAGCCAACTAGACTAGGGAAACGCCAAAGTCGTTGTTAGACGAGTGAGCGAGTCATTTGTCGAGTACCCTTGAACATTTGCATTTAAGTTTGATGATTTTATTGGTATAAATAATAGGGGTTTTAAATTTAGTTGGTATAAGGGCACGTCAACTGTAAGGCCATAATGCGTCACTCTAACCTATGATAGGCTAGGGAGGCCTAAGGTAGGGGGAAGAAAAGTAATGTTACCGCGGATACTCAACAGATGGCTCACTCACTCGTTTAACAACGACTTTGGCGTTTCCCTAGTAAATAGTAAAAATACATACCATTAGGAATTGGGCCATTGTGTTGTTTCAGTAAGTCTATCTCTTTTTCTAACCGCAGTATGTTTTCTTCCGAGAGAGAGACATCGTCAATTAATTTTCTGAGGTGTTCTTGAAGAGCTCTCTGTATATGGCATACTAAGTTTGAATCTGATTTGTCAGCTTCATAATCATTTGCTCTGAAAACATTGAATAAGGTTGTAATATAAGTAATAATAGAAGTAGACCTTTTGGCTAAGGTTGCACTGCAACTCTTGGCATTGAGCACAAGTATTATGAAATATATCACCACATAACAAGATTAAATTTAATAAATTAGTTACTGTTGGCCTACTTATGCAAATATAGGCAGCATGTATTTGAAAAATATCAAGTTCAAGAAGTAGGGTGCTCATGTAAAGTTTTTTGTCAATAGTATTTCTGATATAGGCCCTACTCTTTAAAATTTAAGTAATACCTACTAGGGACGTTAGCCATTACTCGACGGCGACCTATATCAAGTAAATTATTGTATTTACCGTATTATCGGTCGTGTGTAATTTGTCAACATTGGCAGCTAGACCTACATGCTGTAGCAAATTCTTAGTGTGGTGCAATCTAAATTAGTACAGCATATTATACTAATGTAAATAATATAGGCTACAGTAAGTATGGACAAATTACAAAAGATTCCTTACTCCTGAGCTGATTTGACAATGGTTTTGAATGAATTTGATAGGCTGGTTGTGCTTGGATTTAGTTTGTACTCAGACTGATGAGTCTCTCCCAAATTATGGACTTGCATTGGTATACCTTCAAACGTTCTGAAACAATCATGAGATATTAACATAAGATGCTGTGACATGGTCAATGGGCTGGAAGGATGAAAGTGCATTATTTATTACAGTTACAGGCATCCACATCTGAGATGAAATTCATCCACAATGTGGCTGGTAGGGCTGGGCAAAAATTGATATTTTGATACGATATCGATATTTGGCTTCATATCGAAATTCAAACAAAGAACACTAAATTTCACCATTTTGGTGGAGGTGCCGGGTCAAAAACGTGATTGTGAGATCGTAAAAATAGTTAAATGCGTTTTTGGTGATACCTTATCAACCCTATTTGGCCACAAATTAATTTAGAATAGGCCCACTATTTGATTTTTATTTTTGGAAGAAGTTACATTTTTGGATGAGCGTAGCGAGCGAAGCGAGTGGAGCGAAGACTTCAATTTCACTGACCCCCCAAAAAATTTAGCTCGGGTGTTTTTTTGTTTGTTTTTCCGTCTGTTTGTTCGCTCTCTACCGGGCAAACGGCATAATTGTGCGATCTTGATGAAAATTTGACAGGACCTTCGAAATCTCTGAACTTAGACTTGTCACGTTTTTGGGTACAATCGAAGAAATATTTCTCATGAATATCGTACTTTTACGATTTTTTTCGATTTTTTGTGCGATATTTTCGTGCCATTTGGGCCAATTCTGACCAAACGGGTAAGGCTACAACGTTCATATTATACATGGACATTAAGGTGATGGTGATGTAGTACATTTTGAAAGAAAAAGTTGAAAAAGTTAGCCAGAATCTATAGAAATAAAGCTTTTAATATAAGTTTTTTGATTTTTTGTGCGATATTTTCGTGCCGTTTGGGCCAATTCTGACCAAACGGGTGGGGCTACAACGTTCATATTATACATGGACATTAAGGTTATGGTGATGTAGTACCTTTTGAAAGAAAAAGTTGAAAAAGTTAGCCAGAATCCATAGAAATAAAGCTTTTAATATAAGTTTTTTTACGGTAAATAATACCAATTGACAAGAAACAATAGAAACTTGACAACCATCACCTACAATGCGTAGGCAACAAAACAAAGCACTTGCAAAAGTAAAGATATCCCACGCAAACTAAAAACTTTAAAAAGCTCATCCATCAACGCGGCGGGACTTTAGCGTTTTCCTAGTGATATACACATATGATGTTTTCCCTTGACTTTATAGTAGGCGACTATGACGCTGTTATGTTAGTACTTAAGACAGAAATTAAAAAAAGTGATTGCACCGGGGATGGAACCCAGGACCTTAGCTGTCTGGGCTATGCTCTTACCAACTGAGCTATGCAGCCACCAATTTAAAACTGTCTTATTTTTAATTTTTTTTTAACAATGTACAAAACAGACCAAAAAATTAGACAGTTTTAAATTGGTGGCTGCATAGTTTAGTTGGTAAGAGCATAGCCCGGACAGCAAGATCCCGGGTTATATACATATGATAAAAACAAGGATCTTGGGTAAAACCGCGTCGAAAATAAGATGAACCAGGGCAGAACCTGGGCGTCCACCGACGTTTCGTCTGTACTACGTCAGACATTTTCAAGGTTGACTGTGACTCTACGGAGGTTGGAGTCACAGTGGTTGGCAAGCACGCAGCGCCCGCCTTATATAGCCTCGGCTGAAGGTGCGGGTCGGCGAGGTTATATAGAAAATAGGTGCGGGGCGGCGATGTCATATCGAAAAAATATACGGATGGTGGCAATTGAGAAACAAAATAGCACAGCTTACTGTAGTGAAACCTTTTTAGTCCGGCTTCTTGTCATAGGGCCTGATTGGTTGTCTTTTGAAATGTTATTTGTGCTTAGAATTATGGAATCAAAAAAAAAATCAAATTTCAGATTCCATAATTCTAAGCACAAATAACATTTCAAAAGACAACCAATCAGGCCCTATGACAAGAAGCCGGACAAAAAAGGTTTCACTACAGTAAGCTGTGGTATTTTGTTTCTCAATTGCCACCATCCGTATATTTTTTCGATATGACATCGCCGCCCCGCACCTTTTCACGATATGACCTCACCGCCCCAGGGCGCACCTATAACCTCGCCGACCCGCACCTTCAGCCGAGGCTATATAAGGCGGGCGCTGCGTGCTTGCCAACCACTGTGACTCCAACATCCGTAGAGTCACAGTCAACCTTGAAAATGTCTGACGTAGTACAGACAAAACGTCGGTGGACGCCCAGGTTCTGCCCTGGTTCATCTTATTTTCGACGTGGTTTTACCCAAGATCCTTGTTTTTATCCTATGACGGGCCGCAAAAACCTACAACAATCCATATATATATATATATCAAAATTAGGATAGGATATATTTTTTTTAAAATGATTGATACTATACATATCAAATTTGTTGTGTGATATCGATAATTGAATTATATAATTCATATGTCATAGCCCAGCCCTAGTGGCTGGTGTAACTAAACTAAGTTAGACAACTCAACTAAGAAGTAGGCCTAGCATGATAAGGAGGAGAGTAGGAGTTGAGAGCCTGAAGTTCAAGATGGGGAAGGATCTACTGCTCTGCGATGGTATAGCCACATGAGAAGAATGGAGAATAGAATTCAAAGTCTAGTAGGTATTTAAGTTATGGGTAATGACAATAGGTAATAGGAAAAGAGTGGGAATACCTTGAGACAGATGGCAGGACTAGGTACAAGTATATCGTCGCCCTAGAACCATACTGTTCCAACTCCATTTTCAAAAAAATTGAAAATTGAAAAATCAAAACTGCCTAGACAGAGCATTTTATTATTTTTTGAGATTTTTTTTGTGTCATTCTTGGTACTATCACAAATTCTGCCACAGTCATTCATTTTAAATTTGTGCCATAATTCACTTAGGGCCGGTATTACAATCAACAAATAAGAAAGTTATTTGTAACAAATATGCTAACTGTAGCAAATAGCGTTATTTCGGTCTTACAATCGACAAATAGCACTATTCTTAAGAATAGGAGCAGCTTATTTGTCGGATTCTTATTGGGAGGTTCAACTGGCCGATAGCGCGCTATTCGATGAATAAGGGTGTAAAAAAAATCATAAAAACAGATTTAAAAATATAAATAAGATAAAATTAACAAACAAAATGATTTTAACAACTATTTTAATTGATTATCTATCACAATAATTAAAAATAAATAAATAATTAACAATTATTTATTAATTATTATTATTTTTTCAAATTAATTTTTATTGGGCCAATTGTTCATCTTATATTCAGCCTAATAATCGGTTTTGGTTTATTTGGATTGAGGACACGTCAACCGTTTGGTCATAATGCACCACTTTACCCTAAAGGATATGGGAAGGAGGACCCCATGCTAGTCAGAACCAGCCACGGTTAAGGGGAGAAAGGGGGGTTTCTAACGTCGCGGTCGTCATCGCCTTCGTCATCGTCGTCGGGGAGATCGTCAAGGAAGGGGAGGTGTCCCCGACGACGATTGACAGAGCTCGCCTCTAGTTTCAGGGGAGTAATATACTGACTGCCCTCTTACTTGCTGATGTTTGCGAGGTAGACTCTTTCTCTTGAATCGCCTTGTACGATTTGCAGAGCCATGCTCGAGGCCAATTCTACCCCGGGCCCATAGACGGTCATTAATTAATTAATAATTCGTTCTTTTTGTCAGTAGGCCTATACACTGTTGAATTGATTTTATTATGCATATTTTCCTCGTATATAGATTATAGAGTACGCTTCGTGGACTTATTTTAAATAGTCTTATCACACCAAAACCAAATATTTTGGAATGTGCTAGACAATTTTAGTAGTAATAAGATCCAACGCCCGTGGTAAACATATTATGTAATCAACGATCTGTAAATATGAGCTTCAATTTGAGGGTCGCCTTGGGTGTAAAGAGCAAAATGTTGAGGGGAAAGCCTTTTTTCGAGTAAATTACACGGAAAAGTTATAAAAATTGACATTCGTCATGGATAATAAGTGAACACAATAAAGATGGGATGAGTAAAAAAAGTAAAAAAGTTTTCCCAGACGGGACTCGAACCGGCGACCTCTCGCGTGCAAAACTAGCGCGCTAACCACTCGGCTAGCAGCGTCTGCAGTGGGCGTCTGGTCTAGAGCGATACTCATGCAGCCCGGTAGATGTGCACGCTGACTAGAGTCGAGTGTAAAAGCTTCACGATGACAATTAGGACACTTTCAATGCTTTTAAAACCTTCTGCCAATATTTTTTGAATGTAATTCACAGCTGTATACAACATATGTTTGCAATTACTGCTTATTTTGGTATCAACCACTTTCGAGGTGGCAATCCTCGCGACGCGTGGACTATCCACTCGATCAGAATGTTCCAAATAGCTATTGGGAGGATTAACTTCCTTTGTAATACGCGAACAAGGTAGTTATTGGACAGATAGCTTATCCGACAGATAACTATTTGTTACAGTTAACGTTTATTATTTGTTGATTGTAATACCTTACAGTATTTTTAAAAAAAATTAGACCAAGCCGTAATTTTTTTTTTTTTTTAATGAGATGGAACAGTATGGTTCTAGGGTGACGATATGTGGAGGAGAGGAGTGAACAGTGGTCAAGGACTTTTAGGAGAGATGGTGGGAGGGCAGGAAAAAGTTTCATCTAAGCTATAATGGGTTATTAAAACATGTGATAAAACAATATTGATCTGCAAGAAAATTATCAATTATTCACAGAGCATAGATCTGCAAATAGAATCAATAATTTATAAGTGTTACAAATAGGAAAAGGCCAATCGGCTAGTTTAGTATAGATTAGAGAAGGGTTGACAGGTCCCAACCTGGCAACCCTTCTCCAATCTATACTAATTTATGAGTGTGAGATGTTTTAAATTGAAACGAATACGATACATATTTCCTTAGGTGGACGTTACACTAAGCAGTAAGCAAGAATAGTAAAAACTAAAAAGTAAACAGAAGAATGCCTGGGACTACTATTCCAAGCACGTAAACCGCACACTTGTCCACCATCCGCCTGATGAGTCCCAGAAGGATGAAACACGTCGTGGATTAAGGTAACGACTTAAATTAACTGCAGTTGTCATCAGCAGGTGGAAATTTTTGTCGCCCCCAGCCCTTCAGGCTGGGCTATATGTTCTCTTTGCTTACCCAACCAGTCAACCCTTCTCCAATCACACTTGTCAACAAAATCATCTGGAATAATCAATTGATTTCTTCTTTTACATTATCTTCCACAAACAATACCAAATAATAAATTGATGTTTATGATAATTGTAGTGACTTTTCCTCAAACCACCTACCATGATTGAAGTTGTATTTGTTTACAATAGAGGTTAGTTTGATAAAGACTCCTGTAAAGGATTCGAAATATTACATTTGAAATAAAAATATTCATAACAGTGGAAAGTCCAATGATTTTTACTTACAACGTTACTACCTGTTATATAGTTTCATTTTTAATAGAAAAGATTACATTCAGTATTGTGAAACAGATTGACACCTGACAACTACTATTATATTATTTTCCACAGCCAGGTTTGTATGCATCTCTGGAACAGATAATGATAACCGACAACTATTTCTGAAATTAATAGGGCAATAGTCAAACTAATCTCCCACCAGAGCGCAGAACAATCGGGGTTTGATCACAGAAATCGGGGCATAAAATGAGAATTTTTACAACATTTTGATGGCAGTGCATTATTGTTGTGGAAGGTGACAGATTTCCCACCACAGTGCAGAACGAAATGCAAAGAGTCCTGTGACCAAACCCCGATCATGCGATTCTGGTGGAGAATCCGGGTGAACCTGCTTGGCATTGCCTATCACTCACAATTAATTCAAGGTCATTTTACTTTTACTTTTCTCTTTTATGTTGAGCAATGTTCTACAATTGACAAGGTGTAAAATTAAAATACAAAAAGTAAATCTTTTTCAAGAGCTCACCGTAGTTGCTCTAACTGATCTATTGCTCACTGTTTCGTGAAATGTGAATAGTAAATTGTATAGAAATACAATAGAATCTGTTCAATTACACATCAAAACACATCAAAAGTGGAAATAAAAATACAAAGTAAAAACACTTTCATTTTGTCTTATTTAATCAATAAACAGTTGAATTTATTTTCTCTTGGGACTTATTTAACTTTCCAATGTAGGCTAAATGTAATGCAAACTTTAGCTAAATATAGGTCTTCTCACCCAAAGCGATGCCGTATGAATTTATGGTTGAAGATATGCGTCGACCCTCCACTACCAACTGAAGAGTTGAGCAAACACATGACCACTAGTTCTGGTGTAATATGTGGCAGTGCAGCAGACAGCTCCTTATGAAACAACTTGTCCCGTAAGTGTGGAGCAAGATTTACGTTTCGCTTGAAGCTATACCAGCCAACCACTTCCTATGAACAAATAAGAACAAAATACAATTAGGAAGGATCTTATTTATTTAATGCCTCAGTAATCATTCATGATCATTATTATCAGATCAGAGGCAGGTATTTGGAAAATAAAAGTCAAATTTTGTTTTTGTTATGCCCAAAAGTGGTGAAAATAATCCAACATTTAGTTGAAAGCTCTGTATCTCTCTCCCCTATAATATTTTTGAAAATTTATGGTGTGGGACATAGTAAAAGAATTGCATATTGCAATAAATGGGCTTTAGACTTCAAAAGGCTGGTATTTTTGACGGAACTTACTGTATTTATGCGAGTATAGGCCTCGGGTATATTTGAAATTGTCAAGTTCCATAAGTGGGGTGCGGCCATTATGTGAAGCCATTTATCAATAGTATTTACATACTACTCTTTAAAATCTGAGTGGTCAAAATAAGGGTGCGGCCATTCCTCGAGGGCGGCCTATAATAGAGTAAATACGGTATTTGCATCTTTGTTTGACTTAAAAGCAGTGAATTGGTGTTAAAATTTATTTATAATTAAAGGGGCTAAAAACCCCAAAAATTATTTTTTACCACGTGATCTATAGCACAATACTACACTAAAATGACCGTTTAAAAAATTATATCTTGTAACTGTGATTTAACACGAATTTTTTAATTTTTTTGATCCAGAAATTAGCGAAAATTGGTGTTTTGGGAAATTTCTTAAATCGGGGTTAACCTGCTTCTTTTTTGGTCCACATAGATACTAGAGCATAGTACCAATCTAAAATGCCCCTTTATAACACCGTGTCTTGAAATTGTGCCCAAACATACCCTCAAACACGCAAAAATATGCATTCCAAAATCACACCCCAACTTGGTAATCAGCATATTTTGACCAAACTACTTGCCCAAATTACAAAACAAGATAAAGAGAATTTACAGAAAAGGCTGTAGAGTACGTCAATAATGGCCAATATTTTTTTGGATCAAAATCCTCCAAGGTCACGGGGCATAAAGATCGTCCCCATGTTATTTCTTATGGGAGATTTTTGCAGATGGGACCTAGCTCAAAAAATGTCATGTTTGACAATTTTTTGGGAGGTCATGGTGGCCCCAATAATTTTTCTGTTAATTGCTAAATTCATTACTAGTTAGCCTGAATGAAATATATTTTTTGAGTTTAGCGGTTAAATACCACTTTAAAGGGTTTTAGCGGTGAAAATTCATTTTTACCGTAAATACCTTCCTCTGATTATTATTTTATAACGTATTATTATTATTATTAAGCCGGAGGTTCTGGGTTCGAACCCCAGTCGGGGAAAACTTTTTCGACAACTGCTATGAATCAATAATAATAATAATTATTATTATTATTATTATTATTATTATTGATTTATAGCAGTTGTCGTAAAAGTTTGCCCCGACTGGGGTTCGAGCCCAGAACCTCCGGCTTAACGAGCCATAGCTCTACCAATTGAGCCACCGGGACAACAGAACAAACCTTTACTAAACTGCTAGTTGTTGTGAATGTTGACTTCCATGACATAAATCCAACAGAAGACTGCAATGTAGCTGTCAAATCTGAAAGATCACATGGATAAATCCAATCGGGGCAAACTTTTACGACAACTGCTATGAATCAATAACTATGTCCTTAAAGCGGGCTTATGCTTAAAAAAACTTATATTATTCATACTACCCAACTCATGGGAGATGAGATGTGATTGGATTTATCCATGTAATCTTTCAGATTTGACAGCTACATTGCAGTCTTCTGTTGGATTTATGTCATGGAAGTCAACATTCACAACACATAGAAGTTTAGTAAAGGTTTGTTCTGTTGTCCCGGTGGCTCAATTGTTAGAGCTATGGCACATTAAGCCGGAGGTTCTGGGTTCGAACCGCAGTCGGGGCAAACTTTTACGACAACTGCTATGAATCAATAACTATGTCCTTAAAGCGGGCTTATGCTTAAAAACCTTATGTTCGTCTTTATTATTATTATTAAGCGAGCATTTCCATTTGACTGTGCCGGGAAAAATAGTCACTGTTTTTTTCCCCCTTCCCTATGTCTTGCCATAACATTTGAACGGAGGTTCGGATCGTGTTAAAATTTGGACCATCCGCAAGCTTCGATCTGCATTGAATGCCATTTAGTTTTGTGGCAAAATCGTTCAAAAAGTAACAAAGTTACATTAAAGTTAATCGAAAGGTTTTTTTTTCAAACTAAACGGCGACGAAATCTGAGGTGGCCAAATCATTTAGAATGTCCGTCCGGTCATGAATATGTTAATTTTATTTTGATCCGATAAGCAGTATAGATGGAAATTACATTTTAACAAAAGTAACGTTACCATTGGAACGAAAAGTCGCACGAGGTTTCTGGCCACTATGCACTGCCACGTAGAAGTAATCAAAATACTATCGAGGAAGCAGTGTAATATTTGTTACAAAGAGTTAAAATAGTTTTTCCCAAGGAAATGATGTCAAGGTCCTCTAGATGACGGTGGATTTTATCCACAAAGTAAAGGTTTACCCACGGGTTTACCCAAATACCTTGGCAATAATAAATAGTATTATGTTAATATTATGTTTATTCCGTGGACAGCGAACGTCGCAAATTTTAAAATTAAAAAAAATGTGCAATGTGGGTCTAGCTAAAGCACGTGCTCGCTTATCAACGCGTCCAACTGAGCGTTTCCTAGCTATAATTACTATTAGATGAGCTTGGCCCTTTTTTAGATCTCATTTCTTTGAGTGTGTAAAGTTTGGCTGTATTTTTACAAGTTTTTGTTGTGTGAGAGATATAATATAATGCTGAACAAGTTCTCAATAGATAGGTAAGCAAAACCACAATTGTTTAGTAAAATTAGTAGTTTGTAGTGTTTCACAAAATGTTCACCAATTTAGAATCAAAAACCTCATAGGCCTACAGACTAAACTAAACAAACTAAAATAGTAAGCTCCAAGCACATCCAATACCATAATGAGTTCACTAGCTTTTGTGAGGTTACATTAGATGAAGAAAACCTAAGCCTATGCTAAAGATCAACCCTAACATGAATGCATGACAAAATATCTAGGAAAACGCTTAAGTCCCGTCGCGTTGATGGATGAGCATTTTTTGTAAGTTTTTAGTTTGCGTGGGGTCTCTTTACTTATCAAGTGCTTTTTGAACGCATTGTAGGTGATTGTTGTCAAGTTTCTATTGTTTCTTGTTAATTGTTATTATAAACCTCAAAAAACTTATATTAAAACTAGGGATGTCAAACAATTAAATTATTATAATCGATAATCAAATTCACTTTCACCTCCATAGTCGATTATTAATCGATTTTAATTGTTTTGTACAATGTCGGTTGTAGTAGCAAGTTTCTTTCAAACTTCGGTCTGGTTTCGGTTAGTTTGAATCGCCCGCGCAAGGCACGAGTTCGCATCGGCGCCGTGGCGGGGACTTGAGCACGCACAACAATCTCGAAGAAGACAGTCGGGACTCGGGAGCATAATCAAGAGGAAGTGGAGGGGTAGATAAAGCATACGAGATGAAATTGGCATCAATGCGGTGATCAAATTCAATTGTTTGATGCCATGTTGTCGAAAACTCTTGGCCTAGGCCGAAACACAACACCAGAGCAATCACTTTTAGGCCATTCCATAGTTGCGGGTGTGACACATTACACACTTACAATACCTGCCAAGTGTTTATAAATTACTAATTAAACCCAAGACATTGTATACATTCATTGTTGCCATAAGATGTACAAATATACCAAATTTCAACTTTCTGTGACTTTAAGAAATCAGTAAATAAAAATTAAAACAGGTGTTGCGGGTGTGACACTTTTTGCCACTGTATTTACACCCTTACATGAACATGTGCAAAAGTCTGTGAATATAGGACCCCTTGGATAGGCAACTATTTTTTTCCTAAAGCATTATAGAACACCCTTAAAATAAAATATAAGGAATAGTGGCTCAAATAATTTAAAAGACGATTTATGATGGTTTGAAGATGTTGCGGGTGTGACAGGGAAATGTTGCGGGTGTGACGTAGTGCACAAATATAACATTAAATACGAGTTTTTGTATGTAGATTATAATTTGGTTGGCAGTTTTCTTACATACTTCATGAATACTCAATACTCAAATGTAAGTTAACAAATATGCATGCTAAATATGATACCGGTATTTAAAAAAGGTAGACTATTATTCAATAAAGTGCATTGTAATTTTTTAATGAAATAGGCCTATGGGTCCTCGTCACTGATTATTTTTTACTTAAATTTTGAAGGAGGGGCTAATAGCATAAAAAGAGGATTAACTAATAATGTCTTATCATTTATAATTAATGCAGCTTTATCATTATTCAGGCATGCCTAATCACTGACAAACTTAATTGCCCACGATTGTTGTGAAGTATTTTAGGAGCTACCATCTTCTTGATAACATCTTTGTTCTCGCATGACGTATTCACAATATCGGGCCATACCCAATAGTTGCCACTAGGATGCATGCATATACTTAAGCCTAAGGGTTACTTCACTGGTTTCATCATCAAATGCTACGATTTCAGCAAAATACTACTTTTCGGTATTTTTTTCCCCATTTACCGCAAGTGAAACGAGGACAAAATCACTGACGTTAATATCTAGGGCAGGATTGTTGACGGAAGCGCAGACATCCGAAAAAATAATCACTTTTGTTAACTTAGGAAACTCGACTTTTAGTTCAGCAAAAATCTTTTTGAGGAATGCCCACACTGCATGTTTGTTATGTGTCAAGTCATCACTTTCAACCGCGAAGGACCTCTTAATGTCATCTTTTAATCAAGCGCAGGCTGTAAAAACAGTAATTTGATCATGACTCCAATGAGCGCTCTGAATCTCGTCTTGAATGATTGCCGAAAAATTTTCAGCAAAGTCGACTTGAAGTACAAATTCGTTTTCCGGTACCTACCTAGAATCTCTCTTTTGCATTTTCAAAATACGTTGACTGCGTGCGTTATACGTGCATTACTTAGGCTACCTAAACTAGGTAGGCCTAATAAAGCAATTTTTTTTTACCTATTTGACTGTAGCCCTGGCATTATCATGCAATTCAATAATCATGTCACACCCGCAACATAACTCTGTGTCACACCCGCAACACAATTTCAACCACTTCTAGTCAGTGCATCTCAGTTTTCTCTGTTGGATATGATAAGTCATATAACCTAACCTTAAAATAAAGTACTCTCCAACTTTTGTTAGCCATAATCTTTACACTATCATAGTTTATTGTAGTTTTGTGTTGCGGGTGTGACATGTATTCACAACATCTTTAATGATCCAAAATTTAAGTAAAACTTACTTTGTGTTCAGTTTTTCCAACTAAAATACTTCACAACATCATTAAGTGTTGATATACAAAAGAAAGAACTTCACACAGCTGACCTAAGAGAAATTGTAGGGATTACAATTTAGGGGATGTGGCACTAAAATAAAAACAATAACTTTACACCAACTTTGAAGCACTGTAAAACACATAATTGACTACCCACAAAGAAAGCAAATACATTTTGAAATTCAGTGGAGTTTTGACTTTAATTTTTGACCCATCAATAAACTATTGGGTAAAACTTATTTTTCACTTGTCAGGCTCACTTTGCTATGGAATGGCAATTGTCACACTCAAGACGCCATGTTACGTAAAGGTGCAATTACTGCTCGGCGTTTCAGGCGCGTTGAGTGCGTTTACTGTATTTATTGGCTGCCGCGCCAACTACGCCGCGTGGAACGCTTGAACAGATGCAGCTTTAACTCCGCCCACTCCTTCCGACCTTGCACGGCCAGCGCATGCGCACATGATGACAAGGCAAGGCTGGTACGAACGATGTATTTTGCGACGTCGCTTCAATCAAATGTGGATCGGGAACAATCTCGCGTGCTAGAAATTGATGGAAACATATCTCACGGGCAAGCAAGACATTAAATCGGCGGTTATCACAGCGTAATTGTCGGGAAAACGTAACGTACGGTAACGTTTCTCGCGAGTAATAGGCGGCGGATCTTGAAAACTAAATTTAAAAAAGCACAAAAATTTAAAATCGATTTTTTTGTAAAAATTTGATTAATCAAATCGATTTAATCGTAATCGTTGACACCCCTAATTAAAACCTTTATTTATATGGATTCTGGCTCATTTTTTCATTTTTTTCTTTCAAAAAGCAATACCTACATCACCATTACCTTAATGTCCATGTGAAATATGAATGTTCTAGCCCCACCCGTTTGGTCACAATCGGCCCATATGTCACGAAAATATCGCACTAAAAATCAAAAAAATCGTAAAAGTACGATATTCATGAGAAATATTTCTTTGGTTGTACCCAAAAACGTAGCAAGTCAAGTTCAGAGATTTCGAAGGTCCCCTCCAATTTTCATCAAGATCGCATATGCCGTTTACCCGGTAGAGAGCGAACAAACAAACAAAATAACAAACAAAACATTGGAGCTAAATTTTTTGAGGGGTCAGTGAAATTGAAGTCTGCTCTTCGCTCGCTACGCTCATCCAAATTATACTAGGTCGCTTCGCAAACGCTTTTTCTAGTCGCGTTCATAGATGAGCTTTTTTGGTTGACTTTTTCTGTCCAATGGCCTACTAAACTTTTTTGTATGCATGGGATCTCGTTACTATTGCAAGTTACATTGCAAAAATTTTTTTTGTTGATTTGGATTTATTTTTATAAAGTAGTATTAACTGCTATGGTAATAGGCCTAGCAATTAACCAATAGTATCATAGTATGTAAAATAATCTTGAGGCCCAAAGACTTGCTTTTTGTACGCATTGTAGTGATTGTTGTCAAGTTTCTATAGTTACTTGTTAAAATTATACACCTTTAAAATGTTATGTTAAAACCTTTATTTCCATGAACAGGGTTCCCACTTTTTTATTAGAATCGATTTCCCCGACTTTTCCAGTTTTTCCAGGTCTAGTTTTTCTTAATTCCAGGTGTGATACACGCCCAAAAATAGCTTGCCGGGAATGCAGCACCCCCTCGATACGCTCAAAAATTTATTTCCCAGTACTTCATCAGGGCGGAACTTCGTTTCATGGGCCCGCCCGCAAAATTTCTATGGGGGATCCCCTAACAGATACACACATACATACATAGGCTCAGTGTTGAATTCAGGTTTTTCATCCCGGGGAAATTATATAGGGACCAAGTACGTGGGGTTTGGGGGGCCTCCCCCCAACAATAGCGCCGCAGGTGAAAATGTTGAAAATCACGTTTTTTGAGTGCGTTTGGTGCGTTTTAGAAAAAAGTTGTGGGTTGAATGCAATACCAAAATAATGTAGTTTTTGTGTTATTGTGTTGTGGACGCTTTCCTAAATATCCGCTAGATTTCACCTTCAAACCGCTAGATTCCTAAAACGGTTATTTTAGCAACGAAAACAAATGATTGATTTTTTTTTTAATTTCTGATTTTGGAGTCGGGAAAACATTTTCATAAATTCGGTGAAACTATGTTTTTTGAGTAAACCGAATAAGCCTAGATTTAAATAAATTTCCATTTTCCCTGACTTTTCCAGGTTTTTGAATTTTTTGCTCAATTCCCTGACTATTCCCTGACATTTTGACCCATATTTTCAATTCTATGACTTTTCCAGGTTTTCCATGTTGGAGGGAACCCTGATGAATTCTGGCTTACTTTTTCTTTCAAAAGGCAATAGGCTACATCACCATACCCTTAATGTCCATGTGAAATATGAACGTTGTAACCCCACCCGTTTGGTCGTAATCCGCCCAAATATCACAAAAATATTCCATTAAAAATCGGGGAAAATCGTAAAAGTACAATATTCATGAGAAATATTTCTTCAATTGTAGCCAAAAACTCGGCAGATGTAAGTTCATAGATTTTGAAGGTACCCTCCAATTTTCATCAAGATCGCATAATACCGCATAATACGCATAATACCGGGCAAACAGCATATTATGCTGTTTATGTATTATGAGCAAACAAGCAGAAAAATAGAAAAAACACCCGAGCCATTTTTTGTGGGGGGGGGGTTTGTCAGTGAAATTGAAATCTTTGCTTTGCTCATCCAATTAGAATGTGGGTATACTTACTGTGTTTACATTAATTAGAGACTTCCTAACTTCTTCTTTATTTATTTTGCCAATGCCATTGTAAAACTGATGAGAAGCTGGAAATGGTATAACCGAGTTGATACCTGGAAAGTGGAAAATATCAATGTTTTATTTTTCAAGGATTACAAATCTGCCTAGGCCTACCGGTAGGCGCTACTAGATACTATACGGAAGTAAATAAAGTAAACTAATTAATCTTGATTTAACAGTCCCACCCTAGGATTATGTAGGCCCTAGATGTTATCAAGCACGACATTTTGATCAAAACACCAATTTCAAAACTTGGGTCCCACTATTGGATTATATGACAGAATATACGCAACACTAAGCAATTCTACTAAAGGCGTTTAAACGTGAACCCCTTTCTAAATACCAACCAGTACCAGCCTAATGCGTATAATTCATAAAATAAGGCCAGTGGTGAATGTAAGAGGCTGCACGCACACCGAATGAGGCAAATAACACTGTGACACAGGGTTGGCCTAATGATAGTTTAATTTAATTACAGCTCAGCATCGATCTCGAGGGTAGAACTGGGAATCAGGTCTAGCGAGAGCGTGCACGCCAACATTGACAATTTACACAATGGACATTACCTTAAATTTATATTTTATCGCATAGGCCTACCGTATTAACATTTTATAACAGTAGGTAAATTCGGCAGCAACCATCATTTTTCGAAGGTAGGCTGTTGAATCCTTTCTCATACTACACTCCGGCCGATTCGCATTCTACCAAGATAACCTAACTTATGAATAGGTAGTATGATTGGAGAAGGTTCGACAGGTTGGGAAAGCATACAGAACATAAAGAACATAAAACCCAGCCTGAAGGGCTGGGGGCGACAAAACGTTTCACCTGCTGATAACAGGTAGGGTAGTTAATCCTACAAAGGAAGTATTTTAACAAAATAGGCCTAATGATTTTTATAGAATTGCAATAATTACAATTTTTTCCCCCTTGTTGAATCATGTTCATAAAATTAAAAATTCTCACTCTTATTAACTCGTCAGATGTAATGTCAATGTTTATGAGCATCAAATGTGATCATTTTATTTATTCGCTTTGAAAATACTCAATTCTTCGGATATATTGGGCAAGGATTGATTTTAAAATAGTCTTGTTCTTCTTCAAAAGCAGTTTCAAGACCGTGACATACTTTATTTATTTTTGCCGATCCATTGGCCATAGTGCGAGGGCGACAGTGCTGCAATCCTTTGGCAAGTGCCTCCTTAACTGAGACCGCATATATAGGCCTTAGTCTCACATTATTACCGGTAGACATTTAAACGTTATATAAGGGTATTACAATCTGGCTGTGCAGTTTAAGAAGCTTTAGACCTAATAGGCCTAGAGATTTAAATACTTACTTATTATTGTATCAGTCTTTTCATTTTGAATATTAGAATCACTAATTGTTCTTGTAACGTGGTGGATAATCTCTCCAATAAGAAGTCCCTCCTGAAAAATATAACAAGATGATTACAAACAGTACAGAGTCCCCTCCCCACGAGCTCTTGGATGTCGTAGAATCTGCTCCTAGCCTCTGAAAAGGACCTGGAAGCTACCTCCGAAACACTCTCAGTGCTTTGACCAAGAAACACCCTGAGGATCAGTTATAGGTTATTGGGATTAAGTGCGCGTCAATTGGGGGAAAAAATTCAAGGTTAGGGGTAGGTACTTAGTTCGTACTCAACTCAGTGGTTAATTAATTTTGTAAGGGAAAAGGTGGGTACATGCTAAAAAACCGGGAGAATTATTTTTAGGGGACCAGTACGGACGGTTTGGGGGGCTTGCCCCCCAACTACAGCGCCGCAGACGAAAATTTTGTAAATCAGGTTTTTAGTGTGTTTGGTGCGTTCTAGAAAAAATAAGTGGGCTGAATGCAATACCAAATTAATAACCTTTTGGTACAGTAATAACTATAAAACTCTAAAAAAAAAGAATTGGAGTAGTGACGAGATTCCATGTCACAACCATTGAATATGCATATCATTACATTCGTGATCTCGTCCAACAATAATGGGAAATTGTCGAAATTGTTAGTCATTACTCTTCAAAAGTGAGGGCTGAGGGGGGGGGGAGGGTCACGGTAAAAATTGGGGGAATTCCTTCCCATCCCCCCCCCCCTTCATACGCGCCTGTTCCCGAAAATGTTAACGTTGAAACAAACATTAGGATATATATAGGTGATTGGCCATTACACATTATTATAGTTAAATTATATAATGTGCATTTAGCACATCAAGTACCTACCAGTAAAATGTTGTCTCCTTCATGTGCATTTAAAAAAATGACAGTCTCGGTGGGTAATTGCCCCCCCCCCCCCCTTACCAATTCAGCTTCTGGACTCGTAATCTGGGATTGGTTGTGGAGTTTTGGGTTGGATTTGATACAATTTTACTCGTCTTCAAAAGCCACTGTACCGCGACTGTACCGCCTTCGCGTTGCTACAACTCACAAGTATAACCCTTATTGGATGGTTGACAGACGAGCCTGCACCTGCAGCCAATAACAATAGGAGATGATTCCAATTATAAACTACGGAGGTTGATTTGGAAAAAACGTAAAACCAAGAGACAAGAGTGTACTAAGTTTATTTACAGTTATATATGTTTCAAGTAAATTTGAAATATGAGCATGTGGGTGTAAAATAATTAATATAAATTATTTTCGTTTTTTAGCCAAAATGTGAGTGTTGTGTACCCAATAATTCATGGAAAAAGGTGGGTATACTGCGTATACCACAAAAATAGGTGGGTCGCAGTGTACCCGCGCTCCATTACAAATTAAGCACTGTTAGTACTTACACTAGGAAAACGCTCAGTTGGACGCGTTGTTGAGCGAGCACCGGTACGTGCAACATGACCCGAGTACGACATTCCCATAAGGCCCACCACACAGTGTAGGCCTAACTGGATATTGACATTGTACACTATATACTATTCCAACATCTTTGCATTGTACTAATTCACGTCATGCCTTCTAAAGTGTATCTTTGTAGCCTATCTTCACTGCCTCCTTCATTTTTTAACATCATTTTTCGAATTATGATTACCAATAAGTCTTTAAGGTCTTGACCGATTTAGCTGAAAATTTGGAAAATAGGAGAGAATGTTGTACTTATTGACCCTGCAAAATTTCATAACGATCGGAACATTTTTTTTTTTATATATATTTTTTTTTTATAACCAACGATCGGATTTTGTTCAAAAACTATACAGCAACCCGCCTAGGTGGTATGTACATGTGTAAAAAATTTCAGGTCGATCAGAGAAACGGTGCGACCTGTATCGAAGCAGTAACAGAAAAAAAGAAAAAAAACAGACATTCGAGCCATAAGAGTCAAGTGGAGACGCTCGCTACGCTCGCTCAAATATCTGTCAATTTTAATATCATATTTACAGTTTTCCTTACCACCTACGTTCAAAATTTCACAATCTGTAGGCATTTGTTTACATGGGAATATCCAGGACCATTTAATTCAAGAATTCTAATTCTAAGTGCCAATTGTTATTTTATGATGACCAAGGCTATTAGTCAAGCTGCCTCCTAGATGTTGCTCGTGGCTCCTCGTTCCCTGCCTGTTCACGCGCACAGTGTTAATTGTTGTCCTGGCAGCGCTAGTTACCGCCCCCAAAAGCTCAGTTTTTTTTTTTTATTTGAACTTTTAAATTAAATTGAAATTAAACATAGAAAGTCTGAATTTACAAAACACTAAGATGTAGGGATGGGACGTTTAAACGTTTGAACGTTTAACCGTTAAGTGGGACGGTTAGAGGTTATTAAATTCGCAAAACGTTTAGTAGTAGTTTTTAAATGAAATGTTATTTTGTTATCACTTTTGGAGCCTACTCAAACACGGGCTAACAGATAAGGCCGATAATTTTCTGAAAATGCTCAATTTTGGTGGAGGTGCCGGGTCCCAGGCTGTATTAAGACATCTTGTCTGTTACACATGGTGGAAGTGCCGGGTCATTAAATGCAAGAAAACCGTTGTTTATTATTCGTCGGACCGTCATAAGTAGGGCCTACTAGTGTTGGCAATTCCAGAAAATTTTGATTTGTTGAAAATTTCATGAAAATTTTCATGAAAATTTACGTGAAAATTTTCAAAAAAAACAAAAATCATTGTTATCATATAACTTGATGTTCGTACTTAAAAAATGGGTTTCAAATTTATCGTAAACTTACTGGTAATGTGCCTGGTAAAGCGACTGATAGGTACTCCTGTATTATCATTACCGGTACTAAAATACTTAAATTGTAATTAAATATAGAAGGTATTGGAAGACATTTTGTTTGAATATAGGCTAACTTTATTTTTCTGGCAGGCAACAAATGCATTTTTTGCTTTGAATAGCAAATAAGCTGATGAAATTACAGAACATTTTATGAGCAACTAACAGTGCTAACAAGATGATACCATGGAATGACTGGCCTTGCATGTTAAAATGGGTATTCAGGCATAAAAACTAAAAAAATCACAATTTCAGAAAATAAAAACTGAGGATTATTAAGTAGACCTAACATTCTGTATTAGGCCTACAAGTCTATAGAATAAAAGTAAGCCTACCGTATTGATTTAGGCACAGAAAGATTAACATGTAAGTTTGTAGGCCTATAATTATGATGCGAGATTATTACAAAATAAATAGGCTCGTTTCCTCTTTGATCTCACTAATTTGATCAAGTAGAGCTTCAATATCTTCAAAATTATTAATTAACAATGCTTATTTCTTTGGGCCTATAGGCCTACTGGAAAAATGGAAGTCATGCACAGACTTCTTACCTTAGTATCACAATTTCACATGCTTTTCTTTGGTATTCAATACTACCAGATAATGTAAGATGACCAACCTTAATCATATTAGCAATTTAAAAAAATATTTGAAAATTTTCTGAAAAAGTCCAAAATTTTCATTTGAAAATTTTCAATTTGTCAACACTAATAAGTACAAAATTATGTTTTTGTTATCAAACCTAGGCCTCTGCCTACCTAGCCCTAAATTTATAAAAAAAATAAAAATTTTTTTTTTAGAAAATAGGGTTTAGAAGTAGAACGTTTAAACGTAAAAACGCGATTAGTTCAAGGGGTTAAACGTAAACGAAATTTAACGCTTTTTCCCATCCCTACCAAGTTGACATTTTAATCATCTCTACTTGACAACAAAAACAAAACAAGAGATTTTGGGGACGGTAACTAGCGCTAGAATGGTCAACAATCAAAACTTGTTGCGTGGACACAACAACTAGGAGGAAGTGCTATTAGTATTGGCTATTTAGTCATTAAACTAACATATTTATGAATTGATGTGTTATTGTTGTAGGCCTAGGCTAGCCTAGGTCTATATTGGGTGATATAATAGTACGTAGGGTACCGTAATAAATAGCATTGGTTTTGGTAGTCTACGGGGGGGTAGCCTACATAAAGCTAGAGGTTCTGGTCTGGGTTCGATCCCCAGTTGGGGCAAACTTTTACAATAGGCCCCTACCTTATTGCCGTCAATATCATCATTCAATTAGTATTGATGGTGATGGTAATTGGCCTATATTGATGTCCAGACAAACATGCGATGAGAAAAAATAGAGATGGGCCTACTGGGCATGTAGGTAGGCCTAGGCCTATAGGCCTAACACAGTAAAACTTCATGTAGGCCTATCCTAGTAGGAACTATCAATAGCCTACCGGTACCTATTAGAAAACAAGATTTTTTTTCCAAGTTGAAAATTGTCATTTGAATTGAAAATTTTCAGCTAGCCATCACTAGCCTCTAGGCGCAATTTCCACAATGTTAAATCTAGACTAGGCTTAGGCCTAGCTACCACTATCCCATGTTAAATGAGAAGAGAAGAGAAGACTTGATGGTAGGCCTAGCCCTAGGCTAGGGCCTAGGAGGTCAACTATCTCGTTGACATGACGGGATCAAGCCTCCAGATTAAATGAGCTCTTAAGCCATGAGGCCTAGGCCTAGGTCCTAGCTACATCTATATTTGTTTAGGGTCTAGACTCTAGGCCCTAGCTAGGCCTAGGCCCTACCATGGTGGTTGCAGGCCTTACCTAGCCCTAGGCCTATGAACTTTGAGACGTTGATAAAGCAACAAGAATATAGCAATATTATAAAGGAAACTTAATGGTAGGCCTGCCTCCTCCTAGCCTAGGGCCTAGAGTCAACTATCTCGTTGAGTCGTTGACATGACGGGATCAAGCCTCCAGATCAAATGAGCTCTTGAGCCATGAGGCCTAGGCCCTACATCTACATTTGTTTAGGGTCTAGGCCTAGACTCTAGGCCCAACCAGGTGGTTGCAGGCCTTACCTAGCCCTAGCCCCTAGGCCTTTGTGTAGGGTAGGCTAGGCCTATCCAATGCCTAGGCCTAGGGCTAGCCTATGAACTTTGAGACGTTGATATAGCAACAAGAATATAGCAATATAAAGTAAAAGACAAAAGATTATGCGAATAGTCGCCATAAACTTACTTGATCACCATCACATCTAACATTCTCGTAAATTAAAATAGATAACGCTGGTCCTGTAACATTAACATACAAGTTCGACGACGCCATTACTATTCTTGAGCAATCCAGTGCCACCTCGATTATGTCAAGATGTCATCTACTTTTGGAATAACACCGCCTTGTTAAATTAACGCGCCAAATCCTTGGCAAGATTCGAAGTGAAGTAATTTAATTGTACAAACTTCCAATTTTTAAGCGAGCGAAGCGATCCGAGCCTCCGTTCGAACGTTATGGCGAGACATACGAACAAACAAACAAACAAATAAAAAAAAAAAAAAACAAACAAAACCAGTGACTAATTTTTCCAGCAGAGTCAAATGGAAACGCTCGCTTCGCTCGTAAAACTAAGATCTGCCTGCTACTCGATAAGGCTAATAAGGAATGCTACCAATATAGAAACAGCCAACTTAGTATATTTTGCACTTTTCGAAAGTAATCTAAGATATGGGGTTGAATTCTGGGGCCACTCTACCCATCATGAAAAAATTTAAAATTCAAAAATGCGCTATCAGAACCATATTAAAATCACACCCAAGAACACACTGTCAACCCTTATTCAAAAATCTTAAAATTCTTATACTCTCTACAGCTTATAATTATACATTTCAATCAGTGGTGATTGTAAAACAAAATATTCAACATTTAAGTAAAAATAAAGAAAAACATTCTCACCATACACGACAGGAAAACAACATTCACTTAGAACAACACAGTAGCAAACTATCTCAAGTAAACTCAAACTATTTCAAAACTAAACTATATAACAAACTCGCTAACAAAATAAAACAAATTACTGCAATCAACAAATTCAAAGAATCAGTGAAAAACATCTTATTAAACAAAGCATACTACTCCTTCAAAATCTATTTTGAAGAAAAATGGGGCTGAAAGCCTAACAATACCCAGAACAATGCAAATACATTACAGTTCTAACATTGTTCAATTTATTATTTTTTTGCCATTGGAGGTACCTATGGACCTATGTATATGTATGTGAATGTGAAATAAGTAACTAAACTAATGTTACGAATATTAATTCTCTGAAGACTTGGATATGAAAATGGATCCTTTAGTAATTTTATATCAACTTCATTTTGTAAGTCTTATGTGAAATGTATCTTTTTAAAAATGTACTGTAAATAGATGTGTACGTTAAAATATAGTACGTATTTTTGTGTTATGAAATATTATGTGATATCAATAATTAGCCTATACAGGCTCAAATGTCAAAGTCTAATTAAATATCTACATGTATGTATTTATCTAAGGCAATAAACAACATACCATATAAACGAAGCTTAAAAATTATTTGGTAGAACTTTTAATTTCAGAATTACATGAACAAATTATAAGGAAATAATTTTTTTCCTATGTAACATAACATAACACTTCTTAAGGTTACTAATGGGCCCTTCCGCCCGGTGGCAACCACTCACTCCTCCCAGATATAATTTCTGCCCCCCCTAAAAACGATCTAAATTCCCTCAAAGACCAACACTATCTACAGCATCCCCAGACAAGTCATTCCACAGTCCACTACCTAACAGTCCTTTGCATGAAACCATCCCAACCCAGATCCGTTCTTACTACTTTTTTATATAAACTCGGTTTCAAGAGAAACAATAAATACCAAAATCATGCATAAACCATGGAGTTATTTTATTTATTTTATTATTTTATTAATTGCATATTATGCCATTTTACAGAGACCAGTAGGCCTATAACAAGTAACAACTAATGATTTACAACGATGCATGATGAAGAAGGGAGGAGAGGAAACCCGGCACCGGCACGTAGCGTTGATGGATGAGCTTTTTTGTAAGTTTTAAGTTTGCGTAGGACCACTTTTCCTTTGCAAGTGCTTTTTGAATGCATTGTAGGTGATTGTTGTCAAGTTTCTATTGTTACTTGTTAATTGTTATTATAAACCTCAAAAAACTCATATTAAAACCTTTATTTCTATGGATTCTGGCTAACTTTTTCAACTTTTTCTTTCAAAAGGTACTACATCACCATAACCTTAATGTCCATGTGAAATATGAACGTTGTAGCCCCACTCGTTTGGTCAGAATCGGACCAAATGTCACGAAAATATCGCACTAAAAATCGAAAAAAAATCGTAAAAGTACGATATTCATGAGAAATACTTCTTCGATTGTACCCAAAAACGTGGCACGTCTAAGTTCAGAGATTTCGAAGGTCCCCTTCAATTTTCATCAAGATCGCATATGCCGTTTGCCCGGAATCGTGCGAACAAACAGACAAAAAAAAAAAAAAAAAACAAAAACAAAAACAAAAACAAACAAAAAAACAACCGAGCTAAATTTTTTGGGGGGTCAGTGAAATTGAAGTCTTCGCTTCGCTCATCCAAAAAACTTACAAAAACGCTCATCCATCAACGCGGCGGGACTTTAGCGTTTTCCTAGTTATAAAAATGTGGTCTATGCATGGAGTTTGAGTACTATACTAGCTCCAACGAAACGAATAATGCAGGTGCTTTGTAGTTGAATGAGCGTAGCGAGCGAAGCGAAAACTTCAATTTCACTGACCCCTCAAAAAATTAGCTCGAATGTTTTTGGTTTTTTTCTGTCTGTTTGTTCGCACGATTCCGGCCAAACGGCATATGCGATCTTGATGAAAATTGAAGGGGACATATTGAAATGTACTCGGACTCCGACTTTCACATCCAGCAAATAGATATATGCACTAGATGATATGAAAATCAATCAACTGCAGTCAGTATACCAAATATGGAATGGTTCATCTCGTTGATGTTGAAGTATCGTATGGTAATAACGTCATGATGAAAGAATAGTTTAAATAGAATAGTGAGAAACAAAGATCTACGGTTACTTGAAAAATAGAACCCAAACCTATAATATTATAATAACACATTCATACATTATTTTAAATTTTCACTTCATTCCATTGTTTTTGGATGAGCGTAGCGAGCGTAGCGAGCGAAGCGAAGATTCCATTTCACTACACTGGAGAAAAAAATCCGGAATGTTTTTTTTTTTCTTTCTTTTTTTTTTTTTTTGTATTTTTGTGTGTCTGTGAACACGATTCCGGCTAAACCAATACTCCAATTGCGATGAAATTTTATGGAGGTCTGTGAAATCTCTGAACGAAGAACTGCACGGAGGGAAAAATCGATCAAAAAATTATTTCTCATGAAAATCGCAATTTTACGATTTTTTTTCGATTTTTAAAAAAATTCTTCGACTTATAACATCTACATGCTTTATCCGATTGTAATGATTTTTTCACAGAACCTTAATTTTATAAATTTATATATTCGTGTGAAATTTGAGCGCAATCGAAAAATTATTTCTCATGATAATCGCAATTTTACGATTTTTTTCAATTTTTAACATTTCTTCGACGAATAAAACCTACATGCTTTGTCCGATTATAATGATTTTTTCACAGAACTTTAATTTTATGAATTAATATATTCGTGTGAAATTTGAGCGTAATCGAAAAATTATCTATTAAAAAATCGCAATTTTACGCTTTTTTCGTTTAAAAAAAAATTACGCTCATCCATCAACGCGGCGGGACTTAAGCGTTTTCCTAGTCTAGATATATTGTCAATATTACTATTAAGGGTATTACCGATATTGTTAAAATGTAGCATGTTTAAAATAAGTAAATTAATATTGTTACTGTGTGGCGAAAGATACGACTACGAAACGTCTTATATCGAGTTCTGGTTTCCATTAGAAACAGAGGGCATTTGCCATTGTGTGTTATATTTATGTGTTTATTTTTTATTCCTCAAAAGTCTGAAAATAATTTTTATCATGAGATGCCTAGAAACTCATTAAAAAAAGTTGTGATGGCGCACCAGAAGCTGAATGCAGAAAAATGTCCCTCTTTGAGTTCGAAACATTTTAGTGAACACCTTTATTGGTTCGACATAATTTTTCCCGGTGTCAAACGTGTCGTGGAAGCAACAAGCAAAAATGTTTAGAACCAAATTGTAATAACCTATATAGGCCCTAGCACAGCGGCGTCGGAGCAGGGGGGGCAGGGGGGTAGCTTGCCCCCCCTGAGCTTACAGAGGGGGGGCGAAAGTATCTTCTCGCCCCCCCCCCCCTAGAAAAATGACAAATTAACCAAAATAAGTGCGTTTTTCGTTTTGATTTATCTATTATCCTTTCTTTTTATCGTTCAGCAAAGCCCCTTAACTCCTTCTAAAACACATAAAAACTACTTCAAAAAAACGTATTTTTCAAAAAAAATTGCCTGCGGCGCTATTGTGGGTGTGTCAAGTACAATTACAAACATTGTAGTGTAACTAGCTTCGCACTTTCTTGTAAATATGGAAAGTATTTCAGAGATGTCAGTCAGATATTGTATTATTTTTTTGGTTTGGATGTATCCGTAGACCGTGGATGTCTCTTGGCACAAACAGCCCCCTCCTCCCCCCCCCCCCCCACCCCGCAAACAAGCACAAATCGAGAGAAAGAGGAAACCGCTAAACGTGTCACAATAAGGGAGAATCGTTCTCAAATAAGATCATCTGCTACTACTTCATAAGAAGCTAGCCAGCGTGATAGATATAGAGATGGACCACCAAATCTGTACTACTCAAGTTTGTAAACAAAGCTAGTGATCGTCGCAAAGACGTGTTTGGTACTTTTCAGCACTAAAAGCTACCAATACTCAAGGCATTGGCGCCGCGTATCCGGGGTGGGGTGGGGACTTGAGCCCCCCTTCCCCCGAAATCCCAGCTTAAATGTAAAATCATCTAGGTTTACGCAAAAAATTTAATTCATCTATTATCTTTTCTTTTTTCGAGGGAATAGGACACATTTGGCATTTAGCAAATAGCTATTCTCTCGGCCCAGATGCATCCGACGTACATGAAACTTTGCAAAGTTATCAATAAAGCATTTATGGACAGCCCTGTGGTCAGAGATTTTCAAAATTTTGTCTTAATCAGCCAGAATAAAATCACGAATATAGTCAATTTTAAAGTTTTTAACAAAATCAAAATTCGTGAAAACTAATTTATTTTTTATAAATTATTTAAAAACAAAATTTGGAAATGTGTTACTGCAGAGCCCTATATTTCCACATATATGACAAATGTTCAAAATTTCAAACACCTGTGGTGTCAGTCGGCCGAGCGAACAGCAATTTGCTTAAAACGCATGTCCTATACTCTATTTTTCAAAAAATTCCCTGCGGCACTATTGTGGGGGACACCCCCTTCATTGCGTTATTCGTCCAAGCCCCCCCCCCCCAAATATATTTCAGTAAACGCCACTGACTCAAGGACATTCGTTGCGTATTATGTAACCATATGTAACTATGTATGGAAGCATGTACTTTTCCTGGTAAAGTTCGCCCCCCCTGGAAAAATAGACTTCCGACGCGCCTGCCCTAGCATACGCAATAATAGATAAAACAGATAACACATTGGAGGTAGAAGTATAACATCATAAATGATTTAAATATGTTAGCTTCGTTCACGTGGATTGATGAAATGAACGTAGTATTCTTTCTTTTTTAATAATTTTCGATCAGTTGATCTTAGTTTAACCAGACGCCATCAAGAGTTACTATTGTCCATTGTTTAACTCGTATGAAAATAATTTTTAAACAAGTACACAGGGAAACGCCGTATACATAAGGTTTTGAAGGTATGTAAAGAAACAGATGCTAGAAAACTATATGAAATTGAAATGTTTGTTTTAAAAATCAAACTGCTACAAATAGCATAATGCTATTTGATGTTCACACACCTCTAATAATCCATACCGTGTTTGGCGGAGGAGAAGGAATACAATATTTTATTTAATAATTATTATTATTTACATATTACAAGTATGTTGAACTTATGTACATCTGCAAGTAGTCTACTTTCACTGGATATATGCTACTTATATGCTATTCGATGATCGATGATTGGTAATCCCTTGTTTGAGGTGTGATACAACTTTTATCTCATTTATGTTTTATTAATTATTATACATAATTGTAAAGAAAAATAGGTATAGTAGATAACATCATGATAATAATAATACTCTCTCTCTCTCTCTCTTTTAGGAGCTTATTATCTGTGCTATGTAATATCAAAGTGGAATCAAGAATAAATTACTTTTTGAATTGTTATTATTGTCAATACATTCGAGCTAGCAAACATCTGAAGTCTGAACTCAGTGTGGTTCCAAGGCATTTTTGTTCGAACGAGTAAGTTTATTAGCCTTCAGTTCAGGCAAGCGAATAAGTGGAGTGTTGAACGGTGTTGGTGAAACTGGAGGGAGGGGGTTTCATTTCCCATTCATCAACGGGTTTGTTTTTCCTAACGAAGCCTTTTCTGTGGGGCGTTTTAATTAAACGATGTCGGCCTAGGCTACTGTCGCCTCGAGTTGAAGTTCCGTCGGTATCTGCTAGATAGAGTCAAACAAGACGACCAAGTGTTTAAAATAGCCTAAAAATACGTCACTAGCCAATTGATAAGACTCGAGACGAGACGGCGAGCGCTAGTAGCTTCGTTAACCTAGGCCACGAGGCCCACGAAAATATACCTTTATTCTGTTAGTTCACCAGTGATTTACTTTACCGGGAGGGCATGGAGGAAAACGTCCCTGAGGAGGTAAGACGTTTCTCATGGATATGTTGTTTTTATTTGAAGATGTTTCCGAAATTATAATACCTTACTCGTGCCATGTTGGCAAATCAACTTACATAACACTAACTTCTTAATAAATGTTTAATACATAAATGAATTTGTTATCTTAGGTTTACTGATAAGAACATTGCTGATTGTGGCATGTCTGGGGTGGGGAAAATTGTGTTCTCGCAATATGCAAGATGTGTATTCTACAGTTTGCGATTTTATCTTGAGCGGGGAAAAGAATTAATTAACTGAAGATGAAGCCTTACTCAGAGCTCACGTGACTACTGTCTTGATAAGTTGCAAAGATTGGGAAAGCATTTGGATGATTTTAAAGAAACAGGTTGAAGAAGGAACTAGAAGGCCACAAAACTACTCTTCCGTATGTAGGCCCTAGATACAAGTTGAGATTTGTATCATTCGAAAAATACAAAATAACACCGCATTAGTTCATGCGATGACTCGCGCATACCGATACGATTATTTATATTATTGATATTAATTAAAATTTACATTGAAATGAAACATCCAAGGAGGTTTGTGCGTCACTTATAGAACATAGTTTGGAACATAATAGCAAAGCCGTCTGCCTGCCAACTAAAACGGCCGTGAAAGATTGGGCTACCATCCATTTATTACTCTTAATAAATGTCTCGGTCACAATAGACCAATCAAATCCACATCTCACCAATCAAACGCCGACACGTAGCCCTACTGACACTTGTTTTTAGTAACAAGGTTTGTTGATCGTTTGTTCCCACAACATGTATATAGTCTAGTTAAGATGGTCAGGAATTATGTACTGAAGCCAAGACTAAAGTCTATAGATAGAACGGACTGGAACAGACTATTTCGTAATGCTTGTTAAAGTAAACACAGGAAAAGAGTCTTATCAGACAATAAAAAGATTATTGAACTTTATTGAGCTCTCGCGGTGTTAGAGAAAATACTAAGTTTATTACTCAGAGGTATAAGGATTAAAATGAAGAAAGAATGTGTCAAGAACACTTAGAAATTGGCACACGTACAGGTGTCGTAAACACATTTTAAAATGTTTCATCTTGTTCCTCTTTAGGAGACAATTAGAATACGGGTAATGTGAAGGGAATTTTTAGAAGTATTTGATAGTAGGCCTTCTCTAGTCGCGATAACATTCACCTTATTCATTGAAAAAAAACTTTTAGTGTTGGTGGTAGTAGTAGCAGTATAATTCTCATTTAGTGAATGCTATTTTTTAATTTTATATGTATATCAAAAAATATGTTCTCACTTCCATGTTCTCCAGAATGTCTCGTGCGTAACGCATTAACTCAGAATGTGGGAAATCTTGAACACTTATTTATACAAATTATATTGAACCACAAAATCGTTGTAGGAGAATTAAAAGTTTTCATTTTAAAAACATTCACCAGTAGGCATACAGGCAGCGTTAATGGGATGTGGATATTGGCACCGAAACAATTTTTTGTCGAAACTCAAATGCCAATCCGTATGGACGAGGTCTATAGGAAGCCAAATGTTCTCATTTAGTTTAAATTCATTTTTTATTTTACATCGTTGGGCAGTCAAAAAATTTATCTGGCGTTTGTCCGGTTGCCATTGTAAAACAAACTCATTTCGTTACATGTTATACATTTTATAAATTGAAATGAAAACTGAAAATATCCGAAGCTCTCCAACACTACGCCAATCCACAAGCATATTATCACAAACTTAACTGGTACTTGGTAGAGCACACACAAGTTAAGATATTTTATAGTAGTATTTTCCTTACTAGGAAACGCTCAGTTGGACGCGTTGATAAGCGAGCACGTGCTATGGCTAGACCCACATTGCACATTTTTTTTTATTTTAAAATTTGCGACGTTCGCAGTCCACGGTCCATGTTTCCAATATTATTTATTATTGGCAAGGTATTTGGGTAAACCCGTGGGTAAACCTTTACTTTGTGGATAAAATCCACCGCCATCTAGAGGACCTTGACATTATTTCTTTGGGAAAACTATTTTAACTCTTTGGTGACAAATAATACACTGCTTCCTCGCCTCGATAGTATTTTGATTACTTCTACGTGGCAGTGCATAGTGACCAGAATTCTCGTGCGAATTTTCGTTGCCATGGTAACGTTAATTTTGTTAAAATGTAATTTCCATCTACACTACTTATCGGATCAAAATGAAATTAACATATTCGTGACCGGACGGACATTATAAATGATTTGGCCACCTCAGATTTTGTCGCCGTTTAGTTTTTAAAAAAAACTTTCGATTAACTTTAATGTAACTTTTCTTGCCACAAAACTAATGGCATTCAATCTAGATCGAAGCTTGCGGATGGTCAAAATTTCAACTCGATCCGAGCCTCCGTTCGAACGTTATGGCGAGACATACAAACAAACAAAAAAACAAACAAAAAAAAACAAAAAAACAGTGACTAATTTTTCCGGCAGAGTCAAATGGAAACGCTCGCTTCGCTTGCTTAATTATAGTCATTATGATTGTAGAAAAATGAATAGTAGGCATGTGAAGGATGTGTAGGCCTACCTTATTCATCTTTGTAACAATAGGTATAGGCCCTAGTCGTACAAATATTTAATTTTGACTTTTAATCGGTGTTGACTAATTTATTTATTATTACTAGGAAACGCTCAGTTGGACGCGTTGATAAGCGAGCACGTGCTATAGCTAGACCCACAATGCACATTTTTTTAAATTTTAAAATTTGCGACGTTCGCTGTCCACAGGGCCATGTTTCCGATATTATTTATTATTGCCAAGGTATTTGGGTAAACCCGTATGTAAATCTTTACTTTGTGGATAAAATCCACCGCCATCTAGAGGACCTTGACTCATTGGGAAAAATATTTAAACTCTTTGGTGACAAATAATAGACTGCTTCCTCGAAAGTATTTTGATTACTTCTAGGTGGCAGTGCATTAGAAACTTCGCGCGTCTTTTCGTTGCCATGGCAACGTTACTTTTGTTATAATGAAATTTCCATCTACACTACTTATCGGATCAAACTAAAATTAACATATTCGTGACCGGACGGACATTCTAAATGATTTGGCTATCTCAGATTTTGTCGCCGGTTAGTTTGAAAAAAAAACTTTCGATTAACTTTAATGTAACTTTTTAACTTTTTGAACGATTTTGCCACAAAACTAATGACATTCAATCGAGAACAAAGCTTGCGGATGGTCAAAATTTCAACTCGATCCGAGCCTCCGTTCGAACGTTATGGCGAGACATACAAACAAAAAAACAAACAAACAAAAAAAAAACAAAAAAACAAAACGAGTGACAAATTTTTCCGGCAGAGTCAAATGGAAACGCTCGCTTCGCTCGCTTAATTATATATATTTTGTACCTACACGTGTGATTCACATCTTGATGGTGTTACTTATTGTTGTATATGATGACGTCGATATCAGTACAGTAGAGTACGGATAGGAAAACTGTGTAAAGCCGTCTAGCCTCATCGAGTCCCAGAGAAGTCTTGCGTGATTTGACATTCTTAAAAAAAATCAATGTAAAAAATTATTGACAGTTCACAATGCAATGATATTATACATCGGAAGGCATGGCACATTCACATAACACATTGCATTTTGCATTTGCCTTAGTTCTTGCTATGCCTAGATTAAAAATTGAAATGAACCAATGCAGGGCACGGACGGCCCTCTGTAGCCAGGACGTCGTTAGGTTTTTAAGGTTTATACATGATTTATACAAAGTCAGGTTTGTCAGGTTCGTATAGAAACCTGAAGTGGGCATTCCGTTGGTGTGTTATAATTATGTTGACAGAAGCTTATGAGGTATTTCCAAGAACTTGACCCAAGTATTCGGCTCATGAACCTGAAACATGTAAAATGCTTCAATCATGCCAATGCCAGTGTCGGGAATCGAATCCGGAACTTCCCGAGCACTTAGGTGAGTCACCAGAGATGTGCCATGAATCTGATCCAGTGATCCTGACCCTGTGTGTAGGCTACGTAGTCGACATACCGGACCACGTGAACGTCAACTAAACGTCGTTGAGTATTATTCTTGGCCGGCCTTAGTAGATAAAATTCGATAGTGTTGGTGTCGTAAGTCTACATACAAATAGCCTACGCTTCTTGTGTAGGCCTACGTATGTCGCTTAAACGCAGAACTCTGGTTTGAGAGGTTGTTGATTCTATAATCGATACAGAACCATTCACCGGAAGAAAGATTTTTCCAGTATTTTTTATTCTCGATCATAGGCGAATGCTGCAATTGAGTCCTGCTCCATCTCTTGGAAACTCTAGCTTTGATCTTTAATTTCAACTCGTACAACTTAACGACTGATGAGGTGGCTTAATTCATCGCTCACTGTTAAAACTATATGTTAAAAATTAATGTATCTTAATTATTGATTTGAATCCGTGACCAAGAATGTAGCCTCGCGTCTGAGGACGGCAGCACTCGTTCCGAAATATCACGCAGTGGGTGATTGCGTTGTGTTTAACCGTGTATTGTTCGGTAGTCATTTTTTATTACTAGGAAAACGCTTAAGTCCCGCCGCGTTGTTGGATGAGCGAATATGGTGCATTGAGATGCCATGTGTTACGCGGATTTTCTGTTGTTCTGTGAAAAAATCATTACTAAGTCGAAGATTTTTTTTAATTAAATTAAATTATATAAAAAATTAACCTAATTTTTATAATTAAATTAAATAAATAAAAAATTAACTTAATTGTTTTAATAATTCGTAATTTTTTAAAAAGAAAAAATCGTAAAATTGCAATTTGCATAAGAATTAATTATTCGATTGCGCTCAAATTTACACGAATATCTTAATTCATAAAATTAAGGTTCTGTGAAAAAATCATTACAATCGGATAAAGCATGTAGGTGTTATAAGTCGAAGAAATTTTTTTAAAATCGAAAAAAAATCGTAAAATTGCGTTTTTTATGTGAAAAAATTTCCCGATTGCGCTCAAAAACGTGGCAGTTCTAAGTTCAGAGATTTTGAAGGTCTCCATAAAATTTCATTGCAATCGGAGTATCGGTTTAGCCGGAATCGTGTTAACAAACACACAAAAATACAGAAAGAAAGAAAGAAAGAAAAAAAAATAAATATTCCGGATTTTTTTCTCCAGTGTAGTGAAATGGAATCTTCGCTTCGCTCATCCAACTAATTAAAATTCGATAAAAACATTAAGTTGCGAGATTTTATTAGTAAAAAAATAATATTTTATTTTAATTCAGACAGTGAGTCATGCAGCTTTAAAACTTACAGATTTGCACCGAAATAACTAGAGAGGACACTAAGCAACTATTACGGTCTTTCTGAGATTCCATTCATCAGCTATAACTACCCCCCCCCCAACCCACACCCTTACCAATTCCTGGATATGCTAATGACACGTGTACAATGATATACATTAAGATAATTGCGTGATTATGCAATGACGCAGATGCGTTTAATATCAATGATAATAATATGGAAATATTATTGTGGTCCACTTATTACCAAATTAATTATGCAAGCACCGATCGAATCACACCTATTGAACACGTTATTAGTAAGTAGGGTGATTGACATCTCTTCTAGACACAAATTACCAGATTGCAGAGCGACATTACATCAAATAGTCTACATCAAGCAATAAAGCAAGAACATTAATATTGATTTGACAATACTACTCTGAATTTTCACAAAAACACTCTTAATAAATATCTAGAATAATAATATTTATTGTGGTCTAAAACTTTTTCACTAGAGTCAATGTCAGTTGAATATGAATCGCAATCGCGGTATTCCTCGCATCATCCATCGTATTGAAGATGGTATTAAAATTAAATTCTAACCGAATTTAGAACTTTAATTGAGAGCATGATGTACGAGAAATTGACTAGAAGCTATAAAAATGTATGTTGTTTGTTTGCGCAAAAGTTCATGGACAAGATTGCCCCCCCTCCCCCCCTCCCCCACCGACAAACACACTTCATCCTTATACCGTTCACTCTATGATAATTCCAGCGGCATAGAATTCAACGTTTTATTTTAATTAATTTAATCTAAACAACGTAGTAAACTATACGGCATAGTGATCCACTATATTTCCCGCAAACAGCCAACAATAGTCTACAACAAAGTATATTATTTATCTGTTCAATAATAGAAGTGCGCATCCATCCATTCTGGTTCCGGCATAGACCCGATGTTTGGTGCCATTCCAAGATGGATAAAATATATCCATAATGTGGCAAAGCCTATGGCCTATACATAGCTTTATGTTTTCTAATCCATTGAAACAAATTTGCACTTTAAACCGTGGAAGAAAGAAGAAAAACGCTGCTATCGTTCTGCATTTTAGACCTCGACCTTGACCTATCCGGTCAGAGTACACTCTGTGATAAACAAAATTATTTATGTGACTGCACACAGTTATATTGAAACTCTATATTATTCCCTATTCGAATACTAGCAAAGATATTTGATATCGGTGTATACTTCCGCTATTTGCAAACGAAAATGTACACCGTAGCTTTAGGCGTAAAGAGTGACCGAAAGATAATAGTCTGCAATTAAGGTCCTGAGGCTGTAATTTTGTTTATTACTACTTATCGTATAATTACTACTTAAATATATTTCCCCCACATTTCTCTCTCAAATGATATAATTACTATCTATCAGACTAGATTTGACCTCCTTAAAAGTTGTGTGATGTTTGCAATTTATTAGCTGACCTTTCTCAATGTAAAAAAATCGCACCTATAGGCCCTGGGCACTAGGCAGAACATGTTCACATACGACCAGTTTAAAAGTGCATTGGAAGCGGAAATAGAGTCACGTGTGCCAACTTTAACAATTTACACTAGGAAAACGCTTAAGTCCCGCCGCGTTGTTGGATGAGCGTAATTGGTGCATTGAGCTGCCATGTGTTATGCGGATTTACTGTTGTTCTGTGAAAAAATCATTACTAAGTTGAAGATTTTTTAATTAAATTAAATTAAATACAAAATTAACTTAAATTTTAATTTTTTTTAATTAATCGTAATTTTTAAAAAGGAAAAAATCGTAATATTGAAATTTTCATAAGAAATAATTATTCGATTGCGCACAAATTTTACACGAATATATTAATTCATGAAATTAAGGTTCTGTGAAAAAATCATTACAATCAGACAAAGCATGTAGGTGTTGTAAGTCGAAGAAATTTTTAAAAAATTAAAAAAAAATCGTAAAATTGCGATTTTTATAAGAAATAATATTCCGATTGTGCTAAAAAACGTGGCAGTTCTAAGTTCAGAGATTTCGAAGACCTCCATAAAATTTCATCGCAATCGGAGTATCGGTTTAGCCGGAATCGTGTTAACAAACAGACAAAAATACAAAAAAAGAAGAAAAAAAAGAAAAAAAAGGAAAAAAAACATTCCGGATCTTTTTCTCCAGTGTAGTGAAATGGAATCTTCGCTTCGCTCGCTACGCTCATCCAAAAAACTCGATAATAACTCGTTTTGCTATCTCATCGTGATATTTCATAATACACACTTTTTCTGAAATTATGAGAGGGTAGAATTTAGTGTGGGGTTATTAATAATTGTGGTTTATAGATAATATGTATTTTTGTTATCTGGTTGGTATTGGTAATTATATTCGACAATGCTGCGATCTATACTCTGACCAAAGATAGTAGTATAGAATACACACATAACAAAAACTTGTAAAAATACAGCCAAACCTTACACACTCAAAAGAAATGAGATCTAAAAATGGATTGTATCCAAAATTAATCAAGGTAAAATAATGTTTTATAAATCATCGTAGTTCGTACGATGAGTGTACAAAGAAATCACTTGAATTAACTGTCCAATTGTAACACAAATCCCGCGGCCCACCACTGCAAGAAAAACACCCCAGTGCACCTGACCTATAGTAAGGATATAATATTATGCTTATGTGATCGTCTACGGAATAAGGTGTGTCCCTTATGACCGAGAAGTGTTTGATGATCAAGGTTATACTGTCGTCAAGGTGAGATTTGAAATATTAAAGTTATGGAATGATTAAAATGATCGACCTTGCAGCTGAATCGCTTAATCTCCCCGTTACCTATTCAATAAAACATACCTGTTGAATGCAATTACTACACTATTAAAGTGAAAATAAATAAATAAATAAATAAATAAATAAATATATAAATATATAAATAAATAAATAAATAAATAAATAAATAAATAAATAAATGAATAAGTAAGTAAATAAATAAATCCGTATTTAGTGTCTATACCCATGCATGCACTCACTCTCAGTCACATAACTGATTTTCTGTGGGGGACAGTAGACCAAAGCGACTAAGCCAACCGTAGGCCCCGACGCAATCGACGATTTTTGTTGAATTGAGGAAACCTGTTTCCAGGATTAAATATTAGGTGCGCCACTGGAACATATTTCTCCCCTAGAAATACCTTTTACACACCCCTATACAACAGTACACTCTCGTAGGATTAGGAGAACATTCAAATCACTCCCCTATAGTAATAGGAACTGATTTGATGTTCGGCGCGTTCCTTGTCCTGCAGCCATATCATTACATCTGAATACAACTTTGTATAATTGATAATTATGGACACATGTACGCCCCATGGGCCATATCTTACCAGATTTTAAACATTTATAAAATAGTCAGAAAATGCGTAGTTTTTCGGGTGTTTTTGAGAATTTGGACCGATTCTAAAAACTAGAAAATTAAATTTGTGTTTTAATTTTTTCTAAGATCTATTTATGGAAACTTCATAATCGAAGACTTCAATTCTACTGAACCCCTCAAAAAAATTTAGGTCCAATGTTTTTTTTTCTGTTTGTTTGTTCGCACTCTATCGGGCAAACAACATATACGATCTTGATGAAAATTGGAGGGAACCTTCGAAATCTCTGAACTTTGACCTGCCATGTTTTTGGGTACAATCGAAGAAATATTTCTCATGAATATTGTACTTTTACGATTTTTTCGATTTTTAGTGCGATATTTTCGTGACATTTGGGCCGATTCTGACCAAACAGTAGGGCTACAACGTTCACATTTTACTTCGACATTAAGGTAATGGTGATGTAATGCTTTTTGAAAGAAAAAATTGAAAAAGTTAGCCAGAATCCATAGAATTAAGGTTTTAATATGAGTGTTTTTTAGGTTTATAATAACAATTAACAAGTAACAATAGAAACTTGAAAACAATCACCTACAATGCATTCAAAAAGCACTTGCAAAGGAAAAGTGGTACTACACAAACTAAAAACTTACAAAAAAGCTCATCCATCAACGCGACTAAAAAAAAGCGTTCGCGAAGTGGCCTAGTTTTAAACAATGTGAAATTTCAAACATGTGATGATATACGTATTTGAAACCTGGTAAATAGAAAGAGTACACTCATCAAAGGAACATTTTCTTGAGGATCATAGGATACACGCGATGCTTACACTTGTTTTGTTATCATTTATGCAAAACATATTACAAACAAAACAATGCAATACATTACACAACAGCTACACTAATAATAGTGGTGTCAGTCGCTGCTTGGATATAATTCGCAATTCGACGACTTATAGTCGCCAACAGGGTTGGTACTTGGTTGACTCTAAAAACACATTTCATTTACTATTTAGAATGGGAATGCAATACAATAGCTAATGATATACATTAGAGATAACAACTTATTTCATGATTTTTTTGTTGATGACGTCGGCGTCTACAGTTAAATAGTAAGGAACTGTACTTAATTTTATTTTACGTATAGGAAATAAAAATAAATTGTCTAGCCCTTAGTATTATTATTTAATTAAAAAATTACTTTCAAATTAGTAAGAGGATAGAGGATGCAAATGGCGAACTACAATGTATTTTTACTTTTGAAGTCTTTACCCCCATCCATCATCCAATGAAAAATAATTGCACACATTGTGTGAGTGTGTGAATAATATGAGCCTTGACCAACCGCACGTGACATGCGTACCGCGTACTTACGCGACCTGCGAGCTTTGCTTCTTTCCTCGTCGGATGACACTTGTTTGTGCTACACGTGCACAACCGGTATCTCCTAGACCTAGAGGAGGATCTTTCCTCGTGGCGAGCGTCCAAACAAACGAGAGGATTGAGGAAACCGACTGATAATGCAAACACTTTGTTCCGTAATGTCGGAAATGTCCATGCCCCACCCTTTACTAGATTTGCGCAATTAAATTGATCTCAGGAAAATTTACAAACGGACAAATTACTCCTCTTGGTGAAAATTGTTTGTGGGAATAGACATGAGAATTGGAATGTCCAATGGGGAAAACAATTATTATTTTTAGATGCGTGAAAATAGCATTTCGATTTTAAATATTTTACACTCACTTTTAAAACCCCTTCAGAACCATGTGTGTATAAATATAAACCTTCAAATTTTATGGTGGGTACATTTTAAATTTGTTCTCATAGACATAGGGTCGGAATTGAACTAATGACCTCTCGCATTAGTGCCGTCGTGTAATCTCTGAGCTGTATTAATTTTGTGAGTGTGACATTCGATTGTGTGACTTATCTCTGTGACTGTGACGGACGTGACCATATTCGTATCACATTTTATAGGACAGAAGAAGTATAGGGAGTAGGTTGGGACAACTCTCTTGGGTTTCGCGACGCAGGGGCTTGGGTGCGGACGCTCAACCTTTTGAATGCAGTACTTTCATTGCATGCAGGAAACCCAACTGGTTTTGGTTCTGTTTTAACCCTCCGATAGACAGTTTTTCCTCGTACATGCCCTATTCCCCTATTTTCCTTTAATATTACATTTTTCCCTGCGGTTGGTCAAAGTTCATAAACAAAGTAACTTTTTGGCCGATGTTTACATATTATTTCGTGTGACCATATAAAACTGAAAGTTGAAAAACTGAACATGTAAGAACATAAGCATCATCTTTATCAGTATGCACAAAAAATTCGCATATCTAGATCGTTGGAAAAATGGACGTAGTTCGAAAAGTACGAACGCAACATCGATACTGAAGTCTTATTCTTTTTAAAATTGCAATCTATACTCGATTAACCTTACCATAACGTGCTACAATTTCCATTCTTTAATACATCTCCATTTCTATATTATTATGACTGTTCGACCAAACACTTCTTCGTCGCGAATTCAACTTAACGTTTCGTCCAACTGCTGAACTGTGCCAGACATCATCAAGAGCGTTCGGACTTTTTTCAATACTAGGCCGCTTCGCGAAAGCTTTTTTTAGTCGCGTTGATGGATGAGCTTTTTTGTAAGTTTTTAGTTTGCGTAGAACCACTTTTCCTTTGCAAGTGCTTTTTGAATGCATTGTAGGTGATTGTTGTCAAGTTTCTATTGTTACTTGTTAATTGTTATTATAAACCTAAAATACTCATATTAAAACCTTTATTCTATGGATTGTGGCTAACTTTTTCAACTTTTTCTTTCAAAACTGCCGTCACATTACACACCATTACCTTAATGTCCAAGTAAAATATGAACGTTGTAGCCCTACTCGTTTGGTCAGAATCGGCCCACGTCACGTCGTCATGTCACGAAAATATCGCACTAAAATCGAAAAAAAATCGTAAAAGTACGATAGTCATGAGAAATATTTCTTCGATTGTACCCAAAAACGTGGCAGGTCTAAGTTCAAAGATTTCGAAGGTCCCCTCCAATTTTCATCAAGATCGCATATGCCGTTTGCCCGGTAGAGTGCGAACAAACAGACAGAAAAACAAACAAAAAACAAAAAACATTGGAGCCAAATTTTTTGAGGGGTCAGTGAAATTGAAGTCTTCGCTTCGCTCATCCAATTACTTAACCCTAAATTTTGTTTTTGTTTTTGTTACTTTCAAATAATATTGTTTTTGTTGTGAAAGCCGCTGTGTCAACACGTATGTTGTTCTGATTATTGTTGTTACAATATTGTATTGTAATATTGTTTTAAGTAATTTTATGATCATCTTATCTTTATAATGCGCAATAAAACCTTCACATTTGATCATTAATACCCTCTTTCATGAGGCGGCATTTAATAATATGTGAATGTGATACCTGTACCTGATGCCACCATAAAGCGTGTGCGTTGTTGACGACGATATGTGGCTCAGTGCTAGCACAAGTCATTCGAATACGAGAGATATGCGTATTCTATTTCCACCACCAGCAATGATTGAAAGATTTTCCGAGTTATTTTTTCCTGTCAATGTCAAAAACTTATATCGAATAAAAAATAATGCAAAATATAACACCCCAAATAATAATTTGTCCCTACAATTTTCATTATCCAACCAATAATAAATATTTATGGTTATTTGCAACCAATAAACATATTTTATAATAGATAATCGCAATGGCTATAAATCTAAATTATCACCGTGAGTGACAAAACATTAATTAGTAATTCATATTCAGGAATTAGGCAAAGACATAGAACGGTTAGTATAGTTCGTCTATTTTCGCTATAGCGATGGAAAAGGTTGTACGACAGGTATAAAACCATCAGCCTGCTGGGATCAGCGCTACCATAAATCTAGTTGACACCTTGTCAAGTGTAAACACTTGTAGGCGGTGTTATAACAATGCGTCAATAGCAGTCAAAGGCCCTTCCGAAATCGCTATAGCGAAAATAGACGAACTATAGATATAGTGCGTTTATCTCATATTATAACGTAAGGATATGGGTTTGGCAATACAAGGAAACTTATTACACATCACTCAATCGTCAGTACCCCAATCAATCAGATTGTAATCATGTGAATAATCTTAAGAGGAAAATAATCTTGGAATTTAAACATTCCAACTCACAACCGACGCTCCCCCCACCTTCATCACAAGCAATTCGCACTGAGGAATTAAAAAAAGTGCTTGCTGTGTATGAAGCCAATTTTATATACAAAATCTCGTAACCCGTTAGTGTGACAAAAAACTAGAGAGAATGTGAATGTCACACATGTGTGAGGGGCATCGGCGACAGAGGTGTGATGGGGGGGGGGGGAGATATAAAAGACGGAGAAAGATTGAATTAGTAGATTACATTCCCCATAAGAAGGATCCAGAAGATAGATACAAAACACGATGCATAAAGAATTAGTGCCATGCAGTTTGTATGGAAGAATGAACAATTTTATACAGAATAATAATATCTCATTTCAGGTTATTCTGATTTCCATGATAGTACGGTTATCGAGCAAATTGTTTGTTATTTTTTTCGAATCGGCGGTTGTAGTTTTTATCAGTTTCTATTTATACCCACCTCTCAAGTATGTATGTATATCTAAATTTGTACTCCTTCACCCCAAAGTAACCGATTTTTCGCCTGTTGGCGTGTCACGGTTTTTCAATATTTATCCATGATTAAATAAATAATAAATTATATTTTGAGTCTAACCACTCAGTTATACAACTGATTTTCAGTGGGGGACAGTAAATCAAAGCGACCAAGGACCAAGCCAACCCTGTAGGCCCCGACGCAATCGACGAGTGAGTGATAACCAACCAAAGATCGATATTTTTAATAGGAAATATAGCAATCAGTGGTATGGACAGTGCGAGCACCCGCGGATCAACGCCAGAATCAACAAGGCTGATTCAGAACAACTTTGAATTTATTATTGCTTCGTTGCTAGGACGGCTCCAAAGTCACCGTTTACAAACTCCTAAGACAAGAACTGATGGACTCAAGTCCAAATCAGAAGTAATAAAACTTCTAGTATAGGCAAATTAAGGTTGGAGACGGAAATAATTATTAGAAAGCTGATTTCTTTTGTAATACGTTCATTAGGGCCCCCTGTATATCTCAGAAAATCACTAAAAATCCTACTTGGGGAACACCCTTCAATTTTGAAAAAATCGCCGCCATCTTGCAGTTTTCAAAAAAATGCCATAACTTAGGAGTAGATAGTCCTTTAGAGGCTGCATGGAGGTGACATAACATGCGTTGAACGAAGTAAAGATGAAGCTTCCAGTCGCCTGTCCTTTCTGCTCTCACGAAGTATTGCATTATTACCCACACTTGATCGAAGTACTGCAACCACAATTAGGCAGTTCGGCTACTTTCTTCAAGTGCTTTCATCGCGCTGCATATGATGATCATATGATGATCTGGCGACTAGCCACCCCCAGACCAGAGGACCGTGAGGCTAGGAAACGGGACGGCTTGAGGTACCACTGGAGTGAGTCCGAGTGACTACCTTGATAAGATATGCTCGATAATTCTCTCATGCCACGGTGATGCACGTCTCATCATACTCTTAGACGACAAATCAGACCTTCCCTTTAGCATCAAGGATGATGAGCACGATCGACGGGCAGCAAAACATCTACAAATCCCAAATGTTTTCCCTAAGCCTGAAGACCCGTTTCCAGAAGCTGCTGAATTCAATAAGCTGATGGTCAATTCAGGAAATAAGGTCAGACTGCAGTGACTTGTGAAGGAACAGATGAAAGCAAAAATTGGTCAGCTGCATAGTGGTGTCATATATTGTGAGGGCAATACGTCAACTCACCTGAGCACTGGCGTGACGAGCGACGAGTACGTCTTCAAGCATCCAGAAGCAGACACAATGCTGCTTTTAACGTATGCCAAGCTGAGAGCTGGGAATTATACTGGAGCAGTTGTTCTAGACAGCTAGGACACAGATGTATATGTACAAGCAGCTTATGTCTCACAACGATTCAGAGGAGACCTGCTGATAAAACGCAAGCATTCAATAATCAACTGCAATGCCCTACTGTCAGCAGAGGTCGCCGATGTCATCATACCTCTACATGTCATCACAGGCAGTGACCACACATCAGGTTTCTATGGGCATGGCAAAAAAACAGTATTGCAGGAATTAATTAATGACTCAGAGCACAGGCCAGAGAGCTCTTGTAAGAGTAGGTGAAAGTGTGGAGCTAGAGGACAAAGTCAGAGCAAATATGAAGGCATTTGTTCTCTCAAAGGTCTATACTGAAAGTGCAGATGCTACCTGAGCGCAAGCCAGAGTTTCCATTTGGCACGAAATGAAGAACAAGAGTACGATTCGACTCCCACCTGACGACGACTCGTTGGATCTCCATGTGCAAAGGACGAATTACATTGCGTGTTGCCAGCTCCATTACGAGCTGCTAGAGCATCCGTCCCCCATTGGTCACGGCTGGGAAATTCTTAATGGGAAGTGCCGACCAGTGTGCCACACCCTACCCCCCTTGCCCCAGCAGCTCAAAGCTCGTGGTTGTCCAGATGATAGTGGTGACGATAGTGGCAGCGATTATGACCATAACGATAAAACCTTCTTAGAGAACAAATCCGTTGAGAAATTGTCATTGTCTCTCAATTCATGTACCATAACCACTCTTATCACAGCTCCTTAGATAATCGCTAAATAATTGTCTTTAAAATGAACATATTTTTCTACTGTCAGTTATTCAAAATTATATAAACAGGGCTTTCATTTTGAGCCTTATATGAAAGTTCTACTACGATTTCGAGAAACTGGGTATTCCAAGCTGCAAATCGACGGCCATCTTGGATTTGAATTAAAAAAAAAACTGTTCTAATCGCCAAACCGACTTCAGAAACGAATTCCTCGACCCCCAAAACCATAAAAACCACATACTACGCGATACTTTAGGTTAAACCCTTGCAAAGATAGTGTCAGACGTGGCAAATGGCAGCCATATTGGATTTTGGGCTCTGGCGGAGTATGCCCACACTTTCGCGAGAGGCATGGGGGCTAAATGTTTTATAAAACCTTCTTAGAGGACAAATCCGTTGACAAATTGTCATTGACTCTCAACGGTCACAAAAGTGTCGGAAATGACCCTACTTTTTTTGAAACCTGCAAGATGGCGGCGTTTTTTTCAAAATTGAAGGGTGTTGCCCACGTAGGATTTTGGGGGATTTTTCTGGAGATATACAGGGGGCCCCAATGAACGTATTACAAAAAGAATCAGCTTTCTAATAATTATTTCCGTCTCGGACCGAATTTCAGTCGAATTTGCCTATACTATTCTGACTTTGGCGGGAATCGAACCCTGAACCTACGGTATTGGAAGCAGAGACGCTAACCTTAAGACCACTATCACCACTGTCACGAATTAAAGATCTTGCTATTTTATGTGCAACATTGTGGTTTATTCTGTTGCATGATGAGTGATGGAAATGGCAATAAATATATTGCCGCTCTTTTTCTCGTGTCAACTCAGCAGAGAAGCAGAACCCCCAGGAATCGAGGGAAGCCGGCGCCCCATGTACGCTCGTAGCGCCACATCCTCAGCTATACTCAAGTAACTCTAACAACACGGAAGAACATGATTTCAATGCATACAAGCTAGCTAGAAGAATTCCCTGACCTTCCCAGTTATCTGTGGTGAACACTTTTAACAGCAGCTGTCACAGTGAATGGTATATAGTGGGTTTACGATTACGACTATATGACTTTCTTATCTATCTTCTCGTGTTGTTTCCAAGATCTTTGTTGATCTTTGAGCGATTTAAATGAGAACGGGTTAAAGAAACGAAAATAATAGGCCAAATGAAATATGGTTATTAAAATTAGATTAATACTTTATAGTGAATAAAATAATAGTGTCCAACTTCCGAAAGCACCCTTATTTATAGTAAGCCTTGAGCATACCGAGTGACACACTATTTTGTTCTTTATCGATAGTTGGTATTTTTTCCGCTCGAATGAACGCGGCCTTCTGATTGGCTCTTACACAGTGATTCGTCAGTGGAAGAACCATCGCGAGCGTTCAAAAGAGCTCATAATATCTCTGTTGTGCGAGTGCGACGTCTGCAGTTGTAATTGTTCTTATCAGTGAATGAGCGAAGAAGGTAGATCTAATACTTAGTGGTTGGAACATTCGGACGCTCTTTCGCGCTCTTATTGACTGTGATGGACACGTGGCCTAACCCCCAACTTGTGCCTGAACACGTATGTTATACTGCAAGCCTTTTATATTTTATAAACTTAGATGTGGGGGCTTAAATTACAGTAAGGGCAATTTTGTTGAGTCTAGTTTTGGTCAAATAATATGGGTACGCTATTCAAGTGCAAAAATTGAAATTTTAAACAATTAAACGTTTAAATAAAATGTTGCTCCAAATTTTGCAAAGTATCATTTTGAAGATTGAGATAGAGAAACTATCAATTGTCATGAAATATATCATTTTCGCGTCAGTATTGATTATTGATCAAACCCGATCACATATGATTTGATTGATTGTGTTCGTGTATCAGTGCTTTTAACTCGGTACTGGTTAGTGATCGTTCCTCGTTATTTCGTTTTGAGATCCGTATAAAAGGTGTCAAATCTTTGTCTGAGACAGCTATTTTGTATGTATTGAACACGCGATTAGTTATATACACAAATTTGCATTTTTTAAATATATCACATCAATCTTCGCTAACGACCTAAAACTAGAACTACAAATACTAAACTTATTATAAAACAACAAATTATTAATACTAAATTCTGAAAGATAACTAAATTGAAAATCAAAATCAGTTAGAGCCTATGCGACTGAGTGGGTAGACTCTATAAACAAATTTATTTGTTTACTTTCCAAATAACGTTAGGTTAAAAATTAGTTCATCTAGCTTGAAAGTCTAATTTACGAGGTCGGAGAGTGCAGTGCTATAAAGTTGGCACGAGTGTTTATGCATACTCGACATCATTCTTGCACAATACAGTCGTTGCCAACTATTTTATGTTACATTAAAATTGAATTTCAGGGCACTTGCGTGGTATATTATATATTATGCATTATATGGAAGTAAATGTCACGTGTCCACATTTTGGTTATACATTCAATATTCTTATATTTTTTTACATTCGGGGAAAACTTTTACGGTAGGTTGCTTGCTATGAATATTACAAATCTTATATTCATAATAATTTATTTCGAAACATACCCCTATATTTCTCGATTTGGTTAGTCGGGAAACTCTCCCGGTAGAATTGTTAATATTAAATACAATTCAGAAATCATCAGGATGGTCTTTTTTAATTTCTGCATTGTACTAACAATACCCCAATATGATCCCAATGGTCACCAAAAACATTCTGTTTAAGACGGACGGTTGGCTGGTTGGCGGGATAGACCGACCGATGGACGGATATATAAGTGGTCCATGTAGGTGAGCTTCGCTATTAGCACGGAATGTTCTATAATATGCTATTAGATTTCTAAAACAGTCAAATTATGTGTGATATAAGTTGTGTTGTGCTTATGTACTCACACTTGGGATGTATTCTTCCAAAATTGGCTTAATTTAGAACGTGGATTTATTGGATGAGCGTAGCGAGCGAAGCGAAGATTCCATTCTACTACACTGGAGAAAAAATTCCGGAATGTTTTTTTTTTCTCTTCTTTTTGTATTTTTGTCTGTTTGTCCACACGATTCCGGCTAAACCGATACTCTGATTGCGATGAAATTTTATGGAGGCCTTTGAAATCTCTAAACTTAGAACTGCCACGATTTTGAGCGCAATCGAAAAATTATTTCTCATGAAAATCGCAATTTTACGATTTTTAAAAAATTTCTTCGATTTATAACACCTACATGCTTTATCCGATTTTAATTATTTTTTCACAGAACCTTAATTTTATGAATTTAGGTATTCGTGTGAAATTTGAGCGCAATCGAAAAATTATTTCTCATGAAAATCGAAATTTTACGTTTTTTTTTTTTAATGCTATTGTACCGCCTCTGGTCGATAATTTGAAAGTCGAAGAAACATGTCTGAAAAGTTTGCTGAATGAAAGAAGGCCTTTAAAATAACAGAAAAAAAAATGTGAATTTTTTGGGCGGGACATAACCTCACTTTTGGAAATTATATTTAGATTTTTGGACAAAAGTGTGATATACAAGACTAGTTCAAAATTAAATTTTGAGAATCGGTTTTCTGGACATAGTTTCTAAACACCTTTAGCTACAACTTGACTATAGCTAAAATAGTTTTCTGAAAATAACAGTTGGTGTACGAATTTTTTTGTCAAACGGTACAAATACTAGTTTTGTACTAGTTTTGTGTGTAGTAGTTTTGTACCGTTTGACAAAAAAATACGTACAAACAAAAATACAAATACTAGTTTTGTGTGTAGTAGTTTTGTACCGTTTGACAAAAAAATACGTACACCAACTGTTATTTTCAGAAAACTTTTTTAGCTATAGTCAAGTTGTAGCTAAAGGTGTTTAGAAACTATGTCCAGAAAACCGATTCTCAAAATTTAATTTTGAACTAGTCTTGTATATCACACTTTTGTCCAAAAATCTAAATATAATTTCCAAAAGTGAGGTTATGTCCCGCCCAAAAAAATTCACAATTTTTTTTCTGTTATTTTAAAGGCCTTCTTTCATTCAGCAAACTTTTCAGACATGTTTCTTCGACTTCCAAATTATCGGCCAGAGGCGGTACAATAGCCTTAAATCAAATTCTTTGCCTTATAACACCAACATTCTTTATCCGATTGTAATGATTTTTTCACAGAACCTTAATTTTTTGAATTAATATATTCGTTTGAAATTTGAGTATAATCGAATAATTATTTCTTATGAAAATCGAAATTTTACGATTTTTTTCTTTTTTTAAACTACGATTAATTAAAAAAATTAAAAATTAAAGTTTATTTTTAATTTAATTTAAATAAATTTAAAAAAATCTTCAACTTAGTAATGATTTTTTCACAGAACAACAGAAAATCCGCATAACACTAACTTGGCTACTCAATGCACCAATTACGCTCATCCAACAACGCGGCGGGACTTAAGCGTTTTCCTAGTAATTAGAATGCGACTATGCCCGTAGGCATATATGTACGCATACCACGCCACGATTGACAAACTTTTATAACTTTTAGTTATAGTTTAATATGGTTTAACTATTACAAGTCCATACTCTATGGTTTGATAATGGTTTGACCTTGGTGATATTTCATCCTAGCACCGAGAACAAGCATACGGCCTACTGTGATCCTAGTTCCTATCTTATCACTCCTAGGAGGAAATGTCAGTTTTCTCGCAAATGTTGTCTCCCCCAAGATCAGTTTAGTTGGATGAGCGAAGCCGAAGCGAAGACTTCAATTTCACTTACCCCGAGAAAAATAGCTTGGGTGTTTTTTGTTTGTTTGTTTGTTTGTTTGGTTGTTTGTTTGGTTGTTTGTTCGCTTTTTACAGGGCAAACGGAATTTGCGATCTTGATGAAAATTGGAAGGGACCTTCGAAATCTCTGAACTTACATTTTACGACTTTTTTTTTAACAATAGAAGAATTTTTTTCCGATTTTTAATGCGATATTTTTGTGTTATTTGGGCCGATTCTGACCAAACAGATGGGGCTACAACGTTCATATTTTACATTGACATGGTACATGTGTGTGGTGGGACATGGTAATGTGCATTTTAAAAAAATATGAAAAAGCTATAGTCAGAATTCAAAGAAATAAAGTTTTTTTTCAGTTTTTTGTTGCCCGAATCACAGTCTTCAGAGCCAACACTGTCGGTATGCATGGAAAGAGATTTGTCAAGACCCATTTCCTCATCCATTTTCCTCAAACTCTATAGTCTCGATTTTAGTAATAATGGGTTTAAATGCCGGTCTAACTTTAATATTGCGGTCGAAACCCTGGCGGTCTGATGATGTGAAGAAACAAGCATCAATAAGCAAAATTTGAATCAGAATAAGCAATTGCAAAATGACTAGCCCCACGCATTATACAAGTCTATCAAAAGCAAGTTTCTGGTTGGTGTTGGGGACTTGTGCGACGGACACCCGCAGTTTTGACTGGCATCCGCACATCAGTTGGTAAAATTTAGCTAATTGTTATTCTCTCTATACCTGGCAAACGGCTAATCCGATCCCGATGACATTTTGAGGAGACCTTCGATATCTTTGAACTTCGATCTGCCACGTTTTTTGGTACAATCGAAGAAATTCGCTACAATCGTACTTTTACCATTTTTTTCCTTTTAATTTTAGTTTAATTTTTGGCCTGATTTATTGTTCTCTACTGCTCTACATGACAAAAGGTTTCTCGAATTCCCCAAAAAATATTCCTGGAACCTTCTGAACCTCCAAACTTAGATATTCAATGAATTTGGAATCAAATAAATATTTCTTATGAGAACCGCGTACTTAAACGATTTTATCGATTCCAATTTCTGTAAAGAAAAGAAAAGAAATGTGTCCTATTAGAACTGTACGGGACATTGAAATTGATGGTATTTTCAGGGGACCTGTGAAACCTTTGAAGTTTGAACTTTCTATGAATTTGAACACATTCTACATTCACAGAAATATTTTGCCATGAGAGATCGTATGCCTCGCCGCCCCGCACATGGCCTATGACTATGAGGCATGTCTGTCTCTCATAATAGAGAATAATAACCGAATGGTGAAGTTTCTATTGAAGATACGTCCCCGGGAATCCAGTAGTTTATCCATTTATGCATTCGCGTTCTGCTTGTTTCTACACTGTTATGGAATAAATGGACAACATGATAACGATGACAGAACATTAACAAAAGTAAAAGGATAGAAAAAGACGATTAAAACCAGATTTTTTATGCATTAAGTTAAGGGCGCGTCAAGGTCATTGGATGAGCGAAGCGAAGACTTCAATTTCACAGACCCCCAAAATATTTAGCTCGTGTATTTTTATTTTTTTTCTGTTTGTACCCTCTCTACCGGGCAAACTGCATATCCGATCTTGATGAAAATTGGAGGGGACCTTCGCAATCTCTGAACTTAGAGGTGTCGAAGAAATATTTCTCATGAATATCGTACTTTTACGATTTTTTTCGATTTTATGTGCGATATTTCGTGCCATTTGGGCCAATTCTGGCGAAACGGGTGGGGCTACAACGTTCATATTATACATGCACATTAAGGTTATGGTGATGTAGTACCTTTTGAAAGAAAAAGTTGAAAAAGTAAGCCAGAATCCATAGAATAAAGGTTTTAATATGAGTTTGTTTAGGTTTATAATACAATTAACAAGTAACAATAGAAACTTGACAACAATCACCTACAATGCATTCAAAAAGCACTTGCAAAGGGAAAGTGATCCTACGCAAACTTTAAACTTACAAAAAAGCTCATCCATCAACGCGGCGGGACTTAAGCGTTTTCCTAGTAATGATTAATTAGGGGATATGGAGAGGAAAGTCCTATGCTGGTCAGACTCAGAACCAGCCACGGGTAGGGGGACGAAGGCGCTCACGTCGCGGTTGTCATCGTCTTTGTTATTGTTCGTAGAGTCTTTGTCGTCGTTGTCGTGGGAAGGGGGGCGTCGGCAAGGTAAGGAGGCAAGGTCCCAGATGAAAAAGACGCTCATCCATAATGCGACTGGAAAAAGCGGCCTAGTTTATTGAGGGGTACAACACAGACACGAAGACATTTGTCACTACATATTTTCGCGCGTATGCAAATGTGCAAAGAGGCGCACTGTTGTGTATCACGCCGCCATGCGGAAGAGGTGTGTCGGCGGCGGTGCAAGCAGGGCTAGGAGGAGAGGCGAGTAGGTAAAAGGAACTCGCAACTCGCGACACTGGCAATCGTCAGTTAGCGGTCGACAAGCACACACGTCTCATACCAACCAACCAGCTCCCATCATGAGGCCGAAGAACTCGATCTTTAGTTCGCTGTGTCCTTGCTACGACCAGACGAAACTTCACCTGCAGGAGGAGGAAAATGTCGATGTCATTGGGCAGCATCAGCACCCGGAGATCTGCACCAAGGTATGTCGCCGCCGTCGCCGACCCCTTCTCTCTTGATTATTATTACATGTGTGTAATACGATACGAATCAACATTGAGGGATGAGGTGGGATTCGGATAGTTGGCCCTCCAGAATTTGTCCGTAAAAAATGTTGAACAGCGGGTTAATGGAATCAATTTGTTTTTGTCCCACTCACCGTTTACTACTTTTCACAACGATTAAAATGAACTCCAATGTGGGCCTATCGGGAAAATAAAATTTACCAGTAGAAAACGTAAGTCATTAGCCGACCATTTTTTTTTTACTAATGTCATAAACAGGTGGCTGGTGGACGTATGTGAGGGTGGTGGAATCGGGTGAGATAGTGAAAACTTGTGAAGTGAGTCTAAGATTGAGAAATGGGGGCAGTCTTTGATCCTCTTTTCCACCTACCCCTACGCGGCGTACTTTATTCGAATTGCTAAAAGCAAGTGTATATTGAAACGGAATAGAACGAGCTGGACTGGAATTGTGTGAAATTGTGAACGAATGCGGTCATTGTGGTAAGCTTGCTTCGGTTCTGACAGTGACATCTGACGCGACACGTGATACGACGTAGAACAGACAGTCCGGTAACCGGTATGACAACTGTAAACAGACCACTTGAGATTGATAAACTTGCAAACAATATAGTGCAGAATAATTTGGCAACCCACACACGATGTACACTTGCAGGGACCCATTGATGTAATATTTTTTTTCGTAGAAAATTCGTTCGTTCGTTTGGTTGGGATAAGTTCCCGTTTTTGTTCAGAATCAGATCGATGGTTTTAATTTCAAATTTGGAAACTTTTTTGAACCACTATCATTTATAATCTACGCAAGGGAAACTCATCGACGCCATACATGTAACATGGGCATCAACACTTTCACAACCCACAGCCGTGATCAAGGGCACAGGTACTATACTAGAGGCTAGAGGGGATGTACTATTTATAGCTCCATGGTCAAACGATAGCAGACTTTTTTGTGTTGTTTGTAACAGTAGTATTGTATTTATTTACAACCGTGTTAGGTTTCTGCCAAGAACTCTTCATAAACAATTTTAAAAATTCACGAATGTGGTGTTCTATTATAGATTGTATGTATGTAATAAAGTTGTTTCGAAGGAATCATCCGATACCGATGTGATGTCATGGATAGGTGACTCGTGACCAATCGGCGATTCCGATTTTCAAATACTGATCGCTGGTCGGCTATGATTCTTCCGTCGAACACGCCAGCATCGGCAAAGTTGCATTGCTTCCAAAGTTCCAAGTTACTTCATTTTATAACCATTGATTAAAGAAGGCTATTCTTTAATCAATGTTATAACAAAAGTAAACTAACTATACTCAAACCGTGTCTTACTTGGCCCAGTACCTGAGCAATCCTTCTTTTAATTACATTCGCTCCGGCTTGCGGTCAATGGATAATCCTTAGGAAATGAAAGGGTCTCGCTCAGGTACTTGCCCAAGTAAGACACGGTTTGAGTATATATACACGTATTGTTTTATGAATCGAAACGATTAGTTGTTGCTTTTGGCAGAAAAGTTTTCAAATGTTTAATGTTCTGTAATAATTTTAATCTACCCAAAAACTGATTAATTTATCATTTTTTTACCAAGCGGGAGTTTAAACTAAAATTGTAAAAATGGTGTGCATAATAAAAACTATTAAACATTATTAATAATTGAATCGCATGCTGGCGTACCGTGTATTATTTTAGTCTACAAGTGACCGTGTATCGGGTGTCTATCGTTACAAGTTTACAACATTTGTCAATTAGCCAGCATTCAATTCAGATTAGCAATGTTATGTTCACCATTCTGAGCGTTAGTTAATTTCCGAGATACAATCTCCGAACATCGAACCCGTCGTAGCCTACCAATCATCCTAAATGAAATCCCCGCCTATCTACCAGCCTTTGCTATTAAAAGACTAAAGACGATCAGGTTATTTTATACACCGGTTTCAAAAAACCTGTAAGACCTTTTAAAAATAGATTGATCATATAATTACCATATTGTCATACGGGTCTTCGCGCTGTAACGGCATTACGAAGGCGTGGCTCTCGATACTTGGTCAGAATCCACAGGTTGTCTAGACTGGTATTCCAAACATGACAAGGTCAGTGGTGCAACAATCGTGCGAAGCGAACCGCGGCCATCCATTGGCATAGAAAATATCATTTGGGCAATTTTCAACATGACATTTGGGTTATACTTTGTTGTGTTTGAATTTGAATTGTATTTAGAAGCGTAGCCTACCTATAAGCATGGTTCGTTTCGTTCGTTCACACATGCCATCAATCTAATCAAAACCTTAATTTTATGCAGACCATTATAAATAAATGTATTTAGTATTAACACACTTTTTGGAAAATATTTGTGGTTGCTGGGTATTCTCAATCAACGAGGCTAGACTTGCGGTTTAGCCAAAAATCTCAATCAGCCAAATTTACAGCCTGAAAAAAAAAAACGATTTGGACAATTTATTTTACAACCATAGGTTCCGTAATCCGTTCGAAACGAAAGGGAATCGTTGGCACTGTTAGATTCAAACTCTTGAATCCTTTCGAAATGTGAGGTAACATTAAATGCTTTTTTACCCGTCCTTCGAAAATTTTGAAGGACAGGTTTTTATGGATTTGTGTTTTATAGCGAGTTTCACCGAGTTGCACATATCAAACTTTAACCATCTACTGATCTAAAATCTAGCTCTCGCAATATAATAATACAAGTTACAACTCTACAAAACAAAAGTGTATTCTACTCGTGTGATTAACTTATTTTGGCCGTAATTTTAGTTTCACTAGTCGATAAATACAGAACCTAATTTAATTATGAACAATAACGAAAATCGAGTTAACGTCTATTTTTATTTTGAGTCTCCCTACCCACAAAGCATTGGTTTCTTATCACATCAGTCAATTTAGTTCTAATTTAGATATTTTAATTAAAAACGAAGGCTAAAACTAATTTGCATTTATGAGGTCTTGAATCTTGATCCGTTATTATAATAGTAATTAGTTGTGCTGACAATTTCTTTTATCGTACAAATTTCTACTCGATCGGACCGAAACTGAACATTGTTCTATGATTGCTCTTGCAGAACACAACGTAACGTTTTACAGTTTTATTCGCAGCGTTCGATTAGTATGGACAGGGCGGCAACGAGATCATATTTTCAGGAGACCCCTTGACAATCATTGACTGTACATTTACGGTCTAGACATTGAAATGTTGTGCTCCCTTCGAAACGCCAAGTTCGTGTGGATCGAAATCTATCGAAGAGAGGAGACGCGATTTGGTTTACAAAAATCTAAAAAAAAAGTCAAAACAATTCATTATACATTGGCTTGGCCATGATAACAAAAACCCAACCCAATCAGTGAAGATAACGTGTTTTGTCCTGCCGAAAAAGCCTGTTTGCAAGACACACGAAGTTCAGTCCAACAATCGCCACACCCTCATGTCGAAGATTGCAGGACTGGCCTGACCTCGAGGGTCAGTCTGTGTAACCATTGAGTATAGAATATCTTCTATAGACCCAATGGTGTAACCAACGAACACCAAAACCAACATATTTGGTTGTCTTTTGACAAAAACTGAGAATTATTTTCAAACTTAAATTAAAATGCGATCTGAATCTGACTGTTAGCGAAAACAAGACGGTAAATAAATACAAATCGATAGTGAACAGTGGGTAATGTGAAATCAAAGATTTAATTAAACTTTAACCAATCGTTGGTTAAAGTTGGTTACCAATGCAATGCAATCCACTATGCAATCAAATCCGAATTCGATATTAAAATTCACTCATTACAAGCCGATTGTTTTAATTCGAGGACAGCTTGTTTGCACAATGTTGAAAGGGAATAATAAATTGTTCCAACTTTGACCAAAGCGTATAGGCCTACATACATATTATTACATTATTTTAAAACACCATATTATGCACTTTTTTACGGTTAGCTGTAAATGTAAATGCCACATAATGTTGCAGCTGCAAGGTTTAGAATATAATCTAAGTTGCAGTGCAACATTGTTTAGCCTCCAGGAATACCAGTCGCGTGATTCCAATTATGTAATTGTGTGTGCACACAAAAACTTGTTACCGTACCTAAACTTCGTATTACTCAGACTAGCATAGTTATTGCGTTCTTGCGGTCTGGTCTGGTGACCACATAATATAATAATAATTAAATCGTTTTGTGTGTAAACATTAACAAACTACTAATTATTTAATAGCTTGGTAAGTGTGTATAGAATGTTCATATTTTTTTTATGCATGTACCCAGTGGCGTATCCAGGAATTCATAAAGGGGGGGTTCAATCAATTTTTTCATAGATGTGCCGAAGGCTAAGTGGGGGTCCGGGGGCTTGCCCCCCGGAAAAATTTTCTTCTTCAAGGTCATTTTGGTGAAAATCTGTGCGTTTTAAAGCATCACAATGACGAACTTTTTATCTACTAAAATCCTTTTTTCAATCCAAAAGTTTTCTATTTCAAGGTAATTTTTGTGAAAATCTGTGCATTTTTAAAGCACCACCAACTTTTTATCTACTAAAGTCCTGTTTTTAATCTAAAAGTTTTCTCTTTCAAGGTCATTTTGGTGAAAATCTGTGCGTTTTAAAGCATCAAAATAACCAACTTTGTATCTACTAAAATCCTCTTTTAGTCAGATGGTAATTTGTAGTTATTTTATTTTCTCCTTTACACTTTTTTTTAAAAGGGGGGTTTTGTCCCCCCTCTCCCCCCCCTTGGATACGCCACTGCATGTACCTTACCTTCACAAGTCACAACATTCCCTGTCAAACGTAAAGCATAATATGTTGTCAGTATAAAATCATATACAAATGCCTTCATTTTATTTTATGTCTCCCAAGAGACGTGGTAGAGATTTATTTAATCATCGGGCATTCTATGAACTTCAGCCTCCTTCCAATTGCCTACGGAGATACTTTATCAATAATTCATGTTTATTTCTCTCGTTCTACTTTTCTCCCTTATGAATGTATTATACATGGAACAACATTTTTTGTCAACCTTCATTGAAAATCAGTTACTCAATCGTCATGCGAATGGAAATTACTGTAATTATGTTTTCGTTACTATATATTCATTCTTCGTATTATCATTTACCATATCAACGCCCACATTTGTATGGAACAAGCCTACAACAATTATTTGTTTACCATAATGTAGCAACTCGTAAGTGATGAGCAATTGGCCCACAATGATGATGGTTATTATTATTGAACCTTGAGACAACCATATTGATCTGAGAAAAATGTACAAAAATCGCACCTAAGTGGAAATTTATAACGAAGTCATTACAATGCTTTATTACTGAATAGGATAGACGTTAAATAAATAAATAAATAAATAAATACATAAATAAATAAACACCAACATTAAATTGTTGGAGGCTCGTTATTGTTTAGAACGTGAGCATGTTAGTATCAAGATAAACTTGATATCATATAAATGATATATTGTGTACAGCAATGCAATTAGGACTAGGAGTAACCTTGAAAGATATGCATTGCACTCGTAGTCACGTAATTGCTATGACGCCTGTCTTTGAGTTTTGAGAAAGATCCTAGCGCATTTTATTATAGGACTGGAACTATAGCGTTTTGTTTTCAAATGAGGAATTCATACAAGTTTCGATCAGAACAGAATTGTCTGGTTTGAATCAAAACTCGCGATCTCACGTATCGTAATTACAATGCATCGTGCCTCTGCCAGCACAAATTGGGTTAGATCTCATATATATAATTATTCAATAAGTCTTCTGGTGGCATGTATACTCTTCATGCAGTCAGCTTTGTTTATTAATAACGGAACAATTATTAATGTTTTCCCCCCTAAATCGAATCGAAAAGTAATGCACTAATTTAGGGAATCCGCAGCAACGAAACGAATTAATTACTGTACCTATACAACAGACCTGTAACTTGTGTAATTTCAGAAGTTTTGTTATGTTAGTAATAATTCGAAAATACGGCGAATAGTATAGTTGTTCCACATTATATCTAAAAATTTAATTAGTCGAGGAACACACCCGTCGGTGGAATTCATCCAGAAATATCTGGCTTTATGTTGTTTCCTGTTTCATTGCAAATTGCTAACCGCCAACATTACGACCTTCAATGTGTGAAGTTAATTATCTTCGATATCAATGTCTATATTACGATTTATGACATCACTTCCTGGTTTATACTTACTTAATCCTTCAAGGATACTATTTTCTCCTGATTTTTTATCATTCACATTTTTTGAATGCGTTTTTCAAATAGAGCTATAAAAAGTGAAACCATAGTATTTTTTTTTCTTACTGCCAGCAGCCAAATCTCCAAGAACATCGTATTGTGTAACATTCCTTTGCCGTTCGCGGTGGCATATACGATTAGGACGCATGGTCCGAAGAGTATGGCTCTACGAGGACATTGGTTCGAATCCCGTATAAAGCATGGGTTTTTGTAATCGTCCTTCATCCTCATCCACCACTCATCGCCTAAAATAGCCTTAGTGCATTACCATGAGGCGTTAAGCAACAGTAATCATCAAATCACCATCAACATTCATTTTCTTTGTAGGATAACGTTTTAGATATTATTCTATTCACCAATAATTAATTTTACACATTTACCACTGAAATACTTGAATGATATCAAACAATCTACCTACATTTACACTCTCTACATCGGCCACTATCTGCTATTCCAACAGAGCATCACATACATAATACTGTAAGCTTCCGATATATTCTCTTTTGTACACAACTTGGACTTGGAATCTGATACGGAGTAACCTGATGAAATGTCAACGATATCCCGCGCGTGTATATAACACCAGGCGCCAACATTGCATCACTTGCATTGCAAAAGTAACTCAGAAGTCTCGAGGGCTAATAGATAGGCCTAATGACTGGTCATTTCAGTATTTATGTCCTTTCATTATATTTTATTCCTTTCAGTATTGCATCATTGGTTAGTGTCCCCCATTCATGTAGCCTACCAAAACACTTGTACAGTATAATATATATTTTTCTGGAATTCTGGCAATCAACCAATTAATCCGATATCCATAAATGTACTTTGTACCTGTCAACGGAAGTAAATAAATCCAAATCCAAATCCAAATGTTATAAATTAATGTTATAGAAATAACTAACTCCTTTTTTAATACAGAACAAAAGTAATATATTGTACACACACACAACATTGTTGACGAGAAAGAGTATACAATTGTAAAGGGAATGACCTAGGGTTAGTAAACGTGTACAAGAAAATGAAAACATATCGTGGTCGTTTGTGTTTTGGTCTTTTGGTTGAGGGACGGCGGTTAAAGGCTAAACCCATAGAGTATGACTTTATGACATTTGACTAGATTACTGCATCAAAAGGGGAGTGGTGCCATAAAAGTATTCCCTCGCCATCTGAATATAGTGTTATTGTGACATAAAGATCCCTAAACGAAACCTGGAAACAAAATACTAACCAAAGAACTTGATACAATGTTAAAAATATTTATATTCAATTATGTAATAAAACTGTCAAATTCCCAAATGACTCATCGAGGACGTGGGTTCGAACCCCGCAAAGCGCATGTTTTTTTTGTAATCGTCCTTCATTTTCATCTTATCACCACTCATCGTCTGGACTTGCACGATACACGTCTTCTCTTCTCTTCACCCCGAGGACCAGGTGGGATGTATGATGTATGTGGACTTGGTTCATTTCATGCTCTCTCACTTGTCCACGTCGTTTTATCTCCCAACAGTCGTCACATTGTTTAACTTTTTCCACGACATCACATCTGATTTTTCATGTTCATTATGATTCGTTGTGAATGGACAAAAACTCTTGACGTGCTGGCTGCCTGGTTTAAATTGCGCATGTCATTTCATTATACGAGTTAATAGCTAGTACCACCTGACACAATAACGGCCTAGCGACAGTCAAGTTCTATACATAAACCATTTCGCAGGCACGAGTTTTTAGGCTTTTCATAATTGCAAATTTGCAAATCTTTTCACCTTTGGCGATTACATTATTATTGACAGAGCTGGAGCAATGCTATAACCGACCCCCGCACACCAACAAATTGTCCATTCCTTTATACGCTGCTGCTGCTTGCATTGTTTGTTTCGTAAACTAGGCTATAATAAACAACCGCCCCTCCCCCACACATAAATTAAGACTAGATCCGCCCCTGGACTGGAAACTCAAGCTCTTGTTGTGTTTGTACTTCGTAAACCTACAATCTCGGAAGATCGGCGATTCCCGCCAGAAGCAAATTCTAATATCAGCGAGCTCAGCGGAAGTGCTCGAATACCGCATCGGCATTGAGTATGGATTTTGTAACTTTCCCGGTATCAAATTTTAACGTTAAACGAAAGCTTGATAAGGATATAAGGTCGTTGGTTTCGAACAATTCAATTCCAGGTAGTTCTGGGAAATTGACTCCACTTGAAGATTGTGCACAACACAACCTCTGGAGATTTATTGGGTCGTTGGCAATGATAAGTGTCAGTGTCACACCACGGTGGGTCACACCTCCACACATGCAGTCGTGACCATTCTTCTCTGCTGCAGTGTGTCTGTTATGACGTCAACAGTGTAGAAGGGGGCTCGTCCGCGAGCGAGCCCTATATTGATTCCTATCTCTCTCTTTCCATGACGTCACGGCGTATCGAGCGCCGTGCAAGCGAGTGTAGTGCACACGGCCATGCGCGGTCTACTCAAGGTGACCTCTGAAGGATGATAATTCACTTTAGCACAACAAAAAGATATTAGTAAGGGGAAAAACTCTTCTCGACTCTTACGTCAATGTTAGTACACTAGCGATTATAGTAATAATGAGTGCTGCCACGACGTGGTTGAGGTCGCGGGAGACATGAATGAGTGGGGAGGGGCGGGCGTGCAGACACTGTCAATTCGATACAAATCACCGAGCACAAGCGACAGTTAAAACGCAATTATTGTTTCATTAAATTGACTTGTCAGTTATCTCTTTTCACTCAATGTAATTATTGTTAATGTTGGTGTGCTTCTCCAATATAATATGGGAGTAGGGGCTAGGTCAATGCACGATGAATTTAGGGGATGTTTACTATGTACAAGGACAAATAGTGAGAAGGTGTAAGGAGAACTAAAGCCAGTCTGTCTAGCTCTTTTGAAGAATAGTTTTACCCACACCAATCTAACCTACCAAATTCGAGGCGCCCGCGCCTCGGACTGATAACCGCTGTTAGTGTTAGACCGTAATTTTAACACCCAAATGCCCCACTAAATAGAAGAGTATTTGTAAATCCGAATAACATAATAATAACCGATGTCTTGTTTTAAAGGTAAGAATATTATGATTACAGCGAAATTCATAAAGCTGTACCCGACACGCACGCAGAGGTTTCAATCACACGCGATATTTTAAGGTTATTTAGAGGTGATCCTAACAATAACATCGACAACATTAGATTAATACTAGCAGAATGCTAATAATAACACTGCATTGACCATTAATGTTTCATCAATTTGACATTAGCGTCCTAAAGTAGACTAGAGTCAAGTTTGAATGTACGAAGTATTTACAATCGGAACAGCCAGGCGCGTAGGAACGTTTTGAAAGTTGGGGGGGGGGGGGGGGGGCAAATCCATTAGCAGATTTTGTGTGCGGAAGTCCCAGCCGCCGGAGGCCCTTTCGCCGAAGGCGAAAAATAATTTCACCATACTACAGCTGTATTTCGTCATTTTTTAACTGCACTCGGATTCTGTAAACGATGTTTTACAGAAACTATCTGCGATCTAAAAACTCAAAAAATGAACGTGAAGTGGCCCATTTTAGTACGTTTCAACCTTATTTTTTATGTAATGACGATTCATATACAATACAGGCAAACATATTCGTTTTACTAAGGTGACGATCGAATTGTATAAGTGTACAATTCAATCATGTGCATATTTACAACGGAAATTATGGGATTAATATTAGCTCACGCTAGTTTTGACTCCCCCCTATCCTCCCCTGGGCCAAACTTGGGGGAGGGCCCCCCTGCCATCCCCCCGGTTCCTACGCCACTGGGAACAGCACTCATGCTGTAACGAGCAATCCTATTGCAACTGGTATGTTCAGATGTTTTCTTGTTTTGTCTAATGTGCAAACGATTAAAAGTACTGGTTCATTCTTCAATAACAAAATTATAACGTTCTATAATCTTTACAATATAACATAGTAAAATTCCACTTGTTTTGTTGTGTGTCACCGTCGAGTTACAAAACAATAGGTTCGTAGAAAAATGCATTGTTGGGAAGTTGTTTAGCTTCATATAACCATTCATTTTCATTGTGATCGCTTTGATTTAATTTATTGCTTTTTATAGTAAAATAAACAGCAAACAGGAACTATACTTCCGGTTTGTAATTGTATTTGGTGGTCCTGAATCTCGACACGTAAACAATTACGTCGAACATAATGATCAAATGATTTGAATTTGTTTGGCTGGTTTTGAGTTTCGGTCGATAGGCGAATACTCCACGTGAAGGTGTGGGTGGGTGCGACGACTGACGTCACACACTCGACGGTATTATTGCGCATGTCAATGGCTGGACTATTAGACGCAGACTCCTAACATTTCAGATGTTGGGTGCGTTCGAGTCTAGACTGGCCGGCCGTTGAATTTCGATCCCTCGAAAACCATAATCTGACATCAAACCGCAACTTGATGTTATGGCGGCCTTTAAAATATAATCGATCGTAGGCCTACTATATAGTTAAATAACAATGAAGGATAATCAAAAGTGACACCGTGCAACTAACATGAGGAAGTAATTATTTATGCGACTATGGATTTCAGTAAAACGGTAAGTACGTAGGCGTTTACCTTGCATTTTACACTAAATGTTGTCTTCAGGCAACTTTTCTTCATGCGGGACATCAGTTCAGTGCCCCGAGATATAGTTTTATTACAACCTTGAGTCATGTGGCCCGGTTGACGCAATGTGGTGGGGAGACGACCTTGACAGATGCAACAATGGTTAGAAAAGTGGTTATTTCCAAGGCGCTCTTACGGTAAATCTTAGCATTTTATGGGATATTGTACTGAAACTATTTCTGTAAAGTTGTTGATCTGACATAAAAGTTATTCAGTATGAGCAAATGGAATTGTGTGTAAATGAATATTGCGCTTTTGCGCATGACATAAAGTGAAGGACGAAGGTTCAATATCCGGTTTGGATTTTTTTACTATAGTTCGAATCAACATTGTGTTTTTTATATCTGCGATAAATTTAGACAATTTAGCTCATTTTGGACGGAAGAAAGAACCTGTTATCGGAGATAAATAAATAAATAAATAAATAAATAAATAAATAATAAATAAATAAATAAATAAAAAATAAAGTGACATTTAAATTATTACAACTCAATGGGTAAATAATTACATTATTTATATGGAAAAGTTATATCTCGCCCTTATGGGATGAACTTTTTGAAGTTTTTATTTACTGGACCCTTATTCCCGCGCTTTTGGAATGACTTTTGTTTTGTAAGTTGTTGTCAGTGGACTTTTCCTTTGAAGTGCTTTTTGAATACTTGTTGTGTGTTGGTGTGTTTTATTGGGTTTCTTGTTAATTGTTTAAAACATTAAAAAAAAATCATTAAACCTCAAATCTAGGTCTCTAATGCAACTTTTCTTAAAAAGGGGGGGAGGAGGAGTCCCAACCTTAATCCAGGAATTAAGGGAGAGCCCCCGTTTCTCAGAATCGGCCCAATGTCACGAAATTCGTCTGTATTGTCAAATCGTAAAGGGGGTTCAAGGGAAGGGGATAAGTACCCGAGAAGTGGCAAGCTCTTAGGTTCAGGGATATAACTCCCGCTACTAGCTTCGAGGTGGACTTTCTCTTATCGCCTTAGATTAGCAGAGCCATGCCTAGACAAATTCTAACTTTTGAGTTAATAAAATAAAACTCATTAAACCTTAATTCATGATTGTAACATTTTTAATTTTTCTTATCAAAAAGCAATACATCACCAAACCTTAAGTCCATGTGATATGAACGTTCCCACGTTGTCAGAATGGCCCAAATGTCACGAAAATATCGCATTAAAAATCGAAAAAAATCGTAAAAGTACGATATTCATGAGAAATATTTCTTCGATTGTATACCCAAAAACGTGGCAAGTCTAAGTTCAGAGATTTCAAAGGTCCCCTCAAATTTTCATCAAGATCGCATATGCCGTTTGCCCGGTAGAGAGCGAACAAACAGACAAAAAAAAGCAAAAAAAAAAAAAAAAAAAAAAAAAAAAACGAGCTAAATTTTTTGGGGGTCAGTGAAATTGAAGGCTTCACTTCGCTCATCCAATTATCTCTCACATCAATGAAAAATGTAATTATATTATTCATCTATACATACCACTCAGAGATTGCTTTGTCCCAACCCCAATACATACCATTTGGCTTGTTATTTACACATTGTCTCATTTTGCAAGTACTTATCCCGAAAGAAATTCAAAATGTCACTTTACAAACAATCGCCCTTTTAGTAGGCGAGATTTGGGAGTAAACTTCCCTAAATTGCTCCTCCCTCACCATTACTATTAGTCTATTAGGCTACTATTACCCTTTATATTGTCTTGATAACCATGTATATATTTATATCATGGGGGCTATTTAAATTAAAATTAAAATCACAATTACAACAATACATTTCGTTAGTCTAATATTAAATGCATTTCCAACCTGGTTGATGTCCTGTTTTTTAACGCCCATATTTTATTTGACCATGATAATAATATAAAAGAACCTGAGTTAAAAATCTGCACAAAATGACAAATTATTCTTGCACTGTATTCCATAACATGGGCGCCGGGAGAGGGGGGGACAAAGGGAGGCACTTTTAGGAAAAATTATACATTTTGCACCAGGATAAATATGTTTTGTTTTAATTTGTTCATAACTTATTGTAACAACCCAAAATCTGATGAAAAGCGGGGGAAAAAAAAAAAAACACATTTTGTGGTATTCTATTCGTTCACGGACCGATCCTTACACAGTTACATCAGGATAAATGTGTTTAAATTTTAAATTTTTCATGTCATATTTAAACAACACAAATTCATTTATTTTTTTAATGGGGGTATTATGTTCGCTCACAGACCTTCCTTACACCAGGATAAATGTGTTTGAATTTTAAGTTTTGCATAACTTATTTTCAGTTAAAAGGTATTGAAAATATTTGCTCATTGGGGGCTGTCGCCCCCGAGTCCCCATTACCCTACTCCAGAAGAAAGTGTTGTTTCATGTTGCCCCCCCCCCCTGGAAAAAATCCTGGCGGCGCCCATGTTGCATAAGCCTTTTTCCGATATTGCATCACCATTGAGGTGCGAGATGCGATATTGACCATGATCTAACAATATATATCGTTCGACTAACGACTAACGAGATATATTGTTAGATCATGGGTATTGACCGAGGCCTTCGATGTACTACATCAGGCCGATCAGTGAAGTCACGACCGGGGGGGCGAGTTGATTCGGTTTCGAGCATTTACTTGTGCGAGCCCAGGAAAGTCAAGCAACCCTGCTATACACAACCCCAGCCTAACTGATCTCTGGTGTTAGGAGGCCTGATAAAGTGTAACGAAGGCCTCGATTTGACCTACTCGAGTAAACATTGCGTGGGTAGAAGGCCTATACATAACGTGACGGGAAGTGCCGCTGCAACACAGATTAAATTCTTTTTGTTTCCTGCATGATTCACAATCGCTCACTACGGCCAGGGGCTCCATCCAGTCTCCACACGTAGCTAGTGCAAGGGCGCAAGACCACAGATTGGTAGTTTGTAACTGAAAGCTCTGCCTCAAGAACAAGGGCGGACGCCAAGGTCCATATCGACTGGCCTTCGTAAGGTCGATGTACACACCCATATCACATCGAGAATAGCTATGCCGAGGTTGTGAAACTCGTTAATTATCAGTAATTACAACACCTTCGCGACCACATCACTTAGCCAATGAGGAGTCGCCTCCTAGTTCGTTTTGAAACGGGTACCCGAGTCGGAGCATCCGGAATCCGGATGTAAATGAGCCACCGAGTTACTTCTCATTTGTTATCATTTCTAATGGTAATTCATTGCGTATATCAATATTTATATATGTATTATTGTACTGCGTAAGTCACGTTTTACATACTCGTCAGATAAAATAAAAAAATCTCGAGTATATAATCCGACTCTATGGTTAGGAACGTAGATCTTCACAAATATGCCACACGATACCTACTAAAATATCCCTTGACACATTGTGCTCCACCGATATTTGCCCCTTGCTCTGTCATTAATAATTTCAAAGAAAGCGACATATTACCAACCGTTGTCGATCAAGCCCATCCCTCAATCAATGATATGTTGGCAGACAGCCCTTCATTTACCCGATGCAACGCAAGTTTATTATTACATCAGAAACGAATACTTTTAAAAATATAGATTCCTAGTTAAAAGTGTGCTTTTAATTTTAGATGGGTAATTTCCTCTTCGGCTAGTCCAGACAGCTCCAAAACTCAGGCGACGTGTTATGTAGATTTCGCTTTTCATGCACAAATGTTTTATATTTAGTTTCCTTCACTTCACTGGAGTGGAGAGTGTTTTGCACGTCAAATGACGTGACTACTCGAAGGTAAAGTATTATGATCAATACTAGGATCTCACCATCGGAGAGTCGAGTGCAAGCTTGGCTTTATAGCCTCTGTGTCTGCGTCACGCTTACGTCTAAATTCGTTTGAGTTAGACCAGTTCCGGAGCTGCGGCGGCACTGCGACGTCTTGCTTTTGGACGTAGTTGCAGGCGAGAACTGTGCATACCCTTAAGTTTACCGCAACCCCTACCAACAAAGTTAACACACTAAGCAGGAAACAAGAATCAAGATAATAAACATGTTAATGATAATTTTTAATTATAGTCATCACGTCTTATAATTAGCAATTGATATAGGCTCTGCCGACTACCTGCTAATTTATTCAAAACGTTTTATATTTCAACCAGTAAACAGTGCTTGTACACATTACGCCTGAGGCAACGAGAACGTCGACGTTGAATGTTTCTGTTGTGTTCTGGTCGTAAAACGTAGTAGTTTTGAATATCAAGTTGGTTGTTAATGAGTTATGACATCCAGATTACAGGTAGGCTAATGTTTACAGTCGTACCAGTTGTAAGTTGTGTGTTCTTGTTGAAATAATATGCAGATTAGACTTGAAAGCTGATTTAATGGTGGCTGTTTCTAATACAAATGCGTTTGCTGTTCTGTTATAGAAACAAGCTTTTCTATTTCCTACAATACAATAAACTGTTTGGATGAACTAAAGTGCATATATTATAGTTCCCTTCTTTGGAATTTGCAGTCAATGAGTCAAAGCTCCTTTCAGTAAAAAAAGTTAACGCAGCATAGTCCTACCTTCTATGAATCTAATCGGAATTCAGCTACGGAGCAAAACAAGCAAAACAATAAGAAACAAACTAGGAGTGGAAAGTCTACGAAATAAAATAGGAAGAGAAAGACTAGAATCCCATGAAGAGAATTTGAACGCACATGGGGGGGGGGGGGGGGGGGAGTAGAAAAGTTGGACGCCCAAGAGATGGATGGAGGGACCAAATAAAATGGAACGTTGGAGAAAGAGGGAAATCATGGGGATAGAATTAATGAAGAACGACTCTGGGAGGATAGAAGAAATTGAGAGAAACTGGTAGAAATGCGATGTCTGTCAGGCTGTCATAGTAAGATTGAAGTAGATCAGAGGTTTAGCACTGGCTATAGCAAGATTGAAAGTCCACAGCCCGAGAAACTGGTGATACGTCACCCGACCTGCTTTGTTGGAACCGGGTGGTTGATTATTATTTTTAACTATAGTAATCGAGCTCCGGACCTGATCTTCTGCATTGACAGGAATGGGATATTAGATTATGACCAACTAACTACATAATTTAAAAAGAATTATAGTTTCGTAATTCAAGATTACGTCGTCGATGAAGGCATTTGTATGAACAATTAAACAATCTGTACTAAAATAAAAATAGAATGATAAAATATAGAAATATAAAATAGAATATAAAGAAAGAAAGAAAAAAAGAAAATATAGAATGATTATTGATTGGGGTTTATTGAGACACAGTATTGTAATTGTAGATTATGTGTATAAACTAAAGCTTCAATTATTGTCAAATGAAACAAACCGACTGTAGACAACGCGATCGAATATGCTGGTTATAAAGAGTTTCGACTGGTAATGAATGTCGGCATGAGATGAGCACCATACTCGAACGAGTCAAAACTCAAAACTCGGTGAGTCGATGTCGTTAGGGTCACAGGGTGCAGTGATGGCTGCGTGTGGTGTGAGTGTGACGCAACTCCGTGTGGGAGATCAAAGATGTGCGAGATGGTATAGCTAAACACGTCATCAGGGCTGTTGGTTAGAATAATTATTATGGAGGATTATATAATCAAAAACTTGGACTTCATCGTGTTTTTTTCAACAAAGTGTTGCCTAAAGACATAAAAAACATGGAATGGAACAAATCCTTCCACAAGGTGCGAACTGTCGTTTTATTTGACCTACCACTGATGAGCCGGATAACATGGCGAAACCAAACAAAAACTCATGGTCGCCGAGTATAAACACATGCATTTCGAACCAAGGTGCAAACAATATCTTCAAACAATTAAAACTACAGTATTAATTCTTGTGATTTTAAAATAAGTGATGTCCGCTGGTTATGGGTGCCTCAACTAATGACCGGTCTCCGCAACGAGGGATCTCGCTCTTATTTTATTCGTCCCTATTGTTGTCTGCGTCTGTTACTTCTTTGATCTTTCACACAATTCTTCATTAACAATTTTTTAATAAAAAAATGGGTCTCAATAGAAGACTTTATCGACGTATCGTGTGTGCCATCTGTTCAAAGTATCATATGAATTCATTGTTTCCAAATACCAATTGGCATAGCAGATTGGTGGTGAAAGATTGTGAGAAAAAATGCTTCATGTGATAGCATTTTTTTAATGTTGGAGTACAATGTAAAATATAAACATTGAGTAAAGAATATAAATAAACAGCAAAATGTTAAACTTTTGAGGAAAGTGCGAAGTTCATTACTCTGATACGAATGGATAAGAGGGAGATGAGCATTGATTAATGATAAGAAATTAATATCTGCATCCGTTTAAGATATCTTCACAATATATCACAATGATATATAACTGCGCATTGAGTTTTCTTTCCTCACTATTGTTCTATTGTATTTAATTTACTGAATAAAAATCGTAAATACAATTATTATAATCTGATTGTACTATCGTGATATCGTGATATTTAATCTCGTGTGATAACAAATTCAAATTTAACTACGGTGAACCATATAATCCTCTGAAATTTAAAATATACAACAAAGTTATATAGATAATGATTCATGATTTGTTCAAGTGTGACGATGATGATTTGTTCATATCAGTGTGTAACATTTAAAATCAAAACATTGTAGCATTTGCATGTTTACTTCATACAAGCAGGAAGAATGCTACGGTAATAAAATAAAATAGGGATTTGAAAAGCGCATTGTAAAGTTTACATTCTTTTTTTTTACTGTACCTATACTGATGTTTTCACACGTGTGATATGTGCTCCAATCATGGGCACTAGATTTTATGTAAAAAATTGTCTCATGACGCCGAATAACACAAAAAACCGGTACCCATTACAAAATCAGTGTTAGTGGAAGAATACAGTATACATACAAAAGGCATCTAGTATAGTGTAGGGCTAGAAAGCCGAAGATTGGAATTTGGAACCTTCGAATGTTACTTTTTTTAATGCCCTTTATCCGGATTCTGAATGAATCTGCTTTTTGGGACATCCATACCAAAAACAAACTCCTCAACTGCTCTTGGGTCAAGCCGTTCTAGTAGCAAAAAGCTCTTTTCTATGTCATAACGAAATATCCTAATAGTCTACAATGGTGCCGTCCGCGGGTGAATCGTGGTCAACCAACGGGCACCTCAGCCGTCAGGTTGGCTATTGGCTAAAATTCGTTCTTATATAGTTCGATGGTGTCACAGGGTAGGTTCGAAGCCGCTTTCAAATCGACTGTCAAAATTCATTTTTAGCTGTAGCACCCTCTGACACATACGGATGCAATGTACGTACCGCTGATCCTGACAGGGTGCAGGATAATGGCGAACGTGTCTCAGCGCACAACCGTCATCATATTGCACATTAATATGCATACAGCTATCGGTGCCCTGCCCACACCAATGCAGATTCCTGGAAGGAAAGGAAAAGCAAACATTAGGAAGTGACAATGTGCACGTGCCACCTTCTTCTATCGAAGGCGACAGCAATGCACCGCACGTAGGCTTATATGCGCAATAACACTGCTCTGGATTATACCGAGGCCACAGACGATAGGTCTATCTATATGATGCAATGCTGGGGACGGCGACGTCAGCACCACAACGCTAAGGTTGCAGCAATTTGCATTACCATTGACGAGCCCATTTCATTTCAACAGGTTTACCTTTGTTGTAGCGAATGTGTGAAGCCGTATGTACGCGCGTTGCGACTTGCCTGGATAAACGTCTTCCTCTTCCAATATTAGGAACATGATGTTCCCGAACATGTAACCTGAAAAATACAAAAATAGACTATTCTGGAGGAACTTGGAACTAATTTAACGCTCCCTTCAATCGGAATGTCATTGTCATCGAATCCAAGAGTAAAATTAAAATTACAAGCTTTACAACCCCAATTATAGCAAGTCCACATTTTTGTTTTAATAAAATGAAGAATAAACAATTAAGAACTACTTTTTGGGACTTGCCAAAAATTTAATATAAATCAATCCAGAAATTAAAAAATCCATCTCAGCGGGGTATCGAACCCCGGTCTCCCGATTGCCGTTTGAGTTGAGAAATTGCTAAGAATTGATAGGTACACCTTTTTTCGTAAGTTTTTTGATTGAAAATTATGCAATTTAAAAAAGTAACAGCTCTAATTCTTTGAATTATTTACTAGCCAAAGCGGCCAACTACTTCGACTACTTTGAGAAGCTAAAAGATACTCAAATACGCATGCAAACAAAATATCATCACAATTCACGTTTCTTCCCTCCCTCCTTGATTTAAATGTAGTGTATTTAATAAATATCACTTAGGAACGAATGCTGCTCTATTCGTATACATTATTTTGTGACAAAACCAAAAGTTGTACCAAAGATAAAATAATTACATTGTGGTGTGCAGTGTGTTACTTGTTGGTCTTGAGGCCCTGCTTCCAATGCAGAAGGTCCCGGGTTCGATTCTTGCTCTAGGTAGAAGTTTATCTCTGATGTGGATAAGTCCATCAGTTCTTGGCTTTTTAGGAATGTGGTGTAAACGGTGACTTTGGAGCCGTCCTAGCAACGAGACACAATACATTCTTAGGTTGTTTCGAATTAGCCTTGTTGATCCTCGTGCTGTCTTCGGGTGGAATCGTGTCCAGCTTGATTGATCGGTGTTGCTTGCCGATGCTGGTGCTGGTGCTGATGCCGGTGCTGGTGATCATATTGTTTGCTCGTCGATGGTGTCGGTGCCTACAGGGTTGCCTTGGTCGGCTTTAAATTTAATGTATCCCACTGACAATCAGTTATCTGACAGTGACTGAGTGGGTAGACTCTAAAATACGAGTTTTCCAGTTTTTTATTTAATGACCAGCCGTCGGGGCATACCATTGCGATAACATAGGGAAGAGCAAACTAATAACTTAATTTAATATTCCCAGGGTATATTCAAAACATTACATACAAAAACGTTAACACACACGCAATAATAGTAGAAAAGGGAGAAATCGACGTTTCGTGGAAATGTGGCGATACCCAGACTTCTTACGTCAGATTTACTATTGGAAACACGCCTCCGTCTCTCGACCAATGAGAACGCAGGGTGTGAGAGGGCTCGGCTCTGTCTATCTCTGTCGCACTCGCCGGCACTGCCCTCATTCAAGCATTTCAGCGTTTGACAAGCGTGAGTAAGGTCGCCTCTGGAAGAAGGCGAGTGTTCATATTATTATATGTAGTAGTGCAACATAGACATTGATACAACAACCAGGAGTGACGTTTTGGAAATGAAGAATCACAATATCAAAAATACGGTGAGTGTTTCACTGTTTCTGGTTCTTTGCTATTTTAACCCGAGTCGCGTTTGACGTAGCCGCGCCAGTGGAGTGGACTAGGCTAGGTTATTGATCGCGGAAAAGGCACTTCCTATAGAGCACTTGTCGTCTAATCAGCATTACATGAGAGATATTATGAATTCAAATATGCATTCATCGATTTTGTGTAGCACGTTTTGCTGTCGAGTTCATTGCGTTTGTGTATTAGTACGGCGTGTTCCACCAAATGTGTCTGGGCGACTCTTAAAATAGAACCGCGGCCGAAGGAAAGGAATGAACTACGACGACCTTGAAAGTCACGGACGCCATTGGGGGTGCTTTTTGTTAACTTCAAGGTTACCAAGGTCAAGTCTGGAATGACTTGACTTGGCTATTGATTAGCAGGCTTCGTTTTTATAACTTTCGATCCACCCGCCCGTAATTGCATCATGTGCTCATTGGTAGAAAGGTGGGCGGGGCAGAATACTATGGCGATTTTACCGTGAAATCATAACAAATACAAAATGTGGCTTTGTGGACAACGACGTCAAATTGTTGAAATACAATATTACACGTGTAATTAATTAATTAATTAATTTTATATATATGCTATAATATTTTAATAATAATATTTCAAAAATTATTATTATTATTTTACGGTTTAAACGACGGTAAAATCAAAACTGGGTGTAAAACTGTCAAAATCATTACCGAATCAAAATAGTACGCCTACTAAACACTGTAGGCCTATACACCCTTATATTGACGATGACGAAAAAGATCGAAATCCCCACCTTAGTTTGTTGGTGGGCTTGCCCCCTGGAAATGTTGTATCCTTCACGATCATTTTGGTGAAAATCTGTGCGTTTTAAAGCTTCACAGTCAACTTTTTATGTACTAAAAAAATCCTATTTTTAATCTAAATTCTAAATAAACTAACATCAAGTTCTACTAATAGTTCCACTCATCACGATATTCAGCGCATGAATGGCTAAATAGGCCTACAATCTTATTCTAAATTTTCTCGGGTCAAAACGGCCGCGGTCAAGAACAAAAGTAAATTCGTGTTTCTATGATATAGAGAAATAGTAGCCTAGGTTGTGGGGTGGCCCTCGACCGTAAGGTTTATGACAATATCTCCGATGTGGATCTTCTATATCAATTTTTGGTCAGATGGTAATTTGCCTTTACTAAATTAAGATAAAACAGTTATTATTCTCCCTAAGGGGGGGGGGGGAGGAGGGCGTTATCACCCCCTTTTCCCTCCTCGGATACGCCACTGATGTAGTTACTAAGGAATTTCAGCTTAAATCGTTTTTTTTTCTGGCATATGTGTGTGCATAACATAAGAGAGCACATTGAATGAAACTACACAACACGTTTTGTACGTTCACGTACGTTGTGTTGACGTTTGGTTTGACGCGTGTATGTTACCTCGATAAGAATGTACAATGTTATCTTATCGCGAAATACGACATTAAAGTATTCTGTCTGGCTGTATAATAACTCTGGTACTTTCACTGCGACTCGATTATGGCGGGTCACCGTATTTCACCCACAAGGAACATGGGTTCGAATACCGTAATGATTGGATTTTTGGGATTGTCATGATCCTCCAAAATTCACATATTGTTGCGTATTCCACCTTGCAATTTCGATAACAATGCATGGTAGAAAAACAAAAAACAAACATTTTAGCTTCTAAGTTCTAACTTCTACAGTCAGTACAACAAAAATTATAACTATTTTCTATCGGCATTACAAAATGGTTTTATCGCCTATTTGGCCCACTAGACCAGGCCCACAACCCAAGGTAGATGTGACGTCATCAGGAAGTCTCGTATTCAATTTGAGATTTGTGTAAATATGCGTATGGTAGGACCGAGATGAATGCCGTGATTTGTACCTAGAAACGCACGCACCACGTCACGTGTACTAGGTGTTGTCATAGACCCCAAGCGAATGGTACGGAAAGCAAAGCTATGTTACTGTGCTGATCATTGTTTTGCTTGCGTGTCATGAATGCATGATCAGCTTGGCGTATGTGCTGACTGCTGTGTAAGTAATATGTGCAAGTGCCATGCGGTATCTTGGTAAACATCGTATCGCGCAGCACGTGCGAGGTATCCCGTGTACCGTGGGCGGGTAGAGAAATATATGAACGTGGTTCTTCTTCCAACACTCTTCAAAGACCGAACAAGTAAATGCACGACAAGATGCGTTGTTTGTAGTCAGTACACCTACAATGTAGTAGTGTTGTGATTGGGCATATGGAAACAATTGGATAATACACGGTACTGAATTCAATGCATTTAAAAAAATTCTTAAATTTCATTCTACGTCACTCTCTTATCGCCTTGTGGTCTGGCTGGACTCGAATATACCGCGTAATAGTAGAGATTTACCATAACACATATTTATGATTAACAGTGGAGCCTACAGACGTGAAATCGCATAATGTCTTCCCCTGGGTTGTAAATTCGCACGAGACAACAATGTTTAGGGTCAAACATAGCTTTAGGGAACACGAAACTGAATACGAAAGTCATGCAACAGCAACACATATTGTGTGTATGCGTGGCGTTAATTTGCATGGCAACACATCTATAATCAGACAAGTGACAACTGTGGCTTGTTGCTCTTTTACGCTTTCTTAGAAACTAAAGAGTAATTAATTTATTCAAGCTGTACGTGATAGAATCTAGATTGAGAGCCAACATTCCTGCCTACATGGAGTCATGGATATTATTAATGACCTTCAGTGGAAAATCCGTTGTAACAAAATTATTCGACAAGTGCATTTACGATAGTGTTAGTTGTTTTTTTAGGACAAATATTTCAAACATACTTTGGGCGGGATTCTAACCATGGTCACATAATAAACTTTTCGGTCCTAAAGTCTACAGCCGTGGAAATAAAATTTACAAGTTGTCATCTTATCAGACTAGTTGCTGAGAGGTAGCCACAACATTAGATACCTTGCTTGCTTAACTGCTGACTTGAAAAGATAATAACTTCCGAGAAAAGTTAATTTATCTTTCGGTGTACGTGCCTGCATACAGTCCGCCAGGCGCCAAGTAAAAGTTACTTTAGTATATTTCTAGTTATTTCTTCGTACGATAATGAACAATCGGAATACAAAACCACACGTGGGTCTAAAATGTTAACAAACCTGTCAACATTTTGCAATTATAATTTCGTGTAACAACGCTCTAACGCCCCCCCCCTAGTTACTATTATTAGTCTTTATTGTTGTGTATAAAATAAGTGTCACGTGCTACGGTAGTAACCTAATGCGGCTAAACATTCGCATTCCCTATTTAATTAAATGCAACACATGCGCTTCTTTTCATCGTCGTAGAGCAGGCTTGCGTGCGCGTGGCATAATAATGATGATGACGATGTATACGGCTTAGACTAAGAGGAAAAATTAACTATTATTTATGCATCAAGAATAAACCGAGATGGATGTTGTGTTTATTCTAGAGAGAGTCAAGTCATACCATTATGATGTTTTATCTTGCGCAATTGAATGCATCTCTCACTTATTGCAAACGTTCCTTGCATCTTGCACGACTGCCAATAAGGAAACTTGTTCGACGCCTCATGCAGTCAACCACTGACTTGAGCGCGTAATACCTGCAGAAGTCGGGAATGGTATGTATTTATTAAGTGTTTTTTACTGCCGTGTCGTGGTGTGATCTGCGGTTATGCTTTCGAATAAAGTATTATAACATCACTGACAGTCCACTCAATATAAACTGCAACTATACTCGACGATGGTGGCGGTTGTGTGTGCGTGTATTTCTATTTGTAAAGCATGTGTCACTGTCAGTGTCGATCTAACTTTTCACTAATTGTAGAAAGGTATAGGACGGTAGAGTAGAGACCCTTGAATGAGACAATAGTCCAATATATTACCCAATACCCATATATGGAAGTGTAGGACCGGTTGGGTCCTTGGGGTCATACTGCAAGACAAGCACGATTACGCCCCCTAAAAAAGTGAGCGAACCAACTTCAACAGATAAAGTTGAAAACGTTTCTTTCCAGCGTTCCAATCTCGTTGATGGTGGCGGTACCGAGTATGTGGCCTATTTGATGTTATTGAAACATTACGGGATATATATGCAAATAATTAGTGGGACTTTAATTATTTCAAGTAAAATAAAACCAATGTTATTCAAATTTTCCATTTCGTTTAGGAAGTTATTATTGTTTTAATATTGTAAGAGAGGCACAAAAATATAAATAATTCCCTGTTCGTGCAAATTAAAGTCTCGTTGATGGTGGAGGTGCCGGGTTTTCTGTCAACTTTAGGTTAGCTAGCCCCCCCCCCCCCCAGGACACCAACATTATCGGGGTCATCCGTGTTGAAGGGCAATTTAAAAAAGAATGATAAGATAAAATAATTTTTTCACCAGATTGACTTACACATTGTACAAATATTGGTTTCGTCAGGGTTTGTTAAATAGAAAATAGTAACAAGATACACATAATATACAATATACATACACAGTAGACACACAATATAGGCTATACAATACAATAGTAGGCCTAATACAAGTAGACCTTCAAAATGAGTAAAAATATACAAAGGTTACAATAACAATAATAAGACATGTGGGTATGCCTCCGGTACACTAAAAAGTTAATAAGGAGAATACAATAAGTGAAAAAGAAGAAGTAATCAAAAAGCGTTGGCTATAATAAATAAAATAAATAGAAAATAATGGAATGGCCTAGAGGACAGGCAAATAGAAAAAAAGATGATGTTACTAATTTTGTGATACGTAGAGCGTTGTGACGAGGCATAAATTTGCGAAACTTTGCAAAATCTTCAGTTTAAAGTTTTTTTTAAAAAGTACATTTTTATTGTTTAAATACAGTTTCGAAATTATTTCACAAAACAGAGGTTTTAATATAACTGGCCATTTTAAAATTATTAATTTTATTGAGGATGTTATATTTTTGTACAACACAGAAGTCAAGTTCCTCCGCAACCCCTAGTAGGAAGTAGTTCATCGGCTTGTCACTCGCGCCACCGTACGGTGCGCCTGCAGTTGGATACTGTGCAAGCCCGCAATACACTCCACGCGTAATTATGATTTCTTTTATGTATGCAAGTGCGATACGGGGTGAAATAAGAAAATATGTGATAAATATTACACATCTCCAAACCGGAACGTCCATATAAGACAAGAGCCTATTACGAAACTCTAATATTTCGTTCCAAGTTCCAAATTTAATTAAAATTGGAGCCAGTCGCTTAGATTTCAGACGTTACAAGGTGACGCGAAGCCATTTGAACCAAGTGTGAACAAAGTCAACATGATAACCGTCGATTGTTTTGAAGACTTTTAGTGACTGTGTGCAAGGTTTTAAAATAAAATTCTGGTTGATGCTGTGAAGCGTCGCCGTCGCTCGACATCTCCCACGCAACTAAAGATGCATAGACTCCTCCACTCGCAAGTCGCAACTTTTTACTGTCGTATTATGTAACCCCTACCCCTACCGCGCCATTCCATTTCAAAGCAGTTCCTCCATGCACCTACACGCCTTCTGTTCTATCACCAAGTCGGAACAACTGTCTTCGAACTGTCATTATCTTCGAATTAACAGCCAAACAGGTTTACAAGACAAGGTTACCAGGTAATCATCATGTAATTCCTATGTAATCAAAGCGACGCGAGCGACTTTACTTTCTAGCATTTTCAGGGGTCTCCAATCTTCTTGTGGTGAAGGTGCGTTCGTCGTAAGGTCATTGTCAAACTTGTCTATATCTCTAACGTTCCCGCGTTCCACGTTAGCAAATCATAGGTATAAGCGATTTTAAAAAAAAAACTTTTTAGTTCAAGCCTGATAAATTGTTTTTTGACGTGGGAAGTTAGTCTCGCAAAACTCTAGTGTAACTATTTGCGGGTAGTAAAGCACAAGGGGTGGGGCCCTTATTGCCGACGGCGAAATTATTTGCATATTTGTAGCATCATTAAGCCTAAAACCCGTTAAAATTTTTATAATTACATAAAAGTTATAGACAATACAGTGATATTGTGCTGAATGTTTATTGTGATAACCGACCAAACGATTGAAAGCCTACGCGACCGTTTTCTTGAATTTGCAACTTTGAAAGGCCTAAACTTTTTAATATATTTAGATGCTTATGGTACTCTATAATAAATGGCGTAAAGGTGGGTGAGGGGTAGTGTCCTCCTCCCCCTCTGTATCCACCCCTGCAAATTACCCGTGTTCAGTTATTATAATATTGTCGTGATAAAAAATTATTAGTTTCAACCTGATAAATGTTTTTGACCTGGTTTAGTCGAAACTCTAGTTAATAGTTGCGAGTCGCAGGGTTCGCTCAGCCACAGCGAAATTATTGCCATATTTGTAAGCATCAAACCTAAACACCAACTAAAATTTTTATAATTACATAAAAGGTTATAGTCAATTAATGATATTGTTGCATGAATATGCTTAAGTCGTTATCATGATTCTGACATAGGCATGCAATCGCTAAAGCCCACATCGATGGAAGTCTGGGTTTTGTGTGTTTGCAATCGACACTAAATTGTTTAAAGATATAAAAAAAAAACATAGAATGTCGTTGATGAATAAACGAAGCACTAGGTATAGCTGCCAAGCAGTTTTTTAATTCTTCCTCGCCGCCCTTCCCCCTGGCCAGTTAGTCGAAGTTTTATTACAGTTATATATTGTAACCGTGTGTCAATCTTATTGACCTTGTGATAAATCACTCCAAAGAAATCCACCGTATTGGAATATAGACCTCGTTATGCTGCAATATCGCGTTTCAGCTGAGTATTTAACGTCAGGGACCAGGCACTAGAACTTGAAGAAACGATTTTCACTTGCAAATCAATAAACTTAGCTGTATAATGTAATAATACTTACATTAATACGGATCAGACATTAACAAATAATGTACCGCAGTCGTGATCAGATTAATTGAACATGATTGCTTCAGATTGTTGGGGTTTGGAAAAAATCCACAATGATTTCACGATTTAACTTTTACATTTTGCACAAATAAATGCAATTCAATAGAACAACATTGCGGTATGTAAAGTGTCACTCGTATCGACCTACTAAACTTCTTCGCCTGTTTCTTGGGTAGAATACCACTGCCAAAAAAAAAAAGACAAAAAAAAAAAAAAAAGCAACGTAAATTTCTCCGGTGAGCTGACAAATTGGATAAGTATTAGTTTCTCAGGAAAATAGTAAGAAAATTTTTTTAGACGCACTGCTCTATTACCAGAGCTAAGTTCTCCGATGCCATACTTGATGTATGGTTCCCAAAATTATATTGGTAAATCAGGATATTAGTATTTCACTGTACCTGACACAAATCATCATTTAGTTTATAGGATAATGAAAACAAAGGTTGACTTGGTGAGGACTGACGCTATTTCCGGCTGTCGCATTGATGTTTAAAAAATCATCAACAAATTTATGAATTGGGATATTAGCGGCTAGAACTTCTGTCAAATACATATTGTAGTTAAGTGTATGCCTAACAGATGCATAAGACAGATACCTATTTGACTGAAACGATATTTACTGTTTCAAACACAATGAACTTGTTAGGCTAAACTTCCTTATCAAATCATTCATAATCGAACATTCAATTATTGATCCGGCGCTCCATTCGTTGCTGCATGCATTGATACTCGAATAAAATATGCAATTTTGCATTACTTTACTTGACTTTTAGTTCGTAAAACTTTCTGGAGTACATACATACAGTATCAATACTGCTGTTTCAATGATCGCGCTCTCATTCTGTTTTTGTTCTTGAAGCTTCGGGATAACTTTTCAGGCGCGTTTGCATAGCTATTTTTAACGTTAAATTCTATTTTCATGATGAAAGTTTCTGTGACGCTCAAATCACACGATAATTTATTCTAATTTAGAGGTCTGTAAATAATTTAAATCGGAAAGCATGTAACGCTTTTTAAGGCCCGAGATTTATAGAATTCTTAAAGCGTAAAATTGCTATTTTATAGAAATTTTTTCGATCACGCTAAAGTTTTCGATTACGCTCAAATTTCACACGATATATTTTTCATAAATTAAGGTTCTGTGAAAAGATAATCATTACGATCGGATAAAGATGTAGGTGTTATAAGCCGAAGAAATTTAAAAATCGTAAAAATCTTTAAATGGATTTTTTGAGAAATATTTTCGATCACCTAATTTCACACGAATACATTCATAAATAAAGGTTCTGTGAAAAAATCATTAAATCGAATAAAGCATGTAGGTCTAGGTGCTATAAAATTTTTTAAAAAAAAATTGTAAAATTTTGATTCAGAAAATAATTCGTGAAATTTCGATTCATAGAAAATTTCGTTCCTCAAATCGATGATCGAGCATTAAAATTTCAAATGCAATAGAAATTTTACGAATTGGTTAACAGTACCGGAATCAAAATTACAACAACAAAAAAAAACATGTTTTTTTACTTTGCATTTTTTAGTGGATCTTCGCTACGCTCATCCAAAAACATTAAACAATGGAACTTTTATGTATTTAAAAATACAGATGGCTTTAATAAATTATGCTTAAAAATTTAATTTATACAGGATGACTGTTGAATTTATATTCTACGTGCAAAAACAAAGTTTTCTATTTATGATTTTTCAAGTCCTGTTACTGGAGTGCAGTAATAATGACTCGGTTCTCAAAGTAAACCAAATATTTTTTCTCTCGCGGTTGATTTGAAGTTCCGATCCAATTGAATGTTTTGCTTGTCAGATCCGGGAGCAATGCAAGGAGTTGCTGTTGTCGAACGAGGCGCTTCACGAGATGATGCAGCGCCTCCTGGAGGACATCAATCTCGGCCTGGGCAAGGACACGCACGCAGACGCCATCGTCAAGTGTTTCGTCACTTACGTCCAGGACCTGCCCAACGGCACTGGTAAGAATAAAATAAAATAGCCCGCTACCCGGAAAGCATCATGTATATTCCCGGATTTCATTACTGGTATACTTCACCAGCCGATGCGTTCATGCGACATGCACAAATTGATTCGGGAGATCATAGGTTCGAATCCAGTTATCGGCAACACCATTGATATTAAACCCCTATTGTAGGCTAGATTAGCAGTGTTCAATACTTCCGCACAGGCGCGAGCTAGCCAAATTGAAGCGTCGAAAATCCAGTTCAAGATGGCGGTTTGGCATTTTAATTTATGCTTTTTTAAAGCAATACAGTATTTTACTGGATTGTTTGATATGGTTTTAGCTTGTGCAGCATGGGAATGCACAAACAGAAACAAGAAGAAGTTATTGCATAAGGGAATTTAGTAATCATTTGATGTTAAAGGCTGGTGTGCTCAGCTGTCAAGCTGGCGGCCATCTTTAAAAATATTCGGTCTACAAATCGCTCCCATTTAAATTAACATGCAAACTGGGATTTCAAGATGGCTTCTAATCGTCATGGAAGTGGACCACCGACTGCTAATCTAGCCTACAGTAGTTAAATATCATTGGGCAACACTGATTGAATTTTTTTCTTAGTATCCGGATTTGAGTCCAATTAAACAGCCCTTCCCCTTGGACATTCCCTTCACAATTACCAAAACCGTAACATTGTTACCTGAAGAGGGTCACTCTGGGTGAACTGGTGTGCACCCTACAGTGGGCATATTATCAAAAATGTTTAATTTTTCATCAGCATTATCAATATTGTCTAGCAAATAGGATGGCTGGAATCACATTGGATTGTTAATTATTACTTTCCGTTATTTGTGCATGTCAAGTTTATAGCCAGGAGACAGGAATTATAATTTTTTACAAATACAACGTATCACGGCTTTGGCTCAACCACATCCTTAGTATAGGGCAGTGGTGTTAGTTTAGTTTACCTATGTGTATAGTGTACCCTGACCCCATAAGAAATTTTGACACCTCGACCTCAATAAGAATACTAGGTGATAAAATGTATACATTATTATACCTATTACATGTTCTTGTTGTGTTTTTTGGTTCTGTTGGCAAAATTATTCAATATTTTGTAATTTCACTTACAACTTTTTAAATGAGTTTTCATGACATCAATTTGGTATTGTTGGGCACAGCTCTGTCACACAGAAATTTATATGTTATTGATGTTACTATTTCTACTAACAGCCCAAGGTGTCTTTTTTATGTTGTAAAATTTAGTTTCATTTGACTTTTTCAGAAAGAGGCAAATTTCTGGCGCTGGACCTCGGTGGCACTAATTTCCGCGTTTTAATTATCCAATTGGGAGAAAAACATTTCGACATGCAATCCAAAATCTATGCCATACCACAGAGCATCATGTTGGGAACCGGAGAAGAGGTGAGTTTTGTTATCATGTGAATGTTAATTTTGATTGTTTTAAAACTTTTTATTTAATTTTTAATCAAGAATTAAATAGCTTAATTTTTTAGAAGGAGTCATTTGGAGCACATAGATCATCTTAAACTATATTTTAAATATGTATTGCATATTATTGAGAATTTAGCACCAAAAATTGCTCACATATATTATTATTTTATTGAATTTTTCCTGCCCATAAGGCAGGAAGGCTAATGCAGGGCAAGTGTGGCCCTCTGTAGCCTGACACAGTGATTACAGAGTTACAAGGTAAACATTACATACATGAAAAACAACAAGAGAACATGACATTTATAAAGCCTATTTTGATAATCGATAATGAAAAAACTATCAATGTGCATCTCTAATCACAACTAATGACTGTTGACAAAATGTTTCCAGCTGTTTGACCACATTGCGGAATGTCTGTCCAACTTCATGAAGGAGCACGAGGTGAATGATGAACGGCTACCACTCGGCTTCACGTTCAGTTTCCCTCTCACACAAAAAGGACTGACTAAGGGTCACCTTGAGCGCTGGACCAAAGGATTCAACTGCAGTGGAGTTATCGACGAAGATGTTGTGCAACTCTTGAAAGATGCTCTCGCCAGGAGAAATGTAAGATACCATACCGTATTATCATTAATCATTATCAGTTCCAGTCTTGGGCACGTTCCCCAAAAAAGGAACTTTAAAAAGTTAAGTTACTTCTGCCTAAAAAGGAACTGACACGTTCCTCGTTCCTCTAAAGGAACTTATAGTTCCTTTCACGTTCCTTAAACCATCACTCATTTAAAAAATAATAAATGTGAAATGAGTTTATTTATCATTACTCTTATTTATTAAAGTGAGTCCCAGGCCATCTGTCGAGGGTGGCGCCATTTTCGAAAAAACAAGATGTCACATTGATATTTTCATACTGCAGTTTACGATATCAGCTACTGGAATTCGAAGGGATTACGACGACGAAAGGAACTTATAAAGGAACGTTAAATTCGTTCCAAGTTCCCACGAAATAGTAACTTTGACGTTACAAGTTCCTGATCAAAGAAAAGGAACTCGTTCCCACAAAAGTTCCTGAAAAAGGAACGCGTTCCCATGAACGTGTTCCTCCCCAAGACTGATCAGTTCCCTACTTATGCTCTCGTAGCGGGAATTTTTTACCCATATAAAAATCATCTCTGTATATATGATTCTCAGTCTGCGATAATGTCCGTCCTTTTTTAACAGTAAAATCGTTACAGCTCTAAACATTAAATATAATTTTTTACAATGGGGATAGACCCCTAAGCATGTTCAATGATAATGACAGTTTCTATACATGTTGGGTAGAAATAATAAACTGCTCTTGAATTCCTGCATGCTCAGTTGTTGAATTGGAATTTGTTGAGCGAAGCGTCTCCACTTGACTCTTATGGCTCGAATGTCTGTTTTTTTTCTTTCTGTTACTGCTTCGGTACAGGTCGCACCGTTTCTCTGATCGACCTGAAATTTTGCACACATGTACATACCACCTATGCGGGTTGCTTTATAGTTTTTGAACAAAATCCGATCGTTGGTTATAAAAAATAAAAAATAAAATTTTCCGATCGTTATGAATTTTGCTGGTCAATAAGTACAACATTCTCTCCTATTTTATTTAGCTAAATTGTGACTTAAAGACTTGTTGGCATAAAAACTTTTACTGTAACCATTATTATTGACGTTTCTGCGTCTAGTTAAACTCTTTTAGATAATTTTCATAGGCTAAATCCGGTCCTGACCTATTAAAGACATTGATGGTATGATAACATATATGGGAATGTCGTACTCGGGTCGTGTTGCACGTACCGGTGCTCGCTCAACAACGCGACGGGACTTTAGCGTTTGCCTAGTATTTATTAGCAGCTGTTTATTAGTTTTTACAAACATTACACAGTATAGTAACATGAGCCTTTTGATGATTATTAAAAATAAAATATTATAGTGTGCTGAAGTCCTGAGAGAGACAAAGGATTGCCATACATGATATTCTAATCTATACCAATAATATTATGTCAACATCCAAATAGCAACTTGTTACCATGCAAATAATGATTAATGAATGCCCACTTAACCATAATAAATAACATTGTACATAGCAAAGTACAGTATGTGTCAATACATTAAAAATTTGGTTAAAAATAAAATACAACAATAATAACTTTTTGATTTAATTAATTTATTAAATTCTAATTTCCTAAAGTTCCAAGAAAAATGTCTTTGAATTTAGAAAATAGCTAGTTCCAAACTAAACTGTTGAGAAACCCTAGTTAATTTCAAACTTGGTTTAATACACGTCACTACAGAAGATGTTTTGGATAGGGCTTGATGTTAAATTTATTTGAATTCACAAATTTTAAATTCAAAATTAGTATTTTAGGGTTTGTAAGAATTGAAATTTGAGTTCAAGGAGTTACCTCTTTCTCATCCAATACACAAAACAACCCAATAGTTTGAAAAGCATGTGTAATAATAAGTTAAAACAAACTAGTACCTAGTAGCTTTCAATAGCAACATATCTTTGCAGGTAAATGAAATAGAAGTGACAGCTATCTTGAATGATGCAGTTGGTACATTAATGTCTTGTGCCTTCAAAGATCACGGTTGTCGTATTGGTTTAATTGTGGGTAAGTGACAATAACCTCTTTGATGAATGAGTGTTGAGCAGATGGATGGCAGTACCAAATCCCTTTATGTATTAATTGTAAAATTTCAGTAGGAGCAGCCAGCTATACCAGTATTGGGCAGTAACAAATAACTGAAATAAACATTTAAAATGGAAAAAATAGATTTTATCTGTATTGTTAATAATGTTTCTTGCGTTTTAGGATGTCATGATTGACATTTGTGCAATCCTCAATGACACAACGGGGACTCTTATGTCATGTGCGTGGAAGAATCACAACTGCAGAATTGGACTCATAGTTGGTACGAAACAGCTCTAAACGTTAGCCTTGCTTGCTGTTCTGTTGTACTGTTTGGAACAAGTGTAGTAGTTTCTGTCTATGGAACCATCTTGGTGGTGGCCTTTCTTTTCATCTTGATGTACCTTTCTTTTTATCACACTTGTTTCTCTTTCTGCCTCTTTATTATGTACCCTAGGTATAATGTTCTCCCTAGGGATTAATCTGCTGTGGTTAAGGATTTTGTTAAGATGCAACTATATCCTTCCTTATAACAATTGTTGACTGGATATGAGCTTGTGTGGAATTTGGGTTATAAATTATATAGCTCTAACTACCTACCTCTGTGTAAAAATAGGTTAACACGTAAAAATAATGTTCTATTTTCATTGCAACCCAAAGTGTCTTGAGTAAGTAAGTGGTCTTTATTGACAAAGTTAAGCGTAGATAGCTTTGCTTTTTTAAAATTTAACCATTCAATATGATTATTTAGTTTTACTGTCTACATTTATGTTCTCATCAATCAGTGTCTTAGTGAGTCTTTCAAGAGAATGTAGTTCTTGTGCAGGACCTCAGCTTAGCAAATTAGGAGTGAGAATCATTCAAAAACTGCTTATATTTTTTTACAATACCCTAGTACAAAATATTTTTAAATACCCCCCATATTACATCGCCTTTTTCATTTACAAGATATAAGCATTTGAAAAAGCGACATTCAATTCTTAATGAGGACTTTATGTTTACACCAAACTTGGTGCCAACTTAAGGTAGTTTCTTAAGTTCATTACATGGGAGGAGTGTCATTAAGTAGACTATTTTCGGGCACATACTCTTCACACCTTCCATTCAGACTTATCGAGCTAATCAAAACTGCTAGAGAGAGGAACATACAGGTTGGGCTATATAAGAATAATAACCCAATGCATTTCATTATGAAAACAAACATTAAAATATTCACTTTAAGTACATTTGTATTTTTATTTTTTTAGTACCTAGTACTATAGAAAAATATATACTACCTATTACATAGTGCTTGTTTTAAGTTGAGATCTTTCACTTTTCTAGTTTATCTTTGTTCTATAATAGAAAATATGGATGGTATTTTCTAATTTTTTATACTACATACTACATATTAAGCATTATTAGTTCACTGGTAATGCAAAAGATAACTGCCAGCAGTGTTGTTTCTTTAAGGTAGTCTAGCGTACCGGTACCATTCTAGGGAGAACACTACTAGGTACATATTTTGTTTTAGCTTACATTTTCCAGGTGGAGTTTTATGTTCTTTGCTGTAGATTATCTGTCTTTTTTTGGCTATCACTTCTTTTCCTTCCTTTATTATTCTTGCATGTGTGTGATTTGTGAAATGGTGTGTGGAGTGGATTGTATGTCTTCTATCTGTTCATCTTATCTAATCTAATAGTTGTGTCTTAGTATTATGGTTTTTCCTTATTTCTGTTTTGTGCATGCCTAAATGTTAAAAAAAAGTATTGTATGTGTATTATTAATGACTGCAGTTTATAAAAACAAAAAAATGTGTTCCCACTCAATTAAGAGTCTTCACGAGACAGACATGTATACGGCATGCTCGTAAGAACTCAAATTAAGTTGTACAACACTGGAGAAAAATTGCAACAACATACATGAGTTCTAAAATGCAAATGACACATACAGAGCAACATATCACAAACAGAATTGCTTTGTGTAATAAACCCTACTATGTATTATGCACCATGGTTAAGCGTAAAGCCAACGCAACGGAAGCAACCTCTTGTTCCTGTTCTTCGGCTTTATGCGTAACCATTGTGTATAGTAGCAGGGTTTATTACATACAGCAATTCTGTTAGTTGTTTGTTATTCTTCATAAAAATATCTGTGTCATGTGCATTTTAGAATTCACGTATGTAGTTTAAATTTTTCTCCAGAATGATGTACATCTTATTTTGAGTGCTTACGAGCATACCGTGTACTTGTCTGTCTCGTGAAGAAAGAGAAAGATAATGCTAAATTCTAAGTTTTCATGTAATTAACGTAGATGTCATGACTTTGCCTTTCTAAAATCTGGTTAAACTGTACTTGAAGTCTGAAGTTTACAAGTCGGTCTTGGAATTACATAAGTAGAGCAGAGATAAGAAGTTATAGGGAACTTTTAAAAAAAGGTAACTTTTTTATAAAGCCTCTGAAATCACATTATGGTGGAATCATCCATTCCTTATTTTTATTACTGCATAATATCATGTACATTGTCTTAAACTTATGGATTTTTAGGTAATGTTAATTTGAATGTATTTTTAAAGGTACTGGCAGCAATGCCTGCTACGTGGAAACGGTTGAAAACGCGGAATTGTTTGACGGTGATAAATCGAAACCATATGTGCTGATAAATACGGAGTGGGGAGCCTTTGGAGATAATGGGAAGTTGGATTTTGTACGAACGGAGTACGACCGAGAAATTGACCAACACTCAATCAATCCAGGCAAACAAATTATGGAGAAAATGATATCGGGAATGTATATGGGAGAATTAGTTCGCCTCGTCCTTGTCAAGTTCACCAAAAACAACCTCATGTTTGGAGGAAAGGGATCTGATGTCCTATTCACCAGGGGAAACTTTTTCACCAAATTTGTTTCTGAAATTGAAAGGTTAGTACAGTGAACATGTACCGGTACATATGTACATGAATACTGAATAGTATTGATTCTTAGATTGGATAGAGAACAAAATATAACATTAATTGGAAACCTAAATGAAAATGCACAATCTTGCTAGTTAAAAGTGTGATTCACAATTTATTTTAAGATGAATTTCTATTAGTTTTTTTTTACTTATGTTCATTATTATCATATGGTTATTGTAACATGACATAACATTTATTACAGTGACAAAAAGGGGTGCTACTCAAGTTGTAGACAAGTATTGGAGGAGTTGGGCCTAAACCACGCCACAGACCAGGATTGTGCCAATGTGCGGTACGTTTGTGAATGCGTTTCACGACGAGCTGCCGACCTATCATCGGCCGGTGTGGCGACGTTAATCAACAAGATGGCTCAAGAAAGTGTCACCGTTGGAATCGAGTTTCAGCTATACAGGTTTCATCCACGACTTCCTAACCTCATGGTGAGAAAGACTCAAAAAACAAATACAGGCCGGCATCAAAGGTAAACAAACCGGATTTTTTTATCAGTGTATAAATATTCTGTTTGGGGACTAAGTAAAGATTAAGTACCTAATATTTAATTAAATCCATTCATTAAATGCAAATATGTATTATATACCTACGTACATAAAGATATGATTTGTTAGCATTTAAATTCAGAATATATAGAATTCATTTTGTCAAATTTGGTAGCATCTATTTTTCATTTCCACCAAAACAGTTAATTGTGAGGTGTTACTTGCACTTTTAATGGTGAATGCTGAATGATGAAATAGGAATATTTTAATTCAATAGTCATATAAAACACTAGAAAGCATTGTAATGTTCCAATAATGTAAGAACTAGTTGAGTAGGCGTACCTATATTCACAGGCCACGCCTTTACATCCTAAGTTTAACCAGTTTTATAACTACCACAGCAGTCAAAGTTGATACTTACTGGTATGGTGACTAAAGAGTTTGGTAAAAGAAGGGCGTTTGCCGACGCCTTCCTCTAGGTTCTTTACTGGTAAACATCTACATAACTTGTGTCATAAACCATGTATCAAGGTGTATTATGTGTATCTAATAAATAGTGAATTGAATTGAAGCAAATTACTACCATTAGGTTACTAAATCTACTATATCTACTACTAGTGTGTGCAAGGACACCGAGTGCTGGCCGCGAGGTAATGGAAGGTACGTGAATATTCAAACTATTTCGAGTCCTAGGCCGGCATAGGCCTAGGCGAGATACGACGCCATTTGACAAGGTGGTTCCGTGATTTTACAATGTCCAAAATTGGCGTCATTGGGGACATAATAGATGCAGCAGAGGAACCGGACTGCATACATTGAAGGTTGAAAATTTCGTAACTTGCAATAAAATTGAAGACATTTGAAAAAGAGCACTTTCTACTGATTAGGTTGGGAGCAAGTAACATACACATTGCTTCTTGTTTTTGTTGCCCCCGACAAACCCAAAGATCAGCATAAATGAGCTAAGAAATATGATCCAAGCAAATAAGTCCGGCTCCATGGTAAAATAGCAAAGAAAAATTCATACAAATTCAATAGTTTATCGATAAAAAATCAGAAAAAACAAAAAGATAAATACGAAAAAGAATTTCGGTTAGTAAAAATAAAAAGGTCTCACTTATACTGTGGATTTGGACCAAGGATCAAGGAAACTCTTCGAGACCGTTTCGTGTGTGGTCATACTTTTCAATAGATGTCGAGTCTCTTCTAGAGTAGGGTGAACCCCTATTCGAAGTACATTTGTAGCCCTAGCAGCCGATAGAAAGCCGCGCAGAAGGATGAACAGCCATGGGATTACAGTGATCTCCATGGAGTTACATCATTAGGCTACAACCCCGAGTGGAAGTTCATGAGCAAGCCAAAGCCTACAGCCCGATCGACAGCAGCACCTGCAGTGTACCCAGTTCGGTTCTTCAAACAGTGGGTAGTTTTCAAAAAGCAAATATCGATGTTTTTCATGCAATGAGAAAACCATGTAGAGATAACTGTAAATTCAAAGTTATGTTTGTAATTTATGAAAAGGACAGGGCATATTCCAGGCCTGTCGTGCCAGCTAATAATAAGGAACTAAGCAACGCAGTTTTATCTATGGCAGATACACCATGGATAAACCCTGAGATTCTATGTATTGTTCCAATTGAACTCAAAGACAGATTGTATGCCTCCAATAATTTGCCAGTAATTCTGGAGGATAGTTTAGTAGCATGATTTAGCACCGGTTTGCAGTAACCGCAGTCTCTTTCAAATTCTTTGAACAATATCTCAAGCACCTTGTATTCCAACCATCGAATTTAACTTTTCAAACGTATGCCAAGCATAGCATCACACCTAAAGGAGTGGTGATGGTAAAATGTAAGGTTGAAGGTGGACAGGTTCATTCTTTACCATTACAGGTCATTGCAAATGGGGGTCCTCCTATTCTAGGGAGAGATTGGTTACTAACCTTGTTTGGGGAAAATTGGATTACCGGATTGTTGAATGTGCAACAACATGAAGGCAAGCCTCCACTGGCTGGTACAGTACATTTCAGTGAAGTAGAGCATAATGCAGCAGTGGAAGCATTAATTGCAAAATTTCCTAAATTATTTCAGGAAGGGTTTAGAACATTTACTAAAGCTAAAGGTAGCTTACATGTTAAAGAAAATGCTATACCCAAATATTATAAAGCTAGGCATCTACCGTATTCATTACGACCCAAGGTAGAAGCAGAGTTAGAGAGATTAACTAATCTAGGTATTATTACGCCAGTGGATTATAGCGAGTGGGGTACTCCTATAGTTCCAGTACCCAAAAAAAGATGGCAGTGTTCGCCCTATGTGGCGATTTAAACTAACACTCAATCCGTGTTAGAGACGATAGATATCCTGGGTTTCCCAAAGGGTCGATGACTTGTTTGCAACGCTACAAGGCGGTCAGCAGTTTACTAAATTAGACTTTACTATGGCCTACCAACAAATTGAATTAACGGAAGATTCTAAAAGTATGTAGTTATTACTACTCCTAAAGGTCTGTTTAGGTACAATAGGATTCCGTACGGAGTATCGTCCGGGACCTGGTATTTTCAAAGAATTATGGAACAATTGTTAGCCGATATTCCAGGAGTTAGAGTATTTCTGGATATCTCCTAGTTACAGGTAGAACACGACAAGAACATTTCCCAACGATTGGAACGAGTTCTAGGCCGATTAGAGGGGAAAATGGTTTTACAGTACAGCGAAGTAAATGTCAATTCTTCCAAGATTCTGTGTCATATGTAGGACATACCATTGATCGGGAAGGGTTGCGTCCCTCTCCGAAAGTAGATGCAGTTATTAATGCACCATGTCCTCAGGATATTTCCACAGCTACGAGCCTTAATAGGTCTTGTACATTCTACAGCAAGTTCATTCCGAACATGGCTTCTTTGTTGAAACCATGGTACCATTTACTGGAAAAGGATGCGGAATTCAAATTTGATCATAACTGTAGGGTGGTTTTTGATAAAGTCAAGAAAATCTTGTCATCTAATCCTCTCTTAACACACTACGACCCTGATAAACCCTTAAAATTGGTATGCGATGCTATGTGGTATGGGTTGGGCGCAGTCTTAGTGCATGTTATGCCCGACAATTCGGAGCAGCCGATTGCCTATTGTTCCCGCACCTTGACCAAACATGAAGTTCATTATTCGCAGATTGATAGAGAAGCCCTAAGCATCTATTGGGGTGTACAAAAAATTTTTTAATACTTGTATGGCAGACATTTTCTACTGGAAACTGATCACCAAGCCTTGACGATTATATTCGGTTTCCCAAACGGTATTCCAGTGATGGCAGCCAGTCGATTGCAGAGGTATGCATTCTTTCTTTCTGGTTTTTTCATTTTACATTTCGTATGTTAAGTCTCGCGATAATGTAGCGGATTGCATTTTCGCGACTTCCCCTCAAATGTACAGAATCTGCCGATGCAGATACTTCCTACATTAATTTTGTAATTCTAGTAAAATTACCAGTGTCTTGCAAAAAACATAGCAAAGGAAACGCGAAGTAACAGTATTTTATCGAAAGTGTACAATTTTGTAGTAAGGGGTTGGGCCCGAATCAACTACAGGTTTAGCACCCGGAGCTAATGCCCTATTACTACATACGTTTAGAACTTTCAGTTGAGCATGGAGTTCTCATGTGGGGCTATCGAGGGGATTATACCATCCAAATTTCAAGCTCATTTCTTAGCCGAACTACATGACAGCCATTTAGGAGTAGTGAAAAAGAAGGGACTTGCAACGTACGTACTTTTGGTGGCCTAACATAGATAAACAAATCGAAGAGTTAGCTGCTTCTTGCATAAGTTGTTTAGCTCACAGGCCGTCACGGAAAAGGCACAGTTGCATGTTTGGGAGAATGTAACAAAAACCCTTTTGAACGTGTGCATCTTGATTTTCTGGGTCCCCTTCATTCAAAAATGTTTTTCTGGTGTTAGTGGACGCATATTCCAAATGGGTGGAAATTTTTGAAGTTCCATCTACCGCGGCGGTCCATACTATTCGACGACTTCGTTACCTCTTTGCGCAATTTGGTGTACCCAAATTAGTAGTATCAGACAATGGTCCTCCATTCCATTTAGCAGAGTTTTAAACAGTTTTTGCAGTCCAATGGTATTCGACAAAGTTTTTCTCCTCCATATCATCCGCTACCAATGGATTAGCCGAAAACATGGTTCGACTTTCAAAACCAAAATAACTCCATACTAGAGTCTGGGTCCGATTGGAATCAAGCTTTTCTAAGTTCCTTTTGTTGTATAGAAATACGGTTCATTGTACAACAGGGAAACTCCGGCTAAGCTATTTCTCAATAGAGTATGCAGAACTAGGTTTGATGCGATCTTCCCAAGCACATCCCCCTTTTGTGAACAGCAACAGTCTAAGCAAATACAGAATGCACATGGTTCTAGAGTAATGTCCTTTGCAGTTGATGACAGAGTGCTGATAAGGGATTATAGAGGTAATCGAAACAGAAATGGATTTAAGGCAAAATACTCCAAAAAGTTAGGTCCAGTCACGTATAAATTTATGTCCAGGGAGAAAAGGGCATAGTGTGGAAAAGACATGTAAATCAGTTATTAGCTGATCGGAAATAATGTTGTAAGAGACCCCCGTATAATGCGGAGAGGGAGATTGAGGTACAAAATAATATTGGGAAAAAGTACAAAGTGATGATGAGTTAGTGCAAATGCAGGAAGGTGAACAGAACACTTCTCCAAGTCAGGGTACAGTGGGTTTAGTTGGTTTCAGATCAGGGAAAACCCATAATTACGTCACCTCCAGCCACCACTACTCCGGCCTTGGAAAAGCCTTCTGGGCCAGGTTTGAGAAACGATACCCTGTAAGATTAAGAAAACCCAAAGTACGGTTGATGTGTAACAATGAGATGTAAGAACTATTCTTGTAAAATTTCTGTATCATGCTGGTATTCATTATGTTTTATTTTTTCTTCCTGTTGTTACCCTGCTTTGAAATTAAGCCCAGGGGAGTTGTAATGTATCCAGATAATGTAGGGAAATAGGTCTGAGTAGGCGGTACCTATATTCACAGGCCACGCCTTTACTTCCTAAGTTTACCAGTGGTATGAACTGCACCACAGCAGTTCAAGGGTGTACTAACTGATGGGGTACTAAAGAGTTTTGGTAAAAGAAGGGGGGTTTTCCCGACGCCAAATTTCCTCTGTGGTTCCTTTTCTGGTGAAACATCTACATAACTGTGCATAACCCTGTATCAAGTGTATTATGTGTATCTAATAAATAGTGAATATGAATTGAAGCATAATTACTACCCTTAGGTACTAAATCCTACTACTACTACTAGTGGTGTGCAAGGACACCACAGCATTGCTTAACTAGTTTGCAATAAATTGGTATAAAAAAACAAATTTTTGGTTAAGTTAGCATTTTGTAAAGCAAAAAAAAACTATAATGCCCTAAATTTTCTATCTCTACCTACATATAAACTCAAAATAACACTTCTAGGCTGTTAGGTGACATACAAGCAGTTATAGTATTAGAAAATATTGTGCCATAGCTCTAAAGGAAAGTATTTGCTGTCACGGATTGTGTTCTTGTCCATGCTCCTGTCTGTGTATGGATAATTAATTGATTACCGTAACTTATTCTGTAGAGTATAGACTGAACATTGACTTTTCTGCTTTCAGTTTGACATCATGTTGTCAGAAGACGGCAGTGGACGTGGAGCTGCCCTGGTAGCCGCCGTAGCTTGTAGGGAGGAACGGTGAGCCGTGTATAGTATTCGAAGATACTTATTGGAAGATAAATTAGCAATGTTTGTAAATAATAGAATGTAATTGGGTTCCTATAGTGGCTAAGTTGTATCAAGAAATACCAACTTATTGTAAAATACATAGACAAAATGCCATGCTATTGTAGATGCCACAAAGTGAGATTGAAGGAATGCATCGTCTCAGATTCGGGAACATCTTTGTTGGAGTAGCGATGTTCAACAATATATGCAATGAATATGCTATTTATTTGTTATACTGGTGTCATTACAATCAAAATGCTTATATTTTTAGTACTGGAGAAATATAAAACACCTATAGACATCTAAAAGAAAAAGTGATTAGATCTAAAAATGTACTTCATAATTAATTTATTATCAAACTGCCAAATATAATTCCATCATAAATAATTATTTATCGATGAAAAAATCATGAAAACAATACAAAAAAACGAGGTAAGATAGCGTAAATAAGTAACTGGTTATGTAAAAAAAGTTTCTTGTGGGGGCTATTTTATTGTAATGCATATTCTAGAATCTAGCTGAAACATACATTCAAATTTTGTTGGACAATTTTGTTAAACATTGTAGGCCTACTACTGTACCAATATTGTTGAACATCTCTTATCTTGCTTACATTTTTTTGTTTGTTACTATCGGAAACAGAATAGTGCAGCAAGACTTAGGGACACAATGTAGTATTTACAAGTGATACTGTGATGGATAATTTCAAATTTGTAATGAAGATATTTCTAGTTTTGTTTTAGAAGCAACCCTTAATGAAGTAAATTTGAATAAGACTTTCTAGTAGTAGGTTTTGTAGATTTTATTATTGAATAATTGTATTTAAATAGCAATAGGTGAATGGAATCTTTTGATATACAAACGTTTTGTTTGTTTTGTGAAAAAATGTAATATGGCAATGTTGAAATCAAATCGAATATATGTTTAACTGTTTTATGTATTTTATTTTTAGGAAGTCTTGAATGTGAACTCATGTTGATTTTATTAAAACATGTAAAGTTGTTAATATTATGTATTTATGAGAACAATAATAAAAGAAATAGGATATTATGTTTATAAAAGAATTTTAACTTTTATTTAGCTAATCCCAAAATTACTCCTAACAGATACAAAACTTTACGCTGCAATGACTGCAGCTAATTTGATTTGAACAACATAGCAATGAGGTTAGAAATAACAAAAAAAAGAAATGAGGATAGAAAGAAGTGGAAAAATTTGGTTACAAAACCAAAGCAGTACCTGCCAAAAGCGGTAAACGGTGATTATGTTATGGCAACAAACTTATATTCCTTCAGTTAGGCAAATGGTCAACAACGAAAAATCGCCTTTTGGTGGAATGCTGGGTTCAGCATGCACATTGCCAACACAAGTGGGATACTTTATACTCAACAATCAATATTCATTCATTCTTCTCAAAGATAGGTTTTAAAGACGGGAAGGGTGAATCGTCTAGCTAGCCACTTTAACAGCATAAAACTAGGTGCAACATTCACGACTTGTGTCGCACACAAGTTAAACGAGCACAACTAGATTGATTAAATACTTTTTTCATTATCGATTATCGAAATGGTAATGTCATTATTGAATCGATAATGTCGATATTACCAATAAAAAATTCAAGCCCGTTCCGACATTTATGGAATCTCAAATGTGGTTAATGAAATTTAAAACAATACAATTTCATGTCACTCCTGCCCCATACTGTATGTGATGTCATGGTTTTTGCCTCTCGCTATCGGCTAAGTTCGCTCCCCAACATGAATCTCAAGTAAGACACCTTGTGCCATGCCTTGTGACCTATCTCTGTCTGCCCAAGCGGGAAATACGAATTGCTTGTTTCGGGCAGTTTTCAACCAATTATTGATATTTTAACTATCAATAATGACTTTTGATCATTGATTATCGAGATTTTATCAATTATTGATTATCGATCGATAATATTGATTATCAAGTGCATCCCTGGTTAAATTAGTTAACCCATAAAACGATGTTGATAAAAGACAGTTTGCATTGTGATAAAATTCAAACACTTAACCAGAGATACATAAAATAATAGCACTTCAATTAATATAAATTTAATTTTGAAGACCTTGAACGATAATATTGAGAAACTTGCTACTTTGAACAGTCCTGGCTGATGGGAACTTGCTGAAAAGTTGAAATGGCAATGTTTTAAAATTTGTTCAATTTGTTCAAGGTTCATCAGGCTGCTATCAAGTGCACACCTACCCCTAGCTTAGCATCAAATTTGATGGGAAATAACGTGTGTATGTATAGTATTATAAAAATAGCAAAACTGCTAAATTAAGTCGACGGCTACTACTCTACTACTACTCTTCCAGTTGGAGAACTTTCTCAGTTGACTATTGGACATTTGGTCGTTTCAGAAAGCAACTAACTAAACCATTTTAAACTTTTAACTTTTCTTGATGGTTTAGGCCAACTTAAGATGGTATGTTTTGATTCCAGTTGCTGATATAAGTTTATTCAATCATTATTTTTGAACTCTTTATTATGAGCACTCACCTAGCTGAATAAGCTCTCCAGGGTCATTTGCCAACCACAATATAAAATCCATGACAAAAGGTACATAATAGGCTCATTACAAAATAAATGAAGCTGTTACTCAACTAAACAAAACAAAACAACAGTAACGGAACGTCAAAAGATTGAATTATTCCCAATTAATAAATTCTCGATTCACTGATGATGAATAAAACATACTAATCAACTAACAATAGTCGATAATCTAGTAATCAACACTTCATAATGTTCCTTTCAAAATTTATCAACGCATTCAACTGATTTCCTAAAATGAAATGAAATGCAAATAAAATTAAAATTATTTATTTAGCATGCAGTATTTTAAGCACATTCATTGCACATTCAATTAACTAATTAAGGTTTGATTTGCACACTCAGGTGTTGATGATTTCTGCTGAATGGTTGGTAATATCATTACCAAATTTTGCATGAATGTTAATAAAGTAGATGTATAGATATTCGCACTTGGTTGCAAAAAAAGCCTTAAAAATCCATTGCGAGACTAAGTCCAAAACGTGAAAAAATGGGAAAAATCCAAAACATGGATTTCAATTCTGGAAATTCCACCAAACCGTTTAACTTACGATAAAACCAAACTAGCCTGCACATTCACATTGATTTAAAGTTTAAACATTAATATCCAGTATGCAAATTTGCATTTAAAAAACTCAACTTTGGGAATAAATTCCCGAAGTTGACCAAAATGGAATAAATTGCAGTGATTAAATTTGAAATTCAATATCACTGAATTAATTTAGAAATATTCGTAATGGATATCGCAGGTTTATTCTTTTTTAACGATAGTGTGAAATTTGAAACTGTTAAAAACGGTTTACCCGTAAAAACCAGAAAGCCGAGCGCTTAAACTCGTATGTGCGCCAGCCTCAGCGACACCTCTTAATGATAATAATTGATTGATATTGAATCATTTGACATTCCTAATTTCTATGCAAATATGATTTGAGTTCAATACAATCCAGAAAATAAGAAATCCATCCCAACCGGGTGTAAAGTAAACCCACATTCCGGGTATAAAGGCGCCTAAGCCAACTAGACTAGGAAAACACCAAAGTCATTGTTAGACGAGTGAGTGCCGAGTGCCCGGTAAGATTGCATTAAAGTTCATTGATTGATATATAGCCTAATGTATAAACAATACATTTTTGAGTTTAGTTGGTATAAGGATGTGTCAACTGTAAGACCATAATAATAATTGATCCAGCCTTAGGTAGGGGAGGAAAGGGAATATTCCACACACACATGGCACAACACATTGCTTGCTCACTCTCTAACAACGACTTTGGCGTTGTCCTAGTATTGTTCTAATCATTGGATTTCAATTTTCATTGCCTTCAATACTTTTGTGCACAACTCTTTAAAAGGTTCAGAACTCAGGAAAAAAAAGAAAATTAAGAATACTGTACGTATTATGTAAGTTAGTCTCTTTATTGCTCCCACCAAAATATTATAAAACTGGGCAACTAGATAAAAGAGATACAGTAACAGCACACTCAAATTAACACCAGGTATAAAATACTATTAATACTGCATACCTATCTATATAATTATGCATACATATTAATTTGGATCACTTTGAACCCATAATTTTATAATTTATTTAATTTATTTAACGTCTATCAAACTTATTTACCACGGAGGACAACCAGTAACTTTGTAACCGTTTATATTATTTACTTAAATTAGAAAGGATGCCCAAGAAAAAGTATGAAAGAAGGATTGATGAAGGAAGAAGAAGACGGGGTAGACCAAGGAAGAGATGTAAGGACATCATAGCAGGAGACTGGAGGCAAGAGGAGAGAGCTGGGAAGATGTGGAAGACATGATTGTGGGAGGACAGGAAGAAGTGGAAAAATTTGGTTGCTAAACCCAAGCTAACCCTGCCAGAAGCAGGAAACGGCGATGGATAGGATAATGATGATGACTTAAAATAGAAAGTATAACCATGGTATGACAATCCAAAAATCTAACAAAGTGAGAATCAAAAACTTTCAAAATAAACAAGACTTGGAACTGTATTTTTTTTGTTTTTTACTAGTGGTTCAAGTGAGCAAATAAAAAAACAAGAGAGCAATGATAATATGATGGTGATGAAGATGAAGATATTGATAACAATTCTAGAAACTCTATTTACTACATAGGCCTACTAGAAATTGTAGTTGACTTATTTACCTATCTACCTTGGTAGTACTATGTACTACCGGTACACATGAACACACGAACACACATGAAAATATGAAAGCTTATAAATTCATTTTATGATATGTGGCCACTCTTTTAAGTTCTGTAGTGGGGGGAAAAGATTTCCTGAAACAACCCATAATCATTATCTGTTTAAAATCTACAGAGAGGCTATGGTGACCAGACATCCTGTTTTTTAGGTCTGTCCCAGTGTTCTGGAAATAGTTGTTGCGATGGCAAAATTTTGGCAAAATGTCCCGCGTTTTATGGTTCAACCATTTAATTAAAATGTTTCACATAAATTAATTCTAACAACACTAATTAATAAGTTTACAAATGTAAATTTGTAACGTTAATATTATGTATTATGTATGTAATATCCTATGCCGAAAGCTTGATTTTTCAATCATTTTTCTTCCTGGCTATCCAGTAAATATGTGCTTCCTTCTCTGGCCCGCTCAGGTTATTTGGCAGGGCGTCAATGTCAGATTTAAGTGCGGCGCAGCTGAAGAGGTGCGCTCTGTCCTGAAAACCCGATGTACATAGTTTGCAAGTTGCTGGTTCCTTTGTGATTTGAAATCGACTCAGGTGGTGCTGCAGGACGTCATGTCCTGTGGCCAGCCGGAATTGCGCTGTTGCCACCTTTCTTGTCCAGGATTTGTCTGGCCCTTTGAGGACCTCGTCCCGCCATGGTTTGTGATACATCTTGGCCTCTTGAAGTCTTCCATAGGATGTCTTGAGGCCCTCCTTGGCAAGGTTTTTGGCAGAGTTGTAGGAGATACTCGCCGTGTCAGGGGCAGACTTCTTTGAGCCCAACTTGGCTAGCGCGTCAGCCTTCTCGTTGCCCAGTTAATATTCAATACTTAATACTGAAGTCCGACTCTGGTCTACCACTTTGCTACTACATTGACCTTCAATAAACAAAAATACAATGATGCTCAGGCTTGTCATGTCTTCCCAATAATTTTTGCAATTAGTAATTAAGGGCCGGTTTTTCAATCAGTCGTTAAAAGAGTTCGTAAAGCTTAATCAGCTGATTAGCAGAAGTCGGAGTTTTCCAATGGCTGCTTAGCACTAATCAATTGATAAAAGCATCTTTACAGATCGTTAAAGTTACGGGCCGAAAATGAATCCATTAAGCTGTAACAGACTGTTTAAAGACTTTGAGGTTATAAATTGACATTTCCAAAAACATAACGTAAATACTTCCATGCAAATATGAACACAATATTTATTTATATTGATATATTTATTTAATTTGTTATTATTAATGAATTCAGTTTTTAAGTGATATTGTAAATGACTTTTATTCATTATGTAATAAGCAATGACACATGTCACAAGTGATTTATTACAAAGTAGTTGATGATTTAATGGCTTTTTATTGCGACCTAGACACTATTCCACTAGCTAGAGCATATTATAGGATGCTTTATGCAAGTAGGTCAATATACTATTGACTCATGCTTCGTTCAAGGGCTTAAATAGAAACTTGATGGAAAAATTAAAACATTGGAAGTGCATTTGCATGGTTCAAATTGAATTGTTTAATTGTTCAAATGAAGACTAGAAAAAAGTTAATGTACCGGTAGTTTGTATAAAAAAAATTTAAAACTGGAACTCACTCTGCAATAATAATTATTTAAATTGAACATTCAAAATGCGAATCGTGTGCCTAAGTTACCGCCGCAATGTTCAAAACTTATAAGAGTGAAACATTAACAAATTTCCAAGATAAAACAAAATCACCTCATTTTTATTTCCCATTAACACCCTTCAAAAATAATATGTGGGTGTGAAAATATAAAAAAGTTTCAACTTTCGGGGATCGAACCCCAACCCTCCGCACGGTAGGATAAAGGCTTACCACGGCGCCATGCTGGCCGTGTGGATTTCGCCCCGCTACCCGCCTACTTATACGCAATGAGCTGAATGAAGTAGAAAAACACATTGTATAATATGTTTTGATCGTCAATATGGATGCGTGATACAATAAAATAATTATTAAAACAGTCTTGGACCGCGCATTTGTGTAAGAATTGTTATTTTGCGGACATTTACTTCTTGTAACGGGCTCGCCACTCGTTAGTTAACGGGGACTTAGAATCACATTGAAAAATGCAAACTGCGCAACCACTGATTAAAACTGTTCGTAAAGCTTAACAGTCTGTTAGCTGACGAACTCTTTAACAACTGATTGAAAAACCGGCCCTTAGTCTAGCTCAGATTGCTCTCAAGATTATCTTGAGGACAAAAATACCAAAAAAAACTTTGCCTCTGGTGGCTGGAGCTGTGCCCTGGACCTTTTATACCCAGTGCAAGCCGATAATAATCACGAGTCTCCAAGTGTCCTGGTTTTTCGTAATTGAACTATGGTCACCCTAACAATGTACTACACAAATGAAATTAAGAAATTAAAGAGGAAATTTAATAAATTACATAAAAGCTGGAAGTTTAATAACATTGGGTTAAAAAAATATAGCGCTGATCTGTTAAAGCTACGCATACGATAAATATATGGAGACATTACTACAAAACACCGATGGAAACAAGAATGTAGACGAGAAATTTTACAAACACTTAAGAAATAAAAAAGGGGTTAGAAGCAAGAGATCTGTTTTAAAGCAAGGGGATAAGACAAAGCAAATATGTGAAATAACCAACATGCAAGCATATATGGAGAAAAGGAAAAATATGACTATAGTCAAATACCAAATCAAATAGAGGATGGTAGTGAAAGTTTTACGTTTAGCCAAAATAGCATAATTAAAGTTGTAAGAGGACTTAAAGCCCATAAATCACCAGGATTAGATGGAATCACTAATGACTTCTTGAAACTAGCTGACAGGGCTATAGTTCCATACTTAAAGTTTATTTTCCAAATTTCCATAAATAAGTCAGATTCTGTGTGTGATAGGAGAGCATGCGTTTCACCCATTTGGAAACGGGAAAGTGAGAACCCAGGAAATTATAGACCGATCAGTTTAACTAGTAGTACTCACAAAATTTTTGAAGCACTTATAGCAAAGTACATTAGATATTGATGAGATGTTGTAGGCTATTATATTGCTTTAACCATTCTGGTAGCCTTTCAAAAACTCAGCATGGTTTTAGAGGACATTCGTGTGAGACACAACTAGCTGGTCTCATACAAGATTTAACTGAAATAGTTGACAGAAAAAGAGAGGTGGACGCAGTACTAATTGCCTTCTCTAAGGCCTTCGACAAGGTGCCTCATGATATACTTATTGACAAGATTAGGCACCTGGCAGAGGAGTTAAAAAAGCGATTTTGATAATATGTCATGCCATTTTTAACTCGGAAGGAATGATCGCACTCCAACCAAAATTAGTAAGGGTTGTCAGGTACCTAAATAGCTCTGATTATGATGTACTGTATTTAAAGTTCATTTCACGTTTCATGGCGGCTGGGAAACACCCTGAAAACACAAAAAACGTGTATTTTTTACGAGGTACATGAGTGTACAGCACCCTATAACGGGCAACTAGGTAATAGGTTTTACGAAATAAAATCTTCCCGTAGACAACCTCAATACCTACTACTTATGGGGTGTAAATTTGGTGGAAACAACATATCCAAGGGCTATATAATGGGGCTTAATCTGAGATTTTACCAAATATATTTAGGGAAATCCTTGAATAAAATCTTCAGTAAGGATTTGAAAGTGTGGGTTTTGATCCAGGTACATCCCAAAATATAGTCTCGATGCATAGTAAGTGGGAAACCTCCATCGGTGAATTATATCATTACGTAACATGATTTGTGTGCGCCTAAACGTAAGTAAACAGATTTTTGACTACATACTCGTAGGTACATTGCTCTACAGATTATTAATAACCTTTTTCTGCCATGATTGACTTATACTGTATCAAGTGTGATCTATTTACTAATTATTTACAACAATGAGACAATCATCAAACATTGTGCCAATAGAATAACGTTTACCAAATTATATTGAAAACATACCAAATTTGACCTTCATTGACCTCTGCTGGCCACAAAATTAATTTTAACCAATAAAAATATTTTTTTCAAAAGACTTTTAAATAAGCATTGATTACATACCATGGTTACTAGGTTTCAAAAATAAGTTTGTTTTAAATTCCATTTTATTCCATTTTCATTTAGGGGATGATTAGACCCATTCACCCTATGGGGATTTTAGGGGATTCTTTATGGGTTATTAAGTTTTTTTTTCTGAATCCAATGATACCAAATTCGCTTTCGTTGCAATTTGTCCTAGGTCAACTTGGATAGACCCCGGGCTATAAAGCATACGCACGGTATATAGGTACTTGAACTTCCTGAAATAATAATTGTCAAACACTAACAGTCAAACTACAACATGATTTCACAAACTCAAAGGCTCGTTCTGGCTAATAAGTTCAAATGTGAAAACTAGTTTCCTAGTCATAACTTGGAGCATACTTGCAAATAAAGCAGAATTTGTTTCAAGGATATCCACTATCCAGTCTTATGTTTTAGGTAAAGCTATTCTACAACATTATTGATTTTATAGATAGACATACAAAAACACACACGACAAAGATACATAGGCCTACAGTACAATAAATAATAATAGTATATGAAAATTTGCTCTAATGGCTATATCAATACATAATCGATTATATTAGGACTATTTAAAAAACTACCGTGTTACGAAACCTGAAACAACAAACAGTTAGCTTGTGTTGTCATAAACAACTAGTAGGATAATAATAATACAAAGTAACATTTCACTTTTCTGTTTTTAATTCTCGGAACAAGTAACACGTCAAGGGCCGAGTAATTAACTGCATGTCCAGGGTTGGATAGTAACTTAAGTTACAGTTACTGTACTTTTGAAATTGGTTAACAGTCACCTTCAAAGCCATTAGCCAATCAACTTAAGGCTATTCGATAGCGTTTTTCTATTTTTCCAAAATATGCTATCAAGTCAAAATATAGTGAATGGCTTTGAATCCTGGCTCTTTAAGAAAATCAAAACTATTTTTTTCAAATTTTTCTGATAGTGCACACGGCAAATATTGCCTCTTCAAAATAATTTCAAACTTCTATTCGCCCAAGCACACCATTCAACGTAGGTAGTTGTGGTTTTGTGACATTAATTTTCTAGTTCTGACTAAGAGAAAAAATATTTTTTTAACAATTGGTTTTCCTATGATTTTTTTTTTGTAAAGAAACTCTTTTTTCTCTCAGTCAACCTCAAGAAAACCAGTTGAAGTTAGAAATTATTTTAAACAGGCAATATTTGCTGTGTGCCCGATCAATAATAATAATAATAATAATAATAATAAAAAGAAAAAACACAGTTTTGATATTCAAATATAATTAGGTTTCAAAGCCACTCACTATATTTTGTCTTAGTTTCATATTGAAGAAAATGGAAAAACATGATCGATTCCCCTCAACATTACTGTACTTGGCACCACCATGAATGTGTACTGTATATAGTAGTAGATAGAAATTCATGTTTATTTTTTTTGTAAATTCGAAATATCTCTTACTAACCCACAAACTTATAAATTTTACATTCATACAATACAAACTGGTACATTAAATAAATATAGTCACTGTGCACAATTCAATTACACATCTGGTGAGCCTTACTTAGACCTGCTATTGTAATATGTGAATGATATATTGAATGTTATGTTTGTCCTTTAGTTTACCACCTAGTAAAACAAAATCAGTGGTGTACGCATACATGCATTTAACTTTCTTTTTCTTGGTCTAATTTCTACAGCTATCATCTCTCCTTTACAGAGGCAAGCCTACTTGTTGCCATTCGGTGTTTTTAAACGAACATCTTGCAAACCGATTTTCATTAATTTATGTATTTTGATTTGTATCTAGTTTATAAATATTAAATTCAGTTTTCTGGGTGAAAAAAACACAGTTTATAATTAAGGTTCACTCATACTACACAGGAAGCCATTATGCTGAGCAATTTGTCAATAGTATTTATATTCAAGTCTTTAAAATAGGAGTGGTCAACATAGGGGTGCAGCCATTACTGAAGTAAATAGGATGTTTTTAAATGAAGTCCAATAATCTCAGGCTAAAGACTTTTTAATAAGCTTCTGTTAGGTATTAAAAGTATTGACTCTTATCATTGTTTAAGACCATTTTATGTAAGCAGATGAGAGTGGACCGACCTGACAAGAAGTGGAGATGGCATTAAAAAGGATGAAGAATGGGAAGACTGCAGGAATTGACAAACTGGTGGTGGAAATGATCAAAGCTGGGGACCCAGTTGTTATTCATTGGCTATACAGAGTGATAATAGTGGTATGGAAAGAAAAGAAGGTGCCAAGAGATTGGGAGAAAGGAGTGATTGTACCAGTATACAAGAAAGGAGATAGAAAGAAGTGTGGCAACTACAGAGGCATTACTCTACTATGCCATACATCAAAGATATACATAATTATGTCAAGACATATAGACAGAAGGATGAGAGTAGAGGTTAACCATATACTGAATGAAGAACAATATGGGTTTAGATGGGGAAGATCGACTATAGACCCGATATTTGTACTTCGACAAGCTATGGAAAAAAGTTGGGAGCTGGGTAGAAAAATGAGTATGGTCTTCCTAGACATCGAAAAGGCGTATGATAGTGTGCCAAGGAATGTAGTGTGGGAAAGCTTGGAAAGGAAAGGAGTGGACAAAGGACTGATAAACATGGTTAGAAGTATGTACATAGTATGTGAAAGCTTGTAAAAACACAGTTTGGGCTGTCAGGGTGGTTCCAAATAACACAAGGGCTGAGGCAGGAAAGTGTGCTGTCACCACTGCTATTTATGAAATGATGACTGATGAGTGATGGATGACATCCACAACATGGTAAAGATGGAGGAAACGGAGGAGGTAGAGGTTATGCTGTTTGCCGATGATTTTGTGGCGTGGTCAGAGTATGAGGAGGTACTCCAGAGATACACGGACCTCTGGAAGAGGCACATTGAAGAGGCCGGCATGAAGATAAGCGTGATCAAGAACAAGGTTGTTACTATGCCAGGAGAAGGAGACGTAAGGAACTATCATGCAGAGATCAAGATTGGAGAAGAAACCCTGGAAGTGGTGGAGAGTTTTGGCTATCTAGGAAGTGAAATAATGGCAAGCGGGAAAGATGAAAAGGAAATTACCAACAGAATACAAAAGGCCAGTAACTTCTACTAGTGCGTAAAAGGCCTGGTGTGGGATATGGAAATACCCATACAGTGCAAGATGACACTATACAAGACCTACTTCATACCGATCCTCGCATATGCAGCAGAAACCTGGATGAGTCTATGGGTGAAAGAGAAGAAAGACAATACAGGCGGCGGAGATGAGATTCCTGAGGAGCACAGTGGGCAAGACAAGAAGAGATAGAATTAGAAATACAAACATCAGAGAGATGCTTGGGGTGGAAAAGTTAGGTGTCAGGATGGGAAGGACTTGGCTAAGATGGTTTGGGCATATGAAACGAATGAAGGAAGAGAGGATGCCCAGGAGAATGTACGAGAAAAGGATTGAAGGAAGAAGAAGACGGGGGAGACCAAGGAAGAGATGGAAGGAGATCATAGCGAGAGACCTACATACTACAGGAGAGAGCTGGGAGCATGTAGCAGAGACACTATTGTGGGAGGTTAGAAGAAGAATTTGGTTGCGAAACCCAAACTGACTCTGCCAGAAATAGGAAGCGGCGATGGATATGATGAATAATGATGATGAACTGATACAACTCGCGTTTTACAAAGTACTATCAGCTTTTTAATTGATTTTTCATATCTTGTTTTCAATATTGTATTACATTTATTTATTTGATGGCTCATTCGGCAAATTCAGTTATACTTCATTTATAATACATCACATCAGTTCTTATTGTGTTATCTTAAAATACATAATGTCAGTCAATATTCTTAATCTATAACAGTACAGTGTTAATAAATGTGGACAAAATCTGTTGTAACTTGTAAGTATTATGAATGAATATGAATATGATGTATAATGAATGAATGAATGAATGAATCAATCAATCAATCAAAGCAGTTTAAAACAGGACAAATGAACATACCTGAGTAAATAAGAAAATAAATGCTTGGTAGCAAATCTTCCCAGGGATAAGGTGATTAACTAGGAACAGTAAAGAAAGTGAGCAAATACTGTAACAGGAATAGCCTATTAATACGAGCTGCTCCCCAAATTTAACACAGGTGGCGGCGGAAACATAAAAAACTGACGTTAAGGCCTGGAACTAGAAACAAGGTAGATAAAATCTTCATCATTTGTTTCGCCCATCATTTCTTTGAGTAGATCGTATTATTATTTATTAGCAAAGCTATTATTGTTGCAGTATTTGATGTTAGCTTAGGAAAGAGGGAATCTCCAATAACTATTTCTTAGTACTCAATCAATCAGCATGTCTGAAGAAAACTTTGGAAGAAACCATCAGTCAGGATTTCCGGTGGCTGGTATTGAGCCGGCGACCTTCAGAAATTAGGAGCTACAGTAGTCGTTTTCTTCCATTTATGCCGAGAAATCAACAAACTATGACCTAGAAGACCGGACTGACTGCTGTGTTGCCTCATAATTATTTACTGAGCTGCTCATTAGCCAGCAGAAGCTGCGGAACGGATTCAGAATAAGCACAAATAAGAAAATAACACAAACAGATAGACAGACTGCCAACCATCACCTCTAGAGACAATCACTACGTTTACCACAGGCTCTAGTCCGGCTTACACTGGGCCGGTTTCATCTAGTCCGAGGTGTATATCAAAAAAACTAAGCCGGCCTACTCTAGCCCAGTTTCAAGCCGAACTAGCCACAGCCTGCTAGTCCTACTAGAACGTCGGTTTTCAACCACTAAATTTACCAAAACAAAATTATTAAATGAAACCAATTATTAAACTGTAGCTATATTATATTGCCTTATGACTTATTTGCATGGAACGCATCTATTCTCGCCCGATTTGTACTAGAGCGGCACCTGGATACTCATAATCCTCTTCATCAAGTTGCAGTGAAGTGTTTATCAGTCTGGACTAGTTCGTTTGAAGCGGTCTAGACTCGTTGGCAAACGAGTCTAGATCGGTTCCCATCTGGGCCGGCTCCATGCGTTTATCAAGCCATGTAGGCCGGCCTAGAGCTAGACCGGCCCAGTGTAAGCCGGACTAGAGCCTGTGGTAAACGTAGTGAATGCAAGAGGGTTTCTCTACAACAGTGAGAAGGACTAAAGTAAAGCCTACTGGAGAATAAATAATTGACAAATAGATAAATCGATTTCATTGCTACCTACCGTATGTCTAGGGGTCCAGGGAATTAGCGTTTTGCCATAAAACTACTTTTAATAGAAAGAAATGAATAAAACATATTGCTTTGTGTTATAGATGAAGTTTGACACCAATTTTATCATTTCTGAAGTGCTATATAATGCTACATAAAACTATTTTCCTGATTTCCAGTCATAAAGCGATATAACACTATTTCTGTTCTTTTCACGCTAATTTCATGAAATTAAGCTATTCCCACTATATTTTATTATGTTTGCGTTCGACAAAGTTTTAAAAAATCCAAAAAACAAGCCAAATTTCTATGTGCATTTGTATGTAAAGGGTTAAAATAGCCATAAAACTATTTTGGCATTTCATAAAACTAATTTTCAATTTTTATAAATTATTTTCCTGGACCCCTACGTATGTCTATTGTATTTATTGGCCTCCAATGGCATTCAACCATCCACCATAATTATTCAATGTTACTATAGTGATAAAAAAATATTAAATGTTATTTCATTTTGTAATAGATTGACAAGACTCTGAAAAGGAAACCAGCAAGGTCCGATTAATTGATTATCTGATCTCGTCAACGAAAGTGTGAGTGCACTGGGGTGGGGCATGATAACTGATAAGGGATAAAGAGAACAAACTGACATTTTCTGCCAAGACAGAACATGCCTACAACAAGCAATAAGTTTCACGTTCAAACGGTTAATTCACATGACAATTGTGTTCACATAAATTTGGACGTTTAAAGGGGCTATTAACTCAAAAAATTATTTTTTACCACATGATCTGTAGCACAATACTACACTAAAATGACAGTTTAAAAAATTATATCTTGTAACTGTGTTTCAACACAAATTTTTCAATTTTTTTGATCCAGAAATTTGCGAAAATTGGTGTTTTGGGAAATTTCTTAAATCGGCTTTAATCTGATTGTTTTTTGGTCCACATAGATACTAGAGCATGGTACAAATCTAAAATGCCCATTTTTTACATTGTGTCTTGAAACTGTGCCCAAATATACCCTCAAACACGCAAAAATATGCATTCCAAAATCACACCCCATCTTCGTAATCCCCCGATTTTGACCGAACTATTTGCCCAAATTACAAAACAAAATACTATAGAGAATTTACAGAAAAGGCTGTAGAGTACGTCTATAATGGTCAATATTTTTTTGGATCAAAATCCTCCCCAAGGTCACGGGGCATAAAGATCGTCCCCATGTTATTTCTTATGGGAGATTTTTGCCGATGGGACCTAGCTCGAAAAATGTAATGTTTGACAATTTTTTGGGAGGTCATGGTGGCCCCAATAATTTTTCTGTTGATTGCTAAATTCATTACTAGTTAGCCTGAATGAAATATATTTTTTGAGTTTAGTGGTTAAATACCCCTTTAAAGGAATTTACTCCTGGAAATTGGAATCGACTTTGACAATACAAGGAACACCCAGAAACCCGATGTTATCCAATGTAATATTTAGCATTGTTTGTGCGAATATAGGCCTATCACTTCAAAAAAATGGGGTGGAGCCATTATGCATAGGCATTTATAAATATATTTAATTTATAACATTCATTTTTTAATTTTAGTGGTCAAATTACGGGCACGTTACGTATAGCTCAATGACAATTGACAACCTCTAATCGCATTTTGTTGACAATCCAGGTGGAGTTTCCATCTTGGGCAATAGGAAACATACATTTATGTTTCAAACTAAGAAGTAGCCCTAATACATCCAGTATTACCCAGTCTTAAACCATGCAACAACTTTCACTGAATTCCAGTACTAGATGCATCAAGCTATGTGTGTCAACCATCTACTTTTGATTATCAAATTTGAATTTTTACTTAAGGAATTAAACACAACTAAGTAATACATACGGTACAAAAGTAATTTTTGGCATAATTTGGAACATATGTCCATTTATAAATGCCTATAAGATTCTTGTTAAGATCTCAAGTAGCTCTAAGACATTAACAATAGAATTAAGGTCTAACTATTTATGAATAAATTATAAAACATGCTAAAACAGAATACACAAACACATGGCCACTATTAATGTTGGGTATATAAATATAACATGCAGTTTTAAACCTCTGGACACAAATATGTACTACAGGCATGTCTATTCACTTCAACATAACACGTACGGTTACAAGCCAAGTAAAAGATAGTTTATGTACACACATTGAATGAATTAAGACCTATTGTAGTTTCAGGGAAAAGCTGTGCTTAAATGTAAATCTTTAAAATTTACTGGTCACGGGACGCGTCAGCGGTTAACCGGGGATCTTGATGGGTTGTGTTTTCCTTGTTGGGTGAGGTGGCAAACATATTTTCAGGTTCGTACATCTTCGGATTCAGCATTCCAAGGTCTTGCGCTTCACTTTCAAGTCCTTGCGTTCTTGTTCAGACGCATCTATGGTGTGGTGACTGGAAGATTTCACAACACACTCTCTGAATATTGATTGTTTGATTCCCATACCTATGCTGTTCAGTTTGCGTATATTACACGGTGTTTATTCAACCGCCATGGAATTAGTCAACATATGAAAAATTAAAATGCTAAACAGAATACACAAACACATGGCCACTATTAATGTTGGGTATATAAATATAACATGCAGTTTTAAACCTCTGGACACAAATAATGTCTACAGGCAGATTATTCTACATCACTACCGGTACACCAACAAAAGATCAGTTTATGTAACACATTGTAATGAATGTATGTATGTTTTCAAAGGAAAAGCTGTCTTAAATGTAAATCTTTAAAATAATAACTGTCACTGGGACCAGTGTTCAGCGGTTTAACCTGGGGATCTTGATGGTGGTGTGTGTTTTCCTTGTTGGGTGAGGTGGCCGACGAAACATTATTTTCAGGTTCTTCAACCTCTTCGGATTCAGTCATTTCCAAGGTCTTGCGCTTCACTCCAACGTCTCTTGCTGCTTGTCTCAGACGCATCAGGAAGTGTGGTAATCCTGGAAAGATTTCACAAACACATTCTTGAATATTGATTGATTTGTTTGATTCCCACTACCTTGTGCTCGTTCCAGTGGCAGTTAAGATTACAGGGGTGGGAAACAGTTATTTTTTTAAACAGTGACCACATAGCAAGGAATAGTAGTCAGAAAATGAGCGAAAAATTCAAATTTTTCAGCAAGATGTACGATTCCGGTTTAATCATGGAAATGTGAATTGATTTTGAAAATTTGAATTTTTTTAATCAATCATTTCGGGAAATAAAAGGCGGCAACGTCAACTTAACACATAGCACTAGTAGTAGATGACAAGAAACAAGGATGTGTACACTGGAGAGGTAATAATGATATTGATATTTTAAAGTTTAAAGTTACTAGGAAAACGCTTAAGTCCCGCCGCGTTGTTGGATGAGCGTAATTGGTGCATTGAGCTACCATGTGTTATATGGATTTTCTGTTGTTCTGTGAAAAAATCATTACTTAGTTGAAGATTTTTTTAAAATTTATTTAAATTTAATGAAAAATAAACTTTAATCTTTAATTTTTTAATTAATCGTAATTTAAAAAAAGAAAAAAATCGTAAATTTTCGATTTTCATAAGAAATAGTTATTCGATTGTGCTCAAATTTTACAAGAATATCTTAATTCATAAAATTATGGTTCTGTGAAAAAATCATCAAAATCGGATAAAGCATGTAGGTGTTATAAGTCGAAGAAATTTTTAAAAAATCGAAAAAAAATGGTAAAATTGCGATTTTGATGAGAAATAATTTTCCGATTGTGCTCAAAAACGTGGCAGTTCTAAGTTCAGAGATTTCGAAGACCTCCATAAAATTTCATCGCAATCGGATTATCGGTTTAGCCGGAATCGTGTTAACAAACAGACAAAAATACAGAAAAAAAAAAAGAAAAAAAAAAAATTCCGGATTTTTTCTCCAGTGTAGTGAAATGGAATCTTCGCTCCGTTCGCTACGCTCGCTACGCTCATCCAAAAATATCATGTTCACTTTTTATATTGTGTTTTATACACATTCTAAGTTCTTTTCTTACCTATTAATAGGTAATGTTAGAGTTACTAATGTAGCAAGTCATTCAATATATAACTCACCACTCATAGCCACCCAAGCAGTGACTGCAGCTGGAATAGATATACCAGGATTGTCGTAATATGTCAAACCAAACTCGAGGCCAGGCTGTCAACCAAGAACAACACATTGTTTGTAACATGGGTTCAAACATTGCAGTGGTAAATGCAATGCCATTTAGCAAGACATTAGTTAACTGTGCATTAGCGGAGAGATAATTTAATGTTGAAAGTTTAAACCCTCATGATTCTAAAACGCTTATTTTCTTAGAAAATTAAAAAAATGATGTAGGTAGGCCTGCATATTTTGTTTCGGTCTTGTTTACAATGCATTTTCAAATCGGGCCCTAAATATTAACAAAATACAATTTTCTAGGCCTTAACAAAAATGTAATATAAATTAAACGAATTTAATAAAGGTGTTTAGGCATACACAATTAAACGATTACTCCAACCCCTAATTATTATGTTAGTTAGGTACTACTACTATTAATAGGCCTATGTAAGTACAAAATATAGTTTACACACAAGAGACAGGACATGAACAATATTAAGATAAAAGTAAAAGTATTTAAAGGCAACGAGTTGAGAGTTACCGAAAGTAGGTTGAGCATTGTTCTTATGCTGGTGAGTGAATAGGCTCAAAGCATTAATTAAAGAAGATAAAGGCTAATCACCATGCTAAGACTAAGTGACTAGGACTAGAGATGTGACTATTTCCAAAACAAAATTCACAATGTAGTTAGCAATAATAGGGTTACCATAAGTGTCTCAGCAAAAAAGAGGACATTTCGTTCACAGACATTTGCAGACTACAAGGGGTCTGGGGCAGAGCCCCAGCTGCCGGAGGCGAAATTTTTTTTGGACATTTTTACCGTCAGGATAGCGTTTAGAGCGATCTGAACAAGGGTCAAATGAAGGACAGTGGTGCCGACGCCTTTTAAATTGAGGGGTTATTTTTTAAATGAACACTACATTTTATGACAAAACTAAGACAAGTGGCCTAGGTCTACAACACTTCCTAACGTACGCCGTACGACGTGGACACAATGCACGAAACGTACGGAAATAGTAACTAAATCACGTGATAGTACACTGCTTGCTGCACAGCCTGGCGTGTTGTGACACGCTCGGACACGCTCGGACATGATCGGCTGCTCGTATTCGTCGATTTACGGTCGGTGGATGGTAAGTGAGGGGGCGGAAGGGTGCGCATGCGCCTCTGCATGGAATTGGGTGAAATAACCGGACATTTGCATTATTTTGAAAAAACCGCCCGGACAGACATCAAAAAAGAGGACATGTCCGGCTTTAACCGGACGTATGGTAACCCTAGCAATAAGTCCATTTTGTAGAAGATTTTCTTCACAGAAAAATAACAATTTGTTTTATTGCAGATACTGCCTAATATCCTATGCATGTCTTGTATTTCAGAAAAGGTATTAATCACAGTTTTTATTCCATCATATTCCACCAATATGGGCCTAGTGTGCAACCTTTGAGTGTCCATTGTTACAGAATCATAGGCTCTTATCCTACAATACCATTATGTGTACAATGATAAAACATACTGACCACAATTTTGTGTCATGACCAGAAGAGTTTTCTCAAAACTTTAAATTAAAATATTGTACTCCTCCATAATAATTATGTGTGAAGCTTAATTTTACTTACTTTGTTGAATTCTGTGTGTGGTCGAATTACCATGAAAGACCAATAATCCATTACACGATGATTGTCAGGTCTTTCTGGGACATTGGGATGGCTTGTGCATTGGTTAACTATAAGCATGACTTTCTTTTCTCGATCCACAATGTAGCGGCGTTTAAAAACGTAATCTCTGTTGGCAAACAGTCTCTGGAAACCAACATGAAATTGAAAACAATCTTGTGGAGCTAGCAGTTCAAGGTATTCAAGGTCAAGGTTGTTTATGAATACATACGGGCCATTCAAGTTCCCAGTACACAACGTCGCTGTTGGTTGTCGGGTCAGAGTCGATAACATGCAGTTGAACAGCTGTTGGATCCCATTCTTGACGAGAGCTAACGTCAAGTTGCACTTCAAGAAAATCCTCTGCGGTCACATCATTGTAAGATCCATACACTGGAATTAAGACAAAATAATGAAAATAAAATATGCACATCAGGTATACCAGTAGGTCAACCAGTAAACACATAGTCATACTGTCACTGTCAAGTTTAAGTATTGCAGCTGAGCTCTTCTTTTGTCAATAAGCCTGATTGACAGTTAATAAATATACCAGTAGGTACCTACCTAATTTTAATTAATAATAATATAATAATATATAATATATATAATAGGCCTAATAATATATATATAATTTTTTTTAAATTCAATTAATTGCTGCACTTTCACTTTCATCAGCAGGTGAAAAGTTTTGTCGCCCCCATAGGGTTACCAACTCAACAGGAATGGAATTCCGGACAAAGCCTCGTAAGTTTGGGGAGGGGGGGGGGGGGGGGGGGCACACCACATTATTTTACTACAACCATCCATTTCACCCCAATTTAGGATCTTTTTTTTTAATTTGTAGTAGCGAAAAACAGGATCAACTTACAGAACACTAAGAGTGTTGGAATTATGATCATAGGGATGGACGAAACCCAACTTTTTTACGACCCGTCCACATTACCCGCGGGTTCCCCGGGGTAGAAACACAAAAAAATGTGCGAGGTGTCTAATGAAATGCGAAGAAACGCGCTCATCAATTTTTGTAATATCTCAGAGTAATGTGTTCTGTAAACACTGACGTGCCAATGAAGTAGTATTTCATAATCTTTGAAAGAGGAACAGCAGCGGGCCATTAAGATAACACTCACTGTTCCTTGCATCTGCCTTTTTCTTGTCACAGTTTAGGTCAAGGTCACGTTGCATTGTCGCAGGATGAGGGGGGGGGGGGGGGGGGCTAAGCAGGAATGCTACCGCTCAGATAATAATTTAACAAAATAAGGAAAGGCCAGCCTCAGCATAATCTTATTCCCATGAGTACAATTATTTCAGTTATCACCATGGGTGATAGCTTTTTTGGGTTCAAACAGATTGAAAACATTAGAGATGTCAAACCGGGGTACCGTCCTCTTCCCTAATTATGAACATCTTTTGGCGTGAATACTTTTTGTAATGATGTTAAGAAAAATTTTGATAAAGGCCTAGCAATACAAAATTCAAAATGCGAACAGAACGTAAACAATGAACATTGCAAGCAAAATAAAACAGTTCACCGCTCAAATCACCCACTGTCCAGACAAACAAAAATGTGATTGTGCCTGTGCCGCCGGCCGCATACGGGCGGCGGTTGAAGACAAAGAGAGCAGCTGATTGCAACAGAATGGCAAAGATCGAGAACAAATTACCAAGTTGAAACATATTGCGAGTGATTCTAACCTACATCGAAAAGAGAGTGGATTAATAAATGCTTTTAGACGATCATCCACGAATTCTATTAATATGTAGTGAATATTAGTATTTTTTTACAAATTCCGGACAAAGTAACGTCCGGAACGGGTCAATTCCTCCATCCGGACATATGTGTTCAAATCCTGACTGTCCGGAGAAATTCCGGACGGTTGGCAACCCTACGCCCCCAGCCCTTCAGGCTGGGATTTATGTTTTCTTTGTTTTCCCCACCTGTCAACCCTTCTCCGATCTAAATAGCCGATAGGCATTTTTCACACTAGAAATAATAATAATCAGTCGGGGCATACTTTTATTACAACTGCTATCATTGACTAATAATGTCCTCAAAGCGGGCTTATGCTTAAATAATACCTTGTATACATAATAATTTTTTTTTTTTTTTTTTTATTAATAATAAAGCATATCATTACACATCAAACATACTCTATTGGATTCGATATCCCACAAAGCTTCATCAGAAGCTTGTCTGTGGGCTATTTATAATATACAAAATTACGGACAATGCAAGAGCATAAAAATCAATATCAAATTATGTCAGACACAGGACATTATACTAAATACTAAATAGGGTTGCACAATGTCAATTGACCGGTCAATTGACTGGTCAATTGACCGGTCAAATACTTTTGGTCAATTGACCAGTCAATTGACTTAAAGATAACATGTGTATATTGCATTTAAAAATTAAAATTATTTGAATTTTCATATTTGAATTTAAATTGTTATGTAAACAATAACATTTCTTTCTTTCTTTTTTAAAAAGTTTTAATTAGGTAATATTTTATTTTAATTATTATTTATTATGTAGTTATATTATGAATTATAATAGACAAATAGAATATAATAGCTTCTGGGTAAGCTGAAGCTGAATCGGAGAAAGGGACTGATGACAGCATCGACGATGATGATGACGATGATGATATGCCACTTAATATGCATTTAACAAGCTTTTAAATAAAAAAAAAGCTTTTGTCACAACATTTAAAAAAATATATACTAATTATTTAATAAAATAAAATTTATGATTTTTTACATTTGACCGTCAATTGACCAGTCAATTGACCAAATTTGAATTTGACCGGTCAAATCCCATCCCTAACCATCCCTAATATAATCGATACAATATGTCAATAATCGTAAACATTACATTGAGCAGTTGCCAAATTATTATCAATTATGAATACATTCAGCCAGCACATTAAAATAGTAGATATAACAACAAATAAATTATGATATTAGATCAATTAAATACAAAATTAAACGTCATACAAAATTAAACGTCATTAAACAAGAGAAATTCTTTTACTTTTAACTTAACTTTACTAATTTTATCTAAATCTTTTAGTGTCTTTATAGCTAGGCGGATTAGCCTAACAATTAGGGGTTTTGTGGTAGAGGGCTGAATTTTGGATTGTATACTCAGAACAATATTACAAGAAAATTGCCTCGAGGAGCCATGAAAAAATCCATCCGGTTAAGGGGGTGGAAGGGGGTGAAAAAATGGCATTTTTCAAATATTCAAAAATTCAAAAATCAAACTAAATTTCATCCTAAGATTACAAAATTATTACATATTGTAGATAAAAGTCCAAATTTTAATAAAAAAAATATATATCACCATATATGTATATCTAACCAGATTTTGCACCCTTTTTCTTTTTTTCACAAATTTACCCACTGTGCTGGGAGGATTAGCCTACCAGTTACGGGTTAAGTGATAGGGCCGTGAATTTTGTCTAAAACATTTAGAAGAATGATCTCAAAAAATTGGCCCGAGGAGCCCTAAAAAAAGTTGCTTGCTTTTAGGAGAAAGGGGGGGTGTACTAAAAGGGGTAAAAACAAAAAATAATAAATCCGTATTCAAATATTATATTTAGAACGCCATATTAATGTGTATTGTAGATTAAGGTCTAAACTTTAATTTTAAAAAAAATTTAAAATTTCACCATATATGTAAATCTGATCAGATTATGCGCCCTTTTCCCATTTTCATAAATTCTTCAATGTTACGAAAGTGTTTCGTGCGACCACTCTTTTATCACAAATTCTCCTAGTTTTACAAAATTAGGACGAAAACAAGATTTTGGATGCTTTGGGTACATTTTTACTCAACGGACTTGATCCCATTTTTAAAAATTCACTCAATTTTAACGAAAGTGTATCGTGTGGCCCACTCGTTTTGTTCAAAATTATGCCAATAATAAGAAAAATGAAAAAAAAAGTTTTTACACTTAAGTTCAGTTTCACTCAAGGGACTTTGACCCATTTTCAAAAGTTTACTCAATATTAACGAAGTCTATCATGTGATGACTCGTTTTGTCCAAATATCCTAATAATAGAATTAGGAAGAAAATAAGATTTTGTCATACCTTTAGTACATTTTCACTGAATGGACTATGTAGGTTATTTTTCTAAATAGGCTATTTTACACTTATTCTTAGAAAATAGGTTAAAGACCTTGTGTGAAAATGTACCCAAAGGGGTAAAATCTTATTTTCGTCCTAATTAGTAATAAAAGGATAATTTGAACTAAACGAGTGATCACAAGATATACTTTCGTTAATATTGAGTAAATTTGTGAAAATAGCATCAAAGTCCATTCAGTGAAAATGTACTAAAGGTATGACAAAATCTTTTTTCCGTCCTAATTCGTATTATTAGGATAATTTGAGACAAAACGAGTATCACTGATTAGACTTTCGTTAATATTTAGTAATCTTTTGAAAAATGGCGGTCAAAGTCCATAGAGTGAAAACGTACCTAAGGGTTAAAAAACTTTTTTTTTTAAACCTTTTCTTATTATTGTCATTATTTTGAACAAAACGAGTGATCACACGATACACTTTCGTTTTTAAAAATTTAGTGAATTTGTTAAAAAGCATCAAAGTTTCCCTTGAGTAAAAATGTACCAAGGTATGACAAAATCTTATTTCGTCCTAATTCGTATTATTAGGATAATTGAGACAAAACGAGTCATCACATGATAGACTTCGTTAAATTGAGTAATCTTTTGAAAATGGGGTCAAAGCCATTGAGTGAAACTGTGCCTAAGGTGTTTAAAAAACTTTTTTTATCCTTTTTTATTATTGGCATAATTTTTAACAAAACGAGTGGTCACACGATACATTTTGTTAAAATGAGTGTATTGTTAAAATGGATTTAAAGTCCATTGAGTAAAAATGTACCCAAAGCATCACAAAATCTTGTTTCATCCTAATCGTAATATTGGAGAAATGTGACAAAAAAGAGTGGTCGCACGATACACTTTCGTAATATTGAGGAAATTTAGGAAAATGGGAAAAGGGCGCTTAATCTTATCAGATACATATATGGTGAAATTTTATTTTTTTAAATTTAAAATTTAGACCTTAATCTACAATACACATTAATATGGCGTTCTAAATGTAATATTTAAATACGGATTTCATTATTTTTGTTTTATCAAAACCCCCTTTTAAATACACCCCCCCTTTTTCCTATAAGCAAGCAACTTTTTGAGGGCTCCTGGGCCCAATTTTTTTGAGATAATTCTTCTAAATGTTTAGACAAAATTCACGGCCCTATCACTTAACCCCTAACTGGTAGGGCTTTTCCTCCCAGCACAGTGGGTAAATTTGTGAAAAAAGAAAAAGGGTGCAAAATCTGGTTTTGATATACATATATGGTGATATACATTTTTTTATTAAAATTTGGACTATTATCTACAATATGTAATAATTTTGTAATCTTAGGATGAAATTTAGTTTGATTTTTGAATTTATGAATATTTGAAAAATGCCATTTTTACACCCCCTTCCCCCCCCTTAACCGGATAAATTTTTTCATGGCTCCTCGAGGCAATTTTCTTGTAATATTGTTCTGAGTATACAATCCAAAATTCAGCACTCTACCACAAAACCCCTAATTGTTCTTGTATTTTCCTTTAATCCGCTTGACTATTAGGCAATAAATTGAAACTCTGCGGTACACTAGTTTTTAACGACCTTTCACCATATTTGTTTACACAAAGTGGAACTCGAAAGTTATAAGCTGCCTTCGTTATTGTGGAGATGTTATGGTCGATTCGATTTTATACTCATTACTATAATAATAACTTAAGATTAACCTATACGTAAACAACTTATTTACAGGGAGCAAACCAGTTATTTCGAAAAGTTCATTTGAGGAACACAGATCAGTTATGTGATTTGGAAGTATAGTTTTTAAAATCTTTAACTGCAAGTTGAAAATTTGATTTATGTACACATTTGAGGCATTACCCCAGGCCAACACAGCATAATAATAATAATAATAATAATAATAATAATAATAATAATAATAATAATAATAATAATAATTAATTTTTAATTTTTTGTAATTTGTAAATAAATTAAAGTAGAAGAAACAAGAAACTACCCTTAATGACGTTGCTGTCCCAATGTGCCATAATGTCGAGACTACACGGAAGAAAAAATTGACAAGTATAGTGAACTTGCAATTGAGATCAAGAAGATGTGGAAACAGAAAAAGGTAAATACAATCCCATTCGTAATATTGGCCAACGGCATCATACCGAAGAAGCTACATGACAGCATTAAACAACTAGATCTTCCACCCAATGTTTACATCGAGACTCAAAAGGCAGTAATACTCAACACGTGTAGAATAGTTCGTAAATTTCTAAACTAAGAATGATACTTCGAGATTCCGAGACAGCGTCCATCCTGACATGGTTTTCGTGGTTTCCCATAGTCCGAAGAGCAAATGCTAGGATGGCGACGAGAAATCGACCACGACCGTACACAGCAGAAAGAAAACATCATCTACAAACTATATTATAAATGACTTATTTTAGTTAGAGTTAAGACAAAGTAATAATGTAGGTATGTAATATAGGTACACATGGAAGTACTTGACGGAAGTCCCTACAACACGTTAGCTCCGGTTTTGACCGAGTTTGTATGAAATACATCCAATAAAATAAAATAATAATAATAATAATAATAACAACAACAACAACAACAGAAGTTAAATTCACAAATATAATTTTTTAACATTTTTTTTGCAGACATATTTTTTTTTAAACTGATCAAAATATATATTTTTTTAAATCTTGAAAAGGTAAAATGGCGGCCATCTTGTTTTTTATGATTTCTTAGTAGTGACTAGTGCACTAGAAAATCAAAGTTGGAGCATAACTTCTGTATTTTGACTCTGATGTAAAATAATTGTCATAAGGTAATATTGTTTAGGAATAAAATTTCCAAATGATGCAATTAATTTCACACACAATCATTCAAAATTTTGACTTTATGATTCAAATTTACCCAAATTTGGATAATTTGCATACCCCCTGCTGAAAAATCTTGTAAAATCTTGGAAAGATTGTGGTTGGTCTATTTATGCGGTACTTGATGCAATTTCAATACACACTAAGTCACCTTATTAGATGTTTATCTGTGGATTGTTAATCTAGGCCCTGTGAACATAAAGCAAGGCATAAGACTTTTAGTCAACTGTCATCTCTAGGCCTACTACTAGTGGTTGTAAAAATACTCACATAGCCTGAGGCCTGTACAAGACATGGCAGCTATCTGATGCTATTTTATGTGTATGTGGCCTTTGCCTAGCATGTATGTAGACAGTAGTGTAGGAACCGGTGGGGGGGGGGGCAAAAACTAATGTGACTTAAATATTAATCCCAGAATTTCCGTAGTAAATATGCACATTACACTTTATACAATTCGACAGTCACCTTGGTAAAACGAATATGTTGCCTGTATACTTCGTCATTACATAAAAAATTACGTTGAAATTTACTAAAATACCGTAGGCCACTTCACATAGGGAACCTAAGTTTTGAAGACGGGAAGGAAATTGGTTCTCTCTGGTCTCAGCGCCCATAAGAATTAGCATGGTACGAAAATGTAACTCGCCGTATCTTTTGACTCGCGCAAAAGAAATCTAAACCAATAACATCACAAGATGCATAATTTTGTGAAGAAGATGATGGTATTCTACTTTGCTCGATGACGCTTCCTAAATTCAAACTATTATGAGTTTAATGGACCCATGTTTGCGCGCTGTCGCAAATGTACTCTTGACTGAGCGGCAACCTAAGCGAGACGCAGCCACGTTGTGTGCAGCTGTGGCATCCTCGCATACCACGCGCCTGTCCATGGTTGCTAAATGTACTTTTCATCAAGATTTTGTTGGCACATTAAAGGATATTTAATTAGTAATGTATAATCTAGTACAACCCTTACCCAGTGACCTCACAGTAGCCACAAAGCAAGTCGGATTCCAAATGTTATGCTGATGCCACGGACAAAATGTTTTTACGTGCTTTTTCATGAGCAGTTTGTTTGGCAACAGTGTAAATGTAGAGTTCACTTCGACTCAAAACAAATGTCATTAATATTTGTGATAGAGCAGAGTTATGTATATCCACGCAAAGAGGAAAGATTATAGTTTCTTACAGTATGAATATAATTCCGGTCCGTGGTCGGGTTCTCGCGCTATGGCTTACGAAAACATTTAGCACGGGTTAATCGCCTATACCACGCTGACCGGAGAGAACCAGACAACGCCCACTTAGGTTCCCTATTAATTTTTTTAGTTTTTAGATTGCAGATTTGCTGTCCGAGTGCAGTTAAAACATGACGAAATAAACGTTGGTTTGGTGATTATTTTTTCGCCTTCGGCGAAAGGGTCTCCGGCAACTGGGGCTGTGCCCCAGACCCCGGCTGCTGCCCACAAAACCTAATAGAAATTTTGCCCCCTCAATTTTCAAAACGTTCCTACGCGCCTGTATGTAGACCTGTCTATTTATCAACATGTCTACCCTAGTTGTAAATAAACTGAAACAATGAGACAGCACAAATGTAGGCTTGGCTTGTTTGATGCCATAACTGTTTGTGATGAGGTTCAAGATGCTAACACCAGGTGGCAGTTAAGTTTGAAATTTTACAAGATTTTGACAAGATCTTGTTTGTATCTTGTTTCTAACAAAGTTCTTGGTAAGATCTTGCAAGTTCTTGACTAGACTTTTTAGCAGGGTACCACAAAGTTGCCAAAAGTCAAGATGATTTTTGCTAGATAATATTTTTTATAGATAGGTTATGTGATATTGGCCTATTAATGTACTTTATTAATTATCAAATTTTCCAAAATACTTAAATTTCAAAAAATTTCATTTTTTTATTTTTTTATTGGATATAGACTACAATAGGCCTACGTTACCTCAAATAAATAATTTCTCAATTTTTCAAAATTTTCAAAGCGTAGTAGACCTAGTTTAGGAGGTACGACTAGAGTAATTGCCGGACGTATCCAATACGTCCATAACACACAGCGGGCGACGTGCGAGGACGTATTAGATGTGTCTAGAGATGTGAGTCGAGAATATTCTCCAAAGAATATTCTCCGAGCATGAGAATATTCTGAGAATATTCTCTGAAAGATTATGCTCGGAGCATATTTGAGCATTTTCTTCCCAGAGTCTACAATGCTAACAAATAGTTGAAACTTCAAATTTTATTCAAATTAAGGATTAGGGTAACCATTCACATTTGCTTCCTTGCACATACTTTTTTTTCTTTTCTCTATTTAAACTCAAATAAATTACTCTAGCCATCATCTTGTTGATTATGAACAATGTACTTAATATGTCCTGTAATTGCCCACACACGAGCATTATGCTTATGTGGGCTTCTCAAATGATAATGCATTTATAGAATTTTATTTCATTACTATTGTCATTTCACTCATAGATTATTTGTTTCATCATTCATTATTGTTATTATTTTGACCTCAACTATGAGCTTTTATTGTATTGATTAACTTGTGTTATAAATAAGCCATGTAACCAATGTAATAAGCATTTTCTTGTGAATAAACATTTTCTGATTGATTGATTGATTGATTGATTGATATCATTTCCCACCTTTTTAAGAATATTTATAAAGGCTACGGCCCAAAAACTTCACTTTTTGTAGTAAGCTGTTAAGCACTGTGTGCTTTAGGGCTCTGGCTTCAATACAACAGTTGGCCATACGTGTTACAGTGAATAGTCCAATGATTTGTATATTTAATAAAAAAAAAACAGTAAATAAATACTACTAGTAGGGGGCCTACCGGTACTTAATTTTTTTACAGTAATAATAATAATAATAATAATAATAATAATAAAAACTAAAAATAATAATGCACAAGCAAAGCCTGTAATTTCAGTATAATTATGTAGTTCTAGTTTTCTGAATTATTATTCCCTAATTTCCTATATCCAAACACAATCACCAAGCTACTAACATATTTCAATTAGACTAGACTGAAACTTGTAATTCCCAAGTAGTAGCCCATTCAAAATTCACAATTCTCCAATCAGATTAAGGGAAAGTTCAAGTAACATGAAGTGCATTAGGCCTACAATTATTTCAAATAAATTGAAAAATTGATCTAATTGTGCTTGTAAGACAGTTTATTATGCAAATATGAAGTTTTTAGAATATGCTCGGAAAATGCTCGTGCTCGAGAATATTCTCGAGAATATTCCCGAGAATATTCTCCAAAAGAAAATGCTCGAGCATTTTACATCACTAGATGTGTCCATAACAGAGAAAGGGTTAAGGTAGGGCCTATCCTACCCTATTTTAAAACATATTTCATCTTTAACCAAAAATATTTCCTTAGGTAATTTATTAATTACCTGATTGTAGTCAAGACTGGCCGTCTACGAAGCTACTTTCATTTTTCAAACGTTGTCATTATCTACTAAAATTGAGCAGGAAATCGGTGCGCTAGTATACAGAAGTTTTACCCCAAATTATTTTGTAAAGTTCCAACTTCTAAGGCTATATAGATTGCTGTAACCTTGCACCCCTTGCACTCTAGTATCCCTTAGGCCTTGCCTAGAACCCTTTTTGTGAACTGACCTTTGTAACAATATAACCCAGAATCCTTTTCTTCTTCTTTTCTCCACACTAGAAGGTCTTCTCCCTCAATGAATGGCAACCAATCATTGACTGTTTTGTTACATGGTTTTTTGGTTGCTTTACATTGGCAATAAACAACGTTTGGAACTGGAGCATTGATTATTTGCCGTAAATGACAGATGTGGCAAGTCATGGTATCGTCTCGCATCATGTGGATGTAATCTATTTCATCCATATGCCTGAAACATTCATAATATTTTGGTATGTACTTTGTAGCCTTAAAAACAAATGTTGAGTAAATTATCCCAGATACATTTTAGCCCCCAGGAGCCAAGTACACGTAGGTCTATCTGAATAAGGCTAGCCACACTAGATATTATGTTCAAGAAACAACAACTTGGCCCTTTTGATTGGATTGGAAAGGGCTCACACAGGGGCAGGTGGGGGTAGAGAAACTATCAGATTTCTCCAGCAGCCCGTGAGAGAGAGAACTTTTATTTTTTTAACACTAGGAAAAACGCTTAAGTCCCGCCGCGTTGTTGGATGAGCGTAATTGGTGCATTGAGCTGCCATGTGTTATGCGGATTTACTGTTGTTCTGTGAAAAAATCATTACTAAGTTGAAGATATTTTTAAAATTTAATTTAATTTAATAAAAAATTAAATTAAATTTAATAAAAAATTAACTTAAATTTTAATTTTTTTTTAATGATTCGTAATTTTAAAAAAGGAAAAAATCGTAATATTGAAATTTTCATAAGAAATAATTATTCGATTGCGCACAAATTTTACACGAATATTTTAAATTTCATAATATTAAGGTTCTGTAAAAAAATCATTACAATCGGATAAAGTATGTAGGTGTTATAAGCTGGAGAAATTTTAAAAATTGAAAAAAGTCGTAAAATTGCGATTTTCGTAAAAAATATTTTTTTGATAACGCTCAAATTTTACACGAATATATCAATTCATAAAATTAAGGTTCTGTGAAAAAATCATTACAATCGGACAAAGCATGTAGGTGTTGTAAGTCGAAGAAATTTTTAAAAATCGAAAAAAATCGAAAATTGCGATTTTATGAGAAATTTTTTTTCGATTGTGCTCAAAAAAAGTGGCAGTTCTAAGTTCAGAGATTTCGAAGACCTCCATTAAATTTCATCGCAATCGGAGTATCGGTTTAGCCGGAATCGTGCTAACAAACAGAAAAAAATACAAAAAAAAAAAAAAAAAAAAGGAAAAAAAAAAAAAAAAACATTCCGGATTTTTTTCTCCAGTGTAGTGAAATGGAATCTTCGCTTCGCTCGCTACGCTCATCCAAAAACAAAACTCATCCAAATACAATTGCCACAAGGACACAGAATAAAAATAACATTCATTGATTAATAACAATTAAAAGAGGTTTAAAATTTAAATACAAATTCAAGAAATTAGTCATAATAATACAATTAAAGATTACATGTTTAGGCCATAAAGGTGATTCCTAAGAATGGAAATGGAACCTTTCAATGCCACCCTCGATACGTCTTGTATCAGTGTTTTGCCTAACTTAAAAGTGTTGCAAAAAATCAACAAAAAACTTTGGGATTGTCCCCCTTGCACCAACAAACAATCCGATGACATGTATTGGGTTTTTGGCAGAGGGATCCCAAAGGGACAGCAGGGGCAGTCAATAGCTAAAGGTAGCGAAGAAGTGAGTCTTGACACCAATCGATAGTGATTATCTGCAAGAAGAGAGACACTAAATTTGAGAAAGTTAGGGGTTATCGAAACATATTTTCTACGTCTGCGTCCCAACTTCTAGATAGGGCCTATGATGCCCTGAAACTGGAAAGTCCCTATTTTATGTTTTCTACACTTTTCCTTCAAACAATTAAGTTTGTATAGGCATTGGCGTAACTACGGGGGCCCCCAAATTTAGTCATAAGGGGGTGAGGGGGGACACAACTTTGTGGCAAGGTTTTTGTAAACTGACAATAAAACTATAAATCTTCACAATTTTATAAACCATCAACGAAACCACGCTAAAATCAGTGGCGTAGGAATAGCCCGGGGTCTAGAGGGGCCCAGTTTCGAGACAAGTTTGAGTTCAAAAGACCTGAATATGATCTGAGTATAGGAACCGGGTCCCGGACACTGAGTAAAAAAAATACAAAACAAGTAAAATTAAATTTAGAAATAAAAATAGAAAAGTACCGGTATAGGCTAAGTTACAGAAATTATGAAAAATGATATATTGGTAATAGAATTGCGAGTTATCTTTACCTTGTCCCTACCACATGGGGCTGGGCCCTAGCCTTATAGCCGTCGCCGTGGCGGCCAAGAGTAATTCCTTAATGGCTACATCATGTCAATAATCCGCTGTTAATAGAATTTGCCTCATTTCTTAGAAAACTTATTTTTCACGACTCTGCACAGTCCGCAGTCCCCACACTCCAACCCCTTTAGAATACGACATGTCTATATTTTTAGTTAATTTGTGATTCTCTCTTGATAGTTATGGTCGTCGCAAAAGCTCCGATTTTCTATTTTAATAATGTTAAAAAGCGTAAAAAGAAAATCGAGGGAATAGAAAAACAACGAAAAATTCCTTTTAAAAAACAAGCTTTTTACTCAAAAGTAACACTTCGTCATGTGGTAGAGGACTAGTTGGCTGCGATGACGAGATGGGCGCTGGGTTCTACACGGCCTGTTCAAAAGGTGAATCGTGATTCAGGATTACCGTTTTCTATGCCTCTCTTGATATTATTCACCAAAAACTTACAGAGCTGTAGTGTTTACGTACCTCAGATGTCCATTACACTCCCAGTCTTTTCCTCCTCCTGCTAGGTGGCCAAGTCGGCGGTCAGTTTAAACAAGGCCTCCGCCCAGGTGTCTACATACATTTCATTACCCCCCCTTTTTAGATGCAAATTTATCCGGCGGGATTTCCCGGGTATTTTAAATACAACATTTTCACTTTACTGGGGAAAAAGCTTAAGTCACGTCGGGGTTGTTGAGCGAAAAACCCGATACTTGCAACACGCCCGGTACGACCCCCCCATAATTTTACTTTCCCCAATAAGTCTTTAGGTCTTGACCGTTTAGCTGAAAATTTGTAAAAGGGGAGAATATGTCCCTTACTGACCCTGAAAAAATTTCATAACGTCAAAACTTTTTAAATTTTTTTTAATTTTTTATAACCAACGATCGGATTTTTTTTCAAAAAACTAACAGCAACCTGCATAGGAGGGTATGTACATTTTGTGCCAAATTGGTCAAACGTGGGGGGCCCTACAGGGTTGGCTTGGTCGCTTTGTTTTTACTGCCCCCCAAACTGAAAATCATTTTATGTAACTGAGGGGGGTTAGACTCAAAATAAAAATTTTTTTTATTTTTTTATTTTTAGAAAACGGTGCGACCTTTTCCCGAAGCAGAACAGAAAAAAAAAAAAAAAAAAAAAAGGGGACATTCAGCCAAAAGAGTCAAGGGGAGACGCCCCTTTGCCCCCTAAAAAGGGTTCCCCCCCAACAAAAAGTGTTTATGAACCCTAAAGTTTACTGGGAAAAACGCTAAAGCCCCGTCGCGTTGTTGAGCGAGCCCCGGGTACGTGAAACACGACCCGAGTACAAACCTTCCCCACAATGTACATCCCAATAAGTCTATAAGGTCTTGACCGATTTAGCAAAAATTTTTGAAAAATGGGAAAGAGAATGTTAAAAACTTTTTAAACCCTAAAATTTTCCCATAACGATCAAAACTTTTTTATATATTTTTTTTCCCGGGATTTTGTTTCAAAAACTAAAACAGCAACCCGAAATAGGGGGTATGTACCATGGGTCCCAAAAATTTTTCAGGTCGATCAGAAAAAACGGTGCGACCCTGTACCGAAGCAGTAACAGAAAAAAAACAGACATTCGAGCCACAAGAGTCAAGTGTGCGCAGCACCCCTCCAAATATTCTGAATAAAAAAAGTCGGGATATAAAAATAAAAAAGTTAAAGAAACTATCTACAAATTTTCAAAAAAGTTCCCCAGATTAAATTAGTTGAGAGATTAGGGGGGATTTTTTTTTAACTTTTCCAAATCATAAATGGATAATTCGGAAAATTTTATCGATTGTTTGGGAAAATTTTCCTGTGGCATTTTCTTGGGCTTTGGGGAAAAAACAAATCTACAAACCCTTTTAAAAATACTGGTAGATCTTTCCTTTTGCATGCCAGAAATAGAAACGGGAATTTCCCTTTTTAGTTTTTTAAAATATTATATTTTTTAATTGGAGAGAACTAAAAATTTATTGATTGACGTAACGGATAAAGTGGGGAGCAGGGGGGGGTTTGGGGGGATCGTCACCCCCCACTCCCCATAAGATTTCCCAATTTTTATTGCGCGGCCAAAACATTTTCCATCACCTTTTTTGCCATTTTTTGATTTTTTAAATTGTAATCGGCCATCTAAAGCTGTAAATAAATAATTTTTTTCGCCTTGGCGAAAAAGGGGCAGTAAAGGTAAAAACTAGGGCTTTTTAAGCATGCCCCGGTTTTTAAAAAAACCCAACTCCCCTTCCCCCTACATAAAATAGATATTTTTTGTTGTACAAAATTTTGTGCATGAAAATCTTGAAAAAAAATTAAAACCCAAGGGAAACACGGCTATCCGCCACTGAATAAAAAAATAAAAATCATGGGCAATTTCCAGGCTAATTTTTATTACTAAAATATAACAAGTAACAAAACAAAGCGCAAAATCGTTTTAGGGAAAAAAAAACTGACGGGCAAATTTCCGGGGGGGTGTTTTGTGAAATTTTCAGCACCCCTTGGAATTTAGAAAAAAACCCGGCGCCCCTGGGGCAAAGGCCCCGCTCTGCCCATGTCCAACCCTTTTGGTTTACCCTTTTCTGAGCTTTCGGGATCCCACACTGATGCAGTGGGTATCCTAACATCAAGACACCTAGTTCTCTAGTTCTTTGACAATAAAGAACTGCCATTACATTTCATGATTGGCCTGCTGTTCAGAATTTTCTAATGCCCTGGCCAACTCTTTAGCCCTCTCATATGTCAGAGCATCTCCTATTTTCAGTAATTCTCGTCTCAACTCATGAGATCCTGTGTGTTCTATTAGCATATCAACTATTTCCCGGTCAGGCGACTCGTAGTTGCAGTTGATTATTCCCACCTTTAGTCTAGTGAGGAATAGGGAATATTCTACTTACTATTTTACAGGCGCAGTTTTACCTAGGAGTCTCCAACTGATACAAACGAAGTTATTGAAGTAATTAACAGAAAATTTAAACCAGACAAAGCCACAGGTTATGGACAACATCACTACCAAGGCATCATTTATGCTAAGAGAATCATAGCACCGTATCTAGTAGAAATCATCAATGCTTCTTTTACATCGGGCATTTTTTCCTACTAAACTAAAGATTGCCAGAGTTGTACCCATCTTCAAAAAGGGTATTAGAGCAGATATGTCAAATTACCGTCCAATCTCAATCTTACCTGCAATTTCAAAAATAATAGAACATATTGTTAAGTCAGACTAGAATCGTTCTTAGAACACACTAATTTCTTTTACAAGGGTCAATATGGCTTTAGGAAAAACTCGAAAAAAAAAACTTCTGCTGTTTTAGATTTAGTCACTGAGATTCAAATTAATTTGATAAAGGTAATTATACAGCAGGGTTATTTTCTTGATCTAACTAAACCCTTCGATACTGTTGATCACAACATTTTGCTTAATAAACTTCAAAGGGCAGGCATACGCGGAGTTGCCAATGACTGGTTCCGGGGTTTTTTCTCTCAAACAGGCACCAGTTCGTTAATATATGTGACACTCAAAGTAATCATGAACATAACCCCCTTGGAGTTCCCCAGGGATCCCCACTGGGACCAACCCTTTTTCCTAATTTACTTTAAAACAGTCTAGGAAAGTAAAGCTCAAAGGAAGACAAACAACTTTTTGCTGACGACTCTTCTATCTTCTACTTCGGTCCAGATCTAGATCTCTTCTAAATGACATGCAACATGATTTTTAACCTCATCTCAGAATTACTTAAATCATACAAACTTACACTTAATATCAAAAAAACAAACTATATAATCATTTCATCTACACATAAAAATCGAGCACATATGGAACTCCCACTCGGGATAACATTCCATTATCTGAAGCTGACATAATAAAGTACTTGGGAATATTTTTTGATAAACACCTAAAATGGGTGCTCATATAACCAGTTTATCAAAAAAAATCTCTCCTATCATTGGAAATTCTGTATAAAATGTCATACTGTGTTCCACCATTCGTCAGGAGAAGTATTTATTTCTCTCTCATACATTCTCAGCTACAGTATTTAAATGTTGTATGGGGACATACTTATGAAACCCACTTGCATCCCCTTAAAGTCCCTTCAGAATAGAGCCATTAAATATATATACAACCTACCCCTTTTTAACTCCTACAAACTCACTTTACAAACAGCGTAAAATTCTAAACATCAAACTCAATTAAAAAATATGAAACTTTCTTTAATTATCCATAAATATGTCAATAAATTGACTATACAACACACCCCCCTGCAAACACCTCTCATGGTCACCACACCGAAATAGAAATAACCTATACCTTACTTCAGTAAACTCGAACCACGGTAAAAATTCTATCTATTTCCATGGCTACCAAAAAATACAATACCTTGCCGAATGCTATCAAATCCTTGTCTTCCACACATGGTCTGGTAGCTTCAAAAAAAATTAAAAGACTGGCTCTTAGGGGACTAAACTGAACACTCTCCTAGCTTCAGATTTGTTTCTGATAATTAATCCCTTGGGAATATATATAAATATAAATATGTGAACAGTCGGTCAGTCGACATCAAAATGCATAAAGCATAGACTTATATGTAACTACCATGCATGTAAATAGGCAGGTAGCATAATATTTGTATCAATTATCACTTAGTGTTTTCAATTGTTTCTTAAAACCCCTTTTCTACATTTATTCAGCTGTAAGTTATAAGTTGTTTTTTTTTTCTTTCTTAAATACAGCACATAGGTAACTGGAAACAATGAGGATAATACTCATTACTCACTACCAATAACTACATAGGAAAATTATAACTTAGGAATAATTTATAAGTCTCCATAGGCCTAAAACAAAAAAAAATGCTTTATGTCATGCCTAGGCCCAAATTGCCTAAATTCACTATACTCATTTCAGATTTCTACTGACTTTTGTACTTTAATTTAATTTCTTAACATATATTAGAGTAGCTCAATTTAGTTCATACTTTATAGTGTCTTAAAAATGTTGCAAATCCTTAAATTTCTATTTCATGTATCTTGGCTTGCTTCACCTCTCACCGTTTGTAATCCATTGCTGAAAGCCCCCTATAGCGAGCGCTAGGCTCATTGGGGGCTTGACCAATAATTGTAAAATGTGAATTTTAACATGCAATAAAGACTACAAAGACTACAAAGGATTCAGTATATTACCTCTGGAGGGGCCCCTTAGTGCATCGCCGCTGAAGCACGTTTTGACGGCCGGAATTTCCCCTCGCGCGCCTGCCTTCCCGCAGAGAGCAGGCAACCGCGTATTCAGTAGCTCGCGATACGTATGTTGACAAGTTTCAAACAATGGTTTACAGTTGTGTTGCAAAAACAAACACGCCGAATTTCCTTGCATCGTCCTTTACTCTGCATTGGTGATTCGTGACACAAAATAATACTGCGGAAACATTATGGGGAGCTTCGAATAAAAAGAAATACATCAAACTTTAAAAGTGAAATCGTTATGAATAGTTAATCATTGAAATAACAATTTGGCTTAATTTCTTACTTCACTGCACGTAGGAAAGGATTTATGTTTTCCCATCTTTTAACTTATTTGTACGTTATGTTGTCGGGAAAATGTGTGTGTACAGGGTTGTTTTGTTTCAGTAGCCTACAGTTTGCTAAGATAAATTGTTCGTTTTATGATTCATTCATTAGAAATATTTATAAAATATCACTAGATAGTAGATAAACCCCTATCACTTTTTTTAAATCTCAAGGTAGGTGGTTTAGGTAAACTCAAAGGTACCTACTACATTTTAAAATATACTAGATGGGGCCTAGAGATACCCATTTTTTTTATCTCAAGGGGGGGGTTGGGGGTGTTTTAAACTCTATAAGGTTTTTTACATTTTAATTGGCATGTATTTTTATGTTAAAATAAAAAAAGATAATATAATGTTCATTGTGTCATTTGATTTTTCTTGCGATTTGTCACATATTTTTTAAAAATGTGGCCCACGCTGCCAGAAACGGGGTGTTTAAAGGGAAATTTTAGAAATAATTTTACACTTATCGGCCCTACCCCGAAAAAGTACCATGCATATATTGTAGCAAGTTTTTCATATAAAAATTAACTGTGGCAATGGGGCTACTGGACTAAAACATTAATTTATTCAATTTCACAAATTAATTCAAACATTTTCGTAAAATTGCGGCTGTAGGTAACAACACTTTTTTCATCTTTTTCCAGCTTGACCCTCTTCAGGTGAAAAAAAAAGGTTTTGGGGTTTTAAAAAGTAATTGCGAAAAGCTTTCTCCGAGGCGTATAGGGGGCTAAATCCCACATTTGAAAAAAAATCTCATACAAAGTGGTCAGGTTGCCATGGAGTTTTCGAACCCGGGACTACCAAGTCAGAACCTGCGCGTTACACTCGTATAAAAAAAGTAGATTTTTTTTTTTATGTCAATCCGAAGCCAGTGAAATTTGATTTTAGATCTGAAATTTTATAACAAGTGAAAAATAGAAAAATAAAAAAATATGTGTTAACTTCAGGGAAAATCAGATCATTTCTCAACGAGGAGTTGAGTGTAATTTTTTTAAATTTAAAATTTTTAAACATTCCCAAACCCAAAATCATCGGGGTTTTTGTTTTGGACATGTGAGCTAAGAATTTTGAGTTTCCCAAAACAATATCTTCAGAAAAACCCCTTCATCTCAATGCGATGATCGCCAAATTTAGGAAACATAAGCCCAATAATGTCCCCAAAATAAATCATGAGAGCAAAAACTTACGAGGGTAAAAACAGTCTTCAAAACTACATTCAACACCCAGAAGCGGAAATTGTTTTGGGTACATTGGTTTTACTTCTCATTAAATTTGAAAAAATAGATCAAACTTTGTACTGTATTTTGTAAATATAAATTATTTACTTAGGACGTAAAAACTACGGATGATGTTAAGCATAGGTAATGATTTCGTACACCCCACCAAAAAAAGAACGGGTGAGCCCGGGATCTTTTCAATTGGAAAGTAATTTTTTTACAGTGCAATTTGACGAACATAGTTTTTTGTACTGCTAGAGAAAAATTTTTTTTTTTTTTTTTTTTTTTTTTTTTTCTCCCCTAGTGCGCGTTTAATTTTCTTCTTCCAGTTTGGGGCGGGGAAGGGCCCCCTTTGGGGGGGGAAAAATGGGGGAGCCGCCTGGGGGGGGGCTCAATGCCGGCCGGGGCCCCCCCAGAGGTAATACATGAAAACCTCCCAGGGTTTTTCGGGGCGGCCCGTTAGGCCCGGGGCCCCCCTTTATTTCTCTGATTTTTTCCAAATTATATTTTTCTTCTAAAAACGTCTAAAAGGCCCCATGGAAAATGTTTAACTCTATTGTTATCTGTCAACTTAAAAAATTATATTTTAAACATATCATCAATTTGTTAAGAGATCCCTAAATAACTCCCCCTTTTTACTGCCAAAAAGTTCATATACCAGACCTGGGGGTGCTGGCGTGAATTTCTTATCGGGGGTACGTAGCCGAGTGCCTCGTAATCTCCTCGAGTAGAGCTTAGCGGGTGCTCATGGACTCCAAAATTATTTTTCGATAAATTTTCACAAAAAATCGCGTTTACAGTTCACCTTGTAATTTTATTCACTATTGACAGTATTGTATAGGCTCCTTTCGACAAAAAAAAACCAACATTTTAATTTTCCAAACCAATTTGCAACTTAAGAAATTTTTTAGCTTTTAGCCATATTTCTTTTTCGCGAGATCCAAAATTTTAATTTATATATTGTGCCCGGAAATAATCTATAAAAAAAATACCCCCTTATTTAAAACTCCAGAAATTTTTGCACAGTCAAAAATACACCCTTTTAAAGTACACGAAAATAAAAACGCCCTTGCCCCCCCCCCCCCCCCCCCCCCCCCCCCGGCGGGACTATTTTTGGGGGCCCCCCAAATGTTTTTTGGTGAACCGCGCCTGCTATTTTATATTTTATTTTTAAATTTTTATAGGGCCATATGTCTTAGGCCTGTTCCACAAATAGATTTAAACTCAAGTTTAACTAACTAACTTTTTTTTAAACTTAAGTTTAAAAAATGACCCATTTCCCCCACATTTTATTCCCCTCCAGTTAGCTAAGCGGGAGTTTATTTTTAAGGGGTTGCATTGGGTTTTTCAAAAATCACTTGATTTTGTTACAAGGGCAGCTGAGAAAAAGACACTGACAAATAAAACCCAAAAAAAAAATGAAATACGTTCGCGTGGGAACTAACTACTCGGGGAGTGAGAAAATCTTTCTGTTACAAGTTGTTGAACGTAGGCCTATAAGACGTAGGTAAAGAAAAAAGAAAACCGATTCACATCGGGAAAGTAAAAGAAGATGCTTGGTTAAGGGCCCCATTCCACCAAAAGGATTTTTTAAATCGATTTAAACGCGTTCCTTTTTCAGGAACTTTTGTGGGAAGCGTTCCTTTTTAGATCAGGAAAATTGTAACGTCAAAGTTACTGTTTTGTGGGGAATTGGGAAAGAATTTTAAAAATACCTTTATAAGTTCCCTTTCACAGTCGTAATCCTCGAATTCCCGTACCTGATAGTCGTAAACTGCAGTCAAGGTCACGATGCGTTTGGGGCGAGGGTTGGGGGGGGGGGGGGGGAACTCGAATGGGCGTTAAAAAAGATAGGAAAGGCCACCAGCGTCTACAGATCTCTTTCCTGTGTTTAAATTTCAGTTATCCCTAGCTTTTTACTTCTAGCAGATTAAAAAATTAGAATTTTTATGTTAATTGCAGTATAAAATCTGGAAAAATCGCAAATTGCGAGTGGTAAGGCAGGGGTGGGGGGGGGGGGGGGGGTACTCAACACACTGCCACAAGTCGGGGGCATAACAAAGGGAAATTTTAAAATTTGAAAGAAAAACAACGCTAGCCAGGCCTATATATCCCGATAATTTTTTTTTAAAAGGGCATGTAGGGCCCAAATTTTCTGTCGAGCATGTAAAATTATCTCCAACATGCCCCCCCCGGGCATGTGCCCTAAAAAAATTTTTTTAGCCCGTACCCGGGAGTCGATTTTTCGCTGAGCTTTCACTCACACTTTTCAAAATTTTCAATTAGCGCGCTCCCGTCCTCGCTACTAAAAAAAAGTAACAGTTACAAGTAGGCGTACTTAATTAGGCTTAAGGTTTTAAAAAATGAAAAAACAGTGCTAAATAATTACCCAATTTTTCTATCTGGTATTTTTGTTGTCCAGCCCCAAATTTAAATTGTTGCTGCACCAACAGCACTCATGGGGAAAGCTTTTTCTCGTAATATTTGCTTTTTGAAGAGTTTTGTTAAAAGACTTCAAGCAAAATCACCCACAAAACTGCTGTATAAACTGAAAATTTTCTGACTCCTGCGCATCGAGAGCCATAACACATTTACAACTGTTGGGTGCATGTTCTAACAATTAAAAGAATTTGTTTGTGTTATTGCATTTTTAAAAACTTGTTTGACAATGGGAGCAATGAAGAGCTTTTAATGGACCAGTAATAAAATCCATACTACTCTTGAGCGCGGGGAATTTTCCCAAAATTACGAATCTTGCATAATTTTTTGGGCGTGGTAGCCCCTGAGTTTTATTTTATTTTAGTAAAAGACATGCCTAGCCTAGAGGGGCCCATGATTTTAAATGTAGCCCTAGGCCTAGCCTAGTAAGTAGGGGCCCAGGGTTTGCTTGTGTAAATTTGAGTTTGTAGGCAACGGTACCTAGGCTACCGAGCAACCCAAAGGGACGATACACGCCTTGGTTTTGGCCATGCCTAGCCTTACTATATCCCTTTGGGCTAAAGGGAGGCTCGGGCTAGACTAGGGTAGGGCCCCAGATATTTGCTAGGTGACTTGCCCCAACAAAAAGGTTTGGGGCTAGGCGAGTAGGCCTAGGCCTGGATCGAACGACCTAGACATAGGCTAGGCTTACAACAAATTGATAAATTTGTTAATATTTGGAAAATGACCAGTTAGTTTTATTTGTGAACTAGTGTATTAAAATCTAACATTTAGCAGGCCCCCTACCAAATAACGCAACGTCAGCCATAAAAATCCTTGAATTGCTGAACAATTCCCCTTCACAACGCTGCTTCTTTCGCGCCAAAGAGCAGTCCCGCCTAGACACTTGGTGACAAACCAAGACTCATAAAGACGATACGACAGTCCGACGCCGCAACAGTGTAAAAAATAAACACACATATCCAAGGACTTTGGCCTTCTTCAAAAACGTTTGCCTTCCTAATATTCTTCATGAGTCCGTTTTTCTTCATGAGTCATGAGTCAAGACTCATTGAATTATTTGATTTAATAGTTACTATTTTAACTTCTTTGATTTTTACGCACCGTTCACACTTGTAGGGTGAACTTGCGTCTTTTGTCTGACTTTGGGTATGTTTGTAGACTGCTTTGAGATGACATTTCTGTTGTTTACGTTTGTTTTTCATTCACCCACGTTTAACATAAAATTTCACGTTTCCTTCAGAGTGGGATGGAAAACCATCTACAAACATTTATTTCAGCTTTAATGTTTATATACTAAATTAGTGTATCTGAACAGTAACCAGCACACACAAGCACACCATCTTAATTCCTAACTTGGCAAGAAAGTTTTTTCCAATCTGTTAGATTCCTCGAACCTATGATTTTCGTTTGACCAATATGTTTTTACGAACGAATCGACTCGCAAAGGGGAGGGGAGGGAAGGGATGTGTAGGTGAAAGCTCATTCACAACTAGTTCTCTAAGGCTTAATGCCGATGCACAATTGCCGTAACGAGAACGAGGACGGGAAGACGCTAACGTAAGGGCTTCGAATGCAAAGCAAACGACGGCACAATCACATAATAAGTGTGTTAATTATATTTTTGTTATTTCAAATAATTTGTATTTGAATTTATTTCGCATAGTACTCGCGTATAACCATCATCAGCTGATACAATATTTTCGGGACGTGCACATCTTGATCGATTGGTTTTATTTTTTATTTTTTTATTTTTTTCGGTAACATACGGAACGTACTATGCGTGTACTAAAGTAGGCGTCTAACTTGATTGATATTGCTAACGTCTCATCATTTATGCAACTTGCTATCGAGACGAAGGAGCGACGTAAGGGGGACAAGGGGTGGTCAGTGCCTGTGCTGGTCAGAACAGCCACAACCCACCGTATGGGGAGGGCAGGGGTTTCCACCCATGTCATGGTCCGTCTTCGTCTGTGTCATCATCTGTCCCGCGGTTGTCATGTCCAGTCGCCGGCGGGATGTAATCAAAGGCAAGGAGAAAGTTCCTCCGACACCGACCCAGGATCTCGCCATTAGTTTCAGGAGAAAAACTCCCTCTAATCACGGGCCAAACCACGAGAGGTTGCGAGTTGGAAGTGCAGGTGATCACAGGCTCTTCAAGTTCTGAAATCTAGGTATATTTCCATTGACATTTGTTCCCTGGGTGAAACAGGTTGAAGAGCTGAGGTGTTTATTGACTCTCTTTGGGAGAGCTATGGCTGGGGCAGATCAGGTGTTGGCTATATCCATTAATGGCTATGCCCTTGGGGTGTAACCAGCCAGGCAAAGGGTAGAAGCGGTACTCGAGGTGGAGTTGCGGAACCGTTGAAATGATTTGAAGCTAATAGCAGTACGAGAAGATATTAATTCCCTAGCAGAGGATAGGACATTTGAAGTTACTGCCATGGAGGTAAATGACGCTGAAACTGTAATCATTGTTGTGTTATATAGAACCCCAGAACCTTCGAAGTTTTGCCGTTTTTATTGTAAACTGGATGCGCTACTAAAATTAGCTAGTAAGGAACGGAAGCGAATGCTCATTGTAGGGGATTTTAACATAGATGTTTCCAAAGACACTGAAGGGAAGCGACAGTTTGAGTCGGTGCTGTCTGAGAATGACTTTCAATTCTTACTACTGTTACCGTCACGAGTGATGCTACTGCTAGTACCTCAACAACGATCGATAATGTTGTTGCTAACTTTCAACTAAGCAAAAATACACTCTGACTAGAGACTGGATTGTCCGATCACAGGGGCCAGCTCACACACATAGGATTCAACAATGTCAGCCTTTATATATAGCAAAGGTGTTCAGGAGAAATTTTAGCCAGGGAGAGTTGAGAGACTTGCGTTTTCTCTTAATGGAGAACTCTGTATGGATGAAGAGATGACCCACTCACCTGATATTAAGTTTTAGGCTTTCTCAAGTAGGCCTAGATTTTTGGCACTTCTAAATGAGGCTTCTCCACTGACACTTGTCAGAGCTTGCCAGGATTCTAAGGTCTAGGAGGTGTTTGATTAAAAGATAAATGGTTGGCTGGTCTAAATATGATACCAGCGACAGGTTCAGCGGAGGAACTTAGGAATTTCAAAGCTAAGCTTAAGGGTGATATCTATGCAGCAAAAACTAGCATACTTTAGGCAATCTCTTCTTGGGGCTAGCAACCGGGTGAAGGAAGCTTGGAATTAAGGGACCCATTGGGTATTGGCAGAAGCTTTTAATCAATATTTTGTTGAAATAGCTACCTCAACAATAGGTTATTCTCCTCCCGGTCTAGGTCCCCTGGTAGATCATACAGCGGCTGAGGGTACTGTTTCACTTTTTTGTAGGTTGGTTGTAAATGATAATGACGAGACCTCTCCCAGAGATATGGATTTGGACTGTACATTTGAAGGGGAAGTCATTGATGTTACCGGTATAAGGGAGTTGAAGTCAACTAAAGCGGCAGGGCCTGATGAGGTCCCTTGTGTCCTGTTGAAGAAATAGGTCTTTTAATAGCTTAGGCCTGAAGCCTCTAGCTGATGCAATTAATAGTTTCATTTTATATAGAGTGTTCCCATCAACTTTGAAGGATGCACTAGTGTTGCCAATTTTCAAAAAAGGCTGTAAAATGGACATGACTAACTATCGGCCGATGGCATTACTAAATGCATTCTCTAAAATTTATGAGAAGATTTTCCTAAGGCGATTAGACAGACATTTAATGCTTAATAGTTATATTATGTAATGAGCAGCATGGCTTTCGAGCTGAACGCTCGACCGTAACAGCCGTAACCAGTATGATTAATGCAATGACAAGTGCGGTAGAAGTTCGTAATGGAGTAGGGGTTCAGTTCAGTTCAGTTCAGTTTTATTAGCATCCATGTAGGTTACATTGTAACATTGGTTTTGTCAATATATTATTAATATATATAAATACATATACGTATATAGCAAAATAAAACAACAATACAATACAATTTGGTTTACTATAAACTAACTAAAAATAGCCTGTTACATAAATGAGCATTTACTACTCCGGACTAAGTACCATAATTATATAAACATACATTATAAAATGCTTTTCCACAACAAGGATTTGTGATTAATAAAACCAATGATAAACAATGATAAAAAGTGATATATTTGGTATCTACCAGGTAAACATGTATCTTTTTCATTGGTGATGTATTCATTTAGTGTGTAGAAACAGTTTTCTATCAGGTATTTTTTATTGCTAAGATCTGTTTGTCGGTGCTTGTTAAGTTTTTAATGTTAGGAGGTAGTCTATTAAATAAAGTTATGCCCATATTTATTATTGATGTCTGTCCCTTTTTTGTGTTGTATTGGCTCGGATGAAGATTCTCTTTCTGTCGTGTATTGTGTGCGTGAACTTGTGTGTCGTTGTGAAATCCTGTCTGCTTTTAATGGTTTGTTTTAAAATTTCTAAAATGTATAAGCTTGGCATAGTCATAATTTGAAGATTTTTAAAAGCTTCCCTACATGATTCCATATTTTTTAGGCCTGCAATGGTCCTGATTGCTCTCTTTGCAATATAAAAGCATCTTGTGAATTTGTTGAATTTCCCCACAAGGGGATAGCGTATCTAAGGCGAGCTTCAAAATAAGCGTGGTACGCAATTTTTGCAGTATTTCTGCCAATAGAGTTATTAATGACCTTCAGGGCATAGCATGCAGATGCCAATTGGCACATAGTGACTTCACATGGTCTTTACAGCTAAGGGAATTATCAATTTTTGCTCCTAGCATCTTTGCGCAGTCTACCTCATTTATATTAGTTTCATTCAATGTAATGACTAGTTTATCCTTAACGGCCTTTTTTTAAGTTTAAAGTGTATAAAGTTGGTCTTTTTCCCGTTTAAGCCTAGTTTGTTTTGCTGATAAACCAATCGTCAATTTTGAATGCTGCTGCGTTTGCCTTTTCTTCAACTACTAACAGGGATGTGTCATAATTAGGGATGTTATATCATCTGCAAAAGTATTACTTCGTCAGAATTTATATTGCTTCAAGGTCATTTATGTAAAGAAGGAATGCAATAGGGCCTAAAATAGAAACCTTGAGGCACCCCTGCTAGACTTAACTAGCCATGGGGAGCAGTGATTTTCCATGTGTCCCTTCTCATTTTCACTCTTAATTTTCACTTGTTGTTTTCTCTTTTTTAAGTAGGATTCAAACCAGTTAGCGTTATGTCACTAAAACCTATTAGTCCTTAGTTTATTTAAGAGAATATCAAAATCCACACAGTCGAAAGCCTTTGAAAGGTCACAGAAAATGCCCAATGTGTGTTTGCGCCCTCATCTAGTGAATTGAGTACATATCTATCAAAGTCAAAAAATGCCGTATTTGTGGACTTGCCAGCCATAAAACCATGCTGGGCATCAGTTATAATTTTATTTTTTTTGAGAAAATCCACTAGCTGATTTTTTACGATACTTTCCAACACTTTGAGAAAGTAGGTAGTATTGAGATGGGTCTGTAATTCGCTATATCGGTCTTATCACCATTTTTATAATATATAGGGTGATTACTGAATATTTTAGTCTCTCAGGGAAGACTCCGCTTTTAATGATGTATTAAATACAAAGCTAAGGGAGTTTTTATGAATGCTATACATTTTTTTATCACCGTGGTTGGGATTTCATCCCATCCATAGGAGCTAGTATTTTTTAGTTTTCTAACTGAGGTCACGATGTTCTCTTCTGTGATTTTAGTAAAACTAGGAAAACGCTTAAGTCCCGCCGCGTTGTTGGATGAGCGTAATTAGAGGACCTGGATCTTATTAATTACAGAAGATAAAGCGGCGTTAAGCGTAATTGGTGCATTGAGTTGCCAAGATTTATGCGGATTTTCTGTTGTTCTGTGAAAAAATCATTACTTAATTGAAGATTTTTTTAAAAATTAATTTAAATTAAATAAAAAATAAACTCCTATTTTTAATTTTTTTAATTAATCGTCGTTTAAAAAAGAAAAAAATCGTAAAATTTTGATTTTCATAAGAAATAATTATTCGATGGTGCTCAAATTTCATACGAATATATTAATTCATAAAATTAAGATTCTGTGAAAAAATCATTACAATCGGATAAAGCATGTAGGTGTTATAAGTCAAAGAATTGTTTAAACAAAGAAAAAACCCGTAAACTTTCGATTTTCTTGAGAAATAATTTTTCGATCGCGCTCAAATTTCACATGAGTACCTAAATTCATAAAATTAAGGGTCTGTGAAAAAATCATTAAAATCCGACAAAGCATGTAGGTGTTATAAGTCGAAGAAATTTTCAAAAAATCGAAAAAAATCGTAAAATTGCGATTTTCATCAGAAATAATTTTTCGATTGCTCTCAAAAACGTGGCAGTTCTTCGTTCAGAGATTTCGAAGGTCTCCATAAAATTTCATTGCAATCGGATTATCGGTTTTGCCGGAATCGTGCTAACAGACACACAAAAATACAAAAAGAAAAAAAAAAAAAAAAAAAAAAAAAAAAACATTCCGGATTTTTTTCTCCAGTGTAGTGAAATGGAATCTTCGCTTCGCTCGCTACGCTCATTCAATTAAATTCATTACTAAATATTTTATTTTGTTTGTGAAAGAGATCTATAGGGTCTGATTTAGTGCTAGCTGTAACTATGTTTTTATGTATATTTACAAAATAATTATTAAACATTGACGCCACCACGTGTGGTTTTTCTACTATTTCATTTGCGGTCCCGGACCTATTTTCATAGTGGATATGATTGTCCAATAAGGACGCTACCGACAGTGATATATTATGGTTTTGCTGGGCGTTATTACTAGGTATATGTCTCATTCTTTACTATGTTCCAGACGGCCTTGCTTTTATTTTCGGATCTATGTATCCAGTTAGTATTTGTGATTTGCTTCGCTTTTGCTAGTTCATTTTTATATAGTTTATTTTGGACTTTATAGTCTTCTAGTTTTAGAGGGTTTCCTGATATTTTAGCTTGTCTATGAAGAGTTCGCAATTTTATCCCCTGTTCTCTTATCTTTGGTGTTACCCATCTCTTATGTTTACTTGTTATCTTTGTGGTTTTTAGCGGAAAGGCCTCTTCAAACATACATTTGAAAGTTTTCAGAAAACAGTTGTACTGTTCATCGACATTAGTCAAGGAATACAGTTCATGCCATGTTTCTTGTTGTAGCATTCCATTAAAATATTGACTGGCATTTTTAGTGAAGTGCCTCTTTTTAACTGTTTTTTGCATATGCCTGATCTTTGGGAACGCTTCTTTCCCTAACATCATGAGCTGGCATTTATGGTCTGAGATTGACAATTCTATATTGTTTGTGTTATACAGGCCTTTGTGTGACCTTAGTAAGGCTTTTGATACTCTCAAACATAATATTTTATCAAAAAACTTGTGCACTACGGAATTAAAGGAGCCGCCTTCTCTTGGCTGATCTCTTATCTGGATAAAAGAAGACAGAAAGTGGTGATTACTAGGGAGGGAGTGGTAACAGAGTCAGCTTGGAATTTGGTAAAGGGAGGGGTGCCTCAAGGCTCAGGCCTTGGTCCAAGGCTGTTTACCCTTTACATAAATGACCTGCCGAAATGGCTACACTGGTGGGCTTAAGTAATTTTATTTGCTGATGATACTACTATTGTAGTTTTGGTAAAAACCGGCTTGTTATCCAGAAACAAATTGAAGAAGTATTAGCCATACTTGAGTGGTGATTTTCTATAAACTAGGAAAACGCTTAAGTCCCGTCGCGTTGTTGGATGAGCGTAATTGGTGCATTGAGCTGCCATGTGTTATGCGGATTTTCTGTTGTTCGGTGAAAAAATAATTACTTTGTTGAAGATTTTTTTTAAATTAAATTAAATTAAAAATTTACTTAAATTTTTTTTAATTAATCGTAATTTAAACAAAGGAAAAAATCGTAATATTGAAATTTTCATAAGAAATAATTATTCGATTGCGCACAAATTTAACACGAATATATGAATTCATAAAATTAAGGTTCTGTGAAAAAATCATTACAATCGGATAAAGCTTGTAGGTGTTATAAGTCGAAGAAATTTTTAAAAAATAAAAAAAAACGTAAAATGGATTTTCATGAGAAATAATTTTTCGATTACGCTCAAAAACGTGGCAGTTCTTAGTTCAGAGATTTCGAAGGCCTCCATAAAATTTCATCGCAATCGGAGTATCGGTTTAGCCGGAATCGTGTTAACAGACAGACAAAAATACAGAAAGAAAAAAAAAACATTCCGGATTTTTTTTCCAGTGTAGTGAAATGGAATCTTCGCTTCGCTCGCTACGCTCATCCAATAAACTGATGTTGAACTGCAACAAAACAAAAATAATCTGTTTACAAACGCGAGGGCCGCTAGACGAGATGGTGTTCAAAACCAAGGGATAGAAATTAAAGCAGAGTGTAATGCTACACTACTAGGAATCGGCACAGACTACAGGTTGAATTGGAAGGAACACACACGCTTCGTTAGGGCAAAGCTGAGCTCGGGATATTATATTATGTTGCGCGATCTGTCTAGGTACTGTGCTGATGACCTACTCCGAATGGCCTACGACGCTTATATCAATTCTTACATACGGTATGGTATAGTAGTATGGGGTAGCTCAGTGGATGTAAATCGAGTGTTTGTAGGGCAAAAGAAGGCGCTGTGTGTCTTGGCTCACATTGGTCCCCGTAAGTCATGTAGAAGAGCCTTCCTTAAGTTAAATTGATTAGATTTTGGTTTTGAAAGCATAAGTATCTGCGTCTGAGGTACATCTAAGTGTGGTCCAAGTTTCATAGTTCTAAGATGTAGGCCTACCGTTTTCTCTGTAGGTTCTTTCTCCGTCAGAATCCCCCAGCTAGCCAGCCAGCCGGAAGGTTTTGAACTATGTTATAGTGGTTCCAACGAAAGAATGCAGGTGGCTCGAAATTGTTTTCCCAACATACCAACTTTATTTATTTGTATTTTTGGAACTATATTGCCTTTGGAAAGACCAAATATTGTTGAGGTGCTTAATTCCTGTTAGTTACATAAACATAAATATTTACATTGATTCTTGTCATTTCTATCTGTTTTAGGTCATGCAACAAATAGTACAAGAAAGTCAAAACTGGCCAATTCATATTAACCAGTGTACATTGTCAAATAACTGGGTTTTAATATCGTTGGACAGATCACATGCTTTCAAACAAGTGTTATCTGCAACCTTAATCCAGCATACAAACTATGGTAAACATTCAGCAAAAACTCAAGTAAGGTATTAACTCTTATTTTTGTAGATATCCCATGGGAGGCTTATTACAGTTTACTTTTTAGTTTTTTAACGCAGAGATCTTTGAGTTAATTGACCCATGGGCCATATTTATTCCTGGAAGTAGGCAACCACATTTCGATTTCTGTTCAACAATTTTTTATCAAGCTTTTAACATGGATATTGACAGACTTCAGAAATTACAAAATAGAGGTATGCGAACTACTATACTTAAATGTAACGACAATGCTGAACACTCTTCAATGGATAAATGTTAAAGAACAAATTAAGCTTGATGCAATGTTATTCATTTTTAAGATCCATCATAACTTGTTGCCAAATTACTTAGGATTGAAATTAAAGCCAATTGCATCAGTTCACGAACATAGCACAAGAGCAGCTAGAACTGGTTACTTTTTGAAAGGTTGCAATAAGAAGTTAGCTAGTAAATCAATTTTTTATTCCGGTATTAGGGAATTTAACAACTTACCTTCTGTAGTTATTAATTCCATTAATGTTGCTAGTTTTAAGAGAAATTATCTCTTGCATAGAGCTCAGTCTCAGCAATGTAATTTATATAAATAGAATACTTATAATATGATATTATATTATTATTAGAAGGGATATGGTTATTTATTTTTTGGTATAAGGCTCCAGACTAGAAATCAAAATATGTACTGATATATAGGCAGGCTTATCTACTGTACGTGAAATATGTGTGTAATATGTGAAATATGTAATGTATTGCAATAGCTGTTGCAGCTAAATAAAGAATAATAATAATTATTATAGTGGTTCTTTATTGTTCAAACAATCTCAGGTACATTTTCGTCCTGGTATACACAAGGCGGGGTGAGGCCCAAGCCCAACAAAAGTTTACATTATAACAGCGTAAAAACATAAGTATAGTACACATAGTATTGTAGACAAATTAATCAAATTAACAAAATAATAATAAAGATGAGTGAGATATAACAAAATCAATAAAAGTTTCTATCTATAAAACAAGCAATTGTATGGCAAAATCTTTAAGAGAGAGAGAGAGAGATCGATTACTGCAAAAATCTTCTGACTATGTGGCACGTTTGAAGGATGACTGCTTTCTGCATGCTGATTATTATTATTATTATTATTATTATTATTATTATTATTAAATCAAACGTGTATGAGTTCCTGGTTATTTCGCCGCGTCGCGAGTCAACATTATGCGTACCTCGACGTTTCGTTACCTCTGTGGGTAACATATTCATGAGAACTGAGGCTGATTAGTTTGTTTCAGCCTCAGCCAAACACTCCTCCGTGGCGGTGTCTTCTGATTGGGTGGGGTGGCACACGTGGTGGGAGTGAGGGTAGTTTTCTCCCCTGGTTGGAGAGGATGACGTCAACACTTGTTGTTGTTGTTTTTGTTGTCGTCGATGTAGTTGTAGCTGCGGTTGTTCTTGTTGTTGTTGTTGTTGTTCTCTGTGTTGTTGACGTTGCTGTTGTAGTTGTTGTAGTTCCTTGTGGCGTCGGGATGCTAGTTTGATGACTGGGGCCCAGGAGTTACTCAGTTTATAGCCGCCTACGTCACCGTTGAAGTTGTTAGGTGATTTGGCTATTTCTATTGACTCCCTGATTAGGCGTGGCCATAGGGCAGGTTCGTTGCATATTATTCGGGTTTCATCAAATAGTATCTCGTGGTCAGGATTGCTGATGTTGTCGACGGCATGTTTGGCAACAGCCGACAAGTCTTCTCTCAACGAGTTACAGTGATGTCGATGTTCTTTGACCCTTGTGGCGACAGTCCTACACGTTTGCTCTATGTACGCCTGGCCACACTTGCACGGTATTTTGTAATACCGCTCCCCCCTAAGTGATTTTTGTCTTTTGGAGACCTTAACATACTGGCGACTTTCTTATGTGGTTTAAAAACAGTTTTGATTTGAAACTTGTGTAGATAACGACTAATACGATCTGTTGTAAATTTCACATGATACGGCAAATGAGCAAACTTGGGGGGCGTGTCAGGCTTGACAGAGTGGTCGACATCTTCTCGGGGTGTTCTATGGAAGGCTCTACGGATGTCAGATAAGCTGTAACCATTGTCCTGTAATGTTTCGGTTAATATCTTCTTTTCTTCGGTGTAACATTCTTCATCGGACAGGCGTTTGGCACGTGATACTAGAGAGTTGATAACTGCATGCTTTTGAGATGGGTGATGGTGTGAGGTGGCTTGTAAATATAAGTTAGTATGTGTAGGCTTCCGGTAGACGGCGTGACCAATACGACCATTATCTAACCTTGTCAATAACAAATCAAGAAAGGGTAACTGTTTTTCGACTTCTATCTCTACTGTCAATTGAATACTCGGATGTATGTTGTTTAAATGGGTGTGAAAATCGTGTAATTCTTCTCACGTGCCCGGGAACACACATACTATGTCATCCACATAGCGCTTCCATAGGACAGGTTTGATAGGAAATGTCGACAGAGCCTTGGTCTCGAAATGCTCGAGAAAAATGTTGGCGATGACCGGGCTCAATGGACTTCCCATGGGACTTCCTTCAGATTGTTCGTATATCTTGTCCTCGAAAGAAAAGAATGTAGTGTTGAGACAATGCTCAGCCAGTTTGACAATGTGTGGAGCAAGGGGCATGATTTCCGTCAACATCAAGCATCCGGAATTGGCACATTCGTGAAAAGTGAAACAATGTCGAAACTAACAAGTATGTGATGGGGTTGAAGATTGACACTTTTCAAAATGTCGATAAAATGATGAGAGTTCTTAATATATGAATCAGATGAAGGTACAAGATGTTGTAGTTGCTTCGGCTGAGGCTGAAACAAACTAATCAGCCTCAGTTCTCATGAATATGTTACCCACAGAGGTAACGAAACGTGGAGGTACGTATAATGTTGACTCGCGACGCGGCGAAATAACCCGAAACTCATACACGTTTGATTTAATATTAACGGGCCGCGAAAGTTTAAAATGTGAATTTTTATTATTATTATTATAGGTGTGGTGGACCAACAGACATAACATTACCCCCCACCCACCCTTCAAAAGAAAGCAATATTTTTGTCTAAGGTTACCTACGGGTAATTCCATGTCAAATCAACCAGGCCATTTCCATGACCATCTCCGATTTTGATGAAACTTGGCAAATTTACTCTTACTAACATGTATATTGATCGTGGAAAATTTTGTGTTTCTGACGCGCTTAGTTTTTGAGTAACGCCCTGCTCAAAAACTCAAATTTAGCAACGCCGAGCGGCGTACCTGAATTCGTAAGTTTTGAACCGTTGGACATAAAAGGCTATATTTTTTTTTTAATTAAAAAGCTTTTTATTGGCAATTTAATTTATATGTATTTGAATGCATTCCTAATTGTGAAACCATGTAAAAAATCAAAATTTGTTTTTAAACCTACCCTACGAGAAAAAGTATCTCTGAAATTTAAAAAAAAAAAAGTGTTTTTGTTTAGATGTTTTTTACATGCCCAAAAAAATTTGGGATGGGATGGCATTGGGATCATGATATATCACAGGGTCATGCACCAAATGTGTAAAATGTGTCAGTTTTTACCTTCCATTTGTAGTGAAATTCAAATTTGCCACACTTAATTTCTTTGAAAAATAAAAACGGAAGGTAAAAACTGACACATTATACAGATTTGGTGCATGACCCTGTGATATATCATGATCCTAATGCCATCCCATCCCAAATTTTTTTGGGCATGTAAAAAACATCTGAACAAAAACACTTTTTTAATTTTTTTAATTTCAGAGATACTTTTTCTCGTAGGGTAGGTTTAAAAAAAATCGATTTTTTACATGGTTTCATAATTAGGAATGCATTCAAATACATATAAATTAAATTGCCAATAAAATGCTCTTTCAAAATTAGCCTTTTACGTCCAACGGTTTAAAACTTACCAATTACGGTACGCCGCTCGGCGTCGCCAAATTTGAGTTTTTGACCGGGGCGTTACTCGAAAACTAAGCGCGTCAGGAATACAAAATTTTCCACAATCAATCTACATGTTAGTAAGAGACGATTTGCCAAGTTTCATCAAAATCGGAGACGGTCAAGTTTTATTTCAGGCTCGGCTTGGTTGATTTGACATGGAATGACCCCTACACTAAACAAAATTGTGCCATTTCTCAATTTCATTACCTAATTGGGAAACATTCCCGTAGGTGTAATTGATTTTTGGATGAGCGTAGCGAGCGAGCGAAGATTCCATTTCACTAGACTGGAGAAAAAAGTTCGGAATGTTTTTTTTTTCTTTTTTTTTGTATTTTTGTGTGTTCGTTAGCTGGATTCCAGCTAAACCGATACTCCAATTTCAATGAAATTTTCTGGAGACCTTTGAAATCTCTGAACTTAGAACTGCACGGTTCAAAAAATTGATCGAAAAATTATTTCTCATGAAAATTGCAATTTTACGTTTTTTTTATTTCCTTGTTTTTTTCTGTTTGTAATTTTGTGTGTTTATTAACACGATTCCGGCTAAACCGATACTCCAATTGTGATGAAATTTTCTGGAGGCCTTCAAAATCTCTGGACTTAGAACTGCCACCTTTTTGGGCGCGACCAAAAACTTATTTCTCATGAAAATCGCAATTTTACAATTTTTGTTTGTTTTTATTTTTTGTTTTTGTTTGTATTTTTGTGTGTTTGTTAACACGATTCCGGCTAAACCGATACTCCAATTGCGATGAAATTTTATGGAGGCCTTCGAAATCTCTAAACTTAAACCTGCCACGTTTTTGGGTACAATCGAAGAAATATTTCTCATGAATATCATACTTTTACGATTTAAAAAAAAATTTAGTGCAATATTTTCGTGACATTTGGGCCGATTCTGACCAGATGGGTGGGGCTACAACGTTCATATTTTACGTGAACATTAAGGTTATGGTGATGTATTGCTTTCTGAGAGAATTTTTTTTTTAGAATTAGCTAGAATCCATGGAATAAAGGTTTTAGGCCTAATATGAGTTTTTTTAGGTTTAGGCCTAATAACAATTAGCAAGTAACAATAGAAACTTGACAACAATCACCTACAATGCATTTAAAAAGCACTTGCAAAGGAAAAGTGGTCCTACGCAAACTAAAATCTGACAAAAACGCTCATCCATCAACGCGGCGGGACTTTAGCGTTTTCCTTGTATCTAAATCAATCCAGAAATTAAAAATCCATCTCAGCGGGGTATCGAACCTCAGTCTCCCGATTGCCGGCCGAGTGCTTTATCTTGTGCTTTGGGTTTAAAGCACTCGACCGGCAATTGGTAGACCGGGGTTCGGTACCCCAGTGAGATGGATTTTTTAATTTCTGTATTGATTTACACTAGGAAGCTTCGCAAACGCTTTTTCATGCGCGTTGTTGGATGAGCGTAATTTTTTAAAAACGAAAAAAAAAACGTTAAATTGCGATGTTCATGAGAAATAATTTTTCGATTGCGCTCAAATTTCACACGAATATATAAATTCATGAAGTTAGGGTTCTGTGAAAAAATCATTACAATCGGATAAGCCTAAATCATGTAGGTGTTTGTTATAAGCCGAAGAAATTTTAAAAATAGAAAAAAATCGTAAAATTGCGATTTTCATGAGAAATAATGTTTCGATTACGATCAAATTGCACAAGAATATATCAATTCATAAAATTATGGTTCTGTGAAAAAATCATTACAATCAGACAAAGCATGTAGGTAGGTGTTATAAATTGAAGAAATGTTTTAAAAATCGAAAAAAATCATAAAATTGCGATTTTCATGAGAAATAATTTTTAGATTGCGCTCAAAAACGTGGCAGTTCTAAGTTCAGAGATTTCGAAGGCCTCCATAAAATTTCATTGCAATCGGAGTATCGGTTTAGCCGGAATTGTGTTAACAGACAGACAAAAATACAAAAAGAAAGAAGAAAAAAAAAACATTCCGGATTTTTTTCTCCAGTGTAGTGAAATGGAATCTTCGCTACGCTCATCCAATAAAAATTGTGCCAGTTGGGAGGCCTACAGTTAGATTTGTGATGGATTTGGACCTCGGTGAACCGAGTCCCTAGTTCAAAGGATAGTTTTTTATAAAAGATTTTTCGGTTGTTTGGTGATGTCTGCTTAAATTGAAACTTAATTTAGCCTACTGCCAGAGATTGCTGACAAGTAATCAACCCTCCAAATTTCTACTCGCTAGCTCGCAACATGCGAGTAAACTTTTTTAAAGTACCATTTTGCCCATTAATAATAGGCCCAGCCCAGTGAAAATGAAATGGAGGAGTTTTAAAGTGGTATGTCCATAGTAAAACCACTTTTTATCTCCTCAAAACGTTTTTAGGCCATCAAACATAGTGCAGGGCCGAATAAATTTCTACCTACGACGAAATTGCCTCCAGCAGATTCCAGACCAGGCCCCAGACCCCAGCCTCGTTTCGAGGCAAAATTAAACAATGCGAGTGAATGATTGGTGGGTTTGTGGAGGTTTGAGTAATACACACTGGTTTAGGGGAGCTACTGTTGGTTAATTGTTTAATTGGTCAATGTATGCAGGGTCAACAGGGGAAAGTGTGGTACCATATCAGATCAAGTGTGGCACCTGGCTGTTAATTGTTTGTACAAACTTAAAACAAAAAGTAAGAAAAATATTATTCATTGATTTATAATAATGGTCATTTTCACAAATGCATAGGCCCTACATTTCTAAAAATAAAATAGATATCGATTTAAAAACAAAAATACTTTTTCACAGTGTTCATGAAAGATTTTTTTTGAAAAATCAGGTCTGCAAAATCGGATTTTTCATTTACAAATTTGATTCCCGTCCCAAGTCATTGTTTCACATGCTATCCTCTATTGACATAGCAACACCCCTTGAACGCGTTCCCCGTCTGGTAGACGTGGTTGTATGGCTAGTAGGGATGGGAAATTTAAGCGTTTATTTTCCTAAACGTTTAATCCCTTGAATTTTTTGCGTTTAAATGTTTTAAGCCCTATAAAAATTAGGTAGGCGGAGGCCTAGGTTTTACAACAAAAATCGTAATTTTGTATTTATGACCGGCCAACATTTTTTTTTTTTTTACCATCACATTCACACATTTATATAAAACCCTAAACGTTTAAACTCTACATGCGCGTTTAAACGTTTAAACGACCCATCCCTAATGGCTAGTGGTTAAGCACTAAACTGCATTGGAGGAAAAATTATTTCTGTACCAGGTACGCACATTGAAGTGACTTAAATAACAAACTTTTTGTAACCAAATTTTTAATCCAATATGGCTGCTTATTCCTAATTTTCACAATTCACTCTTTTTGTTACATCGTTCATTTTGATGTTGTGGAATGTTGTGGAAAATTAGCTTTATGTTTTGCCTTATTTAAACCGTTACATATCACCCTCTTACCCCTGTGAAAGTGGTCACTGAACTGACTGACAATCCCTTTTTCTCTCACAAATTCTTAACAATGAAAGAATTTGTTTTGCTAGGCTAAAACTCTTTTTCTCTGTGCACATGTGTAAGGCCTAAATATAATAATACTCTAACTAATTGTTGTTCCAGACTGTTATCGTGACTTCAGATATTACATCAAATGTTCGAGAAACTATGGATTTAATCCAGTTACGAATGTTCTTGTTGAGAAAAGTATGTGATAATCTGCTGCGTGCCATGGGCTACAATGTAAACACATTAGAGACAGATGATACAGTTGTGCCAGTCAAGTTGTTGATTACATATAAATCATCAAGTGAATTACCCATAAGTTACCACAGGCTACTTTGTGCTGCTGTTCTTAATGCAAAGCATAACTCAAAAGAAAGTCAAATAATGGCTTGTGATTACTACAGATTAAGATTGGAGGATATGAAAACAATGTCACAACATAAGTACGGAAGTGATATATTGTCTCGTATGGATTGGAACGTGATTCTGTCAAATCTACAAGATGCATCAGTCAAAATCGACTTACTATGTGTAAAGCCAGGTCATACTGTTACAGTTAATCTTGATACTAACTGTGTGCAGAATCGTGTTACAAAATCTAAAGGTATGCCTATGGAACTATTTTGACCTCGTAATGATGCGTAATGCTTGAAAAATACAAGTTCTCCAAGTAAAATGTATTATGTGACAACAAAATAGTAGATACTTCCTGAAATATCGGTATTACAAATAAAAGTAGTTCCTGTACACAGTGGCGTAATTAAGGGGGGCCCCAGCAGAGACTCGACTTCATTATATTGTCCTCATTATCGATAGTGGTGCAATAATGATGGCAAAAAATTGTGTCTTCAAAACGTTCCCGCTCCGCCTTCATCCTTGTCAGAGCAGAAAGTAATTTAATTTTTTTAGTTAGTACCCTCCCTTGCTTCTAGCAATTCTGAGGTCAAGCTGCACCACACCATTATAAACAAAAGAGTTATTTCAGTTCAAGTCCCAATTCCTAGAATTTGCTAGAATGCTATGCGAAAATAAAACCCATTGAAAACACGTCGATCTTTTCTATTTCATTTAGTTTGAAGAAGGGGTTTCTCTCATGTGGACCTATGGCAGTGTCAGTGTATGTGTTAATAGTGCATGTGACTGTGCACTATGTCGAGTGAACGAGTGTGACAATTTATTTTACATTGCACGTTCGCACGAAACACGAAAACTTTTTAAAGTACGGTTTTAAGTGGTTCTCCAAAACGGAAGAAACGGAAAGAAATTAAACTTCAAGAAAAAAAGCATGTAAAAATTAGTAATTTCTTTATTTCTCAAGCATCTAGTAGCCATTCAATCGAAACTTTGAATTTGAGCGATTGTGAAACGAGATATATGTCGATTGAGAAACATTTATTACTGATAAAAATTCGAAAGAAGGTGGACACAAAACAAGTAGCTCTAGTCAAGTAGGGGTTGAAAAAGACAATATTTAGGTAGAATATACTAGGCAAGATCAAGCAACATATAAGCAACGTCCTAAGTCTTAACCAACATTGGGAAAAAGGTGAGTTTTCTTTTTAAATTTTTTTTTTTTTTTTGGGGGGGGGGGTGACGAAGTTGGGGCCCAGCTATTTATATTATGGGGTCCCCTTCAAGTTGAGTCATGCCACTGCCTATACACAATCATGGTATTCAGATGGCAAAAACTGATAACTAAAATACGTTATTTTATCCCCCTCATCATCATTATCTGTTGCCACATCCAACTCTGCGTTGGGTCGGCATTGAAGACAGGCCTCTCCATCTTCTTCTGTCCTGCCACCACTTCTCTTCTTCCACCACATTCCAGTCTCCTCCACGCTGTTCTACATCTTTTCTCACACTATTCTGCCAATTGTTGTCGTGGTCTGCTCCTTGGTCTCCTACCTGGAATTTCCAATTCCATCATCCTTCTGGGTAATCTCGATCTTTCCATCCTTTTGACATGTCCGAACCACTTTATCTCTCAAATTAAAAATACTAGGAAGCTTCGCAAACCTTTTTCAGGCGCGTTGTTGGATGAGCCTAATTGATGCATTGAGCTGCCATGTGTTATGCAGATTTTCTGTTGTTTTGTGAAAAAATCATTTCTAAGTCGAAAACATTTTTTAAAAACAAAAAAAAATCGTAATTTCAAAAAAATGAAAAAAACGTGAAATTGCAATTTTCATGAGAAATAATTTTTCAATTTTGCTCAAATTTCACACGATTATATTAATTCATAAAATTGAGGTTCTGTGATAAAATCATTACAATCGGATAAAGCATGTAGGTGCTATAAGTCGAAGAAATTGTTTAAAAGTAAAAAAAATCGTGAAATTGCGATTTTCATGAAATATAATATTTCGATTGCGCTCAAATTTCACACGAATATATGAATTAGTAAAATAAAGGTTCTGTAAAAAAATCATTACAATCGGATAAAGCATGTAGCATTATAAGTCGAAGAAATTGTTTAAAAATCGAAAAAATCATAAAATTGCGATTTTCATGAGAAATAATATTTCGATGGCGCTCAAAAACGTGGCAGTTCTAAGTTCAGAGTTTTCGAATGCCTCCAGAAAATGTCATCGCAATTGGAGTATCGGTTTAGCCGGAATTGTGTTAACAGACAGATAAAAATACAAAAGAAAAAAGAAAAAACATTCCAGATTTTTTTCTCCAGTGTAGTGAAATGAAATCTTTGCTTCGCTCATCCAAAAATATTTCACAATTGATCAAGAGGATGTCTATTCTGCTATAATCATCCGAATTAGTTTGTTTGTATTGTATGTTCTGAGTAGGCTTAGTATGGTGTAACTGTAAGCTCTATGCAGTCTTGGGGATGATTGCATTTTTAGGTAACATGTTTAGATTGGAAGGGTTGACAGGTCGTGAAAGCATAGAGAACATAAAGCCCAGCCTGAAGGGCTGGGGGCGAAAAAACTTTTCATCTGCTAATGACAACTGCAGCTAATTTAAAGTTGTTTGTTACCTTAATCCACAACGCGTTTCGTCCTTCTGGGACTCATCAGGCGGATGGTCGCCACTAAAAATCAGCTAACTACATGCAAACAAAACTCACAACACATGACCAAACCTGTGGTAGGGCCACACAAGAAGAAGTTAATTCTGCATGCATGTTGTCATCATCAGCAAAGGTTAATTCACACACCATTCATACTGGGGCACACCGTCAGCAAAAACTGTAAGGGGGCTTCCCTCCCAACTCTGGTGCTCGGGAGACAAAAAATCCATGACTTACCCTGGATTCGAACCAGGACCAACAAGCAAAAAAAACAAGAGAAAAGCTGCCCCTCCTGCTGTTGCTGGGCAAGAGTGCCTCTTCATTCATTCTAAGAGAAAAGGTTCGAGATAGGAAGGGTGGAAAGTCACAACACAGCACAACCAGTGAGGGGACTTCCCTCCCAACTCTGGTGCTCGGGAGACAAGAAATCCATGACTTACCCTGGATTCGAACCAGGACCCTTGGCAAGAGAAAAGCTGCCCCTCCTGCTGTTGCTGGGCAAGGGTGCCTCTTCATTCATTCTAAGAGAAAAGGTTCGAGATAGGAAGGGTGGAAAGTCACATCACAGCACAACCAGTGAGGGGACTTCCCTCCTAGACTCTGGTGCTCTGGTGGTGGTGGAACATGTTTCTTTTCCAACATCACAAACTTATAAATAAAAAAGTAGAAGTTTTATAATTTGTGGGAATTTAAAAAAAATTAACATTTCCTTTCAAAGTTTTTTTATTGGATTAGGCCTATATCGTAATTCTATTGAATTTAGGAGTAAAGATTAAAATTTCAGTGGGGCTATCCTTGCCCTTCCCCTAACTCCCAGAGTCACCACAAAACATTCTGTACAATCCTTGTTGAATAGCAATGTCAAAAAAAATAAAACAGCGTGTTAATCATATCATGTTTGGATTTTACTTTTTATCTTGCGGCGTGACACGGACTGGCCGACGTATAGAAAAGTGTTGCATATAACTAAGTGAAGCTTTGCTCCCTCGTTGTGTGAATGCTTATGAAAAATACAATTTTGCAGGTGCCTCATTTATGATGTACAACTGTGCAAGAATAGCAGAGATTCTTAAGAAGTATTACGTCAAAGTAGAAGAGGGCTATTATCCATCATTGACACCAATCGAAGACATTGATTTCTCAATACTTAGCAGTGAGGTATGTTCTACTTATTATATTGCAGTGGTTCTAACTATGAGTACCACCTTATTATAATATTAGGATAAGATTATTACTTGTACCTACCTTGTTCCCACTACATATTGGAGTATCAAGTATGTACATATTGTAATCTTAATTATTGATTACCGGTACTCATACAGGGCCAATAAGCCCTGATTACTACGGACATTCTGGGATTAATATTTACCTCATGTTAGTTTTGACTTTTGACCCCCTCCCTGCTGCCCCCCCCCCCCGGTTCCTACGCCACTATCTCTCTCGATGGAGAGTTTGCTCATTGCTGTTAGTCTTTCTTGCGTCATTGTACTTCTAAGGTACGTTTTAACACGTTTTAAACACGAAAAGCTTCTTTCAACAGAAGAACTAGTCGCGGGAATAGAGGCTACCAAACAAAACAAAATGTACACTTGCTCGAGTATCTCATGTAGTTCACTCGAAATAAGCAGTTTGATGGCGGCACTAGCTGATAATGATGCAAATCTTGAATCCGCATAGATTACTTGCAGTTCTGATTTTAAGCGAATAAAATCAAAGCGACTCGCATAGTACTTTTTTAGAGAATCAAACGCACTATCAGGAAATGAGTAGTCAGCGTATGTTTCAAATCGTGTGGTGTCGATTAAAGTTAGAAACTCAAGATTTTGAATATCACTAAATCGCGTATCTAACTGTGTCGATATGTTGTCAATGATTTCGAAATATAGTCTTTTGTATTTGTCACGGTATGGAACCTGTGGGCCGCGGGGGGTGGCAGGAAGACCTGTACGAAACGTCGTGTTCTCAATGTACTCGTTTGCCTTATGATCAGTTCTCAACTCTTTGAATTGTTTTATAGTTCTCTGTATTTGTGTGAAACAGTAATTCACGTCAAATATTTTCTTTTGTAAAATATCAAAAAGCACATCGGTGATTTTGAAAATGTCGCTGTATACAAGAAGAAGGAACACAAAATGAAAGTCATTTAGTCTGACTAACAGTCCATCAGCTTGCGTTCTAGTTGCTGGTGAGGTTTCCATTACTTCAGTTACATCTTGAAACACTAAAATCAGAGTATCTCGGTTTGTCAGGATAAAAGCTAACACCTTAGAGTTCGAGCTCCAACGCACTTCGGTATGTGATGGAATTCGCTTCCCGACAATACGTGCAAGAACTTCACTTCGCTTAGCAGAAGTGTGAAAAAACGTAGGGAATTGATGAATATGGGAAAAGAAAAGGAGCGTCTCTTTGATATACATTGAACCATTTTGCAACACTAAGTTGAGTCGGTGAGCCGCGCAGTGAAACTGTGCCGACTGCTGAATCGCATGCTGGACAGCCGGAGTGTCGCCTCAGTCCAGCTGTTGTAGCCAGCAGCCTCAACGGCCGCAAGACATCATCGCGTATCGAGACAACATCGAGAACGCATGCGCGACTAGGTTGTATATACCCTCCGGGTCTAAGGACTGTTGTTCTTGAGGGTTTGACTGCGCAGCGCTCACGCTCACTAGTACTCAACTAATAATTTAATCGAAGAGTAAAAATGGAGTAGAAATTATAAATTATGGAGTTGAAAAGCCATATTCTTTGGTGTCGCCTCACTTGCCTCACCTTGCACGCCGCCACTGCCGATTAGGTTGCTGACTGCTTATCAATCTACGTCCTATGGTATTATGATAAGCAAAAGGTTGCTACTCTACCAACACTTCAAATTCAATACGGTACCTACATCTAATAATGTTGTTTCACAAGAATGAAGATTCGCGTTCGGTGGTTTCTTCCGCAAAAGTTTGATTACTCCCTGATTTGCTGTTCCTGATTTTCGGCAGACCTCATATTTGTTTGAGTGGGATCGTCTAAAAAATTAGTTTTTCTTTTAGTTTTTCTTTTGTAATGATTTTTCTTTTCTTTTTTTCTTTCCTTTCTTTTCTTTAATTCTTTCTTTTCTTTTCTTTTTTTCCCTTTTTACCACAATTTTTTTATATTTGATTCATTAATTAATTGCATTTAATATCCTTTTTGAATTTGTTACCAAAATTGTTGTGTTTTAATGTATTGTTGTTGTAATATTACTATTTCAAATATTTACCTAACTGTGGGCCCTAATTCATTGTTGTGTCTGCATCTATGTAATTAGATTTATTTCGTTGTCATCCTTTGTAAATTAGTTTTTTAACCGAATAGGATAGACGTTAAAAAAATAAATAAATAAATAAATAAAATAAAGCAACAATTTCCAATTCTGGCACCATTGGCAGCTGTCATACTCATAGCCAATTAGCTGGCCCCAAATTAAAATACTGATTGCTGGTTGGTCAGGAGTCACCCGTAGATGGCATCAGCATTGGTCTGATTGCTTTGGAACCCCTGTATACATAATCAATAATTGACAAATTGTATAATATACATTTTACTTCATTATAGGAGGAGTGGGAGTTGTTGTTCAACTTTGTCCTGAGATATCCTACTATGATCGAGGATTCGGTGGCTGGCTTAAATGAAGGAAATCTGAGACCTGATTTTGTGTGTTCTTTCGTGTCATCAATGTGCAATAGCTTCAGTGTCTACTATAGGCGAACAAGAATACTGACTGTAAGTCTTTTGGATACTAGGGCTTGGCAAAAAATATTTATACTACAGTATATCAAAATGTTCTATGGGCCCTATATTGATATTTTTTTAAACTCTAGGCCTATATGTCAGCGGGATTGGTTTTTTATTACTTAAAATAACTTAAAAGTAGAAAAATTCTTTTAACAGAACTGCACAAGAACACTTTGGGTACGTTCCGAATGATGCTCCCACGCGCCCACAACACCCAGACATGCCCAAGATGCCCGAGGTGAAACATTGGGCATTACGGGCATTGTGATGGCGGCGGTGTTTACGGAATGCTTTGGGCACGCCCAAGCTGCAAGTTAGCATCATACGGAACGTACCCTTTATTGACTCAACCTAGCATGGATACATTCAACAGAATCAAGTGATCTTCCTAACAACCAAAACAGATGTTTTTGTTTCACTGCAGCCTTGATGTTTTCTTTTCATACTGAACAATATTTCTGACATTATATAGAAAAATATATAATAAATAATATTGCAATAACGAAAACGTGGATATGGTTTTTGGCGACAGCCCTCTTTAAGTTAAATCCCTTTTCTGCTGCAATTTCCTAAGACAAATGGAATTCCTTGTTCAAATATCTGTTATAAATTTGTTTAAATTCAAGTGCAAAACCAAAAATGTTATTGTTATAATTTTTTTACTATAGGCCTATTTAACAACCCGTTTTGGACACTCATTTTGAAAAAGGAGTCATATATTTCCCAAATTTGTTAAAACTTTTAAATGTTACTACAATTTTGGTAGGCCTATATCACTACTGAGATCAAAAGTTTGCATGATGGCATAAGGCATACCAGAAATGATAATAATTGAGAAACACGCAGAACACAGGTATCCCGGAAAATCCGTCACAAATATTTACTGTAAATTTGAACTATTTTCACACCATATAGCCTAGGTAATGTGTGGTTGAGTAGTCAGTAGTCATGGTTGAGTAGTCAAGTTTAAGCGCTCAGCTTTCTGGTTTTTCCTGGTAAACATAGTTATCATATTTCAAGCAAACATTGATAAAGAATCAATGTATGAGATCCAGTAGTGTATTCCTCAATTAATTCATCAAAACTTTCGTCCAATTCACCGTAATTTACTCAATTTTTGTGAACCTGAGGAATTCATTCCAAGTGTACAGATTTTTAAAGCAATTTTCATACTTGATCTCAACCTTTAAATCAATGTGAATGCGCAGGTTAATTTGTTAACCCCTTAGCTTAGCCTAACATTAATAAACCATTGTTTTGCCATGAAATAAATATTTAATGTATTTAAAATCTAAAGTATGGTCAGAAAAACTAAAAAACAAAAAATTTAATCTCCCTCCCCCCTCTTTGAAAATTTTATCGGTTGTTATCCCACATTGACATTTAAGCGCTCACCGCATTATTTTCATCTCCCCCACCCCCCTTCCCCCAAACGTTTTCTGAAAAATAAATCCCCCCAAATCTTTAACATTGAAAAAAAATTAAGCAAAATTTGATTTCCCTCCAAATCATTGTTTCACATGCAATACAGTATTGACATAGAAATACCCCCTACACCCCCTGATGCCAGTCTGGCAGACGTGGTAGTATGGCTAGTGGTTAATAGTAAGATTATGATGGAATATTACACATTTGGCACTTGGCAAATAGCTATTTGCTCAGCCAAGAAGCATCCAAAGTATATACAACTCTGTAAAGTTGTCAATTTCTAGTATACATAGACAGCATTAAAGTTGTAGATTTTCAAAATTTTGTCTCAATCAGCCACAAAAAAAAATCACAAATATAATCAAATTTGTACTTATAACAAAATAACAAATCTTTCAAATCAATTTTTTTGTTTTTGTTTTAAAACCAATTTTAGAAAAGTATTACTGTAGGCCTGAGCCCTAGGCCGATATTTCCACTTTCGTGACAACTATTCAAATTTTCAAACACCTGTGGTATCAGTCAGCTGAGCGATCAGGAATGTGGCTAAAACGCGTCCCATATCCTCTTAACTCATCTCCATTACTCTTCTTTTTTTTCATATGCCCCCCATCGGCCTACTCGGCCATCATGTGTTGTCGTGTTATCCAATAGAGACAGGATTCCCTTTGTACATGCTTCATGCCATCTGGCATTGTGTCAGACTTAGTCCTTTCACAACTGAAAAGGTGTCGTCGATTCTGTTCTTCCTTATCTCACAAGCTGCATAGGCTTAAATCTGCCATTCCTAATAATTAGACGAGTGAGCGCAGCGAAACGAAGTCAATAACGCTACTCGATCGGGCCTTGGTCGTGACTATTGTCTGTATGTTAAATGTTTGTATGTTAAATGTCTGTCTTGTTTGTTTGTCCGGGCTCATACAGCCGAACGGCCAAATAGATTGAGCTGAAATTTTAAACAGACATCCGTGACCAGGTAACTTGGAACTGCTAACAAAATGAGCACAATCCATTTCGATTTAAACCTACAAGAAATAATAAAACTGAAAAATAGGCCTAACATGTGGAGGAATTCTTTTAACGACAATGGTTTTTCTTTGAAAACATCACTGCCTCTTAGATATATCTCGGTTGCAATGGAGGCAGTGGAAAAAATATTTGTTAAGGTGCGTTTACAGTATCGCGTTTTGTGCGCCGCGACTCGAGCGCAGCCAATCAGAGAACTGGGTTGTCAAAACAAACCGCCACTGTCGCGGCAACCCAGTTCTCTGATTGGCTGCGCTCAAGTCGCGACACTGTAAACGCACCGTAATGCAGTTATGCAGTGACCAAAGAGTATCAAAATTTGCATGTTGAAGGTACCCCCAAATTCCGCTGGGAGATTGAGTATACCTTGCAATCTGTACTCGTATTTCGTACTGGCTATGTTTTCCATAGTATTGTCACAGTTGATGTAGACTAAACTGCGTAATATGCATTTCAAAACATGTTTAATATTTTTTTAAATACAATCTATAAACTACAAAATCTTATCCGACCAGGGGATTGAACCCAGGTCTCCCACATTCCGGGTATAAAAGCGCCTTAGCCAACTAGACTAGGGAAACGCCAAAGTCGTTGATAGATGAGTGAGTGAGCCATGTGTTGAATACCCGGTATCATTCCCCATACTGGGCTAGATCCAGCCTTAGGTATAGGGGAGGAAAGGGGATGTTCCCGGGTACTCAACACATGGGTCACTCACTCGTCTATAACTCGTCTATAGTAATAATAACAATATAAATATAGACCCAGCGTTGAGCGTCCACCTACTTCTTATTTTAGGAATTACCCACTGGTTAGACGGTTGTAAAACTTTAATTCGGCATACCCTGGGCTTTTAATAGTTATTTTTAGATTATGTGCCGGAATCATCAACACCTGAGCGCGTACTTCTTAGTTGCCTCAACCTTAGCAGGGCCCTCCTAATCCAATTAGTTATGTATTCTTCTTATTTATTTGTTTCAGGAGCCTCGCAAACACCTGCTGCCTATCATGTTTGCCCGCTTGTATCTATTACGTGGTATTCAACAAGTATTGCACAATGCTCTTCAAATACTTGAAATAATTCCCATTTCACAAATGTAAAAATTGTTGCTGCAGGACTTATGATAAAAAGTGAACCTTATTAAATTGGTAAGTTAACTTTCAAGTATTATGTTCTATAAACAGATACTCTTAACATTAATGCTATAGTTGGACATTTTTTATGTGAGATACAATGATGTTCAATATTATTCAATGTTCTGCCCAGAGCTAGATAGATAGCTACATGGCAAAAATTGTATTTAGTATCAAATTAGTATACTTTTTATTTTTTATAGTATAGGCACATTCTTATGTGGCAATCTCGTTACTGTACCTTATTTCCTATGCCTAGGCTATCCAATTTGGAAAAATGCACTATTCTTTGATGTCCATCCTTTTTTTGTAAAATGGTCATAAAAACTATGTATTTGTGCTTAGGCCTACTAAAACGTTAAAAAGTACCTATGGTATGAAAATCACATGATCTGAATTACAATAAATAAATATCAAAATTTGATAGAGACGATAAAATACAGAGTGTATAGGCTAGTCGTACGGTCAACGATACGAATAATTATGCACTAGTCGTACGGTCGTCGACGATACCACCTAACACTAATAGCATCATACACCGCCGTGCAGTGTGGTAGAGTGGTAGCGCATTTGAGTTCTATGCGAAAGGTCGGCGGTTCAAATCTCGTTAGTTCGTTTTTTTTACCATTCTATTTAGGCCCATCTTTTTCTGCAAATGATTCTATTTAGCAAACGTTTCTAATTTTGGCAAAACTCTTATATTTAAAATAGTAATGTTAAAGGTTTTGTAGTTTTTTGTTTATTTTTCCACCTCAAATGGTTTTCAAACGGTTACGTACCTACCACTTTAATCAGTGATTGTACGACATCAGTGACATGGGAAAAACAAACATTACGCAAATCTATCTATCTACCTATTACTTGGATCGCATAGAGCCAATGAAATCTTTGACCGTACAAATAATTTTACACTTTTATTACAGCTGATCGTACGAATATCCACAACCAAAAAAATAATTGACTGGCATTTGGGCTGTGTATCTGATATTTGATACATTTTGACTTCCATTATTTCTGGTCCTACTTTTTTAGTTTCTCAAATACGGACAAGGACAACCTAGTCTGGAAGCGATTTGGAAAATACAGAGATGACCATATGCATGTTTTTGACTAAATTTGTACACTCTTGGCAATTAGCAAGTGAATATGTGCAATATGTAGTAGTACTAGGGCTCCCATAATACAAAAACCCAAAAACGGGACAACTATTTTAGGGGACCAGCCCGGGGGGTTTGGGGGCTTTGCCCCCCAACTACAGCGCCGCAGGCAAAAATTTTGAAAATAAGGTTTTTAGAGTGTGTTTGGTGCGTTCTAGGAAAAATAAGTGGTCTGAATGCGATACCAAATGAATGCATTTTTTTAGGAGTAAAAACTATATAACTATATATTTAAAAAAAAATTGGGGTATAGTGACGATATAGATCATGTTACAACCATTGAAATGCATCATCACGTTCGCGATCACGTTCAACAACAATGGGAAACTGTCGAAATTGTTGGTCATTGCTCTTCTGAAGTGGGCAAAAAGTGGGGATAATTCCTCCTTCCCCCCCCCCCCCTTCCTACGCGTCTATTCCTGAAAATGTTAACGTTGAAACGAAAATTAGGAGATATATTAAAGTCAAAACACATTGTACACTCAACAATCCCTTCAATATTCTTGTTACTTTTTCGCAAAAAAGGAAAATCTGCCTGTTTATCGGTAAAATGACACTTTCTTCTGACTGTTGGCAGCCTGGATCTTGACCTTGACTTCTTGAATCTTTATAGTTCGTTTTTGGTGAGTGGTTGGTAACTGGCCATGGTCGGGGTGAAGAGTTGCATTGCAGGCGCGGCGATTCAAATGCTAGCCGTAAAAATAGCGCGGTCGTTCGCCATTCTAAAAAACGGGACAATTAGGCGTCCCGGCTACAAGGTAGCCGGGACACCGGGACACCACCTCAAAAAAGGGACTGTCCCGGCTAAAACGGTACGAATGGGAGCCCTAAGTAGTACTGTTTTTTTTTTTTTAAGTAATTTGGTAAGGAAGTTGTATTTACTTTAAACAGTACATTGGAGTTGAGCTAGTGAATAACTTAGTTCATTAACCGTGGAATTGGAAGGAAGGGGACGATTGACTCCTCGCTTTCTTTGTGTGCGACTGTTAGATGTGAGTGCGTGTAAGTGACATGTAGGGCTGGCTACACCCGAAGTCTGAAGTAAACCAAGAGGTCTGGAAAATACCAACCATTATCGACCTTGCTCATGAATATTCGGATTGGATTGGATTCTGGTGTCGTTAAATTCACAGTCATCACTGTCATCTAACAGGCCATGGGGGAAAATAGCAGCCATGATTATTGCATTTTGGCCTATTAGGACTTGAATACTTAGCCCTGGGCTTAGTTAATTTTGTTTTAATTTTTTTGTCTAACAACACAGGTCTAGTGGAATGGCACTCACTGTGAGAATGTATTGTCTGTTTGTTCGATGCCATACGGCCGAACAGCCAAACAGATTGAGCTGAAACTTTAAACAGACATTTGTGACCAGATAACTTAGAATTGCTTACAAAATGAGCAATATCAGTTGCGATTTAAACCTACAATAAATAATACATTGAAAAATAGGCTGCAAATGTGTAGGATTTAATTTAACGACAATGCGTTTGTTCTTAAAAAAATAAACGTTATCGATCGAGGCAGTGCCGGTGACCAAGGTGTATCATATCTTGTACGCTCAAGATTATCAACAATTCTGCTCGGAGAAACCTTTCAATCTTTACTCGTATTTTGTACTGGCTATGTTTTCCATAGTACTGTATAATATCCTTTTAAAAACATGTGGGTATATAATTTTCCAGAAATAAAAAAATAAGCCAGAAATAACAAAATCTATTCCGACCATTGTTTGAACTTGAGTCTTCCACATTCCGGGTATAAAGGCGCCTTAGATGACTATAGACTAGGAAAACGCCAAAGTTGTTTGTTAGACGAGTGAGCGCATATGCATTTTCCTAGTATTTCAACAATGTTTGTGTGTTCAGTACTATTAATGGATTCACCAAACACTGCACAACCTTAGCGCAGGCTTATTTCTAGTGCAGAAATTAATTAAGGTCAATTTTTCTAGGTACATAAATAGGGCAAACTGACCACTCCTTGCCCATCCGCTGGTTGCTAGTTTAGAGTGACTTTAAAGGTGCCTTTTAGAACAAATCCAAGATTGGCCAAGTGCCCTTCATTTAGTTCTCATTGCCGGGTATACATGTGTGTAAAATACAATGATAAATGCCCTTTAAAAAAATTGTTTGATCGGCAAATCCAGCTAATTTCACATACAGTCTCGACCACTTTTCGACCTCAAATTTTCACCCAAAAATTTGAATTTTTGGACGATAGCAAGGGATAAGCGCATTTTGCTATCTGAGCACATTTTGATATTTAAAATATTTTTGCCCTGCACAAGCTTGCGAAATCACTAAAAATTACCTGTTTGGGGGCATATTTACAGTAAGTTATAACATAAGTGAGCAATTTTTGGGAAATGTGCTCTGATACCGCAATTCTTACGTTCGTACTTAACATTTTGTCAAAAAATGGCTTGCCCCCCTGCTTGCCCCCCTGGTGTCAAAGGCCTGCATATTATATATAAATATAATATGCATAATATTAATATAACTAAAATTAAATAATCAAATCACTATTTATTTTTGGTAATTTCTTCGTTCATAGGTAAAACATAATCCCTTGAGTTGCCATTTTTCAGTTAAAACATGACGCTTGAGTGTTTCAACTGCAGTACTTTTGCACTTAAGTTTTTTGATTACTCTCATGAAATCAACATTTTTGGTTCTATTTTATTTATTGATTTCTTGTACATGGACCTTTTTTTCATTTAAGGCCCCATTTTTTTTCTTAAGAGTCCTAAAAGTGTTAACAAAATGTTCACTTCCTAATGTTTGCAAACATTTTTTGATCAAACGGGACCGTATTTGGGAAAAGAAGCCATACGAGGATAAGGATAGCCTTCCTGAGTACGCCCCCCAAAAAATAGCTTGATTATTGTAACAATGTGGACCGTGTGGACGTAATTGGAAAAGTATGAAGGCACATTTTCGGTTTGAATTGTGGCATTCCTGTGCTAATTTGATTGTGATTTCAAACTTTGTAGTCGTACACAATGCTGTTAACATACATGTATATAATTCTGGAAAACAAGTCAGTGATCTCTTTTTTGTGCTACAGCCAATTGAGATATAAGAAAATAGTTACTGTTTTGATGCACTCTTTCAACAAAAAGTGTGCTATTTAGTCATTAGCCTACTTTTCTGTTTTCAGGTATTAAAGGCTCAGACAGGAGATGGCACCTCAAACTACTATTATTTCAAGATCAAATCATAACAAGGAAAGAATAAAATCCATTCCCTATTTGCATTCATTTGTACCTGGCATCAAGATATAAAATAATGGTTTGGATATTTTACGTACATATACCACAGCAGTCAATCTGAATTGACTCAATTCGGTTTGAGTTCAATTCAGTTTGAGTCTCTTGATATACACACTCGAATCGAATTTAAGTCAATCCACTTTCCAAAGTAGATTGACTTGAGTAAAGTGGTTTGAAATTGCATTTTATACAGCTGATTACGGATCAACACCGCCTTAGCGTTTTGTATTCTGTGAACACCATTATTAAGCAGGCGTTGTTTATTAAATATTTACAGTAAATGGAGTCTTGGAGACTTTAATGTAGACATTAGGCTTTATATTTAAATATCTATAGGTAGAGATATACGTGTACATAGCATTTTCAATTGTCATTTATAGAATTTTGTTGCATCTATTTAAACAACTACTTCAAGTAGAATTTAGTAAGTCTCTTCGAATGTATCTGATATACACTTCAAGTCAAACCGAATTGAACTCAAACCGAATTCAGTCAATTCAGATCGACTGCTGCGGTATACGTATGAAATGGGCTAAGGTTGGAAAACTAAACTGATTCTAGATCTAGATAGTAAAAAGAAAGTATTATAAATAAAACTGTGATGCAGTGATGAGTACCTAGTTGAAAGATTTAGGTGAAAGAGAAGCTAATCCACTACTATATTATATATTTTATTGTGATTGACGCGCTTGCACAGCAACCCGACAACCTTGCACCAAGCCAGCCCGTGACATCTGCAAATTGTTGCCTGACATTAAGAACACTAGGAAAACTTCACTTATATCTGTCTGTAATGTTTAGGTTATGTGGGTTATGTGAGCTACGCTCACATTTTAACCATACTAGCATCCATGTCTCATTCTCGTCGTGCCCAAAGACCATCGCATTTGGTCCAAGATTAAATAATTCAGTGAAAGTTCTGTCTTATCTTGAAACAACAGTCAAAACAAACATGAGCAGGCCAGCAATATTCATAGACTACTTTAAACTACTTTACTGAATCCTAGGTTCAAAAACACTTCTTGAACAATATTTTACTGAAATATTCAAGTTCCTTTTTCATTTAGCCAACTTTTCAGCCATCTCCCTTCTGTTGACTTTTTAGGTATCAGTTTGATGACAGTACAATAGCTTTAATGTCCCTCTCTACAATAATTATTAAGGCCTCGTATCTGCACAAAAAGAGCACCATGGCATGGACATTTACAGTTAAATAGCTCTTAGGTTCTTATGTTTTCGATTTATTAGTGTGGACACCTCTATAGACATGTAGCATCTAACATCAATAGGCGGTGTTTCATACTGAGAATGCTTTAAGCTGTACCTTGCGCTCATTGATTCCCACATTATGTATGGTATTTACTATTTTGTTCTGTTGGGCTTTGCCAAACGCATAGTCATTCTATTTTGTAAAAGCAATCTGTTCACATTATTGCTAGTGCCTCAAGACAGAAGTCTTGTACTACGGTTCGTATTATTCCAGCTCTTAAAATCCAACTTTAATATGCTCTCTTATTCCTCAAGCTGCATTATTTGTATATCAATCCATCCATCCCTCTTTCTCCAGAACTCTTCCATTCTTACCAATCACCTAGTTCATCAGCAGGCGCTTTGGAGAAGGGAATTTCTCCCCCACTTTTACCTGTTACTTGTTGTTGTTTTGCCCCCACTTCAGAATGTTTGGCTTCCAGTTCCAGTCACGCCGTACATCACCAAGGCTACAACAACAGTTACTGAAAACCTGTATGCAGTCATTATACTACGTAGGGTGTGTCCCTGTTCAGTGTACTTGTGGCTATAGTGTGGAAGCGAAGAAAAGCTTGTCCCTCTCTCCCAAACTCGAAAAAGAGTTCCTACACAACTGTTCATCAGCTATCATCCATGTGCCTTAGCTCACAACACTTCCCTCTATTGCAGAAGTCCTCATTATCAATGTCTTACCATTTTTATAACAAAATTCCAACTTTTATGAAAGTTTCTCAATTTCATTAATCTGGAAACACCACCATAGGTGTAATTGATTTTATGAAAATCAATCCAGAAATTAAATAACTCCTACTCCTTTTGGGGGGTAGTATAAAACAAAAATGTCCGATTGTCCCTTTTGGGACTAGACCTTGGACATATTATTATTATTACTAGGGAAACGCCAAAGTCGTTGTTAAACGAGTGAGTGAGCCATGTGTTGAGTACCCGGTTACATTACTTTTCTTCCCCCTACCTTAGGCCTACCTAGCCTATCATAGGCTAGAGAGGCGCATGATTGCCTTACAGTGACGCGCCCGTATACCAACTAAACTTAAAAAAACTGTTATTTATACGAATATAATTATCAAACTTAAATGCAAATGTTCCCGGGTACTCACCGCATGACTCTCACTCGTCTAACAACGACTTTGGCGTTTCCCAAGTCTAGTTGGCTTTACACGGAGAAGTTGAAAAAGTAAAAAGTAAAAAGTGAAAAGAACGAGTAGGAAGAGAAAAAGAAATTCCCTGGTCGGAAAAGATTTTGTAATTCCTAGATTGTATTTAAAAAATTATTAAACATGTTTTGAAATGCATATAACGCAGTGTAGTCTATCATCTGTGACAATACTATGGAAAACATAGCCAGTACGAAATACATTTAAATATTGCAAGGTTTACTCAATCTACGAGCGGAATTTTGGGTTACCTTGACGATCAACATTTGATAGACCTTGCATGGGCACGGCATTTCACAGCCAGGTAAATAACAAACAAAAAATATCTTTTCAAAATCTAAACCATTGTCGTTAAAATAATTTCTAAACATTGGAAGCTTATTTTTCAATTTATTATTTCTTCTAGGTTTAAATCGCAATGGATCTTGCTGATTTTGTAAGCAGTTCTCAATAAACTCGTACCGGTACCGGATGTCTGTTTAAAATTTCAGCGCAATCTGTGCAGCGATTCGGCTGATTTTCAACGTGCACACACACACATACACACGCAGACTAACGATAAGTGCCGTTTGAGTTGAATGGAGATCACTCCGTTCGCTGCGCTCACTCGTTTAATTATTATTATTATTATTATTATTATTATTATTATTATTATTATTATTATTGGATGAGCGAAGCAAAGACTTCAATTTCACCGACCCCCCAAAAAATATTTAGCTCGGGTGTTTTTTTTTGTTTTTTTTTGTTTTTTTTGTTTGTTTTTTTTCCGTCTGTTTGTTTGCTCTCTACCGGGCAAACGGCTTGTCCGATCTTGATGAAAATTTTAGGGGACCTTCGAAATCTCTGAACTTAGACTTGCTACGTTTTTGTGTACAATCGAAGAAATATTTCTCATGAATATCGTACTTTTACGATTTTTTTCGATTTTTAGTGCGATATTTTCGTGACATTTGGGCCGATTCTGACCAAACGGGTGGGGCTACAACGTTCATATTTCACATGGACATTAAGAGAATGGTGATATATTGCTTTCTGAAAGAAAAGTTTAAAAAGTTAGCCAGAATCTATAGTAATAACGCTTTTAATGTAAGTTTTTTTATTTTTTGTACGATATTTTCGTGCCATTTGGGCCAATTCTGACCAAACGGGTGGAGCTACAACGTTCATATTATACATGGACATTAAGGTTATGGTGATGTAGTACCTTTTGAAAGAAAAAGTTGAAAAAGCTAGCCAGAATTCATAGAAATAAAGCTTTTAATATAAGTTTTTACAGTAAATAATACCAATTGACAAGAAACAAAAGAAACTTGACATCAATCACCTACAATGCGTAGGCAGCAAAACAAAGCACTTGCAAAAGTAAAGATATCCCACGCAAACTAAAAACTTTAAAAAGCTCATCCATCAGCGCGGCGGGACTTTAGCGTTTTCCTAGTTATTATTATCAGGTATTATAAATTATTAGGTAAGGAGTAAGATAATGAGGAAGAAACACTGAGTCTGGCATTGTATCAACAATTTCATGCCCTAGATTATGGTGGAAAACCACCACTCAACCCAACATAGTTGGAACTGAGTTATGATTATTATTATTATTATTAGGTATTATTATTATAAAAGAAATCAAATATTTTTTGAGTCATTTTTCGCTCGCGTCTTTTCGTCATTCGAGTCACAAATATTTGATTTCTTTAATATTTCAGGCTGTGAAAGTATTAAGATTATTATTATTATTATTAGTATTATTTTTTTTTTTTATTATTATTGAGAAGAGAAATATCCTCACCAATGATTTAATTTACAAATGGTATTTCCTTTCCTCAGTTTTATGTTGCGCGATTATTCATTAAGAACAGGACCAAATGAAAATCTTTGTTCAAGTTAAACACAAAATAATATTACATGCTGCGTGGAAGTTATGTCTTACAACAAATCCAGATTATGGACTAGATTTTAGGCCAGTGGGTAATTTGGTGGCAGCAGGCAGACGCGTCCACCCACTTATTTTTCGAAAAGTCATCATTGTAAAGTCAATACAATGTTGTGAGTCTCTGTAATACACTGTACCTACTTTTTACAAAAATGCTATGTATGATGAGTTGGAAAAAATTCTTCCGTGTACCCAATCTTCTTGTGAAAAGGAATTTAGATGTAGATCTTAACAAATTTATAAATTTTTGACGAAAGCACACTAAACACAAGTAAAATGCCACCATTTGGAATGTTAAAAATCAAAACATTTCTGGAGCTGTGCACCCCAGACCCGCACTAGTTGAAGGAGCATCCCCCTAAACCCCCCATTTTACCAGGGGGTGCATACTTTTCCCGAAAAAATCATTAAATGGGCAGTTCTAAAACATTCTAATAGGCCCGTTGAGCGTCCGCCCACTTATTATTATTTTAGAAATTAACTGCTGAATGTAGCGTTGCCACAGTTCGATCTCCTGATGAAAAGTTAAAACCTAAAACGACGTCTCATTGGCATGCATTGTTTTGTTGGCATTGTCCTTCAACAAGGTTGACACAGAATGATTTGGGGTTTTTGGTGACCCTGGGGGTAAGAGAGGCAAAGGACGAGGTTGGCTAATTTTAAATAAATATTTTCCAAATACCCTTGTATAGTAATCCTCCACAGAAGATTAAAAGGGTCAAAAATTACAATATATGTAACATGATTTGTATTGGAAATAAAACCTACTACTACTACTACTACTACTACTACTACTACTACTACTACTACTACTACTACTGCTGCTGCTGCTGCTGCTGCTACTACTACTACTACTACTACTACTACTACTACTACTACTACTACTACTACTACTACTACTACTACTACTACTACTACTACTACTACTACTACTACTACTACTACTACTACTACTACAGGCGCGTAGGATGGAGCCGTCCCACAGTACCGCTTCCCGTAAGGCCATCAACCTTTTTCCCCCCAACGCCATCCTTACTACCTGTTGATAAAGACCATGTTACGCTTGTTGGCCTTAGGGGAATTTATTTATTCCCCTAAGGCCAACAGCGTATATGTATTATTTAAAGTAAGGGGCAGAGCGTTGTTGGCCTTGGGGGAATAAGTAAATTCTCCTTAGAGAGGCCAACAATCCTTGTTTGTATATATTCAATTATTACATGCAGGCTGTTGGCCTAACGGGAATAGGTAAATTAAAACCTTGTAAACAAACCTTGTTCGTATATATTCAATTATACAATGCAGGGTGTTGGCCTTAGGGGAATAATTAAATTCCCCTTAGGCCAACAACGCTTCCTGTAACATGGACTTTATCAACAGGTAGAAATGATTGCATTGGGGGGGAGGGGAGGTTGATGGCCTTACGGGAAGCGGCAGTGTGGGAAGACACCCGTAGGATCGTGTCAAAAGTTGGGGGGGGGGGGGGGATTTAGTGGCAGACTCCGTGAGCGGCAAAAGGCATCCGCCGGAGGCCTTTTCACTAAAGGCGAAAAAACATACTACAGTTATTTCGGCATGTTCTAAGTGAAAAATGGCAACTCAAGGGAATACAGTTTTGTTTATGAAGGATGTAGGCCTATACTCTAGTTGTTTTTTAAATTTCAATTTGATTGCCCCCATGTGTATAAAATTATGTTATGCACAATAATAGATACAGTACTGTTTTTAAATAACTTAATAGCTCAATAACTAAAACTACATTTCCTGCACTCGAAACCGCAAACGATGTTTTACAGCAACTATCTGCGGTCTAGAAACAAAAAATTAACGTGAAGTTGAATATTTTGCGCCCCCCCCCCCCCCCCCCCCCCCCCCCCCCCCCCCCCCCCGCCAAACTTGGTGAGAGGGCATATAGCCCACTCTGCCGGTTCCTACGCCACATGGATGACTAGCCCACAAGATAGGGGTAGTGCAAGATGTGTTTCTAATTTTTCTTTAGTGAAAAAATCATAAATTTTCCGCTTTTTCTTTAAAAACTTTCCTTGAAAAATTAGCGGTAAATTTGGCGTAAGGACTTCCCAAAATTTTGAAAAATCGAAAGTTATAGAACAAGCAGAAGAACGGTGGCAAACAGAACTATAAAAATAAAAAAAACAGCTTTTTAACAAAAACATTACTTTGAAAAAATTGGACAGTAACTTTGGGTTTCTGGCCTGTCCAAAGTTGGTCCAAATTATGTAGATAAGCAAATTGCAAATTGAGACGAGAGAGTTTTTCCTTTGGTATGGTAAGTTTATTGGAGATTTTTCGTTCTTTTATAAAAACACCATCTTTAATTAACTTAGTGTTACTTTAGGCCACAGGGCTGTCAAAATTGTGTTAGTAATTAAAAGAACAACGTGCAAATTGTGATAAGAATTGTTTCATTTCGTGGACTTATTAGAAATTGCCTTATCTTTTCACGTAATTGGATGAGCGAAGCGAAGAGTCCATTCCACTGCATTGGAGAAAAAATCCGGAATGTTTTTCTTTTTTTCTGTTTGTATTATTGTGTGTTTGTTAACACCATAGATACTAGTATATGGTTAACACGATTCCGGCTAAACCGATACTCCAATTGCGATGAAATTTTATGGAGGCCTTCGAAATCTCTTAACTTAGAACTGCCACGTTTTTAAGCGCAATCAAAAAATTATTTCTCATTAAAATCGCAATTTTACGATTTTTTCGATTTTTAAAATAATTCTTTGACTTATAACACCTACATGCTTTATCCGATTGTAATGATTTTTGCACAGAACTCTTATTTTATAAATTTATATATCCGTGTGAAATTTGAGTCAATCGAAAAATTATTTCTCATGAAAATCCTAATTTTACGATTTGTTTCGATTTTTTAAATTTCTTCGACTTATAACACCTACATGCTTTATCCGATTGTAATGATTTTTTCACAGCACCTTAATTTGATGAATTAATATATTCGTATGAAATTTGAGCGTAATCGAAAAATTATTTCCCATGAAAATCACAATTTTACGCCTTTTTTTGTTCAAAAAAATTACGCTCATCCAACAACGCGACCGAAAAAGCGTTTGCGAAGCTTCCTAGTAAAATATAATTTTCACAAAATTTGAATTTAACTTTGGTTCCCAAAGCTGCCCAAAGTAAGGAGAACTTATTTAATCATTGCGGAATATTTCGGGAACAAAATTAAGCTTCAAACTGGAACTTGGATAAATGAAAAATTGTCATTTCTTTCATAAAAACACCATTTCAAAACAATCTGTTTGTAACTTTGGGCCACGTGGGCTGTCAGGGGTAGGCCTATAGGTAAAAGAACAAAAATTGTGGTGTATATACAGGACTAGAACAATAGAAAAAAAATCAAGCGGTAATTTTGAACCTCATGGTTATATAAAGTGGGGCAAATCAAAACTTACAATTTAGCAGAATAATGCTGCAATTAGATTAGACTAATCGGAAAATTTTCGCTCTTAAACAAAAACACCATCTTTAAAAAGTGGGGTTGGTAATTTAGACACATGGGCTATCCAAAGTAGGAAAAGGAAGTTTATCTGACTTTGGGGCCAGAAAGGCTTGAATCAAAATCAAACTTTATGTCCTCGGTTTTTTGCACCGAGTTTGAGATTTCAAGAACACAAGCACACAGCCACAAGCAATACACATTTTTGTCAAACCCGGCTCCAACAAAAATAGATCAACGCACAAAGAACTTTTTTGAAGTATTGCCGATTGGCCCAAAGTTTTGGCCACAAATAAATCATTTTAAACATTCGGTACCGTATTTAATGTTGTTGAAAGATCATTAAAATCCCAATACTTGCTTTAATGTTGCTTTGCCTTCCCTTTCGCTTGCAAATGTAATTGGATGAGCGAAGCGAAGACTTCAATTTCACTGACTCCTCCAAAAAAATATTTCGGGTGTTTTTTTTTTCTGTTCGCGCTCTACCGGGAAAACGGCATAGGCCTATGCGATCTTGATGAAAATTGGAGGGGATCTTCGAAATATCTTATCTTAGGCCTGCCACGTTTTTGGTTACAATCGAAGAAATGTTTCTCATGAATATATTGTATTTTTCCGATTTTTAATGCGATATTTTCGTAATATTTAGTTCGCGACCGGGCAAACGCCTACTCTGATATTGATGAAACTTTATTGAAACGTTTGAAATCATTTGGATTTAGATGTTTTATGATTTTTTTTGGGCCAATCGAAGAAATATTTCTCATAGAAATAGTGCTTTTACTTTTTCCCCCCGATTTTCAATGCAATATTTTCGTGATTTTTGGGGCCGTTTCTGACCAAACGGGTGGGGCTACAACGTTCATAATTTACATGGACATTAAGGTAATGGTGATGTAGTGCCTTTTGAAACAAAACGTTGAAACATTCAGCCAGAATTCATATAAATAAATGTATTAATAAAAGCTTTTTACACGTGTAATTAACAAGTAACTATAGAAACTTGACAACAGTCATACAATGCGTACACAAGCATGTCTTTGGGCCTCGAGATTGTTTACATTCTATTGTAAATTTGTATTACCATAGCAATTAATACTACTTTATAAAAATTATCATAATTTTGTAATGTAACTTGAGAAGTTGAGATCCCACTTATAGGCCGACTAAAAACGTAGTAATCATTGGACAGAAATATTCAAAGAAAAAGCTCATCCATCAACGCGACTGGAAAAAGCGTTCGCAAAGCGGCCTAGTATAATTATTATGTTGTCTTGAATTTTAACTGATGTATATTGTTCATCTAATGTTACATGTATTGTTATTAACAGCATGCACTTATACTATACAATTTACTACGGTACCTGTGTATCGTTTGCAACAAGCGTCGACATCAAGGTAGGTAGGCCCCTTAAAAAACAATCCTGTTTATATTATCTTAGATTTGCTTGAAAAAAACATTTCGTAATATACAATCGTTGATTGCAGATGGTAAATAGAGATGGAATGTAGCAGTTTTTGGTTGATTAAAAATAATTATCTGCTTCTAAAATCTAAATAGTCTGAAAAGTTGAATTTTGAAATCACCCGTAGGCCTATTATGATATTATCTATGCCACTGGGTGAACGGTTTTTAGTGTTACATTGGTAGATGAGCGATTTTGGCGCATTGACTCATTATTAGCCTACTTGTTTATTTCTTTTCGTTTTTCCGTTGTTATTCTTTTCGTTTTTCCGTTGTTAGCGCCGAATTGCGATAATCTTTTCGACGTATCAACCAAAAGTACAAAGGCTCAAACCTGTAATTTTTCAACGAGAGATATGTAAAACTAGGCCGCTTCGCGAACGCTTTCTTCAGATGCATTGATGGATGAGCGCTTTTTTAAAATATTTCTGCCCAATGATTTTAGTATGAGTGAGATCTTATTACTTTTTAAAGTTCCATTACAAAATATTTTTTTGTTCAATGAAGATAATTTTTATCAAGTAGTATTAATTGGATGAGCGAAGCGAAGAAGAAGAAAAAAACATAATCCAGTTATTTCAAATGTTCCCATGAAGTTTCATCAAGATAGGAGTAACCGTTTGCCCGGTCTCGAGCTAAATATCACGAAAATATCGCATTGAATATCGAAAAAAATCGTAAAAGTATGATATTCATAAAAATACTTCTTCGATTGTACCCAAAAACGTGGCAGGTCTAAGTTCAGAGATTTCGTAGGTCCTCCCCAATTTTCATCAAGATCGCATATGCCGTTTGCCCGGTAGAGAGCGAACAAACAGACCAAAAAAAAACAAAAAAACACCAGAGCTAATTTTTTGGCGGGGTTAGTGAAATTGAAGTCTTCGCTTCGCTCATCCAAATATAGTTGACACTTGACATTTTCTTGTAACTTCAACCTGTCTCAAATTCTCTACAAGTATAAGGTATAAAATAAATAAATACCAAATCTTGTAAAAGTAAGATTTTCATGAGAAATAATTTTCCGTTTGGGTTCAAAATCTTGTCAAGTCTTTCGGCATAATTGGACTAACCGTAGAAGCCAACAAACAAAAAAAACACGTGATTTTTCTCCAGTAACTCGACAACTTGAGTGGCCGTCCTCGGTAGCACATACGATTAGGGCGCTAGTCCTGCGTTCTACGAGGACGTGGGTTCGAATCCTGCATAAGGCATGAGTTTTTTTTGTAATTGTCCATCTTCATTTATCACCTGCACTCATCGCCTCGAATAGCCCTACTGTCTTAATGCATTAATGTGAGACGTTAAGTTTTCAATTCACTCGTTATACTTTCATCCAAAATTAATATTAGAAAGATAAAATGTGTGAGTGCAGAGTGCACCATAGTTGCATAAGTGTAGCGTTAGCGAAGACTTCAATTTGTCTACCTTGAGAACAAAGCCGGGGTGTTTATGATTGTGTTTTTTTTGTAATCTCTTCGCTATCGGACAAGCGGCTACCTTTTCCTTGATGACATTTTTTGTGAACCTTCGAAATCTCTGAACTTGGAACGGTTAAATTTTTTTGGGTGTACAATCAATGAAATAGTTCTTATCTTCTACGATTTTTTTCAATATTTTTATTATAATTTATGTTATAGATTTTCTCTCCCTAGCTGACATATGTGACATATTATCTTTATTACATTTTCAAGGTACCTTCAAAACCTTGTGACTTAGATATGTCATGAATTTGGGTTCGCATTCATTCGGGAAGCAGACAGTTATTAATAGTCGCGTTGTTGGATGAGCGGTATGGATGGTATATACTCTGCATTTCCACACTTTAAAAAATTGTTATACTGCTGAAAAACGTTTATTTGATTGTACCCCAAAAACGAGACATATATTTAAGTCTATCAAAGCTCAGAGATTTCGGAGTTAAGTCATTTGTCCGGCCGAAAATTGAATTAAAAATCGTGTGCGATTTTCATGAACAGTAATTTCTTTTTATAAATATTTTATACTAGGAAAACGCTTAAGTCCCGCCGCGTTGTTGGATGAGCGTAATTGGTGCATTGAGCTGCCATGTGTTATGCGAATTTTCTGTTGTTCTGTGGCAAAATCATTACTTAGTTGAAATTTTTTTAAATTAAATTAAATTAAATTAAAAATTAACTTAATTTTTTTTTTTTTTTTAATTAATCGTAATTGTTAAAAAAATCGTAAAATTGCGATTTTCATAAGAAATAATTTCTCGATTGCGCTCAAATTTTACACTAATATATTAATTCATAAAATAAAGGTTCTGCGAAAAAATGATTACGATCGGATAAAGCATGTAGGTGTTATAAGTCAAAGAGTTGTTTAAAAAAGAAAAAACCTGTAAAATTTCGATTTTTATGATAAATATTTTTTCAATTGCGCTCAAATTTCACAAAAATATCTAAATTCATAAAATAAAGGTTCTGTGCAAAAATCATTAAAATCGGATAAAGCATGTAGGTGTTATAAGTCGAAGAAATTTTTTAAAAATTGAAAAAAATCGTAAAATTGCGATTTTCATGAGAAAAAATTTTCCGATTGCGCTCAAAAAACGTGGCAGTTTTAAGTTCAGAGATTTCGAAGGCCTCCATAAAAATTTCATCGCAATCGGATTATCGGTTTAGCCGGAATCGTGTGGACAAACAGACAAAAATACAAAAAAAAGAAAGAAAAAAAAAACATTCCGGATTTTTTTCTCCAGTGTAGTGAAATGGAATCTTCGCTTCGCTCGCTACGCTCGCTACGCTCATCCAATAAAGCTGTTGAATTCGGTCACGTAGCTCGCTGTATTGATGAACGGCGGACTGGTTGTCTTTACATTCTGCAGTGGGGTGGGGTCACAGTGGCGGAACTAGGCGCCCACAGGGCCCGCAACTGCGGGCGGGCCCAGTAGTTTAGGGGGCCCAATTAAAAAAAAACTTTGTAAAAAAAAAACAGTTTTTTTTACGCCGTTTGGAAAATATTGTATTTGTTTCGTTGCTAAAATGACCGTTTTGTGAATTTTTAGGTTTGAGGGTGAAATCTAGCGGATTTAGGAACTTTTAGCGTCATCACACACAAAAACTACATTATTTCGCTATTGCATTCAGCCAAAACTTTTTTCTAAAACGCACTTAAAAACCCGATTTTCAACATTTTCGGCTGCGGCGCTATTGTTGCGGGGAATTTGACCCCTAACCCCTCGTACTTGGTCCCTGTATAATACTCCGGGATATTATATAGCCCCCCCCCCCCCCCCGGATGAAAGCCTGAATTTAACACTAAGCCTATGTTCGTGTGTATCTTTTGGGGGGGGGGGGGGGGCAGCATAGATATTTTGCGGGCGGGCCCATGAAACGAACATACATTTTTGCAACCTCCAAAGGGTCCAAAGATCAATGGTCAGCACAACTAGTGAAGGGGTATGGTTACAGTCAGTAGTGTCATCCAAAAATAATTTATACACAGGCTCTTTGCTGGGTAAAGTACACGAATGGTAACAATGGGGGGAGGGGAGTGGAACACTGGAACTGCGGATCCGGGGCGCACAGACCCGGATTTTTTCGAATCTAAGAGTATGGTTGGAGTATTTTGATATATTGTTTGACAAAAACCTTACAAAAGATGTAAGAAAAAAATAGCAAAACAAGAAAAATATATCAATATCTGTATAATATATCAATAAATACGAAAAGTAAAATGGTAATTGTGCCCCCCTCGCCCCCTCTGACAAAATTTGGGGAGCGGTCGCCCCCGCTCTTTCCTCCCTTAGTTACGCCACTGGGATGGGGGTGGGGAATACCCCCTTCCTACGCGCCTGGAGGGCCCGCCTAAGCATGTATTATTCATTTGGTTGTGTGTGCATTTTAAAAGTAATAATCTTGTATTTATTTTGTTTATTTATCATCATTTTCAGCACCCTCCCCTCCCCCCTATACAAAAACCGTAACGCGAAGTAGGCCTAATTGTCGAGTTTACATACTTTCGTTTTGAATAATTGGATGAGCGTAGCGAGCGTAGCGAGCGAAGCGAAGGCTTCAATTTCACTGACCCCCCAAAAAATTTAGCTCGGGTATTTTTTTTGTTCGCACGAATCCGGGCAAACGGCATAAGCGATCTTGATGAAAATTGATGGGGACCTTCGAAATCTCCGAACTTAGACGTGCCACGTTTTTGGGTTACAATCGAAGAAATATTTCTCATGAATATCGTACTTTTACGATTTTTTCGATTTTTAGTGCGATATTTTCGTGACATTTGGTTCGATTCTGACCAAACGGGTAGGGCTACAGCGTTCATATTTCACAAGGACATTAAGATTATGGTGATGTACTGATGTAGTACCTTTTGAAAGAAAAAGTTGAAAAAGTTAGTCAGAAACCATAGAAATAAAGGTTTTAATATGTGTTTTTCGAATTTTAGTGCGATATTTTCGTCACATTTGGGCCGATTCTGGCCAAACAGGTGGGGCTACAACGTGCATTGGATGAGCGCAGCGAGCGTAGCGAGCGAAGCGAAGATTCCATTTCACTACACTGGAGAAAAAAATCCGGAATGTTTTTTTTTTTCTTTCTTTTTTTCTGTATTTTTGTGTGTTTGTCAGCACGATTCCGGCTAAACCGATACTCCATTTGTGATGAAATTTTATGGAGGCCTTCGAAATCTCTGAACTTAGAACTGCCACGTTTTTGAGCACAATCAAAAAATTATTTCTCATGAAAATCGCAATTTTACGATTTTTTTCGATTTTTTGAAAATTTATTTTACTTATAACACCTACATGCTTTATCCGATTTAAATGATTTTTTCACAGAACCTTAATTTTATGAATTAAGATATCCATGTGAAATTTGAGCGCAATCGAAAAATTATTTTTCATGGAAATAGAAATTTTGTGGGTTTTTTCTTTATTAAAACAATTTTTTTACTTATAACACCTACATGCTTTATTCTATTGTAATAAGTTTTTCACAGAACCTTAATTTTATGAATTTATATATTCGTGTGAAATTTGAGCGCAATCTAATAATAATTTGTTATAAAAATCACAATTTTTCGATTTTTTCTTTTTTTAAATTAGTACGATTAATTAAATAAATTACAAATTTAAGGATTTTTTTTTAAATTTAATTTAATTTTTAAAAAATCTTCAACTTTTTTCACAGAACAATATAGATAATTATTCGCATAACACATGGCAGCTCAATGCATCAATTACGCTCATCCAACAACGCGGCGGGACTTACGCGTTTTCCTAGTATTTCACATGGACATTAAGGTTATGGTGATGAAGTACCTTTTGAAAGAAAAAGTTGAAAAAGTTTGCCAGAATCCATAGAAATAAATGTTTTAATATGAGTTTTTTTAGATTTATAATAACAATTAACAAGTAACAATAGAAACTTGACAACAATCATCTACAATACATTCACAAAGCACTTGCAAAGGAAAAGTGGTTCCACGCAAACTAAAAACTTACGCTCATCCATCAACGCGGCGGGACTTTAGCGTTTTCCTAGTTAATTTGAATTTGTATGAAAAGAGATTATTGTTTCTTCACAATTTACCTAAAGTAACATTGGCCTTTCGTTAAAAATGAAAAACCCCCTCTTTTTTAAATACGCTCATAAAATCATTTTATTCTTTTGATAATATGAAACTTGAGAAATCAATTTGGGTGGTTGCCTTTTATTATCAGCGTAGTGTTTGTCATCAACAGTTGTGACAAAATGAAGAGGGTAGTCCACTGTGATCACCCAACGACAACGTTGGGTGGGATGGTTTTGTCGGTTGTGCCTCTTCCCTTGCTTTCCCATCTGTTTGTTTTGTTTCAAGGCATGAGATTCACGTGACTGCCCAGGTAGTAGCGTGTAAGTAAACGTGAAGCTCATTGGTGTACGTCGAAATGTTTAGTTTTGCCCAGCCAATCACGACGCTGCTCTCATATCGTGGCTTTGGAAGGCCTTCTCCGCATTTGACATCAATAAATGCAGGAGTGAGTTCTGTGGGCGCGGACCTGTACTGTTTGTTAGTCTTACACATTTGTAATATATTTCTTCTTTTAGTATTTTTATTTTAAAATAACCAGCATGAGTATTGCTGCGCTTTTACAAGCTGCGGAATACTTGGAAAGGCGTGAAAGAGGCAAGTTTCAGCTCATTTATCCGTTTTGTCTTGAAAATCCACGTCAACATGGCTCCTGTGACTGACGTTATTGTTTGGTTTTAGTTTGTGTTTGTCAGCTGTTCATGGCGTTGTTTTGATGACAATTTATTTAATTTCAGAGGCGGAACATGGTTATGCCTCGACATTGCCAATGCCAGATGATCTCAGGAGCGTACTAATTAAAAGGCCAAAGACAAAAAAATCTCAGGGTAGCAGGTAAGTGTGAAAGTTACTGGCTGTGGCCAATGTAGACCCCTAGGCCTAGGGCCTAGGCCCACCCCTAATGCTTGCTTGGCTTGCTTGCCCTATTAATTTTAGTGATGGGCCTTTGTTACGAGTCTAGGTTTAGGCCTACATAGGGCCTAGGCTTAGCTTAGACCCCATAGACCCTAGTTATCGCCCTGTGTCTTTGTCTAGGCCCTGATTAGGTCTAGGCCCTACCAGATATGGTTTGACCTAAGTCCCATTAGGATTAGGCTATTTGTAGGCCTATGTGATTATGCTCTTAGGTGTGCCTCCAATCTGTATTAATTAGACATATCTCTATGTTACAGGACAACTCATAACGAGCTGGAGAAGAATAGGTGAGTGCGACTTCATTATTTACGTTTGTGGCCTATGGCCTAGGGGCCTACCTATCCCTGTTAAAACATTAACTTGAGTTCTAGTGATTACAGAGGTTGCCCTATTTTCCTTTTTCCAGGACCCAAGTCTAGATGGATGGCATTGGTTGGGATGTTTGTGGTTTAAGCCTGATTAGTGTAAATTTATTTCGTTAACAATGGCCTATTACGATAGGTTCTTTTTCTTTATACTCTCCCAACCCTTACGAGTTACTTTCTCAAATTAGTTTAACTGCGATAATTTAGATATTGCTGTTTCTTTTGGTGGTTTACGGTGTCTTGTGGCCATGGACCCCCGACCCTCCCGAGCTTGACCATAATATTGTATAGACTAGGCCTCCGCCTACCTACATCGCTCCAGAACGGGCATGGTAAACACATGTTCCTCGCATGTGCGATATCGATGTGTTGTTTAGGCCTACTGTTTTGTCAACGATCAACCGACTTTTGAAAATACAAGTTAAGCAATTGCGTAGACAATGAAAACACATCGAATTCGACATTTCCGTACAAAGCCTACTTCGTAGGCCTCTAGGACCACCATTGGCTGCTGCTGATTCGGTTGTCACGCGAACGCGGATGGAATGGAGGGGTAGGCCATGCGTGAGGAGAAGGGAGGGGAGAGTGCTTGCTACTATCTAGTATTGTCACCTCTGTGTTCATTTGATCATTATGACATTGGACGAGGTCACTGGACGGTTCGATAAGTTCGTTTGTGTTTCCTGTACAAATAAATATGTTTCTACACTGCTATAAGCGTACAAGGCCTACCAAAGCTGATAGCAGTCGTTGTCGCTGGCTTTTATGACGGACGGACGTGATATTGCTTAAAATTGAGTAGGCTTCAACTGGGCCTAACTCGTCAGTCGCTACCGATCTATGAAAGCCTAATGAATGCATAATTCTTTTTTGGTAATTTGCCGGTGCTGGTTTTTGATCTTAGAACCCAGCCGCCCAGGTAGGCCTACTAGTATTAAAAAACCACGGTACGGTAGGGTAGGGGCGCTGAGTTTTAAAAATTCCAAGGGGGGCTGAAATAAACCTTCAAAGCCGCCCGTCAGTGATTTTCTAAAACGTTTTAGCCGGGGATTTGATTTCCAAGATTTTCACATGTAGGCCTACCAGTACCTAGTAATTAGCCTATAAAGCAAACTATCTACGTAGGCCTTATTGGGGGGGGGGGGGGGGGGGGGGGAGGAAGATAAATGTCAATTAAACTCACGGTCGTTTTAGGCCCCGGCGCAATCGACGAGTGAGCGAGCGATAAACAACCAAATATCGATATTTTTATAATAGGAAATATAGCAATCAGTGGTATGGACAGTGCGAACACCCGTGGATAAACGCCAGAATCAACATGGCCGATTCAGAACAACTTTAAATTTATTATGTGTGTTACATAAATATTCTACGACTATGTATGTTTGACAAGAGTGCCAGGTCAAGAGGTTTGTTTATCCAGCTATGTCAATCGATCTACAGTTAATTAGGTCAGTACACAGCGGTTTAGCCCAGAGTGCAACTGACGACACTCACTTTAAACTAATTCAATTAACTGAGGCATCGGGCGAGCATCGGGTGACTTGTTGTAGAAGCCCCTAGGTGAACCTAGTCAAGTCTAATTAATCTAATACGACTTTATGCTAAAGCATTACAATCATTGTGCATACCTTCATTTTTAAGGAAGTAGGCCTAATTAAGGTCGGTGGTTCAAGTTTTGTTTTAGTGATTGCATGGTTGGTAACGGTCGGTCTTGTGTGCAACGTATTAGCAGCGAACGAAACGCGCGAGCTCTAACGCACTATTTTCAAATTCGAAGTATCGACCTTGAAAACACTGCACTTCCAGTTGCCTTATATTATTATAGGCCTACGTAGTTATGTTAATTTTTTAATTTTTTACCTTAAAACGGATTTGAGTGTTTTCATAGACCATCACATTATGTTATTCAGACTTCAGCACCTTGAATTGCATTGACCTTCGTTTGATCGGCTATGATATTGAAGTACTATCGATTGTTTTAAGCTCTGTTGATGTGCTCTACGCGGAATAATACAGCACACAGATGTGCGCTGAGCTGGCTGGGTCTGCAGCGCAGCCTCCAGCTGTCTGTAGATGGTCTGGTCCTGTTTGTTGTTGTGATGCTGTGCGCGAGGGAAGGGGGGGGGGGGGGCGGGGGTCAGGATCTCAACTGCTCTGTGAAACGAACTAACCATGCCGGTTTACACTCAGACGTCCGACGACGATGCGTTTCACCTTCCAAATATCACACGGGAAGGGTTTATTACTTAAATGCAATCTCCGCGTAGAAAACTTGCAGAAAATAGAAACTTAATGTATAAATCAGAAATTTGAAATCTTTACTAAAACAGCTTTATATTTTCGGAAGCGCCTTTAGAACGCGTTTAGCTTGGCGTTTAGTTCGCGTTTTAGTGGACTGCCCAGGCTGTGTTTTCAAAACATTATATGGAAAGTTCATTTGATAGGGGTGGGTTTGGACTGTAAAACAATGCCAGTTCTGAGTTATATGATAATGATATTATATTAAGAATGAGTGGGACACCTGTGGGCGTAACAAAACAACCGATGATGAAAGAATGTGTTTTATCTCGAAGTCCGGATAAATGAAGGCAACTTTGATTTCATCAAACTATTGACTAGTTTTACCTAAAACAATTTGTGAGTTGTGTGTGAATATTAGTAGGAGTCAACCCGGTGCGAGGCAAGTATGACCCATACAACCGTACAGTCCGTCTCCCGAGTCGATAGTGTCATGTCGTTGGGCCGCGGACGCCTACAAGCGTTGGCCATCGATTATTATTATTATTCTACTGTTATTGTTAGCTTACCCTCTTTAAGTCTCGTACGGGATCGGGGGGTGTAGCCAGAGAAGGGGAACACTCAACTAAACTTAGGGGACTAAACCGATTGATTTGCTGAAGATAAACATCCCGATTCCCGACTGAGGACTGAAGAGTGAAATTAGACGTGCGTTTTCTTACTGTCTTGGTAGTTAGTATTTATTCAGTAATGAGGAACAAAACAAGGAATCTGTCAGTGCCAGTCAATGGCAAACTAGCCAAATACTAGCTTGTTTGGATGGAACCTTACCTACCCCAATGTTAACATTATTATGGTGTATAGGTCGAGGGTACGTTTTTTTAGATTAAATTTAAAATTTAGCATTAATTTTGACAAATTTAGCATTTGTAGCATCATTGGTTTCTTTTCCACCAAAACCTAAATTAGGTGTTTCTTAAACTTTTCGGGTAAATGAAATTGTAGGAACATTTTAATTCAAGTAGTCAATAAAACGCAGAATAAATACTAAACTGTCTCAATAGGCATTAAAAACTTATTTTTAGCAAAATTAAAATTTAAATCGTCAAAATTACATTTTGTTGCCATCAAAAACCTACAAGCTAAAAAAACTTATCTCACCATCTTAGCGTACGGCGAGGCGTACATTTGAGTGTAAAATTATAAATGTCAATGAGTTCACGTTTACCAACCTCTTATGAAATTGATCAGGACACGTAGTTTCTTGGATCTCTGTATTATATAGAGATTAAATTTTAGTTTGTTGTACGTGAATTCGAGGGTGAAATTAATGCCATGTTTGTTGGGTGCGCAATTCAAAGAAAATAGAATACGTTACAATGCGCCCAGGTAAACCTCGGATTTACGTTACGAAGTTTCCACACAATTAAGAAATGTGAGATTCAAATTCTATTGTTTAGGTTACGCAATAGATTCCGATGCCCCTTAGGCACAACGTCAAGTCACCTGTGCGTGGCGAGGCCTGGCAACGCTGTCCGGTGGCATCATGGCATGCTCTCAGCTTCACTACTACCAGTTCCACTCACATCACTTTCATCACTTGTATTCGTTACGACTTTCATAGCGACGATATTCATTCTTGAGGCCCAACAACTCATCCTCGGGCTCCTAACAAACATCCACCATAATATAAGCGGAAAATAAACGTTCTAATTTGACATTTGAATGATGCAGAGATCGTCCTTGACTGTTTACATAAGTTTCAAACGTCGCTTACCTCATGTTTACTTCGGTATTATTACTTCACATTCGCAACGTTGAGATCATTTGGCATGTAGTCGTTTCCAAACAAAAATAACTAACCGCATTGTCAAATTGCGAGTGGAATAAGATGATCGATTATATTTTTTCCTAATCTGTTAATAATTCTGAAATTGCTTTTGCCAAATGGATTGGAATTTATTTCATTGCGCGGTTGTGTAATAATTTTGGATGTATTTTTATTTTTATTGTGTGTTGTGGCCACATTGCAACAGGACATAGGCAATAGCCATACGTTGACGTTCCATTATCCAAATAATAATATGATTGAATAATATGACACATTATGAACAATACGAATGCATGTGAGTGACTGTATGAGTTTTTTTTTTTAAATTGAGTGATCTAAATGGGTATAGGCCCGCCTACTTGAGGCACACACTAATAGGCCTATGTTGGTATACTTGTATTATTTGGGAAATGTGAGTTATGAAGAATTAGTGTGGAACCGTCCCATGTACATGTTTGGCATGATAATATTTTTCGGTCACTCATTTTGCCAATCGTAATCTTCAGCCCGAAGCTCCCTCAATGGTATTGCTAAATATTGCCCTCAAATTTGCTGGCTAATCAGTTGCTAGTCTAAAGTTCAATCCTTGGTGACAGACTGCTTGACGTGGAGGTGTGAATCATCCGCCTCCTCGTCGACGGTAGGTTCCATGTCGCAAGATACCGCGAACGCTGCGAGTACCACACACGCTGCTCGTTCTGTTGCCGTTGGATTTGTGTTTATCGCATGTATCAAAGAATGCCGAGACGGGTCCCGTTGTGGATGGATATAAGCTTACGGTGGTTTTCTTCAGTTTTCTTTATCCACGAGCCTTGGGTGCGGACGCTGAACGTCTTTAGTGCTGTCATTTTTGTAACTTTTTTAATCACATGCAGGAAAATCTACACATTTTGTTTGTCTTCACTATCTGATAGAAAATTAAACCTTTATTTTTTTATTTTTTCTCTTGTTTTCATTTCATTCACATTTGTTTTTCTGTGAGTCATCAAAGCTTATACAGCACAAAAAAAGTCTGATGTTTACATAATACCTCTCGTGTGTCTCTAAACGGACCAAACTGGCGTCCCAGTTTTGAGTATGCGTAACGTTCACTTCGAAAGATGTGCAGGCCGAAAAGTCAGGCGTTCCTGACTCCCGAGCTATTGATAGGGTGATGCGAACCTCTTTCAGTCGCACACAATACTGATAACGCTAGTTAGTGGCCTACATTGAATTTAGTTTCACAATGCCATTGTAAAATAATTTCAAATTGTTTATAATTGATATTAAAATATGTTATCGACATCTTATGTTGAACACGGTGAAAACGTTTATCTCTGTGTCTTATTGGTCTCCGAAGGTTAAAAACAAGTTGGTTTTGTCATTTTATCTCATCCGAACCGAATGGTGGTGTAGGCCTAAATGAAATTATTTTCGGCGTGCCTGGTTGGAATTGCAATAAAGCGGAAGCCATGCGGGTGACCGCACTGCCTGCCGGATATTGTTGGCTAGGTGGCAGTGAACCGGTAGGCTAGAACGTCAACACCTTTATCCCCCCAAAGAAGAAATTTCGGAATATATTCTGCTCATTTCTTTTAATAAGAGGTATGCACTTGTATGCTAGCTACATCCTGTCATCTAGGACCAGTTCGCATTTAATCGTGTACAAGCGCCTTTGAATGTTTTAATTTCTCGAATCAACCACTTGTGATTTCCCAATCCACCCATCTAACTTGACCTTTTCAGTATGCATTTGGTGATATGGCCTCTTATTCCAGACTTCATCCCAAGATTAACCATATTTATTTGGTTCACGTTTAAACGAAGTTGTTGCAATGTTTGGGCAGCACCACTGTGGCACCCACGTAGGCGTGCGCAGAGATTTTACAATAGGGGGTGGGGGGCACAGAACGGCTGCGGCGGAGGATACTTTTTTTGGGGGGGAGGGCTCAAAACGTATTTGAGAGTAAGAATGACTGTTATTTACACTTAGCCTAATACATAAGGGCATTTTTGTTACATATAAAACTTATTTAAAAGTGTGATGAAGGATTTGGAATAAGTAGGGAAGATATTTTTCTTATATTTTTATTCGATTATTTTTAGTGAATTTTCTTTGTATTTATATGATATGAAACTTGATTAGTTATTTTGATAACATTTCTAGGCCTAATGTGGGGGGGGGGGGGGTTGCAAGGCCCTTTCCGGGCCCCTCCTGCGCACGCCTATGGGCACCCACCTTTCCTTTATTTTACATTTGAGCTACTGGGAGTGGGGTCGCTTAGGTTTTTAGGGAAAGGGGCTATATACACAGTGACTTCCCACTGCATGCCAACAGGCAACAAGAATAATTTAAGTGACACTCGCCTACCACGCGAGAAACATTTATGCGTTTTTGGGACACCGAGACAGCCTACAGAAAAATCTCTTTTGTCCCGAAAAATGCGGGACGATTGGTCTCTATGTCACGTGACAAGCACTGTTCCATCACGGTCACTCTAATTAGTGAAGTGTAGCCAACCGTACGCGGTGGAACATAGGCTGGGTGGGGATGCAGGTCCGAAGTAGGCTATCCGACTTCAAAATGTAGTGGGTTTAATAGATTCTTCTTGTACGAGTCCTCCACCCTATATTATCATCATCATCATCATCCATCACTCACTGCCTAAATTGTCACCCGTCATCGTCATTCGACTCGTTTGGCATCGTTGCTTTGCTCAAATTGATGGGCATGGCCAACCCCTACATTGCTTTGGTGTATGGATCTATGGAATTTTGGGTAATTGTCACGGTTTTCTAAAATCCATTTTAAAATAATTTACAACAATTTTAATAAACTGATTTTCATGATTTTGGATTTTGTTGAAAAGTACAAAATTAACCATATTCGTGAATTGATTCTGGCTGATAAAATAACAGTCATTTATCAGACCTATTCTTACATATGCCGCACCTGTGTGGGCAACTGCATGTAAATCATCTATTGACAAGCTCCAGAGGGTTCAGATCGCGCATTGCGAATGGCCACGGGCTCGCCCTGGTACGTTCGCAATGTGGACATTCACCAATGGGTAAGAGAAGTTTCTCTTAGGAAATTTATGTTAAAACTAACTACATCTTTTTATCACAAAATTGACCAGAGCGGAAATCCCTCATTAGTGGTTTAGGCAATTACGACCCCAACCAGGCCTTACAAAAGGCCTAAAATGGCCCTTTCCTCACTAGATCAGTAAGCTGAACTCAAGAAGACTGATAGGCATTGCCTATTTACGTTATGAATTATCCTTTTCGATCCTCATTCCTTCCAACGTTTATATGTCTTAACAAATAAGTGACCAATGACCTTCCCATTATAATCATGAATCCCTTATCAAAACCATGACACAGCACTATGTGCTACAATCCTTTTTTTTTCATCCCAACAAAGTAAAGACCAATAAAACATGAAACATACTTAAACATCAGATGATCTTATAAAGAGCTCCAGCTCGTAGTGGGAACAAAGACGTAATAGCCCAAGGGCTTTTTTAGCAATAAGAAGAAGTTCGGGCTGATAAAATAATGTAAAAAATCTGTTACTGTAGTGCTGTAATGCTTTATTGACAACTATGTAAAGTTTCGTGTATGTCGGATTCTTCCTGGCCGAGCGAATAGCTAGGCCTATGTGCCAACTGCCTAATGTGATGCTTGCTCCTTGGCAGTTAGCAGCGAGTTATCTAATGGAGAATTGCGAAACTTGTGTAAGAAGTAAACGGTATACTCGATCGTTATTGAGCTCGTTTATACAAAAGAACAAGGCAAACCCTCTCACATATTTTGGTTGTTCTGGGTTGTCGAACATCATCTGAACAAAATTGTAATGGGTTTTCTTTTCTCTCAGTAAAATTTATGACGGTTTAATTGAGCTAATTCATTGTATTTTGAATTAATTATTTGTGGAAATTTGAATTATAAATTTATATATATTAGGCCAAAGTTACTTTTCTTTGTTTCGATTCGCAACCTACGCGGAACTCGTCCAGTAAAATTCCTACCCTGCTCAGCCACGTAACTGATTTGGCTGAGATGAGATGTGCAAAAGTAGTAATACCGGTGGTGACATGAAATTCCCGATTTGCATTCTAAGTTGTTACATGTCCATATTTAGTTTGCACAATTTAATAATTTATGACTTTGATATGGAATGGAACGAATTTCAGTCGCTTATTTGCTCAAATTTGTACTTAAAATTAAAAATTCGCGAATTAGCATGCGAAATTAAAAAATAATCCGAATTTTTTTAAGTAAGGTGTGGGATTTTTCTAAGAAACACATATTGAAAAAAAAAACTCATATGATTAGGCCCATTTGGATTGAGTTGAGTGCCTAGATTCCCAATTCTTTTATTTTCATTCGTTCATTTCTTGGCCACTAGATTGACGATAAACCTTTAATTGCGGTATCACCAAGTCTTCCTTAAATCTGCCCGGACGATAGTTAATTCTTTATGTATTGCTTTGTCGATTGCATTCTGTCTTGTGTTGTATGGGGGCATGGTATCGATAGATCAAACGCCAAGACTTCAATACGGACCAACTAGCGCTGGAAGGATCCGGGTTTGATTCCCATAGTCAGTCAGTGCATGCACCAGTTTCCATTCTATTTCTCTCGCATTATCGCCAAACTCGACCCTGTCTGCACTTTGCTGAGCCTGTAACCATGCCTGCCTACATGGTGGTCGAGTTGACATGTAGGTGTTTGCTATAGTACACTACACGCTACACCACACTATCAACCGCGCGTACTGAGATATCTTGTTAGCGTACACTTTCGAAACATGTCACCTAATTATTGCGTAAGAGAATTAACAAGCACGGCCTTGAAGTGTTTTTGTTGCCTATGTATCATTAGTTTAATACCGTACGCTGTATATACAGCGTTGACAGTTGACACGACCCCTTACCCTTAGTTGTGTTACGCAATACTCGCGACATCGACAACACCTGACTGAATTCTGTAGTGGTACTGGCCTGGTACATATTCAACTAAACATAATTGTTGTTGAATTTTATTTTAAGAATAGAGTTCTGCATTTTTCATTAAAAATTGCATTCATGTTTTGTGACTGAGTGTGGGAACAAAATATGAAGGCCTGCTATTAGTATCTAAACAAAACTTGAAAACTAACAAGAGAATTCTTGTCGAGTAATCGTAGTGTTGAATGATAATGTGTCGGCACTTAGCAGGATATTGAAACGTTGACTTGTTTTGACCGCGGCATAGAGTCCATCTCGCCAATAATGCGATACTTGCTGTCTGCATTCTGCGTTCCTAAATACATCCGTCGCTTTGCATCTACATCCTATTTCTACACTTTCGATTAGCCTCTTTCCGAAAAGTCTCGGTGCTAGTGTAGTACGTACTTGTAATTGTAATGTATCTCGCTACACCTTGCGTTGCATGGTCCCCCCCCCCATTTATCACCGTACCCGTGGCTGGTTCTGACCAGCATGGGACTTTCCTCCCCACATCCCCTAGGCTAGAGTGGCGCATTATGACCCAACGGTTCACGCTCTCTTATCCAAATAAACCATGGCGTTGAATGCTTTGGAGGTGGTTGTACTTGAGTTGTACCTATATTATAAGGCCTCAAACAAATCGATAAATCTCGGTTCTATTTTTATTCACTGATAAGGTGCTAAATTTTTGAAAACTATAATAGTTTCTAACACACTGGAGTGGGTGACGTGTAAGCAAAGCAACATCAAACCTGCACGTGCATGGCCCGCGCCATGTCCACGACCACGTGAATAAGAGCTATTAGGACATCGTAAGCCTTTCTCGAGTGCTTTGTTTTTTTCAAATTGTCGGTAACTTAGTTTAGTGCCCCCCTCACCCATCTCTTTCTCTGCGTATATGCTTGTCACGTCACGTCACACACTCACGTCAGTTATATACCACTCAACTCATGCAGACACATTCAATATCTGGGCTAGCTCTAGCTAGCATGTAAACATATCTACACGGTTTCGGAGCTAGCGCGCGAGCTTGGTGGCGAGCTGGGCGATATTGATCGTTGGTGCTCCCCTCCCACTCCCACTCGCCATCGCTCCGAGAGCAACTCTCTCTCTCTCTCTTGCTCTCGCTCTCTGTGTGAGTACCTGCGCTCTGGACAGTTGCGGGGGTCAAGGTCACTCATTCGTGTTGTACATAAAGCCAACGGATTTTTTCCTTGTGTTTTGAATTTTTTATTGTTTATCACATTACGTTTGATAACGACTCGTGCATTGATGTTGCCGTACTCTAAAACACGTCACGTCCCATGTAGACCTAACGTTGATCTTGTAGTTAGCGTATCTGCTTCCAATGCAGTTTTGCAGTTTTTTAACTTTTGATTTAAACTTTCATTTCTTGTCTTAGGAGTTTGTAAACGGTGACTTTGGAGCCGTCCTAGCAACGAAGCACATAATAAATTCAGAGTTGTTCTAAATCGGCCTTGATTCTGGCGTTGATCCGCGGGTGTTCGCACTGTCCATACTACTGATTGCTATATTTCCTATTAAAAATATCGATTTTTGGTTGGTTATCGCCTCGGTTATCGCTCACTCGTCGATTGCGTCGGGGCCTACAGGGTTGGCTTGGTCACTTTGATTTACTATCCTCCACTGAAAATCAGTTGTATAACTGAGTGGGCAGATTCTAAATACAATTTGTTTATTTATTTATTTATTATTATTATTTTATATTTTTATTATCTAATTTATTTATTTACATATTTATTTTTTATTTTTTATATGACTAAATTTTATCTACTATTTTATTTTTTGTTTTATTTAGCGAATGATTGTTTTAACTTAATTCAGTCTATAATTTTTATTAATTTCGCAATGTAATTGCAATTAATTGGCAGCATGCTATCGGCGTCCTATAATACACCAAAATTGTGCTTCAAATGTATTACAAGACAGGCGGTAATCTTTGAACGGTTTTCATGTTCCTCCACAAAGTGGGGTTATACATCTTGCATAGACACGGCGGCTTGTGGTGAACTTGCCCGTTTTTTGGTATTCCTGGGTATGGAGTAGTGGCCCCAATCTTGGAACCGCGCGATCACAGGTCGGCTTGGTAAAATTCCGGCGAGCTTCGTCCCCGAATGGTTATTCCAAGGCTACATGGTCATCCTGGCCGCCATGATCTACCGACTCTCTAATTTTCACGTTTGTAATTAAAATTAGGCAGCGATGCTTCGTGCGGCGGCAAGGATCCAACCACGGTCGATTCCTCGCGCTGGCCACTGAGTCGTACTCGTACCTGGCTCGCTTGAATCCGTGGCGAGAGCGCTTCGTTCGACTGGAAGTTTGTCAAACTGCTATTTGAATTTGTTCGTACCCTTTTTTTTTAAGTGACGCAACGGAATATTTAAAAAATGTAGGTCTCTTCGTTAACGCATTGACGACTGAAAATCAGTTTAAAACGATGGACAGGTTCACGTGACTATTTGTTATAATTATTTAAGTTTTAATTTATTTATTTTATTTATTTATTTATTTACACTACTTTATTTATTATTTATTAATATGACCTAAATTTAGCTGATATTCCTATTTTTTCAGTATGTTACTTGTTAGCAATGTAGCATTAAATGAAAATTAAAATTGATTACATTGTTTTTATTAATTTTACGACGGTAATGACAATTACTTTGAGCATGCTATCGCGTTAGCATGAAATTACAATAAAATGATGCTTGCAAGGGAAAAATTACACAAGTGTATATGCTACCTCGCTTTTTCACGCTCATCCCACCAAAGTTGGTATTAATAAAACATTATTCATATTACTCAGGCTGCGAATTTTGAACTCTTTGCGTTATTTTATTTCTTGTCTGAACAGTGTAGGCCTACTCTTGGAACGATGTCTTGTACAAATCCGTCGTGTTTTTTGGGTCGCGAAGTTTGTAACCCTTGGTTTGAAAATTTTCCCATTATGGCTACATTGTTATCAGGGCCCGCGCAAAAAATGTAACCTTTTACGCTGATAAAACTATTTTCTACGTTTGTCAAATAAAATAATACAAAGGAGCGATGTTCTGCGCCGGAAGGCCAGGCGTTCCTCGCGAATGGTTTCCAACTGAGTTCCGCCTGGCTCGCTTGAATCCGTGGCGAGAGCGCTTCAATTGAAAATAATACAAGCGAATTCGTACTTCAGTCATATTCTGTATTGCACTTGTCGTTCGTAGCTAAAGAAATTTGAAGTTTTCATTTGAGCCGCGGAAAGTTTTTGAATTGAAAGCCATGCTTTGCTGTTGCTGGATGTATTTTAAATTACATTGGTTGTTCATATGTTCGGATTTGTATTGTATTGTAAGGACGTTCAGTTATGTTTATGTCAACTCTATTTTTGTCGTTATGCGCGTATTGTTCTGACGTGTTTATATACCTTGAAGTTGGAGATGTGTCATGGATTTTGTTTATAATGGTGCGCTGTAACTCTTTCAATAAAATTAGAATTGGGGGGTGGGGGGGGGGGGGGTACATGCCATCTTAGATATACATAACACAGATTTGTGTAGTGCCTATATAAACTAATATGCCTTAGTCAACTGACGAGAAAACTGAAAAACTGAACAATATTATGAATGGAGAAGCTATGTCGCATAAACGCATTCAAGTCAACTTGGGAGCATGCAAGAAAAAGTTGGGGCTCGATCCCGTTTCCCCGTCGTGATAAACTTTTGGCTCATATTCGAGAAGTTGGAGACTGAAAAAATCTACAAGAGATAAGAGCATAGCCATTTGTTTCCCGCTATCTTCATGTGACCCGACTGTCGTATCGTCCACTCCAAGAACCTATGCCCAATCCTGGCGTGAAACGTGCACGTTGTGTGTGTTGTGCAAATGTCCGATCTATTTATTGGACATTACAGCATCTTTGTGTATTTTAGTGTTCGTTAATTTACGTCAAACTAGAAAGATTAGGTTTTGAGTATTTCCACTATAGGAATGCTTGGTGCATGGTGAAATCAGTATAATACCGCCAATATTAGAACCAAGCTAAATGATGCGATAAACACGCTAGGCCTATCTCTCAACTAAATTTCATTTCGTGTGTAGAGTTGAGAGCTCTGCCCACGAGGTATTGGCGTAGTACCACTTCCCTCCTGCGACACACGTCACGCGTTTTGCTTTTCCGTGGACGTCTCCAAATGCCATCCAAGTGCCAAGTGAATCAATCAGTTTACAGTTCTTCTGTACGTTAGTTAGCCTATACTCTCGGGTATTGGACACGGTTCAACAACTGTCTTTTGTTTGTATCCAATATATTCGCCGCAGAATGAATAATGTCGCATTTTCCTCGCTTCGTCCTGGGCTTGCCCCAGCCCCCAGGCAACGCAGACATGGTGTTTATGCACGTCCTTCTGTGTAGGCCTACTCGATCCTAGTAAGTAGGTATAGTGAATGTGCATGTCAATGTGGTTTACCTTGATTCATATAGCCCGGACTTTTCCCTTGATGTATGTACGTGCTCCTCAACATGTGATCTATATACAGCGTTCTCTAATAGTTTAAACTATAGAACGTATATTATCTACCTAGCGAGCGACTCATAAGCATAAGGTGGTGTGATACTTTGATCCAGCCAAGCTAAAAATATGAACTATACTCATAAATGGCGTCAAGATTTTATTTGTTGTTTAATTGGCTTGCAACTGTGTACCAGACCAAGTTTCTTTCTATCTATAGGCAAACATAAACTCGAATATAACTAGAAATAATGATTATTATCATCGGTTGATAACAATGATTACTATCATCGGTTGATTACTAAGTGTATTATCCGATCCCTAAATTGACACCTTCACATTTATGTAAAGGATGTAAAATAATATTTCCAAATTATGTGAATAAAATCAAGTGGGGTTCTTAATTTGAAGTGTCAAATTTAGAATTAATAGAGTGGGAATGAAGGAGGTAGAACTAAGTCTCCTCCCCCATAACTTTTCATTTTATAAAACCATTTATCCAGTCATCCATCCAGTATGTATTAGATTATTTGTATCATGCTTGTGTGAGAGGATTCACTAATCAACAATATTTTACGCTGTCCTGGAGCGTATATTCATTTCAATACTGTCATTCCGTTGTTAGGTAACTTCGAGTGGTCTTTTTAAAATGTCCTTGGGAGCCGCGAAACTAAGATGTTGTCTTATACAGATTTCTATTTTACCGACTCTTAGTTACTTCGGTTCTCTGATAATTATGCCTGTTGAAAGTTCTCAGTCCATGCAGCCTTCAACCAACCCGATCCTAACAGTGCAACCGTGCGGGGAGGCCATCCGAATCCGAGGTTTAGCATCGTATTTACTCAATTTCAAATTCAAATGAGTCCTGGTCCTCTAAGCTGAAATGGCTTACGACGTTCTTTCTTGTGATTAATTTTCGCATACTTATTCCAATCATGTCCTTTCTCTTGTTGTGAGTTGTAACATGCGTGTTCCCGCTTTGTTTGTTGAATCGCACATGCCTCTTTATCACGTGTATTTTAAATATCATAACTTTATACTGTAGGCCTATACACGTCAGTTTTATTTCGTTCAATGTGCTGATCTTTTAATTTTTATGTCCGTTTGTCGTCTTGGCGCGTGTCACGTCTCACGATAAAAACAAAACTCGACCTCCGACTGACATGTAGGTTTTACCAAACTTGACCTAGAAATACCCGGCGCGGCACCTCCACCAAACCATATCTGAACGAGGAAAGAAACGTTTTATATTATTTTTGTATTCTTCTTCGACGATTAGTTGATTGTAGCTCTAGGATCAAGAACACAAAAACCCTGGCCAAAACGGACGAGTCCTATGTGCACATATGCGCGTACCGCGAGTGATCTCTGGAGAAAAATGAATGTGCGGGGCGGCGAGGTATCGCTCCCGCCGTAAGCAGTAAGCTTATTAGGTAGATGTGTTCCTCACGGCTGCCGGCGAGAACTGCCCCGTGTTGGTTGTCGGTGTAACGTTCCTGAAAACAGCCGAACACTCATCTCCGACGTCGATCTGAGCAAATTAACTCTTTCGTAAGGATGCCCGCTGCAGGTTTCACGCCAGGTTCCACCCGGTGTTATCCTCTTCAGATAACTAACTTTTTATCGTAACTTTTATTTTATTTTGTAAATTATATTTTATTTTTTATATCTTCTTAAAAAGTCATCTGAAGAGGGTCATACCGGGTAAAACTCGTAAAAGGGTAAGAGTAATAATTGTGAAGGGTATTTCCGAGGACTCAATCCCAGCATTCTCCTTGACGTCCGGGAAACCCCCTGAGAAAACTTTCAGTCAGGATTGCCGGTGGCGTGCCGGCTCCCAAGAGTCTCACGTGCTACGCATAAGCTAGGACGCATACCTCATCTCTCGGTGTCGATCTGATAGTTGCCTGTGCACCGTCGTGTGATTGATGCTCGTTGTTGGTTATTATGACTAGGGTATGCAATGGAAACTTGAATGTAAGCTAATTAAAATACGAACATTTTATAAGTTAGGCTTTCAACGAGGATTTGTTTTGTTGCGGGGAGCCATTCGCCCTGCTTTAAAAAGCACATTCCCCCCATACTGGATATTTTTGGCTCGCACGTAGTCTTCCACATGTTGACCGAATGCGAGCGAGCCGCTGTTTTTAACCTTGATGAGTACTATAGAAGCCTCTGTCATCTCCCTCCCCCCTCATCATCTGTGAAGCAGTGTCGAGCCTTGAACCTAAGCCAACTGTGCTTTGCTGTGTTTTAGCTCATAGGGTAATTGAATGCACTTGACCTTTCGTTGGCAGTCATAGCGTATGAGTTTCTGCTGCCGTAAACAGTAGCCAACCCAACCGTCGTAGCTAACGGGCTGCTAAACCGACGTAGTGGTTTCAAAACCTTCACATCCACGTCGACCAAAGAGAACAAACGGCCCGACCGACCAACTGACTTGGTTTGGTAAAGGTTATTTCATGTTCTGATTTATTGTAAACTGCCACCCGAAAGATCAATCGTGATCGACTGGAGTGCAATTGAATTCTCCGTCATAATAGGCAGAGGCTACACACTCTCAATTGATCACGTGTCACTCCAGTGGTTGTTTGACGTTCTGCGCGAGGCAAACAAGTTCAACTCTATCTAATTACTGAAATAATTACAATGTTAGACTCGACGACACCCTGATAAAGTCGTACTACCCATATTGCGGGCATTGACCCCGGGAATTAACGTCCTGTCAACTCCACGCTCCGCATCATTGTGCCAGCCAGCTATTGCATTCTGGCTGCACTTTCACGTTCACACTGGAAACAACAAGACAATTTAATTTTAGTTTAGTTTCACCTGCTCTGCTACAAGTATATTCCGGTGAAACGTTTATTTTGAACCTGTACACACTGTACTTTTGGGAGCCAGCTATACTTACTTAGGTTCGGGACTAGGGAGACGCCTTGCTTTCTGTTCAGTACTAGTGCTTGCAAATTTGATATATTATGTCATAATCGAAATTTCATACCTTGATTTAGGCTTTAGAACATTTTGCTTGAATAGACTAATTGCCTTGATTGTGTTTTACTTTTACCTCGCAATTAATTATAACTATAACTATGACGAGTGACGAAATCCAAAAGTTATCCTATTCTACATTTTACTTGCTCACTTGAGTCACTTGACCAACTTCCTCGTACACAACTCTTTATTTTGGCTAGTCTAGTAAACTTTAAGATTTTTTAAAAATTTCAAAGGCTCTTTATAAGTTCTTTCTACATTCATTGCTCTTATACGTTGCGTCTAAACTTCTGCCTCCCTGTGCTGTAGTTGACGTTACATAAAGTTGGGGGTGTAGAATTTGATTTGAATGGATATTGGATATATAATTCAATCATAAACTAGTCTACTATGTAAAAATAATTATAGTATAGGCCGTCCAGTCTCCACACATAGCTTTCGAGTTTACAAGACAAAACTCAATAACACGAACACATCACGCAGCCGTTTATGTGCCTACGGTTCTCATCACGATTGTTTTTAGTCTCTCTATTATCTTCGGCATTGTGCCCGCATTGACATTTAGCTCCCACAACTAACTGAACCATGTGCGCAAGCGCAACTGTCTTCTCAAGAATCACGAAGCAAGCGTACAACCAACCAGATAATAAAACAAACATTCTGTGTGTTTCAACTGGGAACCGCAATGACAACCATGTGGTCATCATACGGTAAAGATCATATCTTACTAAATCTTTGACAAGCACAGTACGCACATGCAGCTTATAGTTATCGGAATATCGTACATTGACCTCACTAAACTTATTGTCTCGTATCAGATGCTGGCTGACATTTTCGTTGATAACGAAGATATGTTTAATCGAGAGATAGGCCTACGTATACACCGCGGAGAAAACAGCGGTAAAGTACATAGGTACCGAAATGGTAATGAATCAAATCAATCTGATACGATTGATAAGATATTTGGTTGATAAAGTGTGCCACGTCCTGTGATAGACAAGTTCACACCAACCACGAGGCTATGAAACTGTACTAACGCACGAAAGTCACGGCTTTGAGCACAATTGCGTTTTGAGTTCTTGTTTGCAACACTTTCGAAACACTGTACTTTCTGGGAAGAAACTTAGATTGAACAACTCGGCTCGGGTATACGTATATCCTGGCCGACCAGACATGCAATCAGATGTACCTGGCATGCGATTCCCGTGTAACACGTGTATTAAGTATAGAGCAAAGAATGCAAATGAGACAAATTACCCGCCACGATGCGTCCGCGGTGGGACGGTGACCCGCGGCCCGCGGACTGTATGGTGTAGGTGCGGAAGACGTTGAGCTGGTCGTCAGGCGGGCGTAACGGGTCACAAACGGGGTCTATGAGGCGTGCAGCGTAGTAGATTTCATTGTTTGTGTTTTCATTCTTTCTCCTTTGGTGTTCCTATAAGTTACTCTCCTACCTGCGAGATTACATTTTATATTTTTATGAAGCTTTACATTTTAATGGATGTATATTTTTACATTGTAATATTATGCCGATGTCGTAGTTTTCCTCTATTATTGTTATTCGTACAAAAATCTCAGAAATTAAACTTCTTTTTGTATTGCATTGTGGTGTATGTATGTTGAGATTGCCACAGTCATTATTTTCATTTGCTCAGAAACAGGTGTATTCTCTTAATTAAACAATTAGCGTTGGTTTTGCTAGAAAGTTTGTAGTTAGACCTGTGGATTATCTTGGCAATCTCATTGGTCCATGGTAAACACTAAGCAACACCTGTAACAGGTGGTTAATGAAATGCTTAATCATAGATACCCTGCTGATTGATGTTGATGTTCGTCATGTTTATATTCAATATTGCGGCTTGTTGCGTACGCATGAATACATCTCCTTTGAATGTACATGGTACAGGTGTTGTTGTGGATTCCAACACTGTTTTCACTTTCCTCGAGATCTCAATAATTCATTAGAGTTAGAGATCATGTGTCACTCAGGAATAGTATGAATAGAATGGATAGGAATACTATGAAACACTATGGATAGTGCCACTATGAATGCTGGCTTTCAAAGCTTTACCGTGTTTTATGTGCAGTGGGGAACTAGAGCAGAACTGCAAGAGACTACCTAACCTATGAGTAAATTAGTTTATTCAGTTGAAAACTTGCTTCCTTTTAAAAAATGACAACTCAAAGAATTACCGTTTTGTTTAAGAAGGATATACACTTTAGCTGTTTATGAAATTTCAATTTGATTGACCAACTAAACGATCATGTGCATAGAAGTATGTTATGCACAATATTAGATACAGTTTTGACAAAACTTGAATTAATAATTCAAAAACTAAAACTAAACTTCCTGCATTCGGACTCTGTAAACAATGTTTTCTAAAAACTCAAAAAATGAACGTGAAGTGGCTTATTTTAGTAATTTCAACCTATTTTTTTATGTAAAGAGAAAGACGCAGCATTCATGCAAACATATTCGTTTTCCCAAGGTAACTGTCGAATTGTATAAGTGTGTAATAATTACTACTTAAATTCTGGGATAAACATTGAACTCAAGTTAATTTTGCCTCCCCTCCCCCCTCCCCCGGTTCCTACGCCACTGATTGCGTTACAGTTTACAAAGTCTCCTAAGTTAGTCCACTCCAACTTCTCGCGTTTTGCCTGAAATAAATTAGGGAGTTTCACTCCTGAAAACTAATGCGAGTCTGGGTCGTACGTCGGGAACCCATTCCTTTACTATCCTCCCGACGGAGACAATGACAACACGGACGGATGCACAGACGGAGACGCCACGACGTGGGGAACCTCGCTCCATTCGCTTGGCTGGTTCTGACCAGCACAGGCCTGTCCACCCTTTCCTCCGCGCATCCCTTACGTCCCTCCCTATCTCCGTTAGCCAAGTTGCATAAATATGAGACGTTAACAATACCAACCAATCCTAGTTAACGTTTGTTTCAATACTATTATTCATATCAACTATGATTAATATGCAATTATTATTATAAGAAAACTAACACTAGAAATACGAATTGCATAATTAGCGCCGCAACCGCAACACAAAATACATATCAAAGGCGCTCACCCTTAGCACGCTTGCATGTGGAGAGTTCTGAGTTCGCCCCAGTCCCGCGAGTTCGTGGGTTGCGACAAATCAATATTTTTACCACACAAGCACGTTCGATAAACGATTCTGGGGGTTTGTGTTGACATTTCTAATTTTCTATGTGCTTCCTTGAAAATTACGCAAAGGATTCGACTATTCACAATAATGAAAGCGTGCATACGGAGAGCTTCGTGGCTTCGATGAATGATTTAGCGGCGCATGCGGTGAGTTTATTTGTTGTGTGATAAATTTAAAAAAAAAAAAAAAACTAAAATGGTGAGACCTGCATAGAACGGTCAATAACTTCGCCAGCGCAGGTCACCATAACTTGATGGTTATAACCTAGTGCTGATCTAGGAGGTGCTGACGTCCATTCTTCTTGCTACTTGCGAAATATATTGCAAACCTTTTCTGAATTTTTATTTGTTATTTGCATTAGAAACCCGCCTTTAAATTTAAGCAAACCGAATACATTTTTAATTTTAACCAGTTATGTTTTGTTTTGAAATGCAAACTCTTCACAATTATTCCTACGTGTTTTGCAATAGAAAGTGAAATGTTTCGATAATAGCGAGAAATTCCGAGAATAAGGTTCGTTTAAAAAATGAACAGACTCGCACCCAAGTCCCAATACTCATCGTATGAAAAAATATTGAATTTGTGAATTATTGTCTGGACAGATATTGTTATAGGCCTACACTAAACAAAAATATAATGTGTTTTTGTTTAAATATTATTTATATTATTTTTAAATTTTTAACGTCTATCCTATTGTACAGAGGAGGACAACTAAATATTTTTATTGCATAATAAATGCAGACACAACAATGAACTACAGTTATTATTTCACTTTTCGGTGTCCACGCAGCAAAGATTGCCGCAAGTCACGCATCGTTCAATTGCGTGACGTGCGAGATGTTTGTTGCCAGAATGCTCCTCGCCCACAGTTTGCCCCCTTGCTTCCACATGGGCCCCCCACCCATCGCCGTGAAGCTATTTTCCGCGCCAGGCAGCGTTCATCACCAGCCTACGGTATGCATTGAATGGACCCCGCCGTTACATAACGCTCCGCTCACCCTCTCGCGCGCCTTGTGTACTGCAAACCTCTGCCACAGTACAGTCGCACGCATAACTTATTACTTGTTAGTGAGATGGTTGGCCAATTTTATCTCCGCGTGAGTGTGTACTTCCATACTTCGTGAGAAGTGCAAGGTGATTGAATTTGTCACCAATTTGGGTAGTTATGGATTCTGATATATTATAGCTCTTCCCAGCCCAATAGAATGTTGTTGTCGTTATCACTGATGCCGGTTATACCTTCCTCCAATATCGTTCGGTGAGTTTAATATCGAATGTGGGTCCGGTGGAGATCGCCCTACTGACTCTGAATAGATCTCTGCTACGCCCTTGGTTCTCCTGGCTCATTATTAAAATCATACTTATTCTAGTCAATTAGCTGACATGACATGAGCAAGTTAGCATACGTGCAATGCAATTCTTAAATAGCCTCTGGAGGACGAGTAACACCTGGGTACTTTTTGTGCGTGCAAATACTACAGCACGACCGTAACATCTGTCGAACAGTCGGGGTGTCAAACGTCGTTGTTATTGCTGACTGCTGTGAGTGTGAGAATGAGATACACTTTCACCCCGGACGAGTGAATGTTGATGTTGTAGTCGGTTATCAGTAATGAGTGTAATTCGTAAGCCATTCATAACGGTACGGACGATACGTACGGTACGTACCTGGAAGTGAGTTATGAAGATCTTCATTATAAAAAAAAATCATACCATGTAGGCTCGTGAGGAGACAGGCGGGCACATGTTATTATTTTAAATTGCTAAATTGCAGGAGCTTATCATTTTTTAATTCGCAAAACCTCGATTTTAGTGTTTCGTATCATTTTGTAAAAAAAAAAAAAAAAAAAACAGTACCTATAGAATTTTGCCTTTGTTTCGACGTATCTTGTGTCAAACACGTCATAACTTGAGTTTAATCATTATGGTTGTTCGGTGTCCCATGCACTTACTTAACAACGGTTAGACCATCGTTCGTCTTTACTGAACATACTTTTGCTATAGGATTCAGGTGCAAGTTATTCTGAAATATTGCGTTTATGGTTTAATTACCATTGCACAATTATTGTTTTGTTTTGTTTACGCCGGCGCACGGTTGTGCTCGTCCACACAACACGGCAGTCACCCACGTCGCTTGTTGAGCATCGTAGGTCGATATTTTAAGCGTTCAATATTAATTCTCTCGCTTCACACGCCTCCATTTATTTATATGAATGTATGACAAAGAAAAAATAAACACGGTTTGTCGTTGACTTCTCATGCTTCGCACTCTGGAGCAGGACAGGCCCGGGGTAGAATTGCCCCCCCCCCCCCCAGAGCATGGCTCTGCTGATCGTAAAAGGCGATTCAAGAGAGAAAAAGTCCATCTCGCAAAGATCAGCTAGTATGTAAAGGAGTCTTTTACTCCTCGAAGCAGAGGCGACTGCAAGTCTGAAAGAGACCGAGAAACGACGCGCGCCTCGTTATGCCAGCCGCGAAAAGGTGCGGGCGGCGAGCTCATATTATTTACCAACCGTTGCCCTAAAAGTACGATTTTTATGAAAAATATTATTCGATTATCCCCAAAATCATAACACATCTAAATCTAGTGATTTCGAACGTTCCCAAAAGTTTAATCAAGATCCGAGTAGCCGTTGGCACGGTTGCGGGCCAAATATCACGAAAACATCGCATTAAAAATCGTAAAAGTATGATATTCACGAGAAATATTTCTTCAATTGTACAAAAAAAAACTTTACAGGTCGAAGTTCAGAGATTTCGAAGGTACCCTGAAATTTCTATCGTGATGGCATTCGCATATGCCGTTTACCCGGTAGAGCGAACAAACTGGGGGGGGGGGGGGGGGGAATAATAAAAACACCCAAGCAATTTTTCTCAGAATAAGTGAAATTGAAGTCTTCCCTGCGCTCATCCAATAAGCAGCGGTGTTATAACGATTATCGCAAGTTCCTTCACGTTACCGCCCTACCGAGCATTGTTTTATATACAAACTTATCTACTTGACTATAAGCGCTATCTTCAAACTTACTTTGAACCATTTATTATCTATTTTACCAAGATATTACTATAATGATAATGACTAAGCAAGCCTTTAATTATGTTTTCACATGTTACTTGTTCAACTTAATATGTACACTTTTGATCTGTAATGCACTGACTGGTAGTAGTATCAATACCCATTTTATTAAACTGATAACGAATGTTTTTTATTGTACATGGCGGTAATGCATTCCCTTATTGCTCGCCCCGTAATAGCCTATCTGCGTAAATAAAAATGTCTATTTCTGCATACAACTCAACTTCAAATATGCCGGCGATGGGTGGTGGTGGTGGGTGGTGGGGGGGGGGGGGAGGAGTTTTAAAATGGTACTCTCACTCTGCGTGTCACTGACCAGTAACCAATCAAAACACCCCCGGCGTTTGTTCACTTTCCCAGTAAAAATTGCAATTGCATAGTTTAGTTATGTCGTTCATCTCCCAAAAGTCAATAGACTTGGTGGCTATGCGTTTATAGTTGCTTTAATTACATTCATTAATGTTTGTACTCGTCATTTCCTATGGCATGGCATCACAGATAACTTTAGTACATCTAATTACTATAATGCTTCGTACGCATATCCAATTTCCATTGTTACGACCCTATCCACACGAATCTCCTTCCTTCCTTGCATTGACAATAGAACATATCACGAGGTAATTGTACACTGGCAAAATAACCGGTACCTGAAGATAAAAACACGTATCTCAAATGCGTAAACTGATAAAAGTTCCCTTACATCGGGTGATCGGTATTTTTTATGACCAACCAAATTTATAGCAGTGCAATATTATATTGTTCTGACTCTCCACAGAAATCTCGAGGTTTTGTCGTTTTCGCCTAAATTACTTGTGCACACACGTATATTCACATTCTTGTTTTAATCAGTATCTTTTGAAATAATGGACACTGGACAGAATATGTAGATTAGCAAATATTATCAGTTATTGAAATAAACATTGGTTAAGTTATGATGTGAGAGTAAATTAGGACATGGTTAGTATCGGTGTGACGGACATATGTATGTGACATTGCTGGAGTAATGCCTGCATTTCTCTGTAACGAGGCTACTAGTCGCCCCACGCACGTGAAGATTTTCTCGCCTGTCCTCTCTCCCCCCCTCTCCGTTGCTCGCTCAAGGAAGTGTCCCCCTGGGGCCTATGATAAGGTCAGACTCTTGCCCGCGGAATTTCAAATGCTTTCCCATTTCCCTCCCTTCACAAAACCATGCCCCCCATCAATTCTCACCCTTTTCTTTACTTTTGTAATAAAAAATGGGGAAGTCGAGGGGTTTGTCCACGGAATAGTAAATACTTTCCCCAATAATTCATGTCTCATCCTCGACGCGCTTCACTAACCCATATCTGACCTGACACCAGCACACAAGACAATATAACACACGAACGTCCTCCAATCTGTCATCTGTGCTACCAGTACCAGTGTTGGGTTTGTGATCGTCGGGAGGTAGGGACATGGGGTTTAATACTGTCAACAAATTTCCCATTACCCCTCGGATTACCCCACTTTTCGATTCATACCCCAAGGAGAGTGAATCATGTTGCGTTGACTTCTGTGCACTTTCTGGCTTGCACTTCTTGCCACTATTCTTCCGTCGAGCCAACTTTGCATCGGCTCACCTTCAGGCTTCACCGCTAATTCGCTGTACAGCATGTTAGAATCTAACCATGCTCGGGGTATAGGCTCGTGAGGCGGAATGTAATTGTTTACGTCTTGTAGTCGCGAGTCCGTCGAACCTTGGCATTGCGTTTCGGGAGGTGACCTTGCGGTTTACGCCAGTATCTCGGTTCATCTGTGTCTACAAGATAGGCCTACTACACTACATGAGTGCCGCTGTGTCGTTCGTATAACACTTGCTCGTTCGCTTGTGTTACAGCTTACAGTAGATATTTTCATTTTGTTTGCATGCAGTCGGTACATCAATGCCAATGATAAGATGATAATTATGTTTTGCAGCTTTGGTCCCCTAACCTACTGTTGTCAATGTTATGTTATGTATCGGGTAATTGCCTTGGTGCCCACGGCGGCTTTTTATTGATATTATTATCGTATCGTCGCCGGTCGCCCTTTCTTAATCCTTGTGTGTGATGAAATACACTGAAGTATGGAAACGTCTCCCAATGGTAACATCGCAATATCCAATCAAATTAGCCTGCCGTAGGTCCCGGCTCTCTCTCTCTCTCTCTCTCTCTCTCTCTCTCTCTCTCTCTCTCTCTCTCTCTCTCTCTCTCTCTCTCTCTCTCGGTGCCTTTTACTTTAGATGGTATAGGCATACCAATGTTCTTTTAATCGTGGTTGAGGAAATTTAAGTTATCAATTACAAAATAAATGCTTTATATTCTTAGAAATAGCTCATGTTATTTCTTATTATTGTTTTGTTTCTGTAACGTTATATCATTTTCTTTGGTAATTATTATTGAGAATCGGTCTGCAACATCATCTCTGTGCATGTCCCATGTCGCGCGCTGTAATCTTTGGTGGGCATATTATTTATACAGTACAGTGTAGGCCACATTATTAGTAAAATATCAATTAGTTGTTGTAAAGTTGACATCTTGCATTCGTGTGCATTATCTATGTGTGCATTTTACTGCCGAGAGTTTTTCTCAAAGCGGTGACCTTGCGCGTCCTTGAGAAAGTTATGCAACGGTGTTACAGGTGAGGGTATTTCTGAAGAATCCCACCCCAGACTAAGAATGGTATGCGCACAACACAATACAGACGTCTAGCCAGGTGACTTAGTTGTTCCGAGGGTGCCCCCAGGGTGAACGCACCTGTTTCACATAACCGACCGACCCCATATCCCCTCAGACGTGACGTGACATTACCAGATGGGCCAGCTAGAGCAGCTTTGGGCTTCCAGGGCGCGTATTATTCAGGCGATAGAAAGTTTCTATAAGATGTTTGCACTTATGAGGAGTTGGCAAATAACTATTCGCTCGGCCAAGAAGTTTTCGAAGTATATTATACAACTTTGCAAAGTTGTAAATAAAGCATACATGGACAGCCCTACATTCACTAACAGTTGGCAGTAGATTTAAAAAATGTTGTCTCAATCAGCCACAAAAAAATCACGATATAGCAATTTTTTACTTTTTAACAAAATCCAAAATCGTACAAATCAATGTGTTCATTTTAATTAAGACCAATTTTAGAAAAGCTGTATATTTTCACTTTCGTGACAACCCCTGTTAAAAATTTCAAACCCTTGTGGTGTCAGTAAGCCGAGCGATCGGGGCCAAGAAGTGGCCGACAAATCCTCGGTTCAGAGTATGAGGGAATGGTGGATACTGCCACTGGCGAGTGGAATTTGTGTTTTCTCTTGGTGTATAGCATTGACCTACGTTTTTACCTAAAATGGATGCAAAACAGCAATTGATTTCAATGAAAGAATTACTCTTCTCACCGTGGAAGTGTGTGTGTTGTTTTGTGTACACTTTTCTGTTATGAACTTTTTTCTGGCAAGCGTACTGCGTAAACTCTGCTTATCTGTGCCCTTTTAACGTGTTGTATTTCTTATCTTTCAATTGGAATTATTAATTATTATTAGTTACTCCTTACAACAGAAAAGGGCATAGGTTATCAAAGACCATCTCAGTCTCACTATATAATTTATTTTCTCCATTAATTGACCTGGTGATGAATTTCTATAGATATATGTAAGTATAGTTTAGTTTGGTAACTAAGAGCTCTGTTAATAAGACAAATAGGAGTGCAGCATAATTAAATCTAGTTACCCTAATTGATAGATTGGATATTGCTTAACGTCTCATATTTATGCAACTTAGCTAATCGAGACGAAGGGAGGGGCGTAAGGGATGACGCGGGGGGACAAGGGGAGGACAGGCCTGTGCTGGTCAGAACCAGCCACAAGCGTATGGCGAGGGCAGGGGTTCCCCCACGTCGTGGTCGTCTTCGTCTGTGTCATCATCCGTCCGTGTTGTCATTGTCGTCGCCGTCGGAGAGGTAGTCAAAGGGAAGGGGAAAGTTCCCCGACGACGACCCAGAGCTCGCCATTAGTTTCAGGGAGAAAAACTCCCCTAATCACGGGCCAAACCACGAGAAGGTTGCGAGTTGGAATTTGATGCCCCAGTTACCCTAATAATTCCTCATCTTCTTTGTATGCATGTGGCGTCACCAACACTGTTTGTCATCGTCAGTGGTATTGCCTTTTCAATACGTAATGACTGAACAGGCGGTACTTTCCCTTCTAATATAAGGAAAGTATTTATTTATTTATTTATTTATTAATTTATCTTGCAATACACCAGTTTATGTTTATGCCATGTTAATGCAATACAAACATAACAACACAGTTGAAACACATTACGTACTCACAACTTTACACATATGATATGATATTTTGCTATTCGAGTCGTTGAGTGGGAATAGATGAGGGTGATGGACAATTACAAAACACCATGCCTTATGCGGGATTCGAACCCACATCTAGTGTCATACGCTCAAATGGTTATTTAAAAAAATGTTTCTTGATCTGCCGAGTATTATTCCATCGGTCTTGACTATCTAGAAAGCTGTATTTTGCTTCATAACCCCTTTTATTTTGCATTATAATTTTGTCTCTGCGGCCGTCGCCTGCATTGCATCAACCGCTTGCCACCCTACAACCGCCAGATGACATGACATGCACCTCTGTGCATCACGCCTGTGCTGTCAAATATCGAGGTCACTGTTCCACTCACTACCCTGATGGTGGTTGAGCCTCGAGCTAATCGATAGGTGAGGTGCATGGCTGGGTCTGGGTTGGTCCAATGACAGAAATGAAAGAACATCCATGTACAGTGGCGTATATAAGGAGGTTTAGGACGAGTGCGAATTTTAGACATGCCAATAACGTATTTAAAATTTTGAAAGAAACTGAAAGAAAGAAAAATTAACATAATGAATTATATTGACTGAAAACAAATGAGCCAATTAAAAAAGGCGTATTGGTCTGAGTACTCGGATCAACGATATTAGAAGATTTGAAATTTGATAGCGATGGCATAAGCGCAATAGCCATCGTCTGCCTTACTTAGTTTCTTGGATGTGGAACATCACTTATTAATTTTGTATGGCAGGGCTGAAAATATTACATCACCGGAATAATTCCCTTTGTCGTCCGTCGATCTTGAGCCCGAAACTGGGACGTAGGAAGCGTATTGAACGTCACAATGAGCCCATTTCTATTGTCATCCATGGCTGCCCCCAGACAAATTTATTTTTATCTCGTGTAATTCCCACTCATTCTTTTCCTTCACGCCGATATACATTCACCGTTGTTACTCCAACCCGGTGAACAATTTCATAGCTAACTGTCAGATTGTATTTTGGGGTATGATCTCGCCTGCAGCAAAATACCAAGCATGAATGAATAACTGGTTTTGACCCAGTCGCTTGCGCGATCTTCCAAGTTTTTTCAGACGTGATTTCAAAAGATGGCCCGGGCTCGTTCTGCCATGCCGACTGTAGAAAACGATAATAAAAATGAACTCACATTCGGAGAGCACCCTCCGATGGCAGCACTTACCTACTGAAGAATGACCCTGCCGAATATTGCCTTGCTTTTGGGCAGGCCAAAATATCCATGCAAACAATCCAACGATTTATTGGGAATATTACGAGATTTGCTTCGAACCTTAAATTTGGAATTTAGTTCGCGCAGATATTTGGGGGTGCGCGTGCACCTGTGCACCTATACACGAGCCGCCCCTGCATGCCAATAATGTATTTAAAATTTTGAAAGAAACTGAAAGAAAGAAAAATTAAACAAGGAATTATAAGAACTGAAAAACGAAATGATGCCAATAAAAAAGGCGATTGCTAGCCTTGTTTCAATCGGCAACTATTGTTGAAGATTTGAAATTGGATGAGCGAGTGAGCATAAAGCGCAATGGCCATGTCTGCCTATACTTAGTGGATGTGGATTGTGGAACTATCAGCTTTGCACTATTTGGTAGGGCAGGGCTGAGTTATCGATCAATCAAGTGACATTTCCTCTTTGTCGTCGTTGTCATTGATGCCCGAGGACTGAGGAGCGTAAGGGAAGCGATGAACGTCACAAGACCGGACTATTCAGCACATGCACTACTGCCCCACCAGGACTCGGAACATTGATGTATCTCGTGTAATTCCTCCTTCCATCCTCGCTCTTGCTCTCGTTACGCGTCTCATACAATGCAACCCGCATTGGTTTCCCTTGGATGGGAGGAAGTCGTGCATACGCAAGTTCAAGTTGGATTATCATCATGTTCAGCTCCTCACGTTTTCGTATTGTTACTTTCACAAACCGCCCGAGAGAATCATTTTCTCGTGTCACTGACTCTGGTCATCGTTGATGTGCAAGAACTTTCGGCGTTCACGAAACATCGCGGCTCTTGTTGTAGGCTGACCGTAGTCGTATGGACCACTAGCCCACACGCACTAATTACAACTACGCACTTACTTAAAAATAAATACACGTTTCCGTATGAAACCTGCTTGGAGACAACTTGCCCCTCGTACTCGCGACCAAGTGTGAAACGACAAACGAGTGAGATGAGAGGCAGGACCTTTCTAGTTTCTGCCCATTCAACCATTGTTTCGGGAAAAGTATGTATCGTGGTTCATGGGGAGGGGGGGGGGGGGGCAAAGGAGTAATAACAGTGGGTAATAGCCCGAATGAAAAAAATTAATAGTGGTGTTTTATTAGTTTTTCGCTTGCTTTCGTCGATAATTGATAGAATTGTGAAGATTCACATATTGTCGGTTTGCAAAATCTTGCTACTCCAACGTTTTCACAACTTCCTAAAGCACTGATAGGATAATGTTTGTGTACCCTATTGTATCTAATTCCATGAGGCTACGCTTGGGGAAACCCCAGGTTAGGTGGTTGGTATCGAAATCGAACCGATGACCTCCAGGCTCCCGAATCAGTCTCGGATTTTGGACTTCGCAGCCTAATACGTGGCATTCAATTAATTACAACCCATAGTCAGTGAGGCTTCTCTCATTGTTGTGGTGTCCTGCGTATTCGTCCGTAGTGACTGGAATGAACGAACGAACGGACATTTGTCTACTCAAAACGTCGCTCTGACACCAGACCAGTAATTGAATGAGATGAGTGTAATGTCCTTTCTTGTTGCGCTTTGCTGATTATTTTGAGGTTATGTGGTCGGCTCGCATCAATGCATTAGTACGGGTACGGCGATCGCGATATGTGTCGGTGGTCGCGGCTTATTGACTTGCTCTGACGTATACGAATAGCGTTTTTCATTATTCGCTTAGCAATTTTTATAGTTTCATCGAAAGAGGCCTAGTTTGTGTAAGTGTAGGTCGGTGTAGTCGATGGCGACGGTGGTGCGCGTGCGCGCGCGCCTCGCGGGCCTGGATGTGCCGAAGACAAAGGAACCAGAACCGCTTGGATCGCTGTGCTGTGTATCGATCTGATGACGGCCACGGTCGCTCTCGCTCTGCAGAGTGCACGGCCACATGCATGCACACTTGTTGGTTTCTTTCGAACGAACGCGTGCGAACTCTTCATCACACCTCACCTCGCACACCCGACCACGAACACTTTTTAATCAATTCAATTATAAATAAACATAACATTATTTCCAAGAACATGTTTTTAATGCTAGTTTTTCGTTTTTATGGAAAGCCTCTGTTTACCATCAACACAACACGTTACACACAACAGCATAAATTGTGATTCGGTGACTGGTTATGGATCCAAGTTTTCTCTGTGCAATATTTTGTTGCTTTTGACAGTGTTGGGTAGGAACTTTTAAAAAAGAACGCGTTCCTTTTTCGGGAACTTTTTAAGGAACACGTTCCATTTTTATTTAGAGGAACTTTCACAACAAAAGTTACAAATTTTCGGGAACTTTTAATTAAGTTTCAGAAGTTTTTTTCACTCTTAGAGATGACAAAACCCACGACGCCTCTACATTTCAAAACATATTTAGCTGATACAGATATGAAAATCATTGATAAAAACAGTACATAGCATATCATTTTTAGGAGGCGTAACCTCGGAATGATGAACCTGTATATAGCTCGCGACGACGCGGCTTAAAAATCGTGACCTAAATCCTATGTGCGATAATTTATCTGATAAAGGAACTTTTATTCGGGAACTTATTATTTCAGGAACTCAAAAGTTCCTTTTTATGTGAAGGAACGGTAACTTTAAAAGTTCCCTTTAAAGACGAAGTAACTTAACTTTTCAAGTTCCTTTTTAGCAGGAACTTATACCCAACACTGGCTTTTGATTTGCTTTGTATGATCATGTATTTATAAATAACTCCATGGTATGATCGCATTGTCAATATTTAAAATAGGTACATTAATTGTGATTTCCTTTATAATGTAATCAGGATTTTGAGGGGGGGGGGGAGCTGTTCGTTGTTGGAAATTGGTAATGGTCAAATATGGTTATTTTTACTCCATTCCCGTCCTTTGGTCAATAAACCCAGATGTTGGGAGAGGGTGCAACGCAACCACTGGACCCTCCGAACCGAAGAAATCCAATATTTCCGAAGTTGGCTGCATCACCACTACATTTAAAATTTTTATTTAGATGGCGAATAATGTAAAAACTTTGAAAAACAAAATGTGCCAAGTAGTCTCCCCCAACGATCCAGTGTAAACATGCAGTATGTGCCAATTAGTTGCTGCCTACTATATTGAGTGTTAACGTATCTTTCTTTTTGTTACAGGTGAGTTGGTTTGAATCAATCTTATCACTGACAATAGGACGTAAGTTTACATTATTGTAATGGTTGATTAATTTGGTTTATGGTTTTATGCATTTAAATTAAATTTGCAATTGAGGGCCTCGGTGCAAAAACAAGTGAAGTCTTTATCGATACTTGACCTGGACTTGTCATCTTCTTGATACAAACCTGAAACCCAAACCCACACTTTTGAGGTTTTGCAATGTATCTAGCCAGAGCAGATAGTGCCAGGGACATGTCTCGTTTTTTCACCAATTATATTTTTGAAAGATTTCTCTATTGGAAATTTGGACAACTTGTTTTTGCTCAGAGGCCCTCAATTGTATTTACAACATCTGAATATGAACAACTGAATATTGTACTCCCGTTCGAGCTTAGCCTTAGCGCCTACACAATCATCGCGGATATCTCCTCCTGACCTGAGTGGAAAATGTTCTATTGCAGAGGTACCGGTACTGACCGCCAGGTGAGGCAGATGAGGCCTGGCCTCACCAGTCTCATTGCCACAAAGCAGAAGTCACGTGACGAGATACCGCCCGTTTCGGTTCCGCCCTTTTGTTTATTCCTCGAGGAATCCTCCCATTTGTTTGTTCTTGTCAGGCCAGTGGGTAAGTCTTTGTTGAATGATCTTATATCACAATATGAAGACATAATATCAGATAGGTAGTGGACTCAAATGTGGAACGTGTTTCAAAAGTTTTCCCATCATTTTCTTACTTCTAGCACAAATCCGTTCGTAAATTTGACTAGCCATAAAAAAACTTCTAGTACAACTTGCATAATTTGACGTTTACTATGTCCGTGCGCGATGTAAGAATGTCCGACACCTCGTAATGATGTGACGTCATACGACACTTTACGCGCATCACTTGACGTACGTAACCGTTTCCTTTTTCTACCCCAGTGTGATATTAGTCAGTAGTTCTTTGTTGATTTCTATGGAGCTATGATGATCACAAAACGAGTTTTACAATATTAATTATTTCTCGGTTTAGTTGACTCCGACTCCTCACGATGAAATTGACGATATTCCACAACCGAATTAATAACATGTACAGCGTAGGCTCAACTGCATGTTTGTTACTCTAGTCTTGGGGGCTTTCAAATGTATGATCTTGAGGAAGTCTTGATACTTCTGTTAGAAGGCACAGTGGACTGATATACTGTATAACCATGGACTTATAATATTAACTGGCGTTCCTGGACCTGCAACATTATGGGGCGGTGCGTCTGAGATTCTCGTTTCCTGTTTAAGCCTAAACTTATAGCAACAATAAAATTGACGGCCATTTTTGCACTTCAAAATGTAAATAATTGTGTAAACAGGCAAAAATGGCGACAATGTTTGACAAGTTTTTGTTTTTCGGGGCTAGTTTCACAGTACACCAATTAACCAAGAGATGCATATCCATGCGCCTTGTAATAATCCATGGTATAACAAACGTGCTGGCTAATGACCAAGCTATAATAATGATAGTGATATTACAATTGTCATTAGAAAGCTCGCATCAGGTTCTTGTTGATCATGATTCTCATTGCTCGCGACGGCGACGTCGTTATAAAAATCCTTGCGTCGTTGACAGGCGGCGTTACTTTCTGTTGAGTTGAGGGCTACGGCTACATTCATCTACGATGAGTCTTCACTGAAGTTTACCCGTTTCGAAAGCTTTCGATTGAGCGGTGTTTGAAATTATTCTGAGAATTATTATTTCATTAATTTAATATAAATGACAGTAAAAATAAAATGACTTACATAACACAACATAACAACATACTACTTTTTATTCCAATTATTATAAATCGATATGATCATCGATATGATGTGATAATCCTATGATGAGTACGTATGTCCCATGAAGCCATGTCCTAAAAGGAAGAGAATCGCAATCACAAGTGTACGCAATTTCAAGTTTTCACTTTTCGATGATCTTTTTTATCTTTATTTTTGTCTGTGGCTCATTTTGCTTCTGAGCCAAACTTGCAGTGCATTATAGCTTATCTTACAACTAGAAGTTGCCACAATGCATTTTACTGTTTGGAAGATTTCCAAGCAGTATCAATGTTGCACTTGCCCCGTGTATTTGTTGGGACACTGCGAGGTTGTTCCGATACGGTGCCACTATAATAATATAGCTCTTGCGCAAGCAAGCTGTGCACATTAGCTTCAGACGCCGATAAATTTTAGCCCGACATAAATTGTCCCCATCTGAATTTCGTGGCGTACTACTTGACGAGAGTGGTTAGTCTTCTCTTATGTAAATATAATATAGTTTGCTACTTCGAGATCCTCGTGTTTGTTGGTTGTTGCCACGTGCTCGAGAATACGTTGTTCCTCGTCCGAACTTTGAGATGTTCTTGGGATGGGATGGCACGAGGTCGGTACGGGTCAGTAACCCCACGGTGACTTCAAGTCGGATTCGGGGACCGGGATGACAAATGTCAACTCACCTCTCAGAGATGTACACACGTGTTCAAATTATTGATTGCCTATGAATTAATCGGGTTCCTTTCGAACAATGAAGTCGAACGGCGAAACCGGTCGAGACTCTGGAGAAAAAGACTGCCCTGAAACTTGAATAATTGATGTTGAATGTATTAGGGTTCTAAAGTCTAAGTTTCTATGACATTATATGCCTAGTCTTGTTACAAGCGATGCAGGTTGATGGAAAGTCCAACTGTTCTTTTAGACAGGGCGTCCAGAAAATAGCAATTGGTAGGCCTATTGGGTTCAACCTTCAAAACATTGTTGATTTTTTTTTTACAGCAAAACGATGTATATTTCTCTCAACTATAGTAAACTTATTAGTTATTATCAGTGGTGGCGCCAGCCAAAAAACAATGGTGGGGCCAAGGAGAGGCAAGATTAAAATATAAACTGAGGGGCAAGTAGTCGTGGGTAGTTGGTGTCTGGTGCAAAGCCCCAGCCGCCGGAGTCTCTTCCGCCGAAGGCGAAAAAAAATTCGACTATACCAGTTATTTCGTCATGTTTTAACTGAAAATGGCCAATTCAAGTTTGTTAGTTAGTTATTGTTGATTTAGGGCACTCAACAGTAGAGTTATCAGTGCCCATGTCAATTGTATTGGAATCTTCCAAATTTTCTTTTTCCATAATTGTGGATTACCACCATGTTTTTTTCATTCCAATGGGAGGAACATAAGTGATGACGAGGGGGGTTAATGGGAAGGAGTGAGGATGTTGGGTAGGATGGGTTAAACTGGGTGGGAACGGAGGAGTGCTCGTTGCAGAGAGGGCCGGCAAGTATGGTGACGAAAAAAGTGAAAGAAGAAAATAAATATTAGTAAGGCTGTGTGAATGAAGAAAGGTGTGATAAAAAGTTGCGCGAGAGCTCTCTTTGCAACACGCACCCCAACCGGCCAGAGCTCGCCCTTAGTTTTGGGGAATACACTACTCCCCTACTCACAGGCCAAACCACGGGAAGGTAGCGAGTTGGACTTTGACGTTTTATTTTACCAACATATATGGACGTTATCCTAAGAAATGACCAAAAATAAATTTGTGATTTGATGATTTATCATTTTTAGTAATATTAACGCGTGTGGCAGGTATTTGACACCTGGGGGAGGGAGCAAACAGGGGGGCAAGCCATTTTTTTGTGGGGGGCGCGCACCGTAGGGCCGCCAAGACGGATACGACTGAAGAATGTGCAACAATGATGATTTACGAAATTAATAATCCCTTCATTTATATCCCGCGGACGTAAACCGTCATTGTCCTCTCCCCTACGACCAGCGTGAAATTACCCGTTAGGCCTAGGTGGAAACAAGATCACCCAACTCAACTCGTCGCTCAACACTCCCACTCGCTAGTCGCTCCCACCTTGACTTTGACTTGGGGATCGTACTGTCACACATGCACACGTATACGGAATCGTACGCAGTATTACTAACTTTTTGACGGGGCATACGGCGTAATCCTTACCACCTCGGTCCGGGTATTAATTCAACAACACCAATTTAGTTACTATAACACCCGATGTAGGCCTAATGAAATTCACAACTCGCAACATATCGAAACAAAATCTTGCCCCACCACCCGGGTGCCCGAATTGGGAATCTGAAGTTTCATTTTAGCGTATCACTACCGGGAATGTAATTTTCCATTCATAATTTAACTATAAGTGCGTGTGCTGGTCGCCTATAATATGTTCAGCACAACTAATACCACAATGCACTGCATAATTTGTATTCGACGTAGAGCAACGTCTTGTTACAGAAGAAATGAAAATAGAATGTTTCCTTTTGTGTAAAACATCGGTGTATACAACTCGTGGTACGAGGCCTACACATGTGAGATTTACAATTTTTCCGCCGGGGAAACTTCTTTTCTGGCTCTGGTTGTGCTTTTGTTGTTTCGCTAAATAAAATACTTTTTTGGTTACTCAATGCACGGTGAAAGTCTACGAAGATAGGCCTACATACATATTTTGAAATTTTCATATGTATAATAATATTCAGGTACACAGTACACACCGTTACGGGACGACTTAGCCATTGAATATTCTCTCAGTGTCTTAATACCATAACACAATAACAATTAGCATTCCCTATTTATTTATTATTGGACTACCAAGTTCCAACGGTACAAGCGACATCACAGAAAAAGAAAGGTTTCTAGGTGTATATAATATATCCTTGCTTGACAACTGTCAACTATACCACAACTATTGTTTATCAGATATTTCCCGACTGCTAAATGTCTATACGGCTCCCAATCAAATACGAATCGGCGGTCTGCAATGAGTAGGCCTACACACTACAGCGGCGTAAGTACGTGGTGGTGGGGGGAGGAGGAGGAAGTCAATCTTCACTATGTCTATCTGTCCTTGAAGTACAAAGTGACCATCGACGGACGCATCAGGTGTGGGTATGAGGCAGCTGCTAAGGGTTGTCGCGTGTAGTCGTAAAATAGACCATCCTAGAAGCTGAGGGTATTCTGCCTGCTCTTCCTGTTCTATTGTTCTATTTATTTATTGATATTTTTTTGTTTAATTATAAATATCTAATAACGTTGTTAAAATATTAAGCGTGCGTCTTGAATTTCATTTTTTTGACGAAATTCTACGATAAAAACTGACTGAGTTACGGATAATGCTTCTTTAATATATTTTAATAATATTTATATATTTCAGTCAGTTTTGATCGTAGACATTAGGGGAAAAAACGCATTTCATAACTCAAGCTACACATTTGAACCACGTTATTAAATATTTGCAATTATAAAAAATATATTTCGCTGAATAAATTATTTTCATCACAATAGATTTGAAATGGGCGAAGGCAGGTAGAAAAAAACCATGTTCGCTCCCAAGTTCGGTCACGCCAAAAAATGGTGGAAAGGGAAAAAATCAGACAATAGACGGGACGACCGATCCCGATCTCGTCCGCCGATGGTCACTTTGTACCTCAAGGATGGATAGACTTTTTTTTTTTGTAAAATTCCAACATTTAAAGTGTTAAAAATTAAATTGAATTCTGCGGGGCATCCCCTCAAATCCGAAATCCCCCACTGTACCCTAGATGATGTACTTTTCCGAAACAATTGTTTCGCAACCCAAAACAAGGGCTAGTTACTCAACTAGGCCTATACTAAACTACCCCTTCTTTTCGCCGGAAACAAAGCTTTCAGCTTCAGGAGTCGCAGTCAGCTCTGAAACTACAGATCCAGCCCAACCGGGGATTTAACCTTGACATCTCTTTCCTCTTTCTGCTAATGAGTTCTGTTTAATTGCAGTCAAGTCGAACAAGGGTATCGGTTGAGTTGTAGCAGAGTAGCCTGTGATCGATCCTTGTCGTCGTAGAATCTCGCGAGCACAAAGCTTATAGCATTGTCGGGCTAATTGGTTTGAAAGCGACTTATTCATCAGGCTCAGTAGACAGTAATACCATTCCTTTTCCCATGCTGATCGCATGCATCGTAAGATTATCCATGCCGGAATGTCGATTGCTAGATTTTCTTACATATTTGTTTGCATTTAGTAAATAGGCCTATTTGTTCCATTGTAATTATATTATTTATAATAAAATTATAAATAAAAGCTAGAAGGGTCGTAAGATGTGCATTATCAAAACCCACGGGGTTGATCTGTGATACACACAGGATAACAAAACTTTAATTAGCTAATTGAAGTTTTTTATAGTTTTAAAATCTAAAATCTCACTATATTTTTGCTGAACTTGTTCGTTTCTGCTTCCGCCACGTTTATGCCAGTCAGCAATGCAAACATGCGAACGTTCCGTCCATGTAATTAATAAGTAATAACTTTCATAACGACGCATTTTGTACGGCAGTGATTGAATGTATTACCTTCACCTACCACCACATGGGTTGCGACTTGCAAGTGTTGGGTGTTGCTGTGATCAGATCAGGCGACGGATGAAGATCTAAGAAGACATGGTTAGGCGAGGGTTAGGCTCGAATCGAAGCCTCGAACCCACGCCCTTGTCGTAGCAACACACGCACACCTGGTGTGGCTTGTGCCGCGATGGCTTTTTTCAACCCCCTCTTCATTCTTTTGTGACTTGTTCTATTGAATTGACCCCGATACAACAGAAGCGCGCGTCACACACTTACCCCGAGCTGGCTTCGTAGGGGGGGGGGGGGGGGGGGGCATGTGCTCACACAAGCTTCGGTGCTTTGCTTCGCTATGCTGTTGTTGGTCGTAATGAGTGAGTGTTATGAATTATGACAGACGCTTTGAGCGAAGTGGCCCTTCTTGTTATCCACTCGGATAGCATTTGAAATGTATGTTTGCCTGTTGGTTTTGTTTTGCGTGTCGCGTGCAATTGCATATCGTCAAAGCTACGCCATTTGTGTATCATGAACCACATGCATTTGTGCATTGACAAGAAGCATACACACATGACTTTCGATTTGTGTTTCAGCCTACTAAAGTTTGTAAAGTTATATTGTTTCCCGTTGCAAGTTGCAACACAACACACGACACATAAACCAACACGGCAAAAATAACAAGTTTAGGAAACTTGCATGTATGAACACAGTCACAGTCTCGCAGACAATTATTTAGGTACATGTTTAAATGCAACGTAGCAGGAGCCACACGTTCATGATACCATAACACGACTTTCCAGCATACTGCTGAATCCATCTTTGCTGCTAAATAGTCATAAGTAAGAGTAAGAGTGTTCGGTAGCCCACAACCACAACGAGGCCTATATCTGACTCAAGACCCAATGAAAACACCGACCCTATTGAAAACTTTCCCTGCATAATGTTTTAAAATAGCCTACAATTTACACAAAAGTAACGTGCCAAATTTATGACAGGAAATTTACCGAACCGTTGCCTTGAAACAATCTTATTTACGACTTTTTTTTAACTGTGTACATTCTTATTGGTTTTTAGTACACGGCATGCATGCATGCATGCATGAGAAAGGACAAGATAAGTTCTTATGTTATGTTGATAATCTAGCTCTAGAGGCGAGAATAGCGCGAATAATCTTTGCCGTTGAAGCGCCCTAAAACTACTAATACTAGCTCTAGAGGGTGGGTGACATGTAGGATACAGCGGGATACAGCTTGCTTCTTTGCTTGTCACGAAATGCAAGTAGTGTGGCACCATGATCTAACAATATATCTCGTTATGGTGTGGCACTTGGAATCGACTGATCTGTGCGTCACATGTCACGATTAGTATAATGTGTGATTTAAATTTTATTTTTACTATTGCTCTAAACGAGTTAAAACATACCCAATAAAACAGAGTAGGCCTACATGAAAGGTATTTTGCAATTACAAACTAGGAGAAATCAACCCTCAAGAGGCACAGCCAGCAAAGAATGTGTTGTTTTATTTATTTATTTATTTATTTATTTATTTATTTATTTATTTATTTATTCATTCATATAAGAGTCTAGTACAGCACAAGTACCATTTTACATAGACAATCCTATTATGGGGAGTTGGAGTACCCCGGTGCAGCATGAGACATTGACTTGCATCATGACATCATTGACAATTGGCCTTCACCACACACCGACATGTTTCGTGTGCCAGTATGTTATTGGTACGTCCCGTCGTCCACGTCACAACATACAACCTCCGAACACTGTAGTGTAGTGTACTCCCGATTATGCCATCACCTAGAACCCGAAGTTGTACACGTTGATGGCACATAGCAAAAAATGATGCACTTTCGTGATAGAAATCGATTACATAAAATTCGATTTACACTGAGGTGTGGTTTATTTGTAAATGGTGGAACCGCGGAAGTAAAGGGGAAAATGCAACTATCCAGTCCCTACTCAACACTATTTTAATTATGCATATACATATTTTCTTCTTTCAACATAAACTCTTTGGTACAAAGGTAACGAAAATATTTTTACTAGTCGAGTTGTATTTAGCTTTTTAAACTGCTCATTAATATTATTATCCTTCCTCCCCATCCCCTATCTATAGGGTATAAGCGTGGCTCATACCTACGGAACGAAATAAACTTTTAAATAAACTTGTTTGTCGAACATACACGGGATGATGGACTAATATGTATTGCCATTATTGGGAAGGATATATATATATATATATACATGTACAGCCACATAGGCTGGCTGTGAAACCAATGACCAACAACCAACGCCCCAGTTAGTTCCTGCAGATGATATGTTTGCAAGTAAATACATCGACAGTCAGAGTGACAAGATCCATGACGAAAGCAATATGAATGACATGTAGTGACTTTCTTCTTTCTTTGCAACGTCAAGCTTTGCAGTGATTCTTTGAGTTGTTTTAATTTGCCCTATGTGCAGTGATTTCTATTGTTTATATTTTGTTGTATTTTGTTTTCCCAGTTTTGTTCTGATTTATCAATGTAATGTAGTTTTCGTTTTTTATATATTAATTTGTATTGGCCCTGAAAGAAGATGAGTGAAAATTTCATCGAAACGTTGGCCTAATGTGAATAAACGTGGCATTATAACCGAAAACCTAGTTCATTATTCATATCGGCCACGAAAATATCCAAAAACAAATAATTCGCCTCTACGGGAGGACACCTATAGAAACCAGACTTTTTGAGAAACTCAGGACGAATCGAGAAAAAACTTTATGCAATCTGAACTTCCTGCGTAGTGTCGAGATAACAGGTAATTCCAAAGTTTTTGACATTACATCACCACACCTCAACGCCAAGTACAAATAAAATACTTAGAAAAGCATGCTTAGCACTGTTAAGCAACTCTGTTTCTGAAACCTTTGCCCATCTGGATAGCATTTCTCGGCATTTGTACAACGTTCACACAGATTTGAGTCATACGTTACACCCACTTATTTTTAATAAAATCGACGAAATAACAATGAACAGAGCTGAAGAAAATGCATTTTTGACAATGTGTAATCAAAAAAAAAGTTTAACCAACTAGAAGCCAGACAAAACCACCAACGTCGAGGTTTTCGCGATCCTACACCAGAGTTAGACCCAGATCGAGTTGTGTATAACACTTCACAGATGCAATTAAATGATGCTACCAAATCAGTATTAACTAAGGGTTTTAATTTTGCTATTGCACCTAGTAAACTTCCTATCGAGAAGATTATTTGCGGAGTAGAATCTTCAATAATACGATTATCTGATGAGTCAGCAGAATCTGTTAGAAATGAAGTTGTCTCAATTCTACGCAAAACTAAGCCACCTGATAAGAATATTACTAGAGATGAATTGCTAGCACTCAAAGAATTAAGAGAAATGAAGATATTATTGTTTTACCAGCTGATAAAGGGAATGCATCCGTTGTACTCGATACTGCAGAATACAAACAAAGATGCGTGTTTTATTAAATGATCCAGCTTACAAACTTTCAGATCGAGATCCCACTGTTTATTTGGAAAAGAAACACGTACACTCATTATAAATTCACCTATAGATGCGATAGTTCAAAAGTTTTTGATTCCAGAGAAAAATCGTCCAGGGTCCCAAAACTGTATGGTCTACCTAAAATCCACAAACGTGATGTCCCTCTTAGACCTATCGTCAGTGCAGTTAACTCACCAACGCAAGCCCTTTCGAGACATCTAGCGAAATCTTGCAGCCTCTAACAGAAGACCCGATTCATACGTCAAGAACTCAACTCATTTCGTTGAGTTGATTAAAGATGTTAAAATGGATCCAGGAGACTTGCTAGTCAGTTTTGATGTTGTTTCTCTTTTCACGAAAGTTCCGTTGATGAAGTTCTCAAGATTTAGAAAAGAACAAGCTTGTGGCCAAGTATGTTGTTGATTTAACACGTCATTGTATGAGCTCCACGTATTTCATGTATGAAGAGACATTTTATAAACAAGTTCTGGAGCACCAATGGCTCGCCTTTGTCACCTGTAGTAGCCAATCTTTTCATGCAAGAATTTGAAATAAAAGCTCTAGAGACCGCTCCACTCAACCTAGATGCTGGCGTAATATATTGATGATGCGTTTGCATATGGCAGCATGGTCGCGAGAATCTGGACGAGTTTTCACAACCATCTAAATAGCATTCACAAAGATATTCAATTCACTATGGAGATAGAAGAAGATGGAAGACTTCCGTTCCTTGACGTGCAACTTATACAGAATCCGGATCACAGTCTAGGGCATACGGTCTTCAGAAAACCGACTCACACTAACAGATATTTAAATTCTAATTCACATCATCATCCAGCTCAGATTCGTTCAGTAGCATACACATTAGCTATACGTTCTCGTAGAATAGCTGATGCCGATCATGCTGAAGAAGAGTTTCGTATACTTGGAGATGGACTCAAGCAGAATGGTTTTTCAAACAGAATCATTCAAAAGGCCCTAGAACTACAAACTTACTCTGAAAAAGATGTAGATACAGAAAAAGAAGAACCATTTGCAACTGCATATTTGCCATATGTAAAGGAGTAACAGACCGCATAGGAAAATTCTTGCTAAACAAAACATCAAAACAGTCTTTAACACTGACAGAAAGATAGGAGAGTTGTTAAGAAGCAGTAAGGACCACATTCACCTAGAAGGTAGTGGCGTGTATGAAATTCCGTGTGGGAATTGTGACAAATGCTATGTGGGTCAAACAGGAAGAAACATGTTTCAACGAAAACAGGAACACAGGCTAGCTGTTGAGCACATGGATAAAACATCAGTCCTTGCTCAACATTCTAAAGAAAGTGGTCATGTTATCGACTTTGCTGGCATGAAACCATTGCCACCGTTGAGGAGTTTCTTCCTAGAATGTTACGGGAAGCCATTGAGATTAATAAACGATCTCACAGTCTAAATAAACAGCAAGATAGCCAACGTTTATCTGTAACGTGGAAACCTGCAATTTCAGGGATACATGTACAGCCACATAGGCTGGCTGTGAAACCAATGGACCAACAACCAACGCCCAGTTAGTTCCTGCAGATGATATGTTGCAAGTAAATACATCGACAGTCAGAGTGACAAGATCCATGACGAAAAGCAATATGAATGACATGTAGTGACTTTCTTCTTTCTTTGCAACGTCAAGCTTTGCAGTGATTCTTTGAGTTGTTTTAATTTGCCATATGTTGCAGTGATTTCTATTTTTTATATTTTGTTGTATTTTGTTTTCCCATTTTTTGTTCTGAATTTATCAATGTAATGTAGTTTTCGTTTTTTATATATTATTTGTATTGGCCCTGAAGAAGATGAGTGAAATTTCATCGAAACGTTGGCCTAATGTGAATAAACGTGGCATTATAACCGAAAAACCTAGTTCATTAATATATATATATATATATATATATATATATATATATATATATCTGATAAACGCTCATATTGGTACTACAAAATTGATGTATGATAAGGGAATCGCGTGATGCATATTATGATTATGCAGACTAATTTGAAGTTTATAGGCTACTCAAGCAAATCCGTAATAGTGTAATATTACGGTATCTGACTCAAGTCAGTATAGGTAGGCAAATGTTCGCTGCAAGAATTTGTTAATTTTATTATTGTCCACAGTAACAATGTGTTATGTTAATTAGCATGAGTTTTCAATTACCTATAGTTGGCACTTTATCGTTTACAAGTGTTATGACTATGAGTAATAACTGGCTGTTAGATTAGGGTACTTTGGGTTGCGTAATGCTATTCAGTTCAGTGCTACTGACTATACAGTAGAGTAGAGCCTTGGAGGTATTACAATTTTATAAAAGTAATAATTATAATAAACTTGCGCCGCACAACAGATATTATTTAATATATTTTCACGAATTAAATAACACTTAACATTATATATTATACTGGCTTATCATATACCTGTTTTGGCTTGTATATCTACAATGAAATATTTATATCAAAATTCAAAAATATGAAAAGAACGAAATGAATATACCACACCAGCATTCAACGCTACATCATTGTGCATGTTTACACGTGTGCCATAGATTATGACAACACGCAATGCTAATAGTTGAGCCGAGTTCAGCGGGGGGCGGGGTGAAGTGAGTCAACACGTGACCGTGACGGGATACGATCCCAGACTCTTTGATCCGTAGTCTGCCTCTGATAACATGTAAAAGCCAACATCAATCACTCAATCATTCAATCAATACAACAATTCTATAGTTACATAATTAAACTGGGTCAATAGAGTATTCTCGTGGTTCGTCCTGTTCTTGTGGTAGGGGCGACTATAGTGACTACCCCCAAAGTGCTTTTGGCCCTTGGTCCGGAGCATGCGCGTAGGGAGGGGTGGGGGATAGGGTTGGAAACCTACCACACATTTTCTTGCCCCCCCCCCATTTCAGGGGATAGGGAAGCAAAAATAATCTTATCCCCCCCCCCCTCACTCGAAAAAGAGTTCCGACTGTGTTCAGAAGGCTGGTGCCATTCCAGATGACCTTTTGCAACTGCTACTGTACTGTGAATACGTAAATACATTTTATATGCATTATCAACAATAACTGATTGCAGTTGCAGGTGTTCTTATGCATTTATAAATAATTGTGTGTAATGATTGGTGCGTAGGTACTGCTGGCACCCATCTATCGCTTCTCTGCCATGCAAGTATGCACGCCCGTATCCATGTTTTGCGCGCCGCGTAGAACATCCTCGGCGGCAGGAGGAGTGACAAGCGAGCATCGGTCTGGAGCGTCAACGCTCAATTTTCGTGTTCCTTTTACGACAGCACAGCCAAAATATATTTCCTAATAATCCGAATTGCCTACACAGGGGAAAATGTGAACTCAAAACACCCACAAACTCTCTCGAATCATGTCTTGTCCCGTTGTCCGTGAAGTTCATGAGAGGAGAGGAGAGTTTAGAGAAGAACATCCCAACAAGTATCGCCTTCTGAATAACATTTAAAAAAAATTTTTTTATTTTTTATTTTTTATTTATTTATTTATTAACGATTTCCTATCTGACACTGTGTAGCTAGTGCGTGCCGGCTTCAATTCCGCTGAGCCTATCACAATAATTATAATGCGATAGTAGTTCACAATAATTATAATGCGATAGTAGTTGGAAGTTATCATGCACTATGTTTGAAACTGGTTTTAAAATATTTAAACAACACAACCGTTCTCTCTTTCCAAACCGTCGTAATATAGTTATGTATAATCCAGATTTGAATTTCGTCGAAACGTTCAGGTCGCAAAAAATACAATCTGATGAACGAAATCACTGTTCTATTCACGGTTGGTTAGTGCGGCCAGCGAGCGAGCGTGGTTGCATGAGGCCCTCAGTGGACATCATTGCATTGCGACATCATTGCGATTGTTTTTATCCCCTCACACACGTGTTCGACTCGAGTCTGCCAACGTGGATTACACAAGCACTGCCATGCTGTCTCATTGAATTCGTCACGAATATACGTGCGAAAACAAAACTTGTTGACAGTTTGCCCATGAACCACGCACATGACTTACTCAAAGTGTAATTTTAATGAATCGTCGCTAATGTCGCTAATTACTGAACTAATTGTTTATTTAAATTGTTAATTAAAATATTTTCTTATGGGTGTGATATCTTACTCTTGCTGGACAAACCGCATTATGAGCCCAAGTTCTCGTTTCCCGTTTAATACTGTTTAATTGGCACTCGCCACTTACTCATTTTTACTGCTCCTTACTTTTATAATAGGCCTATAGCCTGTTTATATAAGACTGGACTATGTGGATGCAATTGTAAATCACTGTTGCTCAATCAACTTTACGATTGTCGTCAACTTGTACTTCAACGCCAATAGTAAGCTAGCCTTTATTGGTCTTTACGCTATTTTCAGCGTGTATACAATGTAACAATAGCATAACCATAATCAGCAATTTTTGTGTCGTGGTTTTGCGAAGAATATACATAATACGAGTAACGAAGTTGTAATTTATCGAGGCTAAATTCAAGTGCAACCGGCAACTTTTTAAACAAAATCTTCCACGGAAGTCGTACGTCGGTTGTCGGTCCAAACCAAGTTCTCGCTCTTCACGTTCCTCTCATACAAAACAATTGGTTATAGCCCAGAGTTTAGCCCCAGAAAACGTGGTTATTTGAGGGGAGATCTTTTCAATTTATTTTATGCGTTTTGCTAGAACTTGCATATTATTACCGCAGCCTGTCATAGTATAAGAATGTGAGATGCTGTATCGTAATGTTTTATTTGATTTCTCGCTCATATGGCCACCTAGTCTATTCTGGAAGGTAAACTTACTTGTATTGCATACAGGAGAATCTCAAATATTCGGTCGTCTTCTAGGTGAAGGCACTGTTGTAGTGGACTACAATGGTACTACCAGTCACAGTCTACCACCTACTCTAACTTTCAAGTTGTTTTCATGTGCGCGATAAGTATTTGTTGACTATTTAACAAGAATTTGTTATTGCCCACGTTGGTGACGGTTTGTCTCACGGGGTACGGAAACGTGTAAAACCGCATGTATGGAGTTTGTCTGCCTTTGTGTTTCTTACTACTTTGTCAATGTAAAATAGCTCTTTCGAAACGTGTTTGTGTGTGGAGAATGTAATCTACCTTTCTTTGATCCAAAGCTACAGCCAGGCCAATCTAATGTTCTCAACGTTCTGTCTCAAGTCACTGTGTCAACACACCACGAACACACCGTTGTATGAATAAGGTATAGGGAATTTCAATGTACAATTAGGAGCGCGTTGGCTGGGTGCCTCGTCCATCAATCTCCGACAGTGAGAGGACGCGAGTAAGACGCTTTCTATTGGTCGCTCCCTCGACGTCGCGACGCTTCGCACTCGCTCAAGTAATGGCCAGAGGTCGTCCGGCCATTGTGCACCAGGCGGGAGATAAAAGAACGCGTCTCTATCGCCGTGGTACTTGCTTGCATGCTTACAGTGTTTGGGGAGGGGGAATATTACAACGCCCGTTTTGTCAGCTAAATTACCGAATCGATCCAAACCAAATTCCCGACAAACAGTTGGCTTGTTTCTCGTGAGTCTCTACGCGATTCCCCGTTTGCAGCGATTGAGTAGGAAGACGCCGGGCACACTGTTCGGTTGTGCTGGAGATTGCGATGTGCACTGTCGATGACAGCACTGTTTCTAACCAAAACAAACGCCGAGGGAGAGATGCCATTCGACATTATTTTAATATACAGCATATTCGGGTACTAGGTTGTCATGAGTACGTTTTTGATGGTTTTTGATAGTTGTTCTAGGTCAAGGGGGTGTCTCAAATCAGCAGTTTTGCATATTTTTAATGAACTATTTTTATATACCTTTCTTACTGCAGAATACAATGAAGATTCTCTAAGATACATTATGTCAAATGAGCAAATATCGTGAACTACGAGGAAACGCGAATATGGCTCCTACTCGGTTTGTATTCTAATAAAATCTTCTCGTTGGGTTGGGAGGGACCCGCTTGTATCGCCTGACTTGACCTACCCTCTTCCTTGACACACTCTCGCATGAATCTTGAAACCTGTTCCCCAAACAACGTAATCCAACATAACCAACCCGACCCATCAATCAATGATATTAAATTTATCATCAACATCTAAGATGGCCATGACATTCAGTGGGCACGCGATGCGTGGGCAAATGTTTGTGACTCGGATCGTAGCTGAATCGTGATCATATACCATAGTTTGAGTGTATACGGCGACGCCCTCGAGTTTGAAACTTGTGAGCCAACGAGCCAGGCAGGCTGGCCTCGGTTGAGAGCACACGGCGATATGGGAGGACCATCTTCATCGGACTGTCAAATCAATCTCCCAACGTTGGGGCCGAGCTTTTGTTGGGTGCTACCTGGTGGTTGTATTACGCGGTGTTACCTTTCATTACGCTAAACGTATCTGTCCGTCTCCCTGAATATGCATAGAAAGAGACGTCGTAAAAATCTCCCCCCAGGATTTCGGCGCTGAAAAGGCAAATAGCAGTCGAGTATAACTCGGAATAAGTGCCACAATGTTGACGATAATCCCAGGTCGTAAAGTCAGGGTCTAAAAGAAGTTGGTTTGCAGGGGGGAGGTGGGGGGATTCTTGGGTGCCCCGAATCGTTTTGAATAGTTTTCTCGTCACATTCAAGCACACTCGCGTTTAGATGTATCTACATCTAGTATACTCTCATTTGCTTTCCTTTATACAATTATTCCATTCTCATGTAGTCATTAATAATCATTACGCAGACGCTTGTCCTTCCGTCTTGCAACCATCAAGACGATTAGTCGTGGGGGGGGGGGGAGGATTTACGAACAATTAGTAATATGTCGATGTCCTTGACCGAAGGAAGAGTGTTTTTGTTAAATTTGAATGTCAATTATTTTTTATGAAAAAGTTGACGATTTGAGAACGCAATCTACTGGAGTATTTGCCTCGCTTTTTTAGTAAAACCCCAATAACTAACTAACCAACATATTTTTAGGTCCTTGAGTCGTATCCTTCACGGACGGGACGGTCTAGACCAAAGATGGTAGTATATAATTATAACCTGTCGTCTAGACTTAAAGTTAGGCCTATACTTCTCGCTCTACTTTTTCCCTATCTTACCCCCATGTTGTTTACAGATAAACTCGCCTTCGTGGACGGCTCAAAATAGCTCTAACGGTGAACGACAGATAAAAACTATAACATTGCACCTAAAACCGGTAAAAACATGGTTTTCATTTTTGTTTGAACCACCCATTGCATGGCTTTCTTCTGTCTCGTCTAAGTCATTACTCCCGTTGTCCTGCTCTCTGGCTCCGAATCCTTGTTCTTACTGGACCACCTTTTAGGCCTTAGCTTAGCACCCGACGCGCGTTACGATGCCCGATGTAAAGCGAAGCGCGCGACGTTCACGACCACTTTTGAAAACGTTAAAAAGTGTAAATACCCGTACTCTTAATCGGCTTGCGAAGTTGAGCCAATTTTATTATTCTCTCAGTTTTGTCGTGAGTCGAACTCACTTCGATTAACTAATTTCACCTTATAACCTTCGTTGTCGTCATTGCCTCAGTACATGGTAAATGGTGATTGTGTGTAAAAATTTATGCAATGCAATGTAATACTAAACTAACTTAACTAAGTAATAATGCAGACAGTGAAACAATTTTTAGCGAGTAACGTGTTTCGCACGTTACGTAATTCTAACGTTTTCTTATGGGGTTGAGATTGACGCTTTAGTCTCGCAAGGGATTCTGCAGTACGTACTTTCTCCTCATTCCTCGATTAGCCTCCGCCTCAAGTTCTTTCTACTCGATTGACTGCAACTGCAAGTCTGCAACACCTTGGACTGAGTGGCAATGCTATGGACATCCCGTGGACCAAACTTTGCTAAACCTTGGTTTGACTGAAAGATCAATAGGCCTACACATGAAGTATTTGATTCCGAAATGCAAATAGAAGTAGATCACCCCGCTTTAACAATTTACAAAATACAAATACATTTGTAATATATTTGAATATCATTCCCTTGATCCCTTTTATTACACAACGGGCACTATATACTCTCTTGTTTGATCGTAGTCAATCATGCGCGATTGTCGGACCTGCGTCCCAGCCGTTGGAACGGTGTTGAGTGTAAGTGGAGTTGACGCAAATCACAAAATTGCATTGACATCACCCAATGATGATAACAGAAAGTCGCCTACCTTGCAAGTGCATGCTCGAACACCTGTTTGCTCGGTGCGATGCGCCCCGGAACCGGAAGTAAACTCACCAGGCCAACCAACCCTAATTACGTTGCTAGAGTGACAACCATTCCGCAACGATCACTACCTTGAAGATTGTTTATCACTTTTCGACGAACAGACAGGCTGTCTGTAATCATCTCACGCGCATTACATATTCGCGTTCTGCTGAAGATTTATTTTCGTTTCATTCAATTCATTCACACTTTGGTTTTAGATCAAAGTTTTTACTTCTGTGCTTGATTTCGGAATCCCAAACGCCGGCATCATCAGCTATCTCCTCGGTTGGATTATACTTGGCAAGCCCCTCGGCATGCATTTTGTTCGATCGATTTTATGCACGACCGTCATTACTCTTCCCTGTCATCGCCACAGTCACGTCAATCAATACTCAGTCGTTAAGCTATGTAATGTGTATTATAAAGAAATCCACGTATTTCAATGGAATAGGAGGAAGAAACTTATAAGAAGCAAAACGCACTCCGTCCGCGAGCCTTGAAACCTGCTCCGCGGAGGGCACCCAAGTACACCGCTCCCTCTCATTGCCAGTCAAAACCACAACCACAACCTACTTGGTCAAACCCCCATCCCGATCCACCGACCGGTACGCGTGTAAAGTCGAGAGAAATTGACCAAAATACGTGCTGTGATGTGATGCCGAAATGCCAATAGAAGTTTACAAAATACAATTTTAACATTTAAATAGCATTCCCTTCTGTAACACAAAATTGAGATTTGGTTGGTTGTGTTGTGTTGTGTTGTGAGTGGGATTTAGAACGCGAAATGTTTTGGTGTTGACCGAGGTGTTCGGTATTCACTATACTCTCAATTGTTTGATCGTAAATAATATTCTTGCTGGAAGTGGTGGGTTCATCACCAGCAAACACACAACAACAACGACGACGACGACGACGACGACGACGACGACGACGACGACGACGACGACGACGACGACAACATCAACAACGACAACGACTCAACAGATTATATGTCAAGTCTAGAATTACCAAAGTAGCTTGTGCGACGTAGGCCCGGGTGATGTCATTAGTCAAATGAAACAATATTATAACGATTTGAACCTTATGTCTTGTGTGGGTGTGGACTATTAATTACTCGGTAAATGTAATTGAAGAGTTACAAACAATCCAAGCAACGTGTCAGTCTCGCTCTACTTGCCCCCGCAAGAGACGAGTCTGTCTATCCTCCTATATGGACGTGGATCTGGAGATAACCGCGCCAACAAATTGTCGTCTCGCATACGTAGGCCTAGACTCGCAGACATGATTTCCGGCAAGATATCTATTTAGATTTCTGCATTGGAATCTATTTGACGGGTTTTTCCTTTTCTTTTCCTATCCGATCATTGCACCGTGCACGTTCAGACGTATTTTTGAATTATGCATTATTTCTTTTTTTCCTTTTGGCTGATATAAACTGGACACCTTCGCTGTCACGGCTTCGTCGTCGTCCAGCCCGACCTGTAGCGAGTCATTTTACGCATGTTTATTCCCGACAACACGAAATAGTAACTATAACCACGTCAAGTACACTCTTCAAAACATTTACTCCCATACAATGCCATTCAATATAAATGTGTATGCACTATATCCACTATCACATTCATTAGGCCTATATGAACACTTTCAGTTTTCTCGTCCCTATGCCCTGAATATACTGCGCTACGATGACTATGGCGATGATGATAGTGGTGATGGTGATCTAAAAGTTATTCACTATTTCATTGCTGTCTAAAAGTTTCCAACTTCTAACTTGATTTCAGTTTCTAGATGGAAGCTCTAAATGTATGAATATGTCGTTGACTAGCGTGTACTCCAACCATCCGACCTTGAAATTTATGTGTTGTAAAGTAGGATTTACCATTGTTTTAGTGCAGTGGTAGGCCTACATCTGTTGTCCGACTCACTTGCGTAATAATGCAGTATGCCCCTATAAACTTTCTACGACAATTATTATTTGCTTGCATTCCATCTCTTGTGGTAGTTTGTTTTGTCAACCGCCTCTTCTACATGGAGAACAGAAGCAAAAAAACAAAACAAACAGTTACATCCTAGGGCTACGAATTCATTTTTAATTCATCTACTGCAGGAGAAAAAACCTAACAATTACAAAGTTTACAAAAAAAAATACAATTGCAAGTGGGGCCTATATGTGTTATGGAACAGTCTGTCAATAATGAACTCAACAATGACACAAATGGCATTTAAAAAAAATGAATACACAGAACACAGCAGCAACGATCGAGTCTCAGTACAAAATGACGTTTACTCTGCACCTAGCGAGGAGCATGGAGACGCAGCGAAGCACATCAGACTCGTTTCGTTTGTCTTGTGTTATTGTAAAACAATTATTTGCTTTCATATGATGCGTTACCATGTACATCTTGGCCTGTATTTGTACCGCCTTTTAAGTCTCCTTGCACCATGTGAGCGTAATTAATCCCACGGCACACACACCATGTGTTTGCCTCCGAATGTCGGGCGGGTTGCGCGCTCGATGGGACAACATGAACGTAGGAGACATGACTTACAATCGTATCAAGTAAGACGCACAATAAACACTTACTTTACACTTGACCAATTTAGTAATAAGCCAATAGTACTAGATACAGCTTTATCGTGCTTATCACAACGCACAAAAACAAATGGATCAAGTCTGTATAAATTCATAAACCGAACCGAGCACGTGCGACGATTTATTCCTATTTAACATAGGCAAATAAGGTGTATTAATCTGCAACACAATTCTGGAGGCAATTACTGTTCCCTACGTTGTTAGTTAGTGTTGTTTTAGGGCACTCAACAGAAACCTACGTTGTTAGTTAGTGTTGTTTTAGGGCACTCAACAGAAACTCGACGTGTTAGTTATGTCTTTTAGGGCACTCAGCAAAAATACGTTGTATTCACAAATTTTGAGCGATACGTCCACGTTGTTATATTTATTTTAGCATCAACGCAACTCGACCGTCGAGAACATCAACACAATTTAAATGAATATTTATGAATTTAATAGTTTAAATAATTAAAAATAAATAAATATGTATTTGGAGTCTACCCACCCATTAAGCCAACCCTGTAGGCGCCGACCCATGGACGAGCGAATAATGACCAACTAGAGACCGGCATATTTAAATAGGAACCGATCAATCAAGCTGAACCGATTCCACCCGCGGACAGCGCCAGAATCATCAAGGCTGATTAAGAACAACTTTAGAATTTATTATGTGCCTCGTTGCTAGGACGGCTCCAAAGTCACCGTTCACAAATTCCTAAGCCAAGAACTTACGGGCTTCAGTCCACATCAGAAGTAAAAAACTTCTGCCTAAAGCGGGAATCGAACCGTGGATACGTCCGGCGTATAACATTTTCCCATTCATCTTTAATTTTGAATTGATGATTTACACTTCTCATGTATAGACAGGAAATAGGAATCATTTAAATTTGTCTAGTCCTACTCCTGGACAATGGACACAGATAATCAACTATTGTTGATGCGTGTAAAATACAAAATTTGTAACTTTTGAAGTTTTGAACCAGCCTGCAATTGGCTTCAGAATAGCTATGCTAATAGTGGCTCTGCTATGCTATAAAAAAACGTTCAGCTAGGTTCGCGCTGGAGCGTCCGAGGTATGTGCAAGTCTGTGGGTGGATGGGGGTGCATTACCACCACGTCTACTTTGTGCATCGCCGCGAAGAAGACCATATTTGCGAACAATACAAACTTTCAGTCCAATATGCTTGCAATGCAATACTTATTTTTTACATTGCGACAATTTCTACAATTTGTGAACAAAGATCATTTCGTAAACAACCAACAGCTCGTAAGTGCCCGGGGAGTATTTTACTCTCTGAAATAATAATAATAATAATAATAATAATAATAATAATAATAATAATAATAATAATAATAATAATAATAATAATAATAATAATAAAAGTCTTTATTTTCGACTTGGCGAAGCTTAAGGCCATAAGGCCTTTTGTTCTGCTTGACCAAGAATACAGATAAAAACAGTATGCATAACCAGATGTAAATATAAGTCAATTCATAAACTTCATATCAAATACAAGTAAATAAATTAAATTAAAAATATCAAAAATGAATGCCAAGGAGGCTTAGGTAAACTTAATAAACTTCATATAAAATCCAAAGATGTAAATTAAAAAATATCAAAATTGGCGCCACACACACTTTTTTTGAAATTAGAGGCGAGCTCTGGCCGTCGTCGTCGGGGAACTCTCCTCGTCCCCTCGACAACCTCCCGGACAACGACGACATTTGCCGTAGTTTATTTTAAAATACGGTTGCCCATAGTGTTGCTTGAAGTCGATTCAATAGAACCGTTTGCTTATGAAGCTCGTGCAGATGTTTTACAGGTGAGTTTGAATTTTGAAACAAGAACGTGTCAACTAGGTGTGAAACTTGGAATTGATTGGGAGTCAAACCAGCAATCCAAGTTTAAAAACAAAATCATTATTCATTACCCGTTGTTAATGTATCTGTGTGCACTGCTGACATACTTATGTGCTGGATAGTAATGGTTGAGACATGAATAACTGTTATAAAAGTTTACTAATTACTTGCCCATAAGTTTCATTAGACAATGCTGCCATATGTGTTGTTACATGGGTCGCATGCGCTTATACCTGTTATGGTAGGTCGCAATAAGCTAAATCGACACTGCTTATTTGTTTATTTGCAATTGCTCAGTTGTAAAAGTGACGAGTGTACTTATCGAATGAAATGCTTGATGAGTGATATCTCGTTGGAATAATTATAATTTCAGTCATGTCGGTGATGTGTTTCGTAATTGAGTTTGACTGTCTGGAATAGAGAGCTTACATCGTGGTGCTAGTTGAAGAACACCATTATTGTAACAATGTTTATATAATGAGACCACTCCGTTATTGTCTTATTTCAACTCTGTGGGTATTGCAACTACTAAATTACGCTCCCACTTCCCACGCGGGGATTGTACCCTAAGATATCTCTCTCGCACATAACATGAGGAAGCCTCCCACGTATTCATATCCATCATACCGGTCGCGACGTGTCAACAAATATCGAAATTTTGAATGGCTTTCTGTGTGTTGGGCGTGCTTACGTCACATCATACGTCAACACACATGTATGGCAACTTGGCACGCATGTCCTAGGTTAGGGGTGTAGCGCCGGTGGAACCCGTCCCCTATAGATTCAAAGGTGGAGGGTGTGGTTGGTTGGCCTCATGTTATTATGCGGGTCTCGGATTGACACCTTGTTGCAAGATCTGCCCATTTATAATACATCGGGTGAGGGTAAATTCAAATTCTTAGGATAGCACTTACGAGCCTTGTTTGTAACAGCTAATGTTTTCTTTCGTTCTATCACTTCAATCTATCTAAATAAACAAACCACCATAATGGCGGCGAATTTTAATAGAAAATGTTGTAGAATTTATTACGACGTGTAGTTTTGATTGATAAGCAAGGAGTGGTAAAATTTAACAGTTTTTCAATTAAATTCGTTCCCTTGATATAATCTTGTAACTTCAACACTATTCATTGTATAAACACGTCTAATAATTGGTGCTAATTTTGAACATATTTCTCTCTTGGCATGGGCTAGATTTACACAGATCGATGAACCCCGACCACGCTGTACGCACTGTTTGTTGTTAGTGTATCACAACAGCGTGCGATAAGGCCTGCTTTCCTTGACACCCATATTCAAGCTTATACGAATTAACAATTTTCTTACTTTTACTTTCAAGTGATTTTGAAATCAGCAGTAGACCTAGGCGAACGTACGTGGTGCTGTGGGTGCTAACTACTTGCACAATAATTCTCTGCGCAACTGTACATGAAAACACTCCCTGTTCTCACTGTTGACAGGCGTACAGCGTGCTGGCAATAATAGGTATATTAGTTGTCATAAAATATTTGATATATCGAGTCAACTATCGGTTTGTAATATACCGCGGTTAAAATAAACAACTTGGTGCACGGAAGACTACGTAACTGCCTTGTTTTCCTCGGTCTACAGGCTACAGCACAGATAACAGAAGTGCAATATATTTGCCTACAGTACATACTTCACTAAGATAATCAAAATTAATAACTTAGCTTAGTAGATCATGATTAACCAACTGATTCTGGAACTCCCCCTCCTCGATACCGAGCAATTCTTTGAGTTTCACTACCCATTACTGCAACTTAATTTTGTTTTTGTTTTTTCCGTCGTTTATGACTGGCTCGACCATATCTACTACAACTCTCATTACAATTGCTGCTATAGTGTCTAAAAGATATTTCGCTGTAGAAAAACGTAATTGTTGGTTCCCTAGAAAATTCTTATGTGTCTTCTTCATAATGTATGCGATATTCATAGTAATAGTTTGTAGGATATTGAGAGAATTTTGAGAATATTCTTGATATATTTGAGTGATTTTTCTGGCTTATATTTGTATCACGTTATTGTAAATTAAGTTGTATTAAAGTTTTTAGCCCCTGCTAATTTTTTCGTGAGTGATTTGCTGTCTTTTTTTGTAATTTTCATAAAATTTGATCTATTTCATCGGGGCCCCCGCTTCGAGGAGCCCCCCGCGCCGCGGGGTTTGCGGGGCCCTCCACTTCAAGGACTCGTACTCTTACTGGTGGAAACTTTTTTGACAGAGTTGGTGGAGCCGTCATTTAAATAATGTCTCACTAGAGTTGACTATAATTTCGATTGCGTATGACGTGTGCTTCGTCTGGTTGTAAACAAACCAACTGTGCGTGAGTGAGGATCTCCTGCAAGAGCGCGTGGCTGCAGGACCGACCGGCCAAAGACCCCCAGCCCGTCGGATGACGTGTCGTGTCTTCTGCGCGCCTGATGTCCGTCTGTCCCACCTTGAGCGTCTGGCTGGGCCGCTCGGGGTGCCCGCCCGCACACCGCACCAATATTATTGTTGATTTTCGGTAAACAGTAAAAAAAAAAGTTTTTTAGTCCCGACGTATTGTAGCCACCGAGGTTCTGTCTGGGCATGGAGCATGGTCTGGCGTGGTCCGTGGTCTGTCTTCCACCTGGAACCTCGAAGCCAAGCCGCGGCGTAGTAGTTTTTTTATAACATTGTGTAAGGCTGGCTGGAGCAGAAGGCCACTTGAAGGAAGTGGGAGTTTGGTTGGACATAGTGGGGCGTTGAGGCTCTGCACTTGGGCTTGCAAAGCAAAGGGGTGTTTTATGCTAGGGGAGAATATATGTGAAAGATACGCGTAGAGAGAGGACGAGAGATTGCGAATTAATATTTAAAACATTTACTTATCCTCAGTTCAGTGTTTATATTTTATCCCGCCTGTGCCTGGGGTGCAGCTAATCATTAGGCGAGAAACGAGATAAAGGCCTTCTCGCAGGCTTGTATAATATGTAGGGTAGTATATCACTGTCTCTCCGAAACTAGGGGCGAGCTCTGACCGGTGACGTGAGACCCCACCCTTCCCGTCCCCTGTCCGTGGCTACATGGTTCTGCCCAGCATGGGACTGTCCTTGGCGTGTTGTGACTTAGGTTATGGGTGACCTAACGGCTGACGCTCCCTCAAACCAAACAAACTAGAATTGTTAATCGAGTCGTTTATTCCCCTTTATTAATTGTTATACCCGACTCGGATCCAATAATTAATGGTGTTTTATATGTTAGCTTCACTCCGCTTTTTGTTGCTTGTGGTTTGCTTTTCACCCTTTTATTTGTGTAATCAAATTTACATGTGTGTGATAAGCGCCACAAACTTCGGTGTTAAAATTGATATTATACTCAGTGCTGGACCGGTATCTAATAATTAATATAACCACTGTGTCTTTTGAAGTTTTGTTGTTTACTCGAGAAAGACATAACATAACGTAACCAAACTTTCTCTCGCTTGGAATCTGATGAAACGCCTGTCGGTTCATCTGCGGCTGCCTCCTAGGACAGATGAACCGACCGACTTCTTGTTGAATGCAATGTGTGCACTGTGCATATAGGTGGGATTTCAGTTGCGGATCGCGCGGCGTGGCGTGGTGGCGCGGATCTAGTTTTCAGCCAATCAGCGGGCTCATTTCCGATCCGAGGATTCGGTGATTCAGATCCGTGACTTTGAAAATATTCAATATTTTGTCCGACGATATCCACGGTCCGCGGATGCAGCCAATAGGAATTCAGGAAATCTGATGTGTAAGAAGTGAACAACATAACCTAAATCCATGACATTTGTCCCGAATGAAGTGATTCTTCATACAGAAAGACTTGATTCAAAAGGAAATGTTATGTTATATGTTTTAAATTATGCAAAGTAATTTAAAAATAGCTTTTCCCATGTAATTAGTTATTGTGTGATTAAAATAAAAGGTAGGAATATTTGGGAAATCCGCGGATGGCACCGCCATGGGTATCCACGGGTTTGAAATCGAAAAAGGTAAAAATCCACGCCTCGCTGCGCCACGCCGCGCCGCGCACATCCACAACTGAAATCCCACCTTATAGGTACCCGCAGAGAAACCCGTTTTATCCTTATCGGATATGGGCTCGAGTTGTTTGACTTTTGAGAGGAAATATCCCTTATTATTATCATCGTCTGTTTATGTGGCCGACAGACCGAAGTCGTCTTCCGGAAGGTTGCGGGCCGGGGCCCGCCCGATACCCGCCACCAGGAATTATCATGATGTGATGGGCTGTTTCATGTGTTTGTAGGAATTCTAGCTATATATATTTGTTTTCGAATTTCGAATAGTATACTATATAAACATTGAAGCGTATACTGGATGTAACATCGCGTTTAGTTTCGAAGCGCGCTATACCTACGTTGTATTGACTCGATGTTTTACTCTTGCAAGTGAAATCCGTGGCGTACCGTGCACGTACTGCCTCGTAAATCTGTCTTCCACAAATTGGGGTGGGTGACCGGTCTTGTATCACGCTCCGTGAAGTTTCGTGCGAATGGCGTGGGAAGATCGAGTGACCTCTTGTACAGAACAGAAGAATAGACCAGCAAGGCAAGGTTATAGACAGGCCCACAGCCACATGTACTCGTACACGTACTACGTGTGGGCTGTAATTATTAAAATGTCACTTTTATGGAGCTCGAGTGAACTTGGTGATCGTATCACGTACGAAATTGCCTGTTTTACGAGGATTCTGTAGTAGGAATCGGTATGGCTCTATCTACGGTACCACTTGAGTATATGTATAGTGGGCGAACTGATTTTAGTACCGTGGATGGGATTTGAAGTAAACCCCGGTAAACCCTATTCTTTTATGGTTACAAATTTTCCTAGATATAATCAATGTGTACAGGATATTGAAATTACTGAAGATCTAGCGCTTTCATATAATGTAACTCAAGAAAATTAGAATTAGAAGATCTTACCAGTCGCGTTGTTCAAAATAAACACGTTTTGGAACCAAGATCGACTCGAACCTGAAAGTAAAATCCGAACAGATAAGTAACGTTGATTTATAACTGGTCAATTAATTTACACAGCCCTAATTGATTCAAGATCAACCTTTGTTGACTAATGAGGAAGCCATTTTTATTTTAATTACGTGCGTAATTCGCGATAAGATCGACATTACTGGAACTTATAGAGTAAGAGATCTCGTGAGGTGAGACGAACTGCTATTTCATGATCTGAGTAGAACTTGAGTAAGTGGAGTAAGGCTAGCAAACAGTCCTAAACTGTTCCTCTGATTCACACTCTTATCTACCTCCATTCATTCTGTTCTCTGGTAATAGTCAAGTTGTGTTAGTTAGTGTTAATGTTAGTTGCATCAGTTCTGCTGCACAATGCAGTGCGAGTTGTGGTAACCGTGCTTACAGTAGGCCTGCACGATCGTTATCAAATCTTTAATTAAAATACAAAGTGGCTTTTGTGACATAGAACTGGTTCGGTGATTGTTAATGCCAGTTAAACGTTTGATGGCTGTAGATTATGTATACACTTCTCGCATCGTTGCGCATTCTTATAGAATTATAAAAAGAGCGGCTACGATAAACTGTTAAATAATGTCCGTTCTGCTGCAATGCTTTTTTCCCTTGCTTGTGTTTTTCCACCGTTTGAAACAAATCACTTTCAAATTAATAACACCATTGTTTTGCCAGATTCTTTTTCTGCAGGCAATAAAACTTATTTTGCTTTTTGTGGTGGTATCCTTAGTATGTATTGAACTCGATTTGAAACCTAAAATAAGACATACATTCAAACTATCTTGGTACAATTTTGCATGGCCGTAAAGTTTTAGATCGAAATTTGAGAGAAAGCTTGGTTTATTGATGCTATTTAATCAAGTACACCACAGTAGAATTTCAAATCCATCTCTCAACGAAGAGAGGCTCCCTGATCATTGATTGCAGGAACGAGGAAAATTGCTTTACTTGTCATGTAAGATGAGTTGTGGCAGTTCATAGACACGAAACGATACAGCGGTAATGATCTGCTATGTTATTTCTTAGAAAGAAAAGTGAAACTATGTAACAGCCAATACATTTACGAATAAATAAACAATAGGATTGCATTGTCATCACATTACGATTCAAAATAACAGCATTGTAAATATGTCATGTTATTTTTGCACTCCATTGATAATGTGTAGCATAGGCCTACATGATGTAAATTATGAATAGGCTTGTGTAGTTTGCGAATGAGTTTAGTTTAGAAACAGCACAATCACAACTTTACCAAGGTTGAGCTCAATCCAGTTGGTTTAGCTATTATAATTGGGAGACAATGCAAGCCGTGGGATTCGAACCAACGGCCCATTATAGTCCACGTGGCTAGGAGCCCCATCTCCCCTTCTGTGGAATGCTAGCTTGGACAAGGGGGACAACATTGGAGTCAATTATAATTACGCGTACCTACTTGTAAACAGCCCATTTTACATTTCTTGATTCAAAAACAAAAGAATGGATAACAATACAGCGTAGTCGTACATGTGTACAACACGTTTAACACGTTGTTAAAAATGTGATCGTGTTGCGATAGTTTCCGGTTCTCCACTAACCTTGAAACGGACTGACATTGTGACCATTGCAGATTCATGTTCGATAAGTTAAAACATGTCGTTATATATATTTTTGGTAGTCTATACGTTATCATAATACCATTGTGTAAATTGATGAATGCATATTTTTTGTCAAGCTGCAAGTTAAAAAAATTACTAATACTGAATCATCCATGATATTATTTATATTTTAATGTTGAGAAATAAAATATTGTCGTTAAAAAAATGTTGACGCTTCACGATGTGCAGGGGTTCGGGTAGATATTTATTTACAGAAATAATGGAAAAATAGATTGACAATATTGTACCTTGTTTAGTTTGTACAATTATTTTAGAACAGTGAACACAATGTGAGTCAATTGTCACAAAGAAAGCACACAATCTTATCGGCTACCACCCTTATCACCCCACGAACTCATGAAGCTTTCTTGCAGCTTCAACTTCGTTAAAAGTTTTCTCTCACCTCCAATAACCTCCACTTTGCAGTGAATGCCTTGTGTTAACTAATTCCTATTGGTAAATGTTTGTTTGTTGGCAAAAAGCTCGAGTGTCACCTGGAGCATGTGACAGTCCTTGCAGCTGCGTGTACATAGGTTAGAAGCCTGCACGGCACCAAGATGCATCCTCTGCTGACTGCTGGCATTCACTATCAGTTAAAAACGTTTTGATTATTCCCTGATTTGCCGTTTTATTTGTTGATGTTGTTTCTTTTTCATTTTTCTCTTATTTTCTTTTTCTTTCTCTTTCTTAGTTTCTATGTGATTCGTTTTAATTTACTTTATTTCGTATTTTTGTTTTTACTTTTTATTACGACTGTCTTGGGGAATGGTCGTTGGGCTCGAAGCCTTCCCTGGTATGCTTTATAGTCCCTGGTGCATACACTTATTACTAAAAATCTTCGTCCTTGCGCTGTATGGTTGGTGACACACTATTCAGATTTGTTTTCTTCTTTATTCACTGTTGTTGTTGCCATGTTGTTATTTCAACATTTGCTTCACAACATTTTAATATTTTTTGTGTATTTGTGTAGGGCCTACTAATAAGTTTTATTTGTTTTCCTACTTTGTCAAGTTCCTTTATAACTTAGGAAAGACGTTCATTTAATTAATAATGGACATAGGAAAAATTTCAAGCAAACAAGAGTCGAGATGAGGCTGTTCATTCCCTCCAAAGAATATCCTTGTAGAGAGCTTGCTTGTACCATGGGCCATCCACATTCCGTGTCAACTGCGACTGCGATGCGTTAGGATATAAGTCGTTGGACGGTTTGAACCGGTGCTTGTTTCGGGAGTGGGTGGGTCCTACCTTCTCTTAAACAATGCGCACTGCTGTATGGGTGACTGCTCTTTGTTGGGAAGTGTGAGATTTTGTCTGTTATGGCTGTATATACTTTGTAAAGGCAACGAGGCCGTAAAGTTTGCTGCCAGCAAACCATGACATTAAATCAACATAAGTTATGTTTTAATATAATTTTGTACACATTACTTGTTTGTATTTACATTAGACGTACTCATTCCTGCTTACGGTGCGCGCGTATTTGGTCCACAAGTTGTTTTAAATTAAATGATTCAATGACGTACTACTACGTATAAGAATGATCCATTGTGTTATAAATGTAATTACAACATGTTCACATGATAAGCGATGGAAGTACTCGATTGGGGGTAGGGCTGTTGCTGACGCGTCATTATTTGAATCGGAGCCGTTACAATCTTGCTCTCACGTCACAGTTTCTGAAACGTGCGTGCCTCGCGAGTCTTATTGTAGGCTTGCTTGAAAGTATTCAAGAGCAATCGACGAAGAATGCAATGTCTTCTGTAAATACTAATATAATTACTCAATCAATGAAAGTTGACGAAAATATGCTCAATCTCAAATCTCAATGGAAGTTTACGAACATATGTGATTGTGACAATCGACTCATCATAGTCTTATTCTGTATTTTCATGCGAATCATAGAAATAAGTAATATGCCCTATGTAGTGGAGTAATGGACTAAACTGCATTTTGTCGATTATTTTTTGTATGCCTGGGGTTGTCGCAAGTAGACATGATGTGCCGTGATGCATGTCTAATAAATCGTAGAAGTGACTTGGTCATGGTATCGATGGGTCGGCGTCGTCGTCGGATATCCTGACTGGACACGCAGACGGGCAGACCGCGGGACAGGACCAAACAACAGACTGACAAGTCGTTTTAGACTGCACTAAGCACTACAGGCGTGCTTCGACGTCGTTGTACCGTGTCCAGGTTGCGACTTCCAACTAAATTATACTTACCTGCTCCGAGCTCGCCACTTCCCGGATGTTGTAGGCAGGCACTGTAGGGCTGGGTTGGCTGGCTAACCATTGGGCGGTAGGATGGTCCAGTCTACAATCTCGCCTCATCACTATGCACAGTTTGATACGAACATTATATACTCGGGAATCGGGTTAGATAACAAACCAAAATGGAAGAACGCAAGCAAGGTGCACCAAAATTGACCAATCAATGACGATTTTTTTAAAGGCTCCGCTGTTCTTGGGGAAATATCTGTGTATCCCTAAAGTGTAAATATAGCCTACATTTATGCCACAAATGTAGAACCACCAAACTTGTATACTTTGCTCGTTTTGAAAGTCATTTAAGATACGGTATAGAATTCTGGGCCATTCTTCCCACCATAACATTATAACCCATTTTCAAAACTCTAATATTCTAACCATATACAGTTTATACAACATTCATCATTTAACGAAAAACCAAGAAATACATTCTTATGAAACAAGACAAGTTAACGACACTCACCTTGAACACCATAAACGCAAACTATCTCAAATCAATTTTATATATTTCAAAACTAAACTATTATTAACAAACTTTCTAATTTCGTAAAAATCACTGAATTTGACAAATTTAAAGTAACATTAAAAAATATCTTGCTAAACAAAGCATATTATTCTCTTCAAGATTATTTGGATGATCAAGAGGCTAAATGAGAAATTATTATAATTATTATACTTGATGAACATCTATTATCTGTGTAGGTGTGTAGTTTTAAACTGTATTAGTTTTTAAATTTGTTATTTAGTATGTTATTAATGTGTTTACCTAATTAAATGTATACATGTATATATTTCTCTATGGCAATAAACATCTTGAATCTTGAATTATAAAATTGTACTTTAGAACAAAATTAATGTATCATGTTACGTGATTTCTCTACCAAGAATTGTGTACAAATCTATTTGTACTTCAAAAAATATTATAACAGTGTGCCGTATGGAGATGTATCCTAGATAGTCAACGAGATTGGGCCCTAATAAATACACGGTGCAGCGAAGCGTGGATACCGACAGTGCCGTAACACGTGGGTCCCAAATTCGAATCCCGCCTAACCCTAATAACCTATAATCGTTCCTCGCCGGAATTTACATCACCTTTCCAGGTAGGTTTCGCTGTACCCCTAGAGTAGTAGTTCAGCTGAAGAGGATCGTACCGGGTAAAATGATACCCTAACCCTACAGCTGGCATCCTACACTATAATGACTGGTAATTAAGCGGGCCATCACAATTCGCCAAGTCGCCAATAAAATAAAATGAAGTCCAACGACGTCTGATTTGAATCTCTCAGTTAGTATTTGTTTTAAGAAACATTTCTTGTAAGGTCTCTTCTTGATTTGATCTTCCATAGTACCTTTCGTGTTAGCGTTGGTTCAGATTTTGGACTAGAGGTATTCTGAAAAGTGCATATCAATCAACACCTTTATTAGCAGCAGAAAAGTTGTAGAAGGCGTCTATGCAAAACTTGCGCGTACCGGTAGCATAGCCCAGGCATCCTCTAAGCGTCATATCCTATTTTATATATAGTGAATGCGTCGTCAAAGTAAGTGACAAAAAGGGTGGAATCGTTGGGATGAAAGTATTATCCACACTGACTTGCACACGCTTGTAACCAACGGCAAAAGTTAACTTTTTATCTTGTTTTCTTGCCCACCGTGTGAGAATGATTTTATACCGGCCTTCCGCCCCGTTCCGCCCTCAACCTTCGACTCTTCCTCTGGGCAGCCGCTTGCGATCCATAAATCGATATTTTTTCTATTCTTGTTCATGATCTCGTATAAAATGACACTCGCTTCACTAAACAGGTTGAGAAATGGGATACGATGATACTCGGAAGGACAAACGGATCACGCAATATTTTGCTGTCATATCAAAACATACGTTCCATTAATGTGAAAAGATTGAAATGAAACAAATGACCAGTATCGGCATATAAGGCCAAATATGTGAGTGAATTTGAAGTATGGGACTGATTCCGACTGAACAAGCCTAAATATCTATGCCAGTGCCATTAAACAAATATTTAGAATTATGCTAACGTAAACCTACACAACTAAATGGATGGACAATAAAATAAAATGTGTACGATATTAACTTGTGTTGTGTGTAACATAGTTTAGTTTGTGACAGTTAATTCTCAATACTAATTTGATTGCTACTATTATTCAAATGTGAAAATCTTTGAAAATTGTGTTCCCGCTTTCTGTGTCAATTGTGTGAATTCCATCCCGTCCTCTTCGCTCTTAGTCCAGAATCTATAGAATTTCTCGATTTATTATGATTGTTCTGATGTAGGTTTTGTTACTTGGTCTAACCGAGCTTGGTGTGTTTTCTGTTGCAGACGAGCACACCTACGCAACTGTTTAGAAAAGTTGAAAGAAATGGTCCCTCTAGGGCACGAAGCGTCTCGACACACGACGCTAGGCCTGCTAACGAAAGCGAAACGATTTATCAAGGTATGTACAAACAATCAGGTTTTACTTTATAGGTTTTACTTTATTCGGAACCATCCAATAAGCGTAAATAATCTACCTGGAAGTAATATTGTTTTCCTATTGGAGCTAAACATATCACTCACCCCAAATTCGAATTCACTTCGGTTGGCAATTCTCACGCCCTACCAAAAACAAAACAATAAACATAGCCAAACAGAAAATTGTAACTTCCCGCTCCGTACCCGGAAGCTATGTTAAACTAAATTGATATGTAATAACAATGCCATTGTGTATGAATTTGGGTTTGGCAATGAAATGAATGGTTGCAGTCTATACTGGAGTTTTGTTTCAACTTTACAATGAAGTCACCCAATGGGGGGAGCTGGCTGGACATTATTATGATGTCTTGTGACGGTATTCCCCGAATGGTTATATTCTAACCGATGCTCTTGAAACTTCAGCTATCTGGGTATAACAATACAAAACCATTTTAGTGCGATTGTTTTGAGGATCTCAAACCAAACACGTTTGGGTTAGACTCAATGCAATATCCATCTATTCTACAACATCTATTGTCAAATCAAACGTTTGTTTATTTTTGTTCTTGGAAAATATTGACATTTAGCATTGAGATTGGCTTGCACCAAAAGTCCAAAATTTACAATTTTCGTGAATTGCTTCTGGCTGACGAACAAACATACATGAAAGTCTACGACGGTTGTATGCTTCTTGACAAACTGTGTAAAGTTGCATATACATCGATCGGTCGGGTGCTTCCTGGCCGAGCGAACAGCTATTTGCCAAGTGCCAATGTGTCTTATTCCCTCTTTTTATATAATGTGTTACCATCTTTAAATATTTTTAAAAAATTTGTTTATCACGTATAAGATTCTTTATTTTATCTGACGTTTCGACTGGATTTCACCAATCTTTGTCAAAGACAATAAAATAACTCAAATATAAAACTAAAATCAAAAACACTTCAAGAGATAACTTCAAGATGGTAACAGAACACATACAAATAACCACGAAAACCTAAGAAATTTCATATATGAACATATTGTTTTTCAATGGGTCTTTTTGCCGCGAAAAGCAATAACTTACCCATCCCTATCTGACGTTTCGGGAAAGTCACATCTCCTATTCTCAGAGGCCCTCACTCGACGATGCACATACATATGCACATACATACATACATACATACATACATACATACATACATACATACATACATACATACATACATACATACATACATACATACATACATACATACATACATACATACATACATACATACATACATACATACGTACGTACGTTCATTATAGCTTTCGGTTATCCGTGAAATAGTTATTTATTTATTTAAACAACGTTTCGTATTAATTTCATAGCACTTTTTCAAGTCAAATACATTTTGAAAACATAACAATAACAAAACTTTCAAGGTGTAACGAAAACATGAGCTTAACAGTTAAAACAATGAAAGCAATTTCGTTAACGATACGTACATACATACATATTCATACATCGTCGAGTGAGGGCCTCTGAGTGAGGATGGGAGATGTGACTTTCCCGAAACGTCAGGAAGGGAAGGGAATGGTAAGTTATTGCCTCCAATATGTACACATAATGTCCGCGAAAACCTGAAATTAAATAAGTTTTTATTTTGCCGGCTCTTGTTTTTGTTGACATCATCAAGGTCGTTTGCTTGTATGCCTGACACCAGACAAGGTCAGTCAAGTCAGTCGGTGTATGAAAGTACAGGCATCGAGTAAGGTGTTGAATAAAAACAGCTGATCGTGAGTTCCTCGAAACATGCGTGTACAGCACAATAGATTGCCACAATCCTCGGTCGTTAGCGAGTGTTATTTGTTTTATGTTTATGCTACGGTGACAGTTGTCTCTTCGAGAAGGACGCGGAGGAAACTACTCTTGCGAGAAGCTGGGCGGTAGACTGACGAGACAAAATTGATTTTGATTGTGCTCTTTGTTGATTTCATTCTATCGTCTTTGGTTGGACTTATCTTTCAGTATCACTGGACCTGTAGCACAATTCGTGTGTCGGTTTTATAACATAGCCGATGTGACTCTTTTGACTCAATTGATAAGTGCACTTTGCAGAGCCATTGTATCAATATGAGCAATGTCACATCATACGCCACTCTTTTAAAGCGCGTGGCAAGGTGCTATTATAATTTATTTGGATATTTGGCTTACTTGGCGCCAATACTGCTGCACTTTGCAGGGCCAGTGGCTCTTGCTCAAGGCCAAGGGAAACTTTTGTATCAATATGGTCAGTATATATGTCACATCATACGCCACTCTTGCGTTTTTGAAGCGCGTAGCAAGGTGCTATTTAATTTATTTGGATCTGGTGGGCTAACGTGGCGCTAATACTGATGCTAAGAAAGAAGTAAGAACACACTGCTTGGAACGGATCCTTGGATGTGATTTGAACGATTAATTGCAAGTAGGAGTGCCGGAATATAGTGAGTGGGGGCGGGGGGGGCTGGGGCCTGGCCCACACTTGTCCCACCGTGTGCACTGTTAGGATCGGGTGTCCGTGCTCTCGTGTCATTTGTGTTGTGTTGGAAACCAAGTTGTATTCTACTTCGAAATATTCCATCTCAGTGCAGGCCAAAAATTATAACCATCAGCCATTTCGTATTCAATTCAAAGGAAAATGGCTGAAGTTGGTTAAATGAAAGAGGAACTTGAATAAAAAAGAAAAAAGAACATTACGGGCTGAAAGTTTCATTTTGGCCATTATATGTAAATTTTGGGTCTATAAGAAAATTAAGAGTTCTAGGTGCAATAATTAATTTTAAGCTATAATTTGTTTTTTATTGTTTTAACCCTTTCTTGCCCAAACCTAGAAAAATTTAAAAAATGATTGTTTTTTTTACTTATTCATCAAACAAACATGCCCAAACAAAGATTTTGTTTGAAACTTTTTTTTTTTTTTTTTTTAGTATTTTAGATTTTTTTGGAAAATTTAGGATTTTGAATATGTACCGCAATTTCCAACTTTTTTTTTGTTTTTTAAAAGATTAGTTCAAGAACAAGCATCTTTATTAATAAAAAAAAATTTAAATCGGATAAAAAATGGCCAATTTATAATTTTTTCAGATTTTTATATATTATTTTCAAAAATCCACTATAAGAAATTTTTTACGCAAAAAGAGTTTAAAAATTATGTACAAGGCGTAAATATTATCCTACGTGAACGTGCGATAGCTCCTATGTGCTCAGGAGAAGTGGGACTCAAACGTCCCGTCAGGCTTATAGAGCTATGATCCTATCCATGTTAATGCTATACCAAAATAAAACTGTGGGACTTGTAAGTCCCGTCAGACGAGAAAGGGTTAACACACCTTTGTCTCCGTACTGAGTATAAGGGAAAATAATTTCCTGATATAACGTTTGATGTACGATTTTTTTTCGGTTCGCCGGTTCAACTCTTATTAATTGTACCAGATTGTGACAAAAAAAATCGCACGTTGAACATGATTTCAGAAAATTATTTTCCCTTATACTCAGTACGGAGACAAAGGGTGTGTTGAAACAAAAAAAAAATCACAGCTTAAAATTAAGTAGGCCTATTGCACCTAGAACTTTCATTGTTTTCTAGACCCAAAAATTGCTTATAATAGCCAAAACGGAGTTTTTGTCCCGTCCAAAAAAAAAAATTTTTTTATTCTTTTTTATTCAAGTTCCCCATGGATTTTCCATTGACTTTCAAAATATCGGTACGAGTGCTCTGGAATAGCCTTCAGTTCCCTTTGCTTGCATCTCGATTGAACATTGTCCTGCCGATTCAACCCCAGCCCCAGCTACATTATCTTTGCTTCACTTCGACTCTTCTATTCCATGACGTGGTTTAGTGTGTGAGTGAGCGAGCGTATCTCGTATTGGACACAAACAAACACTCATTTAGGTCCATTAACTTGGCCCCCCCACATTGGAATTTCCAAATGAAAACTTGTCCACGAAATGTGCTCGTTTGGTGCTTAAATGTGGCCGTAGATAAATCGTTTTGAGCAGGTCACGTTGGGGGCAATTGCCAAAGTCAATGTGGGGGGGCTAAGTTAATGGCTAGCCCCCCCACATTGGAATTTTTAGGTTTACACCAAAAGTGCCTAGATTCTTAAAATATAATTAATAAAATCCCTAAATAAATATATAAATACAATATATAACAAACAAAAAATATATGTACAAAGCCTAGTGAAAGATAGTAACAATGATGGGTATTAGGCAAAAATAAATGATCAAAGTGGTAACCAGGCATACACAGAGGATTTGAATGTTTGGAGTTTCATGTACTGAGGTTATTATAGTTAAGTTTTTACAAACCTACTTAATCTGGTTATTATATGTTTTGAATTTTAATACTCTTGTTCATGTTACGATAGGTATATTTTGAAATAATAAGTGGCAATTATGATTTATGATTATTTATTTATGAGCTATCTAACAACAGAATTCAAAATTCCGGAAAACATCGGATATTGTGCATAGTCAAAATACATCTATATCACTAAGGTATTACTGAGGTACTAAGGTAGTGCGTGGTGTAACATGAGTGTAACATATTATGTCTAACTAGAATTCAGCAATTACAATAATTACTAGAGCCATTAATAACTATCAAATTAAAATAAATACAATTATTGAGATTATTGCTTTTAATTACACAATTCATTCTTAAGATTTAAAACACTTTGCAATAGGTAGCTTGAAAACATACTAAATATAGTGGATAATAAAGGGGTGAAGTTCTAGATTTTAAAATGGCTCATGTAACAAGCACTATTGATGTTGTGACGAGATCAAAATTTGATACAATGATTACAAAGACTGGGAACGTAGAATTATCGATACATTTATATGGTGCTGATTTTTTTTTTTTTTTTTAAGATTGGTGGATTCAAATGCACTTTTTCTTAAGGAGTGGATTAATTGCAGTGTGGGGACATTGCTAAAACGCAAAAAAAGGTAAAGGTAAAAAAAAGTTAAGGTGTGTATTACTGTCGGTGCTAGGCTATGTTGTGGTACCATTATATCTTCAATAATTCGTAATTTAAAATTCGATTTCAGCAATGTCATTGAGAGAGTTATTCAATAATTATTAAAAATATCGTCCCCCCACGTTGTTTCCTCGGTTAGACGAAATTGCCAAAGTAGAGTGTTTGTAAACGTTGATTACTGGGTTCGGCATGGTTGGTTTAGTGGGGAATAAATTCAGTTTGCCTTAATAAACAAGAACAGAATAGCTTACGCCCTCTCCCAGTAAAACATTACAATCGTGGTATGCAGGCAGACCAGGCCCACACGAGACCAAGCACATTGTACAATGCACATGCTAAAACCGCCCTTGTTGCTTGGTTGTGTTATTCTCCAAGGCAAACAATAATTCGAATGTGTAAATAGGTAATGCCATGCGATCTTCATGAGAAACAGTTATGCACCTGTATTTTAAAAGGAGGCAGGTCAGATTTTGAAGTTGATTGTGACAGCCATTAACCGTAATAATGCGAAGAGGTGTACAAAAAATAATAAAGATAAATTCACCACATTGAGTGTGGTTAACTTCGCTCATACTCTTCGGTAAGTAGAGACGGGAGTTCTGGGGCGTGATATCAATACATGGGCAAACGTTCGTTTCAGTAAGAAAGAAGCGTTGCTTGAATTTAAAAAACAAACTTGTGAGAACAATGTCTTACACAAAATGTTATTTTCACATTATTTTCACACATCCGCCTATCTGTTACTATTAGGAAAACGCCAAAATCGTTGTTCGACGAGGATATTTTCATGTTTTGTGCCGCTTTGAAGTTGATTGACGTTAACAATGAAAGTGAATGTGATGAAATTTAACATTACTCGCAATTAAACAAGCAAGTCATAGGGCCTATACTACATTTAGCTTAGTAGAACAATTACTTCTATAATTAATACACAATCCTCTAAGCCTGTATAAAGCTTGGTTCTATGTGCACGTATTATGTACGGTATTTCCTTGCTTAGCTCGATTGCTAAATTCAATGTGTAAATAGTTTGTTTTAAAAATATTTCTAACAACTAAAGTAATTAACATGAACAAAACAAGTAATGGAAACAACACTGGTTATCACATGACATTTGATTTTCGTTCACATTGAAGTGTTGTTGGTCCACTTTCTATGGTCACGTTTTTTTCATTTTGGGAATTTTCTCCCATTATTAAAAGCAATGATTTTTTTATATTGTGACTGTCCAAGATATAATTTTTTTTTGCAGACGTGCACATCGATAGAAAGAACATTGTGACAAACTTGTTTTTTTCCACTGAAACTATTAATACAAAAAATAAAAAAAACATACCTGCAACTAGTGGGGCACCTGTGACCTGAAGAGGATTTCACAGGGTGGAATGGATGTGCGAACATTCCCACGAGAAAGTGCAATATACAATATAATTATATTAATCTCGTTTAATTTATTGCCTTTCAGCTTCCAAACCTTTGCGGAGTTATAAGCACCGAATTAAAATTAAAATCACGTGTCTGGATTTAGAATTCATGTCTGAGGCCCGCCCTTTGTTTTCAAAATCTTTCGAAAAATATGACAGGATGTTTCGGCAACCCTTTTGATTGCGATTGATGCCTTCGAAAATAGCACGTCATGTGGCCTGCACCTTTGGGTTGAAATGCCAAAACCCAAAACCCGCAAATTGTTTTGTAAACCACTGACACTATTTTATGATGGGAGGATTAATGCGGTGAACGGCCGGCTGGCCAAACCTAGTCGGCGCCTTTTGCATTGAACAGTCGCCATATAGTCTTCAACCCGTATCGGAAATCTCAAGGATGTTATGTGTCAACTTGTGAGTTTGAGTTGCCGTCTACTTCTTCGATAATAAGAATCGATATTTCACCCGATACTAAGGTCGTAGTACATAATAATATGGTGGACTGAAAAATTGATTACATTCGCAATATTAAATGTCGTATGACTAGCATGTCACGCATATGGATCAATAGCGGACAATCAAGTAATTGATAACTGATTCAAATACATTTTTGATGGTCGAAAATAATCAACTAATCAACATCGTCACTATTAACACCTCATAATCTCTGTTATGGAGATGATGGCATGGCATCTAATTAACTAATTAATGGGGGGGGGGGGGCAGTCATTAAGTTGCCCCCTCCCACTGGATTATAAATAACTCATTTATTTGACGGAGTGCAAAAATCAAAATTAGTAGTGTATTTTGGTGCAAAAATAGTGCAAAAATATGGCGTAGTTGTTTTTTTGATATATCGCAATTTTGAGTTTTCATTAAGTTGCCCCCCCCCCCCCCCTACTATATGTTAAATAACTCTGTTTTTTGACTGGTGCAAATTCAAAATTGTGGTGTATTTTGTTGCAAAAATAGTGTAATATTTAGGTGCATTTAGAATTGCAACTCGCTTGGATGGGGGGGGGGGCGCTGTCAGTAAGTTAGCCCCCCCCCACTGGATTAGTAAATAACTCTTTTATTTGACTGGTGCAAAAATCAAAATTGGTGGTGTATTTTGGTGCAAAAATAGTGCAAAAATATGGCGTAGTTGGTTGTTGAAATATCTTAATGGGGGGGGGGGGGGGGGCTAACTTAATGGACCCCATTAACTTGGCTCCTCTATATTAAAATTTCAACCCCAAATTAGTTTCATATTATTGCACTATATTTGCACCACTTACCACGAATTTTGCACCACAACCATTTTGAAACAATAAGCAAGACAAAATGGGGGAGCCTAGTTAATAGTGGCTGCCCCCTTTCGAAATCGAACCCAAAACCTAGCCCATATTTATGCACTATTTGAGCAACTTTTTGACCCCACTTTTGGATTTTTGCACCTCTCCGTTTTGCAAATATGCATAGAGAAAATGGTGAAGCCAAGTAAATGTATAATAAGATAATAATAATAAAATAAATAAAATAATAAGAGTCATTTTGGACGAGTCATACCGGGCTCTAAATTAGCAGCTATTTTTGCACTGTCAAAATAAAGTTCTAATTTTTGCACCCAAGGGTTGAAATTTGAAATAAATACACAGATACCCTCCAAGCAACCATTAGCATTTCTCCCACACTTTCGTAAAAAAAAAAAAATAGCAGAAATTTACGCACCAAACTGCAGCTTTATGCTTCCAGCGTTTGGATTTTTGCACCCCCTTTCGTTTCGCAAAATATTCGCCTTTTCAAGTGGGGGAGCTAAGTTAATTTTTTCATTTGTTTGCTTTTTTGCACCCTCTGATCTTTCTGATTTGACAGCCAATTAGCAATCTTTGGTTCGATTTTTATTATGGAACTCAAGAGTAAGAGATTATGACTAAGATACTTAGACCGCAGATAAACAATAAGCTAGTGATATAATACTTAGTATTTCCTGTGTTCTATATCATTTGGACTTATGTTATTCATATTATCAAGAAGGAAATTAACCAACTGCTGTTTCCATTAAAATGCGATTTGATGACCCAAATAATTTCAATATAAACGTTACTGTCGGTGAAAATGAATAAAGTAGTTTAATGGCTACACATGCATCATGCACACGAATCATGCACAAGAGAAGTGGGATAATAACTTACCTCCATGATTACCTTTTCATGACAACGTTTTTCAACATCTGGACGCGATTTGCAGCACGGTTTTCATTCTTCTTGATGCACTTATGAATTTCAACATGTACTTTACAAATCTAACACAGTTTTGTGTAGCCTATAATAAGTAAATTCCTACCGTGAAGACCTTCAATGCACCGACAATATGTCGGCTATAAGGTTAAAAAATAATGTCTGTATTGTACGCTAGATAAAAATGACATGTTGTCGCCAGGAGCACCAGTGTTAATGACTTTTTCATCTTCATTTTTAATCTTGTAAAATTTATCACCGTAAGAATGAAAATCTTTAAGATATAGTGGCAAATTGTTGGTCAAGTGTAACTATTTCATTGAGAATAATATCTTATATATGAAATTAATATATTGGCTTTGTTTTGTAAAAACGAATAATAGCTTTTGATATTTTATATCATAATTTTCAAATAACAAATTTGCCAAATTGTCCTTTTTTAAAACTACATTGGTACGTCATATCAGAAGGAAACCTCGATTTCATGAGCCCAGCAAAGGCGACGTGACGCAACGAAAGTTCAAGAATGTTTGATATCGTTCGAGCCTTTCACGTGACAGGTTCATCCCTCGTGCGGTTTTCAAAACTCGACTCTTTTCTTGTGTTAAAAAAAAATAAATTCTATTAAATACACGCGACTCGTAACAGGCATTCCCATTGCAGCAACATATTTTATGTTTTATTATTTGCGGTCGTAATATATCAAATTGTTTGGGCATAAACTGTAAACAATTTAATACAATATTCGTAATATAAATAATTTGCATTTTATTGATAAGTTATTTATTACTTTTACACATTTGTAGTAATGTTTATTCAAATATGTTTACTATAGGTCTTTGTAAAAAGTAAATTTCAAACATTTACTGAGATTGGTGATTCTTTTTTTCATTGCACTAAAATATAACGAAATTCCATTTGGAATGCAATTAAACATGATATGTGTCGTGTTGTGTGTATAAGTAATAAATTTACTGTCCGCGGTGCCATAGGCGCAGTCTGAAGCTTATGATACTTAGGGGACGTGTGTTCGAAACCCCCATAAGGCATGGGTTTTTGGTAATTGTCCTTCTCCCTCATCCGTCACCACTCATCTTTTTTTATTTTTTATTTTGAACACCTTTTTTTGATAAGTCTCGAATAGACTTGGTGCATTAATATGATACGTAAAGCATTACAAATCATCATCATCATTAAACATGGGCCAGAAACATGCCCCCTCCCCTAAAAAAAAAAAAAACACTAGCTTTGCAATTACTCCCACACGTGACCTGCTCAAACGATTACCAACGGCACATTTCGCGGACAAGTGTTAATTTGGAAATTTTGATGTTTGGGGGGGGGGGGGCTATCCTTTAACTTGGCCACCCACATTGACTTTGCAATTGCTCCCAAACACGCGTAACCTGCTCAAAAAGATTTATCTACGGCACATTTCAGCACAAAACGAGCACATTTAGTGGACAAGTTTTTATTTGGAAATTCCAATGTGGGGGGGCCAAGTTAATGGACCTCACTCATTTGAGATGTGTGTGTTGCCCTAGACTGTTGCCGAGTACTAGTACTACCGTACGTACGTACACATGTGCTGTGCTGTATGTACATAACGTGAACATGACACAAATTATTTCTCCTTTTTCCTCTCGTCAATTCCGTTTAAAATTTACATAGTAGTCATTGTGTGTAAATCTTCGTTAGATGTATGACGTACGTTGTATATAGGGCCTGACTTTCTTTTGCATGCTTGATATGGACGGCTTGAGAAACTCTGCGAGTAGGTCGAGCACATGGCCTGCGTGTAGCGTGCACTATTGGCAGGCTTACTAAGTAGTAGGCCACCCGGCCAATGCTCTCTGTTGCCTCAGCTCAGATCATGACTGTAACCACTAACCAATACAGTACGCCAATCAAATACGTGCTGCCCGATCGAAATTTGTAGGTACTAGCAATCACACTCGCAATGGTAGTCCGATAGTAAAAATATACGCGAAAATAAACTCATATGGTCGAGATCATTTTTGATATCCATCTTTCTATCCGCCTCTCTCTCGGTCTCTGTCTCTCCCATTCACAAAGTGTCGCAATCCAAGATTGCCACATTGGCATGGATGGCGCCCGGCCCCCTCTGAAATAACTCCGCTGTCCAATATTGCGAAAATCGTGTAGAGGCCGTGGTCCGTACGGTGTATTTTTATCGACGTTGTCGGTTGTTTTATGATGGAAGCTCCGAAGGGATATTTTTATCACTGCGCCTGGCCCCGTCTTCATTTATATTATAATACTAGTCCACCATGCCATAGCATCATACACAATATCACGCATAATAATATTGTATGATATTATGTTTTAGATTATAATCACAATCATAGTCATACGTGAAAATAGCGATTTGTTTAGCCAGGTAAAATAGCGTTTTGTGCCTCTATAGAATCAATGATAAAATATAAAGTATTTTTGAAAACGCTATAAAATGTCATATTTTTTACTGAAACTATGGTTTGCGTTCGTCAATGTCATTTTTTGGCAGTTGTTATTTTTTAAATCGTCTTTAATTGCCTATGGTTACTTTTTCTTCAAATATCAGTTCAGTTGGTTTTAAATAAATAAATCCGTATTTAGAGTCTACCCACTCAGTCACATAACTGATTTTCAGTGGGAGACAGTATACCAAAGTGACCAAGCCAACCCTGCAGGCCCCGACGCAATCGACGAGTGAGCGATAACCAACCAAAGATCGATATTTTTTAATAAGAAATATAGCAATCATTGGTATGGACAGTGCGAACACCCGCGGATCAACGCCAGAATCAACAAGGCCGATTCAGAACATCTATAAATTTATTATGTTCCTCGTTGCTAGGACGGCTTAAAAGTCACCGTTTTCAAATTCCCAAGACAAGAACTGATGGATTTAAGTCCAAATCAGAAGTTAAAAAACTTGTGTCTAGCGGGAATCGAACCCTGGAGCTTCTGCATTGGAATCAGATAGGCTAACCACAAGACCAACGAGCCACCAAACTTTTAATTAAACCTATACCATGGCGTTATTTTAAAATATGGGTGCAAACCTCTGCAAAGAAACGCAATATTCCATAATTTTTTTTGTAGGTTGATACAAAAATAGATGCAATAAACGCCACACAATATTTTGTGTTTCAGAATGCCATCTAGAGGGTAATGATGAAAATAAAAATATTTTTTCGATTCTCTAGTCATGTGCGTGGCATTAGCCTAGTTTTCTCGCTTTTGTAAAACGTTAGTCGTTTCTTATGAAGCGAGTTTGAACCTTGAAAAGCACCTTGAAGGAATTTCATTGGAATGATTGGATGGGCATGATGGGCGAGCGATTTGTCTGCAGCGTGGTGTGCACGCTGACCAAAGTTTCACTTTCTGGACGCAGATATCAGTCGCGGATGGGTGTTCCGTGTTCACTTCGTTCTCGGTGTTTTGAGATTCGACTCTCTGTTGCAGTAGTTTCTCGTAGCCTAGTATATTATATGCAGATGTTTATATAGGCCCAGATGGGTATCTTTGATCTTGTTGATTTGAGCCTTTTTGCAGAATTGGAAATAATTTCCAGTGTAACCGAACACTAGTCGGTCTACTTTTCCTTCCTCTTGATAAATTATAACTATTTATATAACCCAATATCTGGAGCAGGCAGTGTACTCCCTAAGAAAGATCCCTCCCTGCCAGCGTGGCGTGACGTCGAGTCTCGCGTTACTTTACCTGCATGGCTGAGGTTACACGACACGCCACATGATACGTACCTGCGTTTGCGACACTTTTTAAGAGATTCATACTAGTCTTAAGTTCATTCTCACGTACTCGTAACAAAATATAATAAAAATAAAGTGCAAACTTGGGTATCGCTAATTTAAGTTTACAGTAATAGATTTAGTTGAAGTGGCCAAGACTATTGACAATATTTGTACTGAATGTGTGACAGTGCGTGTCAAATAATTTTCAGCATAACAACACGTCTGTTGCTATTCATGTTTATAACCAAGATTTGTGACGACCAATACATTACAAATTCACATCGCAAGCAATAACATTTTATATAAAAATACCACAAATTACAAACAATTTTTTTAGCATAATAACAAAGAAATCTAAAAACAAAATTCAGTTTTTTGTTGACTGACTGCTCTAAGTATGATGGTTTGAGACTCCAACTGAATTTAAATCTATCATATGAAGAACTTTTGTCTTATGAAAACTGTGAAAAACTTATCACATTTCTTAACCTTAGTAATCTGATCGACAAACTATGACAGTTCACATTAAAAATAAAAAATAAAAAATAATCCATGAAGCATGTAGACTTTATTATGTCGACGTTGGCAACGTTTTTATGATTATGATTATGATTTGGTAATTTGGCTTTTTCTACCTCCTCGATTTGGCTGTCTACAAAATATCGACCTTGCCAATTCTTTTGATGACGATGATTTGTAACAAAACACATTTAAAGTTTTTTCCCGTATTTTACATACACATACATAGTCAATTAAATATCTCGGAGGCGCGAACAATCTTTGCCGTTAAAGCGCCCTAAAACTACTAATACACACACACACGAACACGAAAGCGTCGATAAAGAAGTTCACCTTCGTTACGACCTTGTTCCCTCATGACGACTGCTCTTACGTCACGAGAGTGACATGACATGTTGCTTCTCAGTTGTACTCCTAATGATTTTTATGTGTGAGCGCATTTCGATTTTGTGATACAATGGTGTTGCGGCGGTCGCTAAAGCCTATTGTACGCACCTTGTCGATGCGATGTACATGCGATGTACATGCGTGCGGCATGGCAGTGAGCCACGTGCGTGGATGGGTGGGTGGGTGCCGATGAATAAATGGATGGGTTACTTCCACATTATTTCAAGAAAAATCAATCGCGGAGCGGGACTGCCTAAATGTGTTGGAGCGTTGCCAGGAAGTTACTCGCGTTTTGTACTAACAGTAACAGTTACTGTATTCGACCACATTGAGGCGTTTGATTATCAAATACGTCTCGAGTCGGTCTTATTCTTCACACATCCACCACACGTGGGGACTAGTGCATGTAAGAGGGAGGGCGCAACGCGAGGAAAAGACTAAATACATCTTTAAGTTGTAACCCCCCCCCCCCCCCATCGACCTGTGACTGCTCTCCATTTTACATAAACGAACCTTCTCTCTACTTTGGATATAGGTAATCTTAGTTTCAATCATTTGCTTGTACGTACCATAGCCGTCAAAGTTTCCTGTTATGATTAAGAGGAAATAATATAATTTCCTCTTCCTGTACCTGACCGGCGTTCATAACATCCTGTCACTCCCCACTAGGGGTGTTACACAAACGTAAACAAACTACATTCAAACCGATGCTAGGTTGTCTACACTACCTGCTCGAATCCCTTCCATATAATTAATAAGGTGATGTGTGATTGTTAATAATGTTCGTATTTCATACGCCGCTGGGCCCCAATGAAAGGAATTCGAGCAGGTAGTGTCGACCACCTAGCATCGGTTTGAGTGTAGTCATCTTTGTTTAGTAGGGCTAATGTAATTTTCTAATTGTAATTTAGTTGTATCGAATTCACATTTTAAATACCATATCCCTAAAAACCTAAAACCAACCACAATTAAAACTAAAAGATGCACATATTTGCTTTCAAATCGGCTCCTGTCACCTTCCAAACATAATATTCGTTTTCATGATGTCATGTTTACCTGCGGACAGAAGTAAATTAAGTGTCGGGTTTATTACACATCTTAGTTGTAGTATACAATTATTACCTTGTTATGTTCTGGTTGTGAGTTATGAGATGACCAACTAACAACAAACAGTGTCCGAGTCTCGATTTACTTCTGTACGCGGGTGTACCTATGTGTTCCTGCACGACTTTCAGGGATGTGGTCGGACGCAGCCTGCCTGCTTCGTGTGCTACAGAAGAGCCAAGAGAACAACCGCCTTAGTTCTCCTCCGACTCTAGTAGTCGGAACCAAACAACGCTTGCTCCAGTTCAGAGGAAAACTGTTTGATGGTGATGCCTAATTAGGATGTTTTCGAGCGTAAATAAGGGATTCGTTCTGCATTGTGAGTGAAACGTCCCATCTTTCGAGGATACGACGGAAACTGGATGGGCTTGTACTAGTGCGCGGTCGACCACGTCCACGTGGACGTGTTGGACGTGTGTGTAACCACGCTTCTTCGCCGCTCCGTTCGTGCACGTACTCCTCGCGTCGGCCAATCAGAAAACACAGCGCTCATTTTTGCGATGGGCAATTTAAAACAAACAAACATATTGCGATGAACTTGGAAAAAATTAACGTATTCAATCTAGATTCGGGTCGAGCCCGCCGTATTTCCACGACCTTCAATAATTTGCGTCGAAAATTCCTCCGTGGATCATGACAACAATCAATGCCATCACTGTTGCAACTTTGTCGCCTGGGTCTGTCATTGACTGGACATCGAACACCCTTTTACTTTTATTTGCGCATGCCAAGTAACAAGCGTTTACAATCGACCAGGATAAGGAAGGATAGGGAACAGCTGATAATGTGTTCTAACTTCTACCAAAAAGTTCTAAATATAGAAACAAATTCTACATTTTGAAAGTTGTTTTCAACTTGTTGCAAAATGCAAACTAAATTGATTTTACTATGGTGTGTAGTGTAGTAGTATTGTAATGTGCACATACATATATTGCATTTATGTGTTGTTAGTATTAGTAGGCCTCCTATGAAATAAACTATTACAGTATATTTTATTGTTTATAGTTTAACTAGGCCTACATGTCTCCTGCACTTTCTCAAAAACTCTTTTTGTATTTATTTTTTGTTGCGAAGCGATTTACGCTTCATGCAGAGCACTAAGTTTAATTCTAATGACATTTTCGTTTGCAGTTGTTGGAATTTTCAAAATTTTAATTTTGATGGACGCAAAAGAAATCTTTTGCAATGCAAGTTCATTCTGAGAAATGTTCGCAGAAGACATTTGGCTTTGAACATTCTATTCTATTCTATTGAACATGTTAGAACGGTGGTGTCATGTTCACTGTTTTCCAGGTATATAATGCAGCTCGTTTGTTTTCCGGTCTTGGGTAGTAGGCGTAAAGTAATTGTTGTCAACTCGAGGGGTACGTTCTTGCAGAACCTCGAGGAGCGGGAACGCAAGCACGCGGTACACAAAGAGCACCTCAACAGGGAACACCGCTACCTGCGACGTCGCTACGAACAGCTCAACGCGCACAATGCCCTCTCGAAACGGCGCTCTGTCTCCGAGTGCTCCGTCTCAACTATCTCCAGTACAAATTCCTCGTCGGCGTCGGCCTCGTCGCCATCCTCAATTTCCGAATCTGGTAAGACAGACACGTCACTTCGTTTTTTGTTTTGTTTTTGTTATTGAGTGCATGCCCATTGGACTTAGCCTTCGGACACGAGACGACGTCTACGTGGACGTGATGGGGTGGTCGTGGTCGACGTCCTCGATAAGTTTGACACTGTTTGACCCACGACGCAATTGTGTGTCCGAGCGCACATGGCTGCTCGAGGAGAATATGTATTTCACTTTACGGAAGAAGTTTATCATTCACATGAAAAAATTATATGGAGTGCATTTATTTGTCTTGCCGACAAAATTCTCAATCATGCATAGATCTTGCGTAAAAACATTAATTTTGAACACTATCTTACCCTTAAATTAAATGAGAACAAATTAAATTTTGCCACAGGCAGTAATAATAATTCTCGTTATTGATTGAATTTGAATTTGGGGGCGGGTGGAGGGGAGATATATTGTTTGGTCGGCGAATGGTCGCTCGGGTAAGTATAATGCATGCATGGACCAAACCAAGCTGTGTGTAAATTAGACAAGATCGGACACATTCACCTGTAGTAGATCTAATATTAACACCTCTGGTCCTGAAAGGGCTAGCCTTAGCCTTCCTGCTGCAATCTACTCTCGATTACGGTTTTTTTCAATAATCATTTTACGTAACATGGGTTATACTTACTGAAACGAAAATGTAGCGAAATACTACTTCAACAAACGTAAATTGTATCAATCGTTTTTACCACGTGGCTTAGACTATATTATGAAGGTTACGTCAGCTCCTAGTTCTTTCTTACCAGTTGTGTCAATAACAACACATTCATATTTCCAAGCTTGTGATATACGTTGGAAAAACGTACTTCTGTTAATCAGATAGCTAGCTGACACGTTTCCTTGTGATAGTAATATGTTTTAGCCTACATAATGATAATCATATTGTATCTATAGCGATACAGCGTATACAGCGACTATAGCTACAGTGCTACATGGTGTCATAATATGGTGTAAATAATAATAACACATGACGAGTTGTTGACGGGACGCTACGGCTATATTGACAATGGCATGTAACTAAATTGTACCAATGTCAATGTTTGTCTTCTCAAGAATCATGTCTTGCATTATCATTGGAAAGTAGGTTAACTTTTCGCTGACCAATCCCTGCACGGGAAACAAGTGTAAAACAAGACCAAACCCCACTAACCAGGTTTCTTATATGACGTAATGTAATTGTTTCAAATAACATTATTTCATAGTACGCAAAAGCGCCATCTTCTTCTATACGATAGCGGATAGACAAAGTCAAATCTGTATAATCTGTGACTTTGTGGTACGACGACAACATAACATTCGACTGATGGGGGTAGCATGGAACGAAACGGACCCTCGCAAATTGCACAGCATGGGCATTAGAGATGACACATAGATAGCTACCCGATTTGAATAAAATGTCACCTTCACAGGAGATTATGCCAGGTGTGCCTGCCTGCCAGCCACGGTATGGTATGGTCAACATCCCACTCCCACTTTCTCGGCCTTTTCTTACAAAGCGCGTGATTTTGCACTTTTTTTAATCAGTAGGCCTACGCTAAAACCATACGGTCTAGATTTTGTTTCGAATCATTTAATGCAATTACTTTTTTCGTTGGCATGAAACACTTGGCCAAACTAAAAACACCTGATGAGCGACATTTAAAACTAGCATAACATAAACTATTAGCACAGGTAACAGAGTACTCTATTATCTGTGCTATTAGTGTGGTCCTGCAACCAGGCGCGTAGGCTCTTGTTCGAGTTGTAAGGGAAGGGCCCCCCCCCTGATATTTTTTTACAATGAACACACACACTATGATTGGATGTCTAGCATTTATTTTGGACACTGAAAAATATTGAGGGGGATATAGGTAATAATCTCTCCCCCCTTCCTACGCGCCTGCCTGCAACTGCAAATGATATCACCGCTAGGGCAATGTAGACATAGTAAATGTTAGAATCCCTTGCCTGTTTGCCCCCCCCCCCTCTCATTCGAGCGTGGCTTTCAAACAGCCCCCCAGTCGACTCGTTATATTATTATGAACGATCATGCAGACGGTGATATTGGAGCTGTCAAGGTCATCCGCCACAATACAATAATGAATAGCAATCAATTGTTGTTCATCTAGAATGACGAATCTCTCAGTGCGACGAATTTGAGTGGCCAAAGAACGGCGCTGTTCCTGGGAGTATACCCTTGCAAAAGACTGAAGTAATCGAGACTCGAAGAGAGTACGAAACAAAAACGCAGTTGTCAAATAAGCATCGAACATTTTACCATCTGACTCCGAGTCGCACTCGCACTCGCACACCGCGGGGTGTTTATTTACATCCAGCCATTACGAGTTTTCTTTATTTCCTGTACTGGTCAAAATGGGTCAAGAACCTGAACCTTCACAGTTAGTCAAGTGAACACGGAAGGAGCAGAGAAGAGTATCAAGCATGCTATCGCGAGTGTTTGTCCTTTGCTTGCCCTTGGGACGAATTAACTTGTTTTCTTTTTACTCGCTCTAAGGCACTGGCAACATTTTTTTAGTCCGGGTATCACAATTTTCCCCACCCTCAAGAACATTATAATATTATGTGTTACAGTGTATATACACTATAAAGTAGGTCTAGTCGTTTTTTGCTTATTCTGCGCAATGAAAAGTTGGAAGATACAATCTTGAATAATTTGCAAAACACGAATTTAAGTTTTTTTTAAATTTATCTAACAGCTTTCGGGTACCAAGAATATGTAATAACTAATCAATCTCCTTATACCGAAATCAGGCGCGTAGGAACGGGGGGGGGGGAATGGGGAGAATTGACCCCCCACTTTTCACTCTGACCCCCCCCCCCCCACTTCTGTTGTAAATATGCACATTCACTTACACAGTTCGACAGTCACCTTGGTAAAACGAATATATTTGCCTGTATGCTTCGTCATTACATAAAAAATTAGGTTGAAATTTACTAAAATAGGCCACTTCACGTTCATTTTTTGAGTTTTTAGATCGCAGATAGTTGTTATAAAACATTGTTTACAGAGTCCGAGTGCAGTTAAAACATGACAAATTAACTGTAGTATGGTGAAAATTTTTTGGCTTCGCCCCAGACCCCAGCTTCCACCCACAAAACCTACTAATGGATTTGACCCCCCCCACTTTTCAAGACGTTCCTACGCGCCTGACCGAAATCACCTCATTGTGAAATATCACTTCATAAAGTTCAATTCAAATGCGATTTCGAATTCCACCAAACTCCAATCCGCGCACGGTGGTTGTCGTTAGCAGACGATTCAAATCTGGCTTGTCTTTTTTATGATCTGTTTGGAATTTTTACAAGTTACAGCTGTTTCTGGCGGTCCTGCTGGGCCGGGCGCGGGGCGCACTTCGTATCATAGTGAAGACTTGGGATACCAACACGTTCTATTTACAACAGTCGCTCGTCCTCAAGTGTCCACTGTCGGGCTCGGGCGTGTGTATACAATGTCACTATCCATCGCATGCGATCTGAATCGGATGCGAACGAGTGTGATCTCGATGGAACGTGTCCGACTCCTGAGATATCGCCCGAGCATCATTTAAAACAACTCGACTTTTGCGTGTCTATTCCAAACGATCTGGCAAAATATTGCTTACGGCCGGTATTAACAAGATAAGAGATGACGTAGGTTAGTTTTGTGCGTGACGGCCCGGCCAGCTTCTCTCGCTTTTCAACGTGACCTTGGGTCTATCACCTGTTCTATTTGGCACCCACTGTTACCTAACGATACATGGATAGGAATAGACTGGACTGGATGACGGCTTGTTTGACGAGTCGACCGACAGAAGATGGAACCAAGGTCTTTCTAGACCTATCTGGGATGGATAGTCCGTACTCGGTACAGAGGCAATCGAGTTTAGATCGGAGGCATTCATCTGTTATTTTTGTTCATCGTCTATTACGAATATGAATCAACAGAAGGTTCCTAGTGCTTGCTAAGGAATGATCGAGGATACGTTCTTGTATGTAATTTGAAGTTTACCGGTACTTTAAAGTTTGGCAACGATGATAATGAATTGGTGGATGATTTAATGACGATTACCACTTGACATCAATGCCCAAGCAAAGATTCGATTCGAACATGGAACGCTGAACCAATGCCTTATTACCGGTATTTCATTTTTGCAATTTTTTACCCAATGTCTACAAAAGGAGCAAAGCTTCTTAATCAGATTGTCGAAGAGGAATACACAGATTAAATCATTCACCGTGCCCTTTTTGGTGGCGGCGCCGGGTTTCCATACCAGTTAAAAAATATTATTCACTTGTTCTTGCATTCAGTAATGGTGGAGGTGCCGGGACATTTTTTTTTCTTTTTTCTTATCTCCTGAATCACCATAAACATTCTTTATCTCCTTGTTGGAGGGCAATGCCAACAAAAGATGTATGTCTTATCAGATGTCCTGTTCCTTTTTTTTAAAAAAAAAGAGGGAATGAGACACATTTTGCAGTTGGCACATAGCTATGAAAAAAATCACGAATATAGTCAATTTTGGAGTTTTTAACAAAATCAAAATTCGTGAAAACTAATTTATTTTTTATAAATTAATTTAAAACAAAATTTGGAAATGTGTAACTGCAGCCCTATATTTCACAATTTGTGACATATGTTCAAAATTTCAAACACCTGTTGTGTCAGTCGGCCGAGCGAACAGCAATTTGCTTAAAACGCATGTAGTAGGCCTACTCTCCTAAATGAGAGCTTTGCACTCTAATTAAGTATCAAATTAAGTATGAATTAATACTTATTAGTAGGCAATAAGATAAGATAGTCTTTATTCTTCAGTACATAGTATACAAGTACAAGTATACAAGTAAATAGTAGTATTAGTAATTACTAATTATTATTAAATATTATGAGAAGAATACCCACCTAAAGCCAAAGCCCTGTGTGTGGGTGTATTCTTTTATAAGGTTATTTGAAACAATTCAGATGGCGGCTTAGAAACAACTAAGCAATAATCAATAGTGTAGGGTAAAAGTATGGGTATGGTCAGTTAAACTTGGAATAAAAAAGTACATGTTAAGTAACATGTTCATATAGGGGAATGAAGCATTACTTTTATTTAAGCATCACTGGCCTTTTCTGCCCATCAAGTCAGTTAAGTCATTCCACAACGTTTGATTGATATGTATTTTTTGGTTGGTATTTCCCTCCAACAAGGATGATACAGAATGTTTGTAGATGGATAATAATACAGAAACTTAGAAAATTCATTTGTTGGGCACCTCCACCATTAATGAATGGAAGAATAAGCAAACAACATTACTTGTCAAGGCGCCGCCGCCAAAAAGATGCAAATTATTTTATTTTTGGCTTCTTCATCGACGATCATTGCTCCCTCTTTTAGACATTCCTGTACCCACTCCTGTTTCAACTTATTAACAATTTGTGGATTTGCATTGTTTTTGTGTTCATTATAGAATTAATTATACTATTAATTTATACTGGGCTATGTATTTTTCAAAATCCTTGTACTGACCTTAAAAATATTTCTCGCACATTTTTTAAAATAGTGTAGTAGTGCTGAGTGCAGGAGATTGCACGTTTGACCTATCTTGCCTATGTTATTTGTCTTTAAACATACTGTGGTAAAAAAGATCTGCTTGCATGGGGTGATTTATGAACAATTTATTCCCTAACAAAATACGACGAATATGCACGGTTAAAACTGAACTTATGTAAAAATCCGCATGACAGATTCAAAGGTACTGAAAGTTGCAGGGTAGGGTTAGTAGAATATTACGGATAGAAAATGCGTCTATGTATATATTCTTCTGTAGAATATGTAATGTAATATATCACAAAAAGCTCTTTTTTAACTTTCTTTACAATTCAGAGTTTACTTAATTTTTCTGGCTCTATTTATTTGGCAATCGGACTTTTTTCAGCAATATCTTGTGCTAAATAAGGCAATAGCATTTTGCCTTTTAGTTTTTTCCTAATCTGTAGAGTACAACTGATCAAATCTTCAAGAAATAATTTTAAAACAAATCGATGGGCAATGATATCGATTTTATCAATCAGCGTTTTGTCATCTTCATCCTCATCTGCCTCTCCACCAGTTTACCCCACTCTTTCATATCTTCCCATTTCACAATAATTAAACAAGGGAGCGGAGCGACTGAGTGTCTCCATTAAACTCAAACGGCTCTTATTCTGTGATTCTGTCTGTCTGTCTGTACGTCGAAAATCAGCTGAACCGCTGAACAGATTGCGCTGAAATTTTAAACAGACATCCTGTACGAGTTTACTGAGAACTCTTAACAAAATCAGCTAGATCCATTGCGATTTAATCCTGCAATAAATACAAATGTGATTTTTTTTAAATTATCGATAGCATTTGTTTAGTAGCAGCTAGCGGGACGAGATTTACGTGGCTGGCATGGCCTAGTGGTAAGCATTTAGCCTACCGCACGGAGGGTTGGGGTTCGATACCCGTTAGTTTGAACTTTTTTATATTTTTACACCCACATATTATTTTTGAGGGGTGTTAAATGGGAAATAAAAATTAGGTGATTTTGTTTTATCTTGGAAATTTGTTAATGTTTCACGCTAATACGTTTTGAACACGATTCGCATTTTAAATGTTCAATTTAAATAACTAGGGAAACGCCAAAGTCGTTGTTAAACGAGTGAGTAAGCCATGTGTTGAGTACCCGGTATCATTCCTCATACTGGGCTAGATCCAGCCTTAGGTATAGGGGAGGAAAGGGGATGTTCCCGAGTACTCAACATTTGGCTCACTCACTCGTTTAACAACGACTTGGTGTTTCCCTAGTAATAAAGAAAAATATCTCTAAATTGTATTAAATATAAATGATAATCAAACTATGTCACATTGTTTCTGATATGAAGTGACCATTCATATTGACGCTTTTATCAAATAATTTTATTGCTGAATAAGGAAATCAATCAATCAATCAATAAATTAACACTGAAGTCGGGTAGGGGGTGGGTGTCTTTTTCTTCCTCTGTATTATCTTCTTCACTTTATGCCTCTTCACTTGTTCCTCAGGGACCTCCATCTCATATTTTTAGTTCTTCCTACCATCATTCCTGATCAACTATTTTTACTATATATATATCAATCAATAACGAAAAGCACCCTTCAATAATTGATAACCGTATTTGATGTTGATGCCCATCCCTATTAAAATGGCATTACTGTACAGGAAATGCTGGATTGACTTTATTTCATTGATGCATCAAGACAAATTTAATATTTTATCACAAGTTCATTTCTGACATGACTCTTTTCAACTGACTATTCGTGACGTATACGTTGCCGGAAAAGTAAAGGTGCATTGCAATTTTGGCACCATATTTTCTTGACCTTTTCCTGAACTAATTTTCTTTATTTGTTTAACTTCTTGATTTATAGAAACTTCTGATTCCTGGCCCTTCCCGTAATCACCTTCCATAATTGATTTGTAATAGAATAGTGCTTGTATATTAGTTTATGCATGTACCTACTGCAATGCTAATGGGATTAACAAAGAATTACACTAAAGTCGGTGTCAAGGAAGGTTGCGCCGAGGCAGGTAAACTTCTCCGCCGCGCTCTTCCCCCACCATGCGGCTCGGCTACTGGACAGGATGAACGACTATTGACATTCCACAGAGATGGCCCGTCAAGATAATGGTAATTGGCTACATAAGAAATTTAAAAACTCGCAATTTCGTTGTTTTGTAACTTTTATCGAATTATTTGGATTATTGAAGAAAAACTAACATACCCTCGATTTTGAATCACAAAAAAACACCAGAAATTAAGCTTTGTAAACACATGTAAATTAAACACATGTAATTTTTAGCTTTGGTGATAAGATTATGTAATAATCTATGTCGAAATAGTGAGTGAGTGAGTGAGTGGCAGAGTTGTGTTAAATGTTTGATAACAATGACGGTGACGATGAAGTGTTATTCAATGTAATATAACGTAATAAAACACTGATGGTGAATTAAAATGCATACAACAATTTATCGAATTATTTTGAATATTGAAGAAAAACTAACATACACTCGTTTTGTTTTTGTTTCGTTTCGTTTTGTTTTGTTATTATTTTAATTCACAATTATGGAATAAATTAATAATAGTTGTTCGATATCTTTTTAAATGTTATTCAATTTGAATCGCTTACAGATCTTTGAAAGTCCTGTAGATTATTATTATAAGATGATCGATAGTTGTTTGCGAATGGTTTTTTCCATAAGTTATCTTTATTTTTATTTATTTTCAAGTATGCTACTGTATGTGGCGTATTTAATGGTGCACATTTAAATAATGGTTGAATTTGCAGATGTTTAACATTGGCCCTGTGGTTAATATGAATCTTTGCTAGTCTACGATTTTATTTACTGACAAGGCACCTTTTGTTTATATTGTTTATGGTATTAATGCCTTAATTATTTACAAATTGTTGTATGCATTTTAATTCACCATCAGTGTTTTATTACGTTTTATTACATTAAATAACACTTCATCGTCACCGTCATTGTTATCAAACATTTAACACAACTCTGCCACTCATCTGTCACTCACTCACTCACTCACTCACTCATTCACTATTTCGACATAGATTATTACACTAGGAAAACGCTTAAGTCCCGCCGCGTTGTTGGATGAGCGTAATTGGTGCATTGAGCTGCCATGTGTTATGCGAATTTCTGTTGTTCTGTGGAAAAATCATTATTTAATTGAAATTTTTTAAAATTTAATTTAATAAAATAAAAAATAAACTTTTTTTTTTTAAATTAATCGTAATTGTTTTTTTTTTAAACGCAAAATTGAAATTTTTATAAGAAATAATTTCTCGATTGCGCTCAAATTTAACAATAATATATTAATTCATAAAATTAAGGTTCTGCGAAAAAATCATTTCAATCGGATAAAGCATGTAGATGTTATAAGTCAAAGAATTGTTTAAAAAAAGAAAAAACCCGTAAAATTTCGATTTTTATGATAAATATTTTTTTAAATTGCGCTCAAATTTCACAAGAATATCTTAATTCACAAAATAAAGGTTCTGTGCAAAAATCATTAAAATAGGATAAAGCATGTAGGTGTTATAAGTCGAAGAAATTTTTTAAAAATCGAAAAAAATCGTAAAATTGCGATTTTCATGAGAAAAAATTTTCCGATTGCGCTCAAAAACGTGGCAGTTCTAAGTTCAGAGATTTCGAAGGCCTCCATTAAATTTCATCGCAATCGGAGTATCGGTTTAGCCGGAATCGTGTGGACAAACAGACAAAAATACAAAAAAAAAGAAAAAAAGAAAAAAAAAACATTCCGGATTTTTTTCTCCAGTGTAGTAGAATGAAATCTTCGCTTCGCTCGCTACGCTCATCCAATAATCTTATCACCAAAGCTAAAAACTACATGCATTTAATTTACATGTGTTTACATAGCTTAATTTCTGGTGTTTTTTTGTGATTCAAAATCGAGGGTATGTTAGTTTTTCTTCAATAATCCAAATAATTCGATAAAAGTTACAAAACAACGAAATTGCGAAACTTTTAAATTTCTTATGTAGCCAATTACCATTATCTTGACGGGCCATCTCTGTGGAATGTCAATAGTCGTTCGCTCCTGTCGAGTAGCCGAGCCGCATGGTGGGGGAAGAGCGCGGCGGAGAAGTTTACCTGCCTCGGCGCAACCTTCCCTTGACACCGACTTTAGTGACACTTTCTTGGTGATTGTCCAATTACTGACCACCATCAGAGCTTCATCGGCTTCAGTTATATCACAAGAAACAGTTTATTCAGTTGTTCTCAACCTTGATGTACAGTATATTAAATGCTATAGCCAAGGTATTATAATAAAGCATAACATATTTTACTGTTTACTGTTTATTGTATGGAGTTTGTAACTAAACATTGTTTGTTTACAAGCACTTTTTAAATGCCAGTGGTTGACAATCGATCTGTACTAATCCGTGGTGGCCATGTTGCAGATGAGGTTGACGTGATCGGGTACACCAGTAACCAAAGTGACACGGACGACCACAGCAGCGACCACAGTAGCGACCACAGCAGTGGCCAGTCCATCTCGAGCGACAGCGGAGTGGCCATGTCCACCAGTCGCCTCACTCTCTCGGAGATGGAGATCATCTAGGTGAGCTCTGAACCCACCCCCGACATAAGGTACACCACACCACGCTTTCACTTCTAGACTTTAATTTTCACCTTTAAAGAAATTTTTATGTTGTTGATTTATATACCTACTTACAAGTTACAAACAAAGCAAATACTTTCATTGTGTTTCAACGAGCACAGATAAGTTTTCTTGTGTTGGTAAAAGATATTTCTCTTTCATTCACAAACAAGGGTGACATTCCTTTTTCCACACATTCATACACCCCCCACCACTACCACTTGTGGCAAACACATCTGCATTCTTTCTGCAATTAGTACAAATAAAAATATCTACCATAACTAGGGTGACTAGACGTCCCGGTTTTCCTGGAATGTCCCGTTTTTTGTGGCCTGTCCCGGTGTCCCGAAAATAGTTTTGGGACGGCACAATGTCCCGGTTGTAAGAGTTTATCCAATTAATTCGCATTTTCCATTAAAATTTATATTATTAATACACAGTATAATTTTTCAAAAGAAAGCCAATACTAGTTAATACAAAATAATATTGAATATGAATACTAATACTGCAAAATACAACTCTCTCTGGGCTACCACTTTGTTGCTACAGTGAACTTTTCTCGGCTTGAGGGGCAAGGGGGGCGGGTGGATGGTGGGCTGCCAGTGAGCCGCGAATGGGTTGAAACATTCAAGGGTTGAGTGTCTCTTCGGCGTCAATCATTGCGCCTACTTATCATTTCCTGGAACCTGACTCTTCTATAGTGGATTTCAGGGACAGATTGGTCCCCAGGTATAAGGAATTTCCCCCCCCCCCCCCTCTTTACAACCACCACCTTCACCTTCCTGGCACGAGCAGAGTGGACAAGATGTAGATCGTATCTATCTAATAGTCGCTGGACCCTTCTATTGATGTTCTCGAAACAATCCAATTAAATTATTTTCGCTTGAATAGAGATAAAACCATTTTCCTTTCATTACGTAAACTGTTGTAATTTACCTTTTAAATGCTCTTCAATGTTAATGATTTTAACTTATATGTTTCACTGAAGTAAAATCAACACAAAAATGTTTTTAGCCTTTTCAATGCTGGGTTTTGAACGGAGCACCCAACACCCCAGTGCTGGGTTATTTTGAGCAAAAAGCCAATTTCTCTCACTTTCATTTGATAGTAATATTTAACTTATCAAAATGTTTCCTCATCCTTGAAATGAAGTAGATTTCATTGCACTATACACCATGTTTAGATTATCTTGCTTTTATACTGTCAAAACTTTTATTTACATGTGACAATTGCCCTAGCTTAGGCCTACGTAAGTGTGAGCTGGTTTTCGTCACCTAGGCCTACTGGCAACGTCCTCTACTTCTCTATTATTTCAACCTTTACTTCAAAGTATATGATTGCTAAACAAGTCCGAATATGGATCATAAACCTCTTCATTACAACCCAGTTTGCCTAATAACTGTGTCATTTCATTATCCTAACTTTTTCCAGACGCCATTATTATCTTCACTTGTTGTTTCTGTCAATTTGCACTAATAAAATAACTGACAGAGCCATCTGTGATCAAACTACCAAACTAGCTTGCACATAGAGTGCAGCACCGTTGAAAAATCGACTTTTGACAATCGATTATACCTTTCAGCAGCAACAAGCGCGCGCGTTTCGAAACAACCTCAGCTCGAGTATACTCGACGGCCGCACTGGGGAAACAAGATGGCGGCATCGAGTATACTCGATGGCCGCAGCGAAAAGGTTAAACGCAAAAAATTGATTGAGAACTAACAATTTTAACAAAATAATTCTTAGCAAGTGTGTGTTGTATTTTATTGTTAAATTTTTAGTTTTCAATCAATTTTTTTCTTTCAAAATCATTTTCGTATTGATTTTATTTCAGTGAAAGGTATAACTTAAAACCATTAACATTTATGAGCATTTAAAAGGTAAACTACAACAGATTACACAATGAAAGGAAAATGAATTTATCTCCATTCAAACTTAAATAATTTAATTGGAGGGTTTAGAGACCATCAATAGAAGGGTCGAGGATAGATAAGATCTAAATCTTGTGCACTCTGCCCGTCTGAGGAAGGTGGTGGTGGTAAAGAGGGGAGGAAATTCCTTATACCTGCGGACCAATCTGTCCCTGAAGTCGACTTTACTTGCGCCGCACTCTCAAGGCATAGGCCAGCCTCCAACCCAACCCAAGTCCGACCCGTCTCAGATCTCACTACAGGCTATCTTGAGGGAAAAATTGCCCCAAAAATTTTTTTGTCTGGGGCTTTGCTCCAGACCCCGGGTGGCCCATGCAAGTCCATACAAACCGAAAGTACATGTGTCCCGGTTTTCGATTTTAGAATTATGGTCACCCTAACCATAACGGATATCCAGCATTTAAGGAAAGCCTGCTGGCCTATTTGTGTAATAAAATCTAAATTGGGAATGATACAAATATTCTAGTTCAATATCCTCAAAATGTTCCCCATGGATGCAAAGCTATGGCTGTGCTGTCATATTAATGTGCACCTATTTGATGGAACATATTATCAAGTTTCACACATGTGGCAACTTCCCAGGAAAATCAGCTATATGCATGAATTTATTATATATGGACACAAGCAGGCATTTAGGAAGGGGAAATCTTCTTTCCAGTTTTTTTGGATAAAGGACCAAGCACGGGGGCCCCTCGCCCCAACTACAGCGCCGCTGTTTTTGGTGCGTTCTAGAAAAAATAAGTGGGCTGAATGCAATACCAAATTTTTTTTTTTTTGTACAGTAATAACTATAAAACTATGAAAAAGGAATTGGAATAGTGATGAGATATACCATGTTACAACCATTGAATATGCATATCATTCATTACGTTCGTGATCACGTCCAACAATAACGGGAAATTGTTGAAATTGTGCCACAAGTCTTCGTTGAGCCCATCACTAAACACACGCCAGTATACGGACTGCAATACTGTGTCCCAACATCTCAATACTACCTATGCTTATTATAATGTACTTTTTACTCCCTTCAAACAAAAGATGTAACAGTGGGAGATTCAAAATTGAAAACTCGGTAGTTGTCACCGTGGTGATTTACGGCGTGAGGCGTGACTGAATCAGGCGCGTCGGAACGTTTTGAAAGTTGGGGGGGGCAAATCCATTAGTAGATTTTGTAGGGTATAGCTGGGGTCTGGGGCGAAGCCCCAGCCGCCGGAGGAAAAAAAAATTCACTATACTACAGCTATTTCGTCATGTTTTAACTGCACTCGGACGCTGTAAACGATGTTTTACATCAACTACTGCGATCTAAAAACTAAAAAAAAAACGTGAAGTGGCCCATTTTAATAAATTACATCATAATTGTTTATGTAATGACAAAGTATACTGGCAAACATATTATTGTGTTACCCTCTTCTTTAAAAAAAAAAATACTAACTGAAGGCTGTTTAGTACGTTCCATATTTAAAATTACGGTATCAATCACGAAACACTACACCCACACTTACACTTTACTTTATACTTCACACTACACTACTTATACACTAAGAGGAATAATCTTCCCACTTGCCACTTTGCTATAATCAAAGTCACTACACCACTTCAAAGATGACAGAACGCATAATGATGCGACATGAGCGAACCGAATCCCATCTTGCGTCTGCCAATAACTCTTGCAAATCATTCAAAGGGATGTTTGGATTAGACGTCAGTCTGAGTCACGTGTCCACTCTTACTGAAGCGAGTGACCGCCACACAATACAATACGGGTGGCTGGTTATAAAGATAGTCGGATAGACGGTTCATGCATGGGGTACGTTCTTCCTGGAAATGAATTGTTGACAGGATCATCCGACGTTGCTTTCCCAAAAAGTAGAGTAAATCTTGATTTTTCAACTCTAAAATCTGCCCCCCTATGCCCCCATGGCATGAAAGTAGGGGGGGGGCAATGCCCCCCTTGCCCCCCCTGTTCCGACACCACTGGACTGAATTCCTAACATTCTGCAGTGCCCCCCCCCCCTTCCTATGCGCCTGACACTAGTTTGATTCTATTCTACCGTTTGAATTTAATTTCAAGTAATGTACATATTGGTTCATTCAACTGTGTTCTATAATTATATTTAAAAAGTGTGAAACGTAAATTTGAAACCAAGGCTAGTTCCCTATTAAAATAAATTAGAGCAGATAGTTGGATGAGCGTAGCGAGCGAAGCGAAGATTCCATTTCACTACACTGGAGAAAAAAATCCGGAATGTTTTTTTTTTTTTTTTTTTTTCTTTCTTTCTGTATTTTTGTGTGTTTGTTAACACGATTCCGGCTAAACCGATACTCCGATTGCGATGAAATTTTATGGAGACCTTCGAAATCTCTGAACTTAGAACTGCCACGTTTTTGAGCGCAATCGGGAAATTTTTTCTCATAAAAAACGCAATTTTACGATTTTTTTTTCGATTTTTAAAAAATTTCTTCGACTTATAACACCTACATGCTTTATCCGATTGTAATGATTTTTTTACAGAACCTTAATTTTATGAATTAAGATATTTGTGTGAAATTTGAGCGTAATCGAAAAATTATTTCTCATGAAAATCAAAATTTTACGGGTTTTTTTTCTTTTCTAAAACAATTCTTTGACTTAACACCTACATGCTTTATCTTATTGTAATGATTTTTTCACAGAACCTTAATTTCGTGAATTAATATATTCGTGTTAAATTTGAGCGCAATCGAATAATTATTTCTTATACAAATTGCAATTTTACGATTTTTTTTCTTTTTAAAAAATTACGATTATTAAAAAAATTAAGTTAATTTTTTATTTTATTTTATTTAATTATAAAAATTAAGTTAATTTTTATTTAATTTAATTTAATTTAAAAAATCTTAGATTAAGTAATGATTTTTTCACAGAACAACAGAAAATCCGCGCAACACATGGCATCTCAATGCACCATATACGCTCATCCAACAAACGCGCGGGACTTAAGCGTTTTTCCTAGTACCAATACAGAATTACGTACTGTAAATCCTTCATGACGTGACAAAAAAGTGTTTTACAGCTGCCTCCTTGGCTCTGAGCTGACATGGTGAATGCACTATAACTTGGAACATAATCTTAGTATGAGCAGACTATAGACATCAGCTTTCCTTGTTTACATTGTAGCTGTGTGGAGTTCTGTCGCGCACCTTTAACTTCCCTCCTATAAACTCACAGCTGACTTGTAGGTCGTGTTCCTATGCCCATAACCTTGACACATTTGTCACATGCCCTAAAAACCAAACATGTCTGCCTCAATGTTTTGTTTTAGCATCCAACTAAAAGATTTGACACATAGACAACTTCTACTTAACTTGAGTATAAGGAAAAGCATAATCAAGGTAAAATCTCACCCGTCTAATATAGCTAATGAGATACAGGGATAGCCCTATAGTCGCCGATTATCAATATTTTGCGTTAACCAGTCAGAAAAATCTTGAATATGCTAAATTTGAGACTTAAACAATATAAAAAATTATGAAAATCAAGTACTAATTAAAAAAAAATCATGACACATTCTTACTTAACATTGTGAGGCAAACCACAACCCAATAGGACAAACGATAGAGATTCCAAGTGATCCAGACTATACATCTGCATTCTTGTCATTGTACTTATGTTAAATCTAAATTTATTTTAGGAATTTAGAAAACAATTGAAAAAAGAAATCGATTAATATTTAAACATGGTACGACCAATATTATGGAAATTGTACAGTGTGTGACGTCACCACTCGTGACGTAGTTGGATGCCTACTGAGCTTCGCTACCGACCGACTCTACGATGAAGTGGCCGCTTCACTGCCTGCCCATTCAATACCATCGGGCACGGGGCGGGTCAGTTGAAAAGTGTTTGTTCTAAGTACAGGATGTTAGGATTAGCTCTCTTCTCTCTCTTTGTATGATACACTACCATAGGCAGGCATAGGGGGGCAGGGGGGCCTTGCCCCCCCCCCCCATTAAGCTTATCGTTCTTGAAATTCACTAAAAAGTAAAAATCATTGATAAAAAATTAAAAATGAAGAAATATATCTACTAAGTTTTCCAAAACCTTGACTACCTACCTTTACCCACCTCATCATCTCACTTTTAAATAAATTTTATAGCAAAAATGCTTTAAACCCATTGGCGCTGACTTACGGAACCGTTCCGTATTCCACAAGTATGGCCCAAAAATTTACATACGGAACAGTTCCGTGTCCGTTTCAGTTCGTCTTTCAATTCGCGCCAAACTGGCGTAGTTCAGTAAATCTCACACAGATAGCAGCACTCTATGGAGGCTGACTCTTTTACCGACGTGGTCGACTTTTTTCCCCGATAAATTCTCGAACACGGCCATTTCACCAGACGACTACAAATATATGAAGGCCTACAAATTATCAAGGCGGTGCGCCGTAACAGAAATAGGCTTCTCAGCTGTTGTTTACTTCGTAAAACTGACGTAAAGCTCCTGAATGTTACGAGATGGCGAATCTGAAGGCGATTGTGCTGAATTTCCAATGAGCGTGATATATTGTGAGATTCAGGAAGTGTTGTTGATTAGCTTGCAAATGATGCAAGCGATAATAATGATGTGGATGAAGACTAGAGTACTTCTAGCCAAGATAAAATAAGACGATGCACAGTATGCCTAGGCCTAGGGCTGGCGGGAATATAACCTAGAAAAGCAAAGCATATGAACGAAAAACAATAGGCCTAGGCCTTCAATTTTGTGCATTCATCCGATTTCGGCCCGTAGGCAGGGTGCGGCCGGGTGCCATCCCCCGTAATACGGATTTAACTGGATCCGTACGGGCAAATAACAAAATCAACTGGTGGCTCAATGGGTTAATTAAAGTATTAAGTGTAAATAATAGGCATTCTTACTCTCAAATACGTTTTAAGCCCTTCCCCTAAAAGTAAACCCCAAAAATGTTTTGACTCCGGCGGCTAAGGTTATGCCCCAGACCCCGTCCCTGCTCCGCCACCGCCATTCCTCCATCGGAATGGCGATCCTGTGGCAGTGGCGAATACATGGGTGAGTGGTGGGGCGATCGCCTTCCCCCATATGATTCTTTAAAAATTAAATATTTCATATTATTCCATAATAATACTTTATTTCCATGCAAACCTTGGATATGTCAAACGTAATATGTTGCCATGTATGCTGTGAATTGTAAGCTCGACATGACGATAAAACAAATTGACGCACACAAACTACATTGTTTCGGTACTGCATTCAGCCCACCACTTTTTTCTAAAACGCACCAAATGCACCCTAAAAACCTGATTTTCACAAAATTTGCCCCCTATAATATAAATACTTAAATATAAACCCCCCGTGCTTGGTCCCTTTCCCACGAATATACATGCAGTCCTTTAATCGCCCCCCCCCCCCCCCCATTGACTATGTCTTAGATTTGCCACTGTCCTGTGGCCCTCCCATTGGAAAATCTCTGTGCACGCCTATGCTTATCACTTAGCTTTTAAAAAACTAGAACCTAAAAGAAGACAAAATCCACACTTGAACTAGGTATGTTTGTAAAGTTACTGTAATCACCAGTGTTGAGTCAGTTCTTTTTTAAAATGAACTTTATAAAAGTTCAGTTCACAGCTCAAATAATGAACTTTTAAAAAGTTCAAGTTCTTTTATAACCTAAATTTTGAAAGTTCAAGTTCGTCTAAATATGAACTAGTTCTTTTGAAAGTTCTTTTGTAAAAAAAATCACTATAATATTATTAAGGCTGGCGTAAATGAAGAAACCGACAGGAAAAACATTAGAGGTGTTCGAGTACCAAACTACTCGCGAGTTTGAGTCTTAACAAAGTGTTGAGCTGTCTTTGATCGTGTTTGATGATTTGTACTACATCTCTCGTCGACCAGCTTGAAATTATGGCAGATACTTGGGCCTACGATGGAACACGATTTGTTATTGTTTTAAAAGCGTCGACAGCGGCGAGTCGACGGCTGCTCGACGCACGAAAGAACTTTCAAATGAACTTCTAAACCTGAAAAGTTCGTTCTCGAAAGAACTTTTAAAAGTTCAAGTTCATTCATTTAAAAAAGAGTAAGTTCACTGAAAAGTTCACAAAAAAAGAACGCGTTCTTTTTAAAAGTTCCTTCCCCAACACTGGTAATCACTGAGCCATCCGTAATCTTCACATATCTTGACAAACCTTGTAATGCTATTCACTTATCACATTAATTAAATTAGTACATAAAACACCGTCTTGTTAAGCTGTCACTGTGCTAGAACAAATCTGCGAATGCTCCATCCACACATAATGACAACCCCTTACTAATTCAACACGTGTTCTAACCGAGTGTTTAGTCTCGCCTGAGTGGCTCGGTCAGCTCAGCAGGCATCCACCATAGGGTTACCAACTTAACAGGAATGGAATTCCGGACAAAGCCTCATATGATGGGGGAAGGGGGTTGCCACCCCCTTGTTGATCTTTGTATTTAAAGTACTTCATCCAATGTGATTTAATGCCTTTAAGAGTTTGTGTTTGTATTGGGGAAGAAAGGAGATACTAACCATCCATTTTACTCAACTAAAGATCTTTTTTTTTATGAAAGTATGGAACTCAACTTATAAAAATTAGAGTGTTGTGAATTATGAATAGGGATGACGAAACCTGACTTTTTTACGACCCGGGTACCCGTCCACATTACCCGCGGGTTACCTGGGTAGTAGCACAAAAAAAGTGTGGGGTGTCAAATGAACTGCGAAGAAACGCGCTCATCAATTATCGTAATATCTCATACGTAATGCTGTTAAATAAACAATGAAGTGCCGATGAAGTAGTATTTCGTAATCACGAAAGAGATAACACTTAGGCCTTCTGTTCATTGCATCTGCTTTATATTTTGTCACAAGGCATTGGCGCAGGGCGAGGAGGGGGGGGGCTAAAGTGGGAATGCTGGCGCTCAGATAATTGTAACAAGATAAGGAAAGGCCAGCCTCTGCAGTATCTATATTCCCATTTGCTTATAATTTCAGTTATCACCATGGGTGATAGCTTTTGGCTTCTAGCAGATTGAAAACATTAGAGATGTCAAAGCGGGTACCCGTCGTCTTCCCTAATTATGAACATCTTAGGCGTTGAATACTTTTAGTAATGATTCAAGGATATTTAGATATAGGCCTAGCAATACAAAATTCAAAATGTGAACAGAACATAAACAATGAACGTCGCAAGCAAAGGTACACAGTTCACCGCTCAAATCGTAGCCTATGTGCCGACTGTCCAGACAAAACGAAATGTGTTTGTGCCTGTGCCGCCCGCCGCGTACGGGCGGCGGTTGAGAACAAAGAGAGCAGCTGATTGCAACCGAATGGCAGAGATCGAGAGCAAATTACAAAGTTGAAACATATTGCGAGTGATTCTAGCCTACATCGAAAATTAAGAGGATGAATAATAATGCTTTTAGACGATCATACACAAATTCTATTAATATGTAGTGAACATTAGTGTTTTTTACAAATTCCGGACAAAGTGACGTCCGGAACGGGTTAATTCCTCCATCCGGACATATGTGTTGAAATCCTGACTGTCCGGAGAAATTCCGGACGGTTGGCAACCCTAATCCACCAATGTCACATGCCCCCAGGTGCGCGTCAATCAAACCATTGTAGTAGGTAGCATGTTATCCTCATCCAAGGTTGCCACAATTTCCGGCATTCCTATTTTTTGTACATCTTCTTGTATTTAAAAAGTACTTCATCCAATGTGATTTAATGCCTTTAAGAGTTTGTGTTTGTGATTGGGGAAAGAAGAAAGGAGATTGGGAGCTGCGTGAAACTGGCTGGTTAACATATATATTTACAAAACAAGATACACAATGTCGTACGTTTCGGCCAACGCAGCCTTGGTCACCGACCGTTATAGAAGAACTAAATTTAAAAGTTATTTACCATATTACAAGGCGATGTTGGGGGTGAGTAGTGGTGGCGGTGCAACAGGTGGGAGGGGTCTAAGGTCTAATCTTAGATTGAGGTTAGGTTTTTGGCGCAAGCTGGTGACTATTTGGTGCCCATCGTCTCAAGTGTTCCTCATTGCAGGATGGGGGTATGTAATGACTTTACAACCCTTGTGGTGTAGCAGTCATTGAAGTCCCTGTTGTGGGTTCCTGCATGTTGTGCCACAGGTTTTAGGTAAAGTTTCCTGACAGTGCCCTGCCTATCTATGCCTGTTCATCCTGGTGCTCAGGGAATTTGTTGTTAGGCCTATGTACTCGGCTGGGCATAGCTGGCACTGTAGTTGGTAGATCAGGTTGGTTGTGGTGCAGTTGTTTTGTTGCCTGATGGGTATGTTATTCCAGTCGCTCGAGCAGTAAATGTTGAAGTGGGGGAAGGGGGGGGGGAATTTCGCTGGTCATGCAAGGGTGTGAACCCTGTGGCAGGGGTCGGCTTTTTGCTTTTTTTTTGGTCGGCACATTGTGTATCTTCAACAATAAACACATTTTTAAAACTTGACACAGGTTATATTTTATTTTTATATTTGAACGATATTTCAAAGCTACTCCAGCTTTTTCTTCAGGTTCTTGTTACAATTCTTCTGTTTACAGCCATAGCAACTTCTTTATTTAAGATTGTATTCCAAAGCACTGGTAAATCATAGCTTGGTTGACTTGTTTATTGAAATATATCCAGGTTAATAAGTAGTGCATTGTGTAAATATTGTGTATCTTGTTTTGTAAATATATATGGTAACCAGCCTGTTTCACACAGCTGCCCATCTCGTTTAAGGTAAGCTGTTGGTCTCCTTTCTTCTTTCCCCAATCACAAACACTAACCTAGCCAATGAACTTGAACTTTTAAAAGTTCATTTGAAAGTTCTTTACGTGTGTCGAGCAGCCGTCGACTCGCCGCCGTCTATGCTTAAAAACAATAACAAATCGTTGTTCCATCGTAGGCTTATGTTGACGCACGTTCAGCTGTTTTTGACAAGGTCACGTACGATTCACGAAGTTTAAAACGATGCACGCCAACTAATTCGGAAAAAAAAATCTTGGAAGCCTAAAATGCTAAGTATCTGCCATAATTTTACAAGCTGGTCGACGAGTGGACGAGAACGTAGTACAAATCATCAACACGATCAAAGACAGCTCAACACCTTCGTAAGACTCAAACTCGCGAGTTGTTTGGTACTCGAACACACCTAATGTTTTTCCTCGTCTTTTTCTTCATTTTATGCCAGCCTATAATAAAATAGTGATATTTTTTTACAAAAGAACTTTTAAAAGAACTTAGTTCATATTTTAGACAAACTTGAACTTTTCAAAATTTTAGTTTTTTTTAAAGAACTTGAACTTTTTAAAAGTTCATTATTTGAGCTGTGAACTGAACTTTTAAAACGTTCATTTTAAAAAAGAACTGCCCCAACACTGCAGCCACTAAAGCTACTTACTAAAGAGTTTGTTGCAATAGTACTATACTTAATTATGTGCTTGATTATCATAGTAGTGTGTAAAGTAGACCTGCAATGTGCATTGAAGACAGTGTTTTGTTGTTCGCAGGATGTGGTGGAGTGGTGCGAGCACTAGCAGCGAGGGATGAGGCCTTGCCTGCCTGCGGAGATCTGCGACTAGACGGTCTTACAGAGCCAGTAATAATGCATAACCCACACACGTCTCTTAACTCCTCTAGTCAACAACAAGGAACCTGTCTGTATTATACGAGATTGGGGCCCAATCTTTGTGCATTGCATTTCAATGCATGTGGCAATTTATTTATGTATATTGTACATAATTTTTTCTTTTTTTTAAGAAAGTGTAACCTGTTTTATTGTATCTTCAGGTTTTGAGTCTTAACTATTGGCCAAGAATTGCGAATTTTATCTGACTGTTTTACTACGAGATTAGTTGGTCATTTTCTAAAAAGCAAACGTTTTTGATTTGTTTTTATGAGTTATATATTATGTAAAGATTAGATGTCCTGATTGAATTTTATTAACAATAAAAATAAATTAAATAATTTAGGCAGGCAGATCTCTGATGGTCTTCTCTGCCCTCCGTCTATCGCATATTTTTAAAAGTGCAAAAAAAACTATTAAAAAGACTATTTTGTGACTCTGGGTTCCAACCCAGATTTAGTGTCAACTCTTGGAGGGTTGGCTGATTTTCCTTCTACAAGTAGTCATGTTCAAGAAATCACATCCAAATCAATGTCTCTTACTTGACAAGAGCCAACTCTCAGTTTATAAAGAACACATATTTACTGTAAAATGTTTTGGTAGGGTGAACAGAAAAAGAAACAAAAAAATGAAATAATTTTTCTAAAATATTCTTAGACAAACGTGGCACTTGTATTAAGAATGTAAAAAAAAATGTCAGCCATTGTAGAAAGTAATAACGTCAGTGAGCTAAGAGACCCATGTCGGCTGCGCAAGTGCAAGTGAAGGAAAAGTAAATGCCAGACCAGATCTCTCCCGTAAACCCCCACGGTCTAAACAAAGATTGTCCCTCTGTTCTCCAGTGTTCTCCCAAGCAGGACAAAGAGAAATACATCGTCAAGCATTCAAAGAGTACAAATTCTGTATAAGTCCCAGATGATAATGGGAAAACTTATTACTATGTTTATTTTTCCATGGACTTGAGTTTCAGCAAATAGCAGATGGATGTTATTTTTGAAGGCGTCTCTTAAAAGAATATTCCGTGTAGATATTTAATGAAAATTGTCGACCAATAATATTTCCCCCCCCCCCTCTCCGATCTGATGAAAGCTCGAGGTGTTCTCGAGTGTGATTGCCTGCTAAATGCTGAAACGCTTGGTTCCAGTGGTTGAACTGAAGCTAGCCTCTTCGCATCTAGCAGTGGTGCAACTCTGCCAGCAAATGTTTGAGTGAGAGAAGCATGCTTGAACCAGAACAGCAGCTTATTGCAACCAGATGTAAAGCAAGTCCTCCCAGAGAAATGGGAGGCGACTGATTATTCGATAGTATTCTGAGCCAGCGAACACTGAACGCAGGAATGGGGCTGTAGATTGTCAGCTCTTCAATGTGTCTGCTTCTCTCTTAGCTGAAAAAATTAATTAGAGTTACAGTAACTACGTACGTAATTACCTTTTGTGTCAACAAAAAATTAAGAGCTTGGAGAATTTCACAAAAACTAAAAACATAAAAAAATGTATAGAAATGTATGTTATTGAAAGCACTCCCAATTTGGTCAGGTGGTATCTTAATTTTGTGATACAGCTAAAAAAAAACAGAAATCAATTTCATGTAGATATATGTTTTTCATGCAAGTTTTTGTGTAGCAGCAATATGAATCGATACCAGTATTGTGAAAACACCTTCAAAATGTTGTTAAAACACTTCATATTAAATTCTATATAGTATCTCATTTTGTTCTATTTGATACCAAAATTACGTCTGTTGCTATTAAGTACCCTAAAACTGGTTCCATCAACAGTTATAGACTTTTTATGGATCTTTTATAGGATTTTGGTTTGCTTGGTTGTAAATAAAATACCAGGAAAAACAGGCCTTTGGTTAGCAAAAAAATGTATCTCCAAAACCGACCAAGCATTTTGCACACAATTCATATGAGGCACCACATGCTATTATGAATTAATGTTTCAATAAATTACATCAGTAGCACCATAACCCAATTTTAAAACTGTCTTACTAAAACCTTACTGTACAGATTACTTGTAACTATTCATATTGCATCATGTTTTGTTCTTAATATTTTTCTTGATTCAACAGAAAATAAAATTTGTGTATTATTATAAGTAAAACTAATCTTATATATTGCATTTATTTTTGGTAGCAAAATTCCAACTCTGAATCCTTAATCCTTACCATTGGTTATTAAAAGGGACGCACACAATAATCAATAATGATATAATTTTAATAATCGATAACCAAAATCGATAATTGAAATACTGTAACAAATAATTGGTTGATAGTAGCACAAACCATAACTCTATAAAGATGGTGATAATCTTAAGTTGTGCCGTGCACTGGCTGGGCTGATGCTGTCACACTCAAGATTTATGTTTGAAAACAAGCTTAAATGAGCCGACAACAAAAGCCAAAAACAAGACATTGAATGCAGCAAATGGAACGCGATTGTATTGTTTTGACTTACACTTGCCACACTTGAGATTCCACTTATAGGTCAGAACAGGCATTGTTGGTGATATCGATATTCATCAATATTATTGGTTCGATGATGAAAAAAGTATTGACGTACATCCCTAGTTATGTCAATTAAGCCAGTGGCGCACCAAGGGGGGGGGTTGGGGTAACCCCCCCCCCCCCCAGAACCAGAAAAACAAATAATAATAATAATAATAATAATAATAATAATAATCAAAATAAATGGATCTGTTCTCAGGTTAACCGCCCACAAACATTCGCATACAATAATTTTGATTTTTGCCGTGAGTGAGAATTTGATGTTTTGTGTGAACATTTACGGTCAGCCTCCAACGAAGCGTTTTATGGTTTCATGGTAACTTTGGTAAGTCTTCGCATTCTCTTGCTTGGCACCCTTCTCCTGACAGCGTGCGCATGCGCGCTAGTAGCCTAGTACTCATCCCCACACTTCAATGACAGTCGCCACTTGTCGATATCATGGATAAGTTCTTGCTCTTTAAAAAGAGGAAATTTGAAGATTCATCAATCATCATCATCGATTGCAAGACCAAGAATTGTTGGTCGTCAAACACACAGAGCTAACGTGCCAGCGGAAAATCCAGAGGATTATTTCCGAAGGGCACTTTTCATTCCGTTTCTGGATGAGACCATAGGGGTGATTAACGCAAAGTTTGTTTCGCACAGTAAAATACTAAAGCCTTTTCAGACCCTTTTAACACCCTCAGAAGGTGAACTTCATGATTTGGACAGATGTGTGGTGGACCTGATGGACCTAGCTGACTTTTATGAGCTTCCATCTGATATCAAGGGTGAGGTAATCTTGTGGCAAAACCATGTAAAAAGACTTCGAAAGCCTCTGTCAAGTGCTCTGGATGCATTGCAAGTATGCAGTTCTGCAATGTTTCTGACGATACATAGTCTTCTAACTATAATGGCCACACTTCCTGTAACCACATGCTCCTGCAAAAGGTCGTTCTCCTCCCTGAAGTACCTGAAAACTTACTTACGAAGCACAACTACAGAAAATCGTCTGAACGGTCTTGCTTTGGATTTCATTCACGACAACATCCCAGTGACCCCAGACGAAGTCCTGGAAATTTTGTCTAAAACCCCAAGAAGGTTAAACATTTGATTGTAATAAATTAAGCACAGTGTGATGTAACAAAGTTTACTTTACAATAATAAAAAAAAATGCAATAGGGAACACACACGTGACGTCACAGCTCGGCGCGGATCTTACTGATGGACAAGCATCCTCATTTCGCAAGTTGACGCCTGATGAACGGCTCAACAAATATCACGCTCTAACTTTTATACTATTCATTATTTGGACAAAACTTAAGAGGAATAATATTTAGCAAAGATATCATTTCTTCTAATAGCGATTATTTTGATTTTTTTTAGAGAACCGTTAGCTTGTTATAACAATGTACGCATTATAAATGACAAAATTATCAACATCTTTAAGTCTTTTCAACTTCAATTGACACAAAACTACTGATCGGATTTCAAAAAGAATTCTCTCTAAATATGCATCTAACTAATTAATTAGACAAGAAATAAATAAACTTTCTCGTAAAGCACAGAACGAATTTACGCAAGCGGCAGTTTCACGCTCATCGCGTCAAGCGCGTATTTTAGATGAAAACACATACCATGCGTTTTACCCTATGCTATAAATTTTTGTTCTGTGCACTTTCTATCTAGAAAGTTTATATTTCTTGTCTAAACAGTCCGATGAATTTTTTGAAAGCGGTCTTGTCAAAATCCGATCACTAGATTTTTGTCAATTGAAGTTGTTTTATTAAATTTCATAAAAAAACAAGGAAAAGTCTTAAATTTTATTTTAATATGTACATCGAAATAACAACTTAACGGCCGTGTAAAAATTCAAAGTAATCGCTATTGGAAGGAATGATATATTTGCTAAATATTATTGCTCTTAAGTTTTTCCCCAATAATGAATAGGATAAAAGTTAGAGCGTGATAAGTTGTGCGACGTTCAGCAGGCGTCCACTTGCGAACCGATGGTTGCTTGTCCACCAGTTGGGCTCAAAACGGAGAATACCCCTCATTCCCCTCGATTTGTGACGTAGTTGTGTGTACCCTATAAACTGACAATTTTTAACCCCCCCCCCCAAAACCAAATCCTGCGTACGCCACTGATTAAGCCTTTGTATTTTGGCGATTTTCTTACCATTGTGACATTTTAAATTTTCTGTCATTGGTTTTAGAGGTAATACCCTATATCTTTTTATCTATAAATAAAAACATCCATTGGTTTCTCTCTTACCATTTATATTTTATATGGGAGGTGGTGCACATTTTAGTTTGTTCAGTGTAATTTCAAAGTAGTATAATGTAGGACATTTTATATAAATAAAATGCATAAATTTGTATTAATTTAGAATGTACCTACTCAGTCACATTTTAGTTTTATTGTTTATTGGTGTTTTATTGTTGGTTTGTTAATGTCCAATATAAGATATTGACAGGAAAGGTGTCAATTAGGCCCCAACTCGAAATTACAAAAGTCAATTTTGGCATGCCAAATTTGGGTAGTCTCTATAGCCTTCATAATTACACGATTTTCCGACCTTCACAAAAATGTAATTCTCTGTTTTATTTTATAGAAGGCTGTTAGTAGATTAGATAACATCCATTGGTTAGTTCTAACTGAGGCTTCAATATAAGTAGTACTTCTGGAGAGGCCCTAGTTAACCACCACTGACTCACATTTTAATGGCTGGTGTTTCCCCTCACGCGGCAGCCCACCTGTAGAGAGCAGGCAACGAGACGGACAACGTATTCTGCAGCACGCTAAACGTATGTTGACAAGTGCAATATGTGCTATCTATTGCCAATGATGGTTTATATACTACTACAGTGATGTTTCAATAATCACACATTGTTAAAAGATGAAAATATATTATATTTAACTGCATTTAATAAAGTAGGACTAAATTGGTTAGGGTTGACACATTTACATTACATATTTTAGTAGACCTACATTCGTAAGACAATAGTATGGTACAGTTGTTCCGAAGCAAGTAAGCAGATGCTGACATCACAGGCGGGTGGATTGCAGCCAATCAGCGGTCCCCAATTTAAAATATTGATCGCTCATGGGTCCGCCGAAACCGTGCGCATTGGCCTACTTGCTGCGGAACAAATTATTATAAGTGTATTTATGCGAATATAGGCCTTGGGTATATTTTAAAATATAACATTTTAATGTTGGTGCGACCATTATGCGGAGCAATTTATCAATAGTAATTATATCCTGTTCTTAAAATTTTAGTGGTCAAAATAGGGGAACTGCTATTACTCGAGGGCGGCCTATAATCGTTTTCTTGCATAGTCCGAAATTCTACATTGTGGCACAAAATACCTAATACTTAGGATAAATTATTGTAGAAGAGTTTGTGTAGGTATATGAGGCCTACATAGCTATAATTAAACTGGGAACATTAATGAACATGTTTCAGTGGGGGGGAACGACAGCTTACCTTATAAATGTTGAGTAGGCCTATATAGATTGCACAGACACAATTACTACGTGTATGAAAATACCTATGAGTTGCTGATATGTTTTGACCAACTGGTGGTCTTTGGGAGTATCAGATGGTATCAGCAACTCATCTTTTCATCTACGTACGTATTTGTGTCTGTGAGATCTACCTAACAATTATAATGTAAGCTGTTGTTCCACTCACTGAACATGTTTATTCCTGTTCCCAGTTTAGTTATTTAAGGGAGGGATTGAATAAAAATAAATACATTGTAACTGTAAAAGTAACCTTGTTATAATGTTTAATCATTGAAATAACAGTTTAGTTAAGAGCGAAGCGAGCGTTTCCATTTGACTCTGCCAGAAAAAATAGTCACTGGTTTTGTTGTTTTTTTTGTTTGTTTGTATGTCTCGCCATAACATTCGAACGGAGGTTCGGATCAAGTTGAAATTTGGACCATCCGCAAGCTTCGATCTGGATTGAATGCCATTAGTTTTTGTGGCAAAATCGTTCAAAAAGTTACAAAGTTATAGTTTGGTTCAAAATTGAAGAGCACTAGCGGTTTCTTTCAAATCGTCATGAATAGGGTTCCCTATCATGTACTTGTCAAAGGTACAATAAGGCAATTGATTGCTCCGGCTGCCGTCAAGAATTTGTGTTTTTGTACTAAAGACTCTGAAAACATACTTTCAATCCTTCGGTAGGCCGGGTCAGGTAATACTTTGTTTGTGTTGTGTGATGCGTTGATGAACTGGTCGATGTTTTATCCCGTTTGGTGACAGTAGTAGGACCTGTGTCCGTGCGTCCGCTGAGAAGCTCTTTTGAAGAAGTTAAGTGGGCGTATGATCCTTCGTGAATAGAGCTCTAGAACGTGCTCTTCGATCTTGGAGAAAACTATACATTAAAGTTAATCAAAAGTTTTTTTTCAAACTAAACGGCGACAAAATCTGAGGTGGCCAAATCATTTAGAATGTCCATCCGGTCGAACGAACGAATACGGAAATTGGCGTTTTGATAAATTTGTGTGACATTTTGTGAGTATTTTTTTCTAAAATACAGTTATCACACTGAAACACTATGTTTGAAACAATGTAATTATGTTCACAACACGTTTGCCTAACAACATTACGTATGTCCCGTAAAGTTATTTCATGGAAGCAATCTAACATAATATTATACCTTTCCATTTGAGCAGTGAAGTTGGAAATTAAACTAGGAAACGCTCAGTTGGACGCCTTGATAAGTGAGCACGTGCTATAGCTAGACCCACTTGCATATTTTTTTAATTTTAAAATTTGCGACGTTCGCTGTCCACGGGGCCATGTTTCCAATATTATTTATTATTGCCAAGGTATTTGGGTAAACCTCTACTTTGTGGATAAAATCTACTGCCATCTAGAGGACCTTCATCATTTCCTTGGGAAAACTATTTTAACTCTTTGGTAACAAATAATACACTGCTTCCTCGATAGTATTTTGATTACTTCTAGGTGGCAGTGCATAGTGGCCAGAAACCTCGTGCGACTTTTCGTTGCCATGGTAACGTTACTTTTGTTAAAATGTAATTTCCATCTACACTACTTATCGGATCAAAATAAAATTAACATATTCGTGACCGGACGGACATTCTAAATGATTTGGCCACCTCAGATTTTGTCGCCGTTAATTTTGAAAAAAACTTTCGAATAACTTTAATGTAACTTTGTAACTTTTTGAACGATTTTGCCACAAATCTAATGGCATTCAATCCAAATCGAAGCTTGCGGATGCAAAGATTAATCTTTGGCGGATGGTCCAAATTTCAACTCGATCCGAACCTCCGTTCGAACGTTATGGCGAGACATACAAAAAAAAACTGACTATTTTTTCCGTCAGAGTCAAATGGAAATGCTCGCGTAATGACAAAGCTAGACTATATCTGATCACAAATTTTATACATCTGAAAGATACAATTATTATCTTTAAAAAAAGCAACATTTGATTTTTTGACACCCCTCCAGAATTGACCAATATCCCGTCAACCAATTCGAAAAAAATGCAAAAATTTACCATTTTCAGGATTTTTTTAAGACCAGACCATCCTATGTAAAACCTCAAACTAAAGCAATTTGCCATGTAGCAACATGTATCAACATTAAAAACTACATGTGATTTTTTTGACACCTCCAGAACTTTAAAATATTCCATCTCTCCGTGGGCAATATCTACCGTGGTCAAATTTAACATTTGTACACAAAAATGAATTTATTTAAAAAAAAACTGTGATATATCTGATCACAAATTTATTTACTCATATCTTAAAGGTGGGTTAGTGCACTTTCATAAAAACAGCAATTCATTCTTTGACACCCCTCCAGAAATACGCTGGGATCCATGGAACCCCTAGAAAAGTTGGTCCAAAAGGCTGTGTGACAAGATTCGTGAATTAATTGTGACAAAACTGGAGTATATCTGATCACAAATTTTATACATCTGAAAGATACTTTTTTAAATTTTTATTATCTTTAAAAAAAGCAACATTTGATTTTTTGACACCCCTCCAAATTGTCCAAAAACCCATTAACCAATTCTAAAAACTGCCAAATTTACCATTTTTCAGGAATTTACTTTAAGACCTACATACAATCTCAAATTAAAGCAATTCACCATGACATAGCATCATTTATTAAAATTAAAAAGTACATGTGATTTTTTACCTCCAGAACTTTACAATATCCCATCTCTCCGTGGGCAATATCTACTGTGATCAAATACAACATTTATACACAAAAGTGAATTATTTTGAAAAAAACTGGACTATGACACATCACAACGTTTACACGAACTTGAAGGTGCGTTAGTGCAATTTCATTCATTCATTCATTCAAACTACAGCTAAGTTTTTGCCCCCCCCCCCCCCCAGAAATATGCTGGGATCCATAGAATGCCTAGAAGAGCAGGGTGTGTGATTTTTTAAATTTTTATTTAAAAAAATAAAAATCATGATTTATTTTATTTAAATTTGATTTATTTGATTTAAATCAACGTTTCAAAAGTTGTCAAGTTCATGAGCGGATCAAATTACTTTCACAAGCGTTTCAGAAAATATAATTCAAAAATTATTTTATGGAAAAATTTGCCTAAATCAGTTAAAACTTTTGTGTTTGTTGCTCAAAATGAAGAAAAATTGCATTTGATTTAAATCAAAAACACCCTGTAAGAAAATTAGTTCGATTTGACTGTCTGTGTGACAACATTAATGAATTTATTGTGGCAATACTAGACTATAACACATCACAATTTTTTTTAAAAGCATCAATTGATTTTTGGCACCCCTCCAGAATTGACCGATATCTCATCAACCAATTCCCAAAAAATGCAAAATTTACCACTTTACTACACCACACAATTTTGTAGGTACTTTTTAACAAAATCAAAAATCGTGAAAATCAAATAAAACCAATTTTAGGAGTGTTACTGTAGAGCCCTATATTTCCACTTTTGTGACAACTGTTCAAATTTTAAACACCTGTGGAGTCAGTCAGCCAAGTGATCACAAATAAGGGTAAAAAAACGTGAAATTTGCTTTAAACTTCTCAAATTTGTCCGGTCAAAAATGGACTTTCGCAATTTGCAATTAATTAAAAATATTCCAGTTACTATCTTATAATGGATCATAACGAACATAAAAATATGATGAGATGAGCCTTGTTTTGCTTCCACATCAAGGACAAAATATAATCAATGTGAAGTAAAGGAGGTATTGTTGTATTTTATTATCTTTCCACATTCTCAAGTGCAACATTCTGAAGTGGGGGGTGGGGGCACAGGGAAAAGTGTTGGAAGAAATTCCCCCCCACCCCCACCCGTCCCTTCCTACGCGCCTGTCCACGATCCAGAAAATGTAACCATCCGCACAGTGGCGTAACTACAGGGTGGGCGAGGGGGAAATCTCCCCCTTAAATTTGGTCAGAGGGAGGCGAGGGGTAGAGAGATGAGAGCAGGTTTGAAGTTGCCATAGAGCTACCTAGAAGTAGCCTAATCTGTTTAATAAAGTTTTTGGAAAGTTTTCTATATCTTTAGGGCTAAAAGTTACTGCCACGATGAAAGGAACGTGTCACTTTCAACCCTTGACCCCTGGTCTGGTCGCCCGCTGGCTCGTCGGAAGGAGCTAGGGGGTAAAGGGTAATTCCCCCCTTACCTTTTTCCTTGCTCAGTCCCACCCCCTCCACCATTTCAGAGCTAGAAAGAATAGGTAGATAGCGCTAGAGATTGGCTGCGCATAGCGAGCCTGCATAATAACCCTAAGGTTAATAGGCTCGCTAGCTGCGCAGGTTTGGTTTCCTTGCGTCACAGTAGATTACGTGAGCGAGATTGTGCAGTGGTCTTTCCGCGCATCAGTCGTCAGCCAGTCTTCAAGCAGTGAACCACACCGGTCCGATCTACATTGACAAGGTAAGGCTCGCCTCGTTGTCTACATTCAATCTTACTTTATCTGCTTCATCCATTACATTGACTCATTTATTATAACGCTATATCCCCCATTATAAATTCACCCACTGGAATTTACGTTCCGTCCTTCAACTGTAAGGAAAAACTAGAATGATTATTTCTAAATAACTTTGATTATTTTCTCGCGTCGTTGAAACCGTTACAAATTCAGAAACGTCAAACGTGTGGTCTGTACCTACTTGATTCACAAGAAAACTTCATCCCACCACTTAGCTTTCAAATTCTACTTCTATCATTGCAGAGTCCGATTAATCCTTGACTGGCGTTAAATTTTAAATCAACATTTTATTTCCTGCGCCAGACACTTTTCAAGCAGATTCTTGCCTACATTTGGAGAGGTACGCCTGCTTCGTTGCCCACATTCAATCTTACTTTATCTGCGGCATCCATTACATTTACTAAATTATTATAAAGCTATATCCTCAATAAATTCATCCAACCGAATTAACGTTCGGTTCAATTCCCATCTGTCTGGAAATTACTAAAATATTTTCTCATCTTGGATATTTGATAGGGTCGTTGAAACCGTTAGAAATTCAGAAACTTGTCCCAACAGCTATTTTGTCTGTAGATTGATTCATCCTTGCCTTGAGCTTCATCTAACTCCTTAGCTTTCAAATTCTACTTTTATCGTTACTGAATGCGATTATTCCTTGACCGGCGTTAATTTTAAACTCAAATTTGTATTTCCCAGGTAGGCCTACATCAATTGTATTGTACTTAAAGCATCAAGCGTCTCGCACATGTTTTTCTGTGGGGGTCAAACCATGACCTTGTTGAGGCAGGGGCGGATACAGGAGGGGCATGCCCCTATGTCGCAACGAGTTTATTTCATCTAATTTTAGATTTTTAAACGTGTTTAGGCGTGTCACAGTTGAAAATTTGCTAAAAGTTTGGGTATAAATTCCAGTCCCGTCGCCAGTCCGTTTAGTACACCAAAGATTAGGTAACAGTAACACGAAGTCAAGTTAACACGTGCTATTAAATTATCAATCTGAAATTGTAATCCGTGTTTGTTTTATAACATGTGATCTAGTTGTAAGCAGTGTGAAGTGATCTTCCTCGTAATGAAACCTCAGAAAGCGATTGTTTTGTAAAGCCCGTAGGCCGGCTACATAACAAGTTACAAACGTTGTCTCGTTTTATTTGCACGAGGTCGCAGCCAGCAGGGATTACCCACACAATGACGCATTCACGCAATGCGCGAGCCTGCGTTGTCCATCCATAATCTTATCACGTCCGACGTGGAATGCGTGTAAGCCTGCATCTATCTGCTTTCTAAATACGATTTCATCGAGCTCTAATTAAAATATTTAGAAAATGTATGCCACTCAAAATCTCTCGGATATGTATTATTATTAAAATGGTTAAGTAACAATACTTTTGAAAAATATAATAATGAATCACTTTTTAAATAAATAAAACTTCTGCTATAGGTAGTTTAACACATCATGTTTTTCATAAAATCCGCATATTTGAAAATGGCGGCAAAAGCTGGTAAATAAAATAAGCTTTATTCGATTTTTATCTTTTATCTTGATAATGTTTTTACAGTTTTATCTTTTATCTTATGTAGATAATTTTTTGGAGGATTATCTTTGGATTAAAAATAAATTATCTAGTCCCAACACTGGTTATTATATAGTGCAAGTTTTCGGATGGAACTAGAATCTATTTGTCCCGTTTTTCAGGAGTAGGTTTCGTGCTGGTCTGGTATAGCGTGATTTTGCTTAGTATTTACCACTATGCTTGTGCAAGGTCATAGTTCGTAGAATGTAGATTGCGATAGTACTACGTTTGTGTCCGTGTGCATTGATCAATGCCGTATGTTACAGGTCGGCCAGTCCCATTATTCACCAGCTGGATGCCTGTCGCCCAACACCGGGAACAAGTCTCTTATCAGCTGGGAGGGTGACTGCCTTCGCCACCGCACCTCTCATCTCTTTCTACAACTAGCCACGCGATGAAGACGTCGATGCAGGTGAGCTGTTGTATTGCATATGTTGCATAACCCCCCCCCCCCCAACTTCTGAATTTAGTTACAATAGACTTTGCTTTGCATTTACATGAATTAGTAATTTTTCAATTGTTAAATTCATACATTCTTTCAGCTAGATGGTTCTAGGTTCGATTCCTTGAATGTCAAATAATAAAGTTGAGCCCTCCTTCAAACATATAGGCCTATACCTTTTGTAAATTTTTCTGAAGGACCCGGATTCAATCCATCCCTTGTTTAGACACATCTTTTTGACTATTGCTATCAATGCTCGATTTATTTTAATTTCAAGATTGACTTATGTATGTTATTGCTTTTTGCTCATACATGTATATACTCAAAAGGGTGCACACAAAACAAGCATCTAACCTTGGACTGGGTACATACTTCACCTAACTATTGCTTTAAACAATACATACCTGATAGTTACTCTAAAGTTTCTACTGCTTCAAATAGTTGGGTGTCCACAGGTGCTATAGGTAAATTAAATCTATTGTAATCTAGTTTAATAATGGTTCATTTCTTTGTTCGTAGACAATCTACAATGCAACTCGCAGTACCAGTCGATGAGTAACGTAAGACTCTCTCGTCGTCTCTGCCCACGCGCAAGACTATAAGGAAGATTCTCACCACTCTTAGCTCGGACTACTTCAAGCGGAGATCTAACTTACCTCCAAAGATGTACACAGCTCCCTTTAGTGGTGAGTAAATTGATAGCCCGAGTCGCCTCAGCCTGTACTGCCAGACTAAGTTGTGCGTTGACTGTCTCTAGTTTGTTTTTCTAATGTTCAATTTTAAACTGGATGTTGAAAATTAATGGTTTCTTGAATTGTAACAACTTTATTTTTATCAACATACTTTTTCATATGCAACAAAATTAAAATTAATTTTTATTTGGTCTATTTTTATTTCTTAATTACAATCTTCCAATTGATGAATGTTAACTCTTGGCACAATTATAATTTCACCTGCACTCGCACGCGTTCCTTTTCTTAGATCAGGAACTTGTAACACAAAGTTATTATTTTGTGGGAACTTTGAACGAACTTAACCTTCATTTACAAGTTCATTTCGCCGTCGTAATCCCGTCGAATTTCAGTATAATAAATAAAAGTAGGTAATGATAAATTTACTCATATCCAGTGGCGCCTCGTGGACATTAGAACAGGTGGTGCTAATATACAGCAAACGTAAATCATGCATATGGGTTTATGTGTGACAGGGAAGGAGGGGTGTGTGAGGTTGTCACAATACTCACCTCCTCCACACAAATAAAAATAATTGAATAACAATTAAACTGCAGTCAATTTAAATTAAACAACAATTAGGTACCTACAGCGACTGCTGTAGAGTTGAAGACTAACGACTGACGAGTGAAGTGATTGCAAGGGTGCGAGGCTAGTGGGCGAACCTATACAGAGCCCGAGTGCGCGAGTCCCGATAGCACCAGAAGACCGGTTTGCGTTTCGTTTTACCAGTGTTGTTCCCTGTCGTTGCGTGCTAAAAGGGCTTAAAAGTCGTTGAATTCGGTGCGGAGCACATCGCAGGTTTCTATTTATGCTTAGTTCAAAACCATCACCACCATGTAATACGCGGTATGAAAAAGTTGACCATCAGCGCCATCTCTGCAGCATGGCTGCAGATACTTAAGATTTAAGAATACTTAATTTTACAATACATACACATTGAACTTATCAAAAAATCAGTTTAATGGAGATGGATGATTTATGGTGGTGGTGCTACAGCACCAGCGCACAATAGCACGAGTCGCCACTGCTCCTATCACATTAATTTATGATTTAAATTTTAAATCAGTGATGGTATAAGAAACGTGAAAGGAACTAAGTTCCTTTTGAGGAACGAATGTCTCGGTTCCTTTTTAGGCAGAAGTAACAACTTTTCAAAGTTCCTTTTTTGGGGGAACGTGCCCAAGACTGGGTGGGAATAGTGCAACCTATTCCATTCCATTTTCATTTCTTCCATTGTAGGAAATTTTTTCCAGTTTGGATGTAAATTAGCTCTGCTTTGACAGTCAAAATTATAATAAAATAAGAAATAAATTGATTTTCTGAGAAAGAAGTTGTGCTGTTAAGAGGAAAGACTACCGCCAATATTAAAACCTCGCAAAATTATCTTATTTTGGTAATATCTCTTATAACGGTACGCAAAATCGAAAAAGTGGATACTAGGTCGTTAGTGGTTTAGTTAGAACTGGCATAAAACCTATTTCGAATATTGTAACCAGTAATGATTTTAATCAAGGTTTAAATTAAATTAATGTATTCCGTAGTTAAAAACGCTACTGATTTTAATATTTGAATAATTTTCATGCAGGGTATAGTTCTAACAAAACTACGCGAGACCTTTAGCCCCTTTCTTATTTTGCGTTACGTTTCGAGAGATATTACTAAAATAAGGTTATTTCCAGTGGTTAATTTCAGGGGGGAATCGTCCGCCCACTTCTTTTTAGGGAAAAGGTTTTCTGGTTTTTGCACTACACAACGATAGTATATCGGTATTGCATTCAGTCCCGTACTTTTTCTGAAATGCTCAGAAATCGCTCTACCTTGATTTTTTTTAAAATCTCCTGCGGCATTGTGGTTGGGGGGCTCGCCCCCCAAACCCCTCTGCTGTTTTTGCCTGAAATCGCTTGTCCAGCAAACTTCACTTTGAAATATGGTACCCTACCCACGACCTCGCCCTAACCGGCCCTCCCCCTGCCCCCCAGAGGAAGGAGATCGTCAAGCGTCCACCCACTTATTATTTTAGAAATTAACCACTGGTTATTTCGTGTGTTCTTAATATTGTTACTTGTTAGTGATCCTTCCCCTTAAGTGTTTGATACTAAATTACTAAATGCATTTTTTAAGAATGTCATACTTATCAAATCTGTTGTTTTGTTTCCAGCTGCCGCCCACCGAGTCGTCACGGCAACACACCGTCTTACGTCTGCTGCCATCCTAAAGCGCTCCTCCTCTGTAATCAGCACCACAATCCGAGGCATCGCAAGCAGCTTTCACGCCCGGTAAGTTTCATCAACTTGTTAAATCTTGCATGGGCCTTCAAAGTCCAACTCGCTACCTTCCCGTGGTTTGGCCTGTGAGTAGGGGAGTAGTGTATTCCCCAAAACTAAGGGCGAGCTCTGGCCGGTTGGGGTGCGTGTTGCAGAGAGAGCTCTCGCACAACTTTTTATCACACCTTTCTTCATTCACACAGCCTTACTCATATTTATTTTCTTCTTTCACTTCTTTTTCTCCATACTTGCCGGCCCTCTCTGCAACGAGCACTACTCCGTTCCCACCCAGCTAAACCCATCCTTTCCAACATCCTCACTCCTTCCCATTAACCCCCCGCGTCTTCCCTTACGTTCCTCCCTTTGGAGGGAAGAAAACATGGTAGTAATCCACAATTATGGAAAAAGAAAATTTGGAAGATTCCAATACACTTGAAATGCATGGGCATTGGGCACTGATAACTCTACTGTTGAGTGCCCTAAAACAACATTAACTAACTAGTAACTAATTTGTAAATTTATTCTTCAAACCCAAACCCTACAGTAACTCACTACCTACTGTATTAATAATAATTTAAAAAAAAATTGTATTTGGAGTCTAGCACTCAAAAGTCATATAGGCCTAACTGATTTTCTGTGGGGGGACTTTGAAAATATTCTTTAGTTATGTAGGACTTTCCTGTAAGATGGTACATACTTAGTAGATAGCCTACCAAGGGAACAAGCTTGACTTCTTAAGTTCCATTATAAGTTAATAACGTAACTTAAAAAATTCAGAGAAGAAAAAAATATGTTTCAGCATCTTTTAGAGACAACTTATAAGTAATAGGCTACATGTATATAGATAATATAATGTAGCATAACTAGGAAAACGCTCAAGTCCCGCCGCGTTGATGGATGAGCTTTTTTGTAAGTTTTTAGTTTGCGTAGGACCACTTTTCCTTTGCAAGTGCTTTTTGAATGCATTGTAGGTGATTGTTGTCGAGTTTCTAATGTTACTTGTTAATTGTTATTATAAACCTAAAAAAAAACTCATATCAAAACCTTTATTCTATGGATTCTGGCTAACTTTTTCAACTTTTTCTTTCAAAAGGTACTACATCACCATAACCTTAATGTCCATGTGAAATATGAACGTTGTAGCCCCACCCGTTTGGTCAGAATCGGCCCAAATGTCACGAAAATATCGCACTAAAAATCGAAAAAAATCGTAAAAGTGCGATATTCATGAGAAATATTTCTTCGATTGTACCCAAAAACATGGCACGTCTAAGTTCAGAGATTTCGAAGGTCCCCTTCAATTTTCATCAAGATCGCTTATGCCGTTTGCCCGGAATCGTGCGAACAAACAGACAAAAAAACAAACACAAAAAAAAACATTGGAGCTAAATTTTTTGAGGGGTCAGTGAAATTGAAGTTTTTGCTTCGCTCGCTACGCTCATCCAATAAAACAGATTGAAGATTACTAGACTCTCTAAATTAATGCAAGAGTCAAAATTCTAAGTTGTGATCTTGAAGGTCATGAAGTTTTTTTGTGTATTTGTGTTTGTATTTCTATCGCAGCTCACTACCACCACTTTAACCAAGGTATTTTAGTCCTATGATTGGGTAAACATGTCAGTCTTGAATCAATTTAGTTATCACATTGTGAAACGTGAGAGTTAGAATCTCGCGTAAAGCTTTAATTTTTGTTATGGGTTGCGTCTTCTCTTTTCTTGCATAACACCATTGCCAGTTGGTAGAGAGTTGTATTTCACTATAATCCACAGAATAATATACCGGTACGGTACTAAAGAAATTTTACTGTATTACGGTATGTTTGGTTTTGATGGCTATATTTGGAAATGTGTTGTGTGGTTCATTGTTCATGTGGTTTTATTCTTGTTGAATATTTGCAGTTTGGTTAGATCATTTATTTTGACAAAAATGTCGGAACTTTTAACAAGTACCACCATACATGCAATCGATGATTTTGTAGCCGTAGAAGCAATGAACCTTACACAACAATGAATTGTTGTAACATCTTTAAAGAGTTGATACCAGTATCGATAGGTAATCAAGTGCATCTAGGCAAGGAATACAATTTTATTTATTTATGCTATAGCTGTAGTAATCAAGGCTCATTAAAGACATCTTCCCGAGGTTAAAGTTTCAAATGTGAAAAGTTAACAGTTGGAGCTAGTCTCTTAAGACTTAATTGGATGAGCAAAGCAAAGACTTCAATTTCACTGACCCCCCCCCCCCCCCCACAAAAAAAAAAATTAGCTTGGGTGTTTTTTGTATTTTTGTCCGTTTGTTCCCGCTCTACCGGGCAAACGGCACATGCGATCTTGATGAAAATTTGAGGGGATCTTCGAAATCTCTATACTTTAACTTGCTACTTTTTTGGGTACAATCGATCAAATATTTCTTATGAATATCGTACTTTTACGATTTTTTTCGATTTTTAATGAGATATTTTCATGATGTTCGGCATACGGCTACTCCGATCTTGATGAAACTTTATGGGAACGTTTAAAATCACTAAAATGATATATGTTATGATTTTAGAGACATTTGAAAAAAATATTTCTCATAGAAATCGTACTTTTAAGATTTTCCCACCAATTTTTAATACAATATTTTCGTGATATTTGGGCCGATAATCAACCTTAAAAGCTCATCCATCAACGCGACTGGAAAAAGCGAACTAGCGAAGCGGCCTAGTGCTAGAAATTTTTCTTGTTCTTAAAATCTCCTCACTATAAATTTAAATTTCTGTCTAAAAATAATGCTTTAATTAATTAATTAATTAATTTATTTATTTATGCCTTGCTTAACAATTTTACAGAGTTTGAAACACATCTTTTAGAACTAAGGCTTACTTTACAAAACAAACAGCAAAGTTTATAAGGTAATTAAACAGAAAAGTATGTACGTGTATTAGGTATTTTAAATTCATTCTAATACAGTATTATTACAGTATTAGTAATACTATATCTCTCTCTCTATACATACACAATACTTGTATGGTTTTCATTGTTGTCTGATAATAACAGGATAAAAGTACTAGGAAGTAATGTAGGCCTATTGATTAGCAAAGATTACACATGGTAGTATTAGCATTTACTATTTAGGTATTCATATGTCAAGTCTTTACAAAATATTAGTGGCATAAAATAAGATCTCTTATGATCGATTGGTCTTAATTTATTTCTGGTCTATCTACCTAATCTTTTCTATCGATAACTGATCTTCTCCTTCATCAAGTCTTGTATATCATAGTATTCTTTTTCTATGAGGATAGTCCTCAGGTCTTTTTTTAGGATCTCGATAGGCTTTTGTCGTAAGCTGTCATCTTTATCATTCACAAAAAAAAACGATCTGTGCAGTCATCATGGATATGTTCCACCCACCCTTGAACAAAATATAAATGTAGATCATACCCATTGGAAGATGTCAACTAAGTGGCCTTGCTTCAAACGTATAAGCTTAGTGTTCATTCGTAGGTATGCCGCTTAGTTAGGATTAGACTCCTCAGTTCTATCAATGTGAAACTTACAAACAAGTATGAATGTGAAACGATTACAAAACAATCGATCAATAATATTTTATTGATCGGGCTGTTCTGTCGCGGTGGTGTTTGATATTTCTACCAACGTTTCAAAGTTCGTGGCGTTTTCTTCTTCACCAGGGCTTTAGATATACATATTTTATTTGCCCGATCAATAAATAACTAGCCATCAATGCGTCGCGAGACACTTAAAAGTTTTAATCTATCGATATCTTCACCAATCGCAACAGCTGTAACAATCGTTTTCAAGAATTTCATTATAATGAATTTTAATTGATGGTTTTCTCTAGTATCTGAAAAATCTATAGAGAAGTCCCATATTAGCATGTTCATTTTTGTGTATCTCCACTGCGTATCTAGCACTAACTAGGAGTGGGGGGCAGAGTATCACTTTTTCTCCGACTGACAAACTCTCCTTTTGGCTAGCCAGGCCTGACAAACCATCTCTGCCTTGTTCATCTCTGCTAGTAGAGCCCTGTTTAACCCATAGGCTACCGTAGGCTACCTATCAATTTCTTTACAAAATTTAGAGTACAAAAAAATAGCATTTTTTTTGCAATTTTAGACCGTATGTCAAAACGTCTGATTAAAATCAAATAATCTTAATATTTTGTACATTCTTTTTCTGTGATTTTCATACAAGTAGCCGGATGTAAAACCAAGTTTGAAAGTGTCAATGGAGTGGTAAGGCGCCACAGATTCGGGTACTAAACTTAGTTTGGAACATGCAATGAAAATTCTTGGTCCCACCTTTTCTATTATAAAGTTTCTACATTAGAAAAAACAAAATTATAACTTCTATGCTAGACTACATTTTTTTCTCATTTTCTTTTTAGCAATACATTTATTTATGTGGTTCCACAATTGAAATAGTAGCCTATTTTGAAATTATTCATTTTTTTAAAAATCTATCTTGGTTTTGTTCCTTTCCACCTTTTTGGATTTGGTTTGCATAAACAAAATTCATACTATACATGTGCCATTCACTTGATATTTTAAAATTTTGAACAAATAAAATTGTTTATCAAACTATTTTATTTTTTGCTCCCCTAAAGAACCAGGGATGAGTATGACTTGCCATAGTACTTCCAATGGGTTATAATATAATCTCTCCACCACTTTTGGTTTTCCGAATTTATCTGCTTCCACTTCATCTTATATTATTACGCCTCTTTTCTAGACACTGTCTTTAATCTATCTGTCCACCTTTTTATCTTTTGGTGTCGCCATGCATTTCCTGCTACAAGAGTTTAAGACGACGCAGCCACCCTGGGTGGGCATCGTTGGGCAAACTATGTCATTGCACAATCTCAACACAATATTAATTGGTTGAATTTTATTAAAGATTCCTGAAAGCTGCTGCATTCGGCAGTACAAATCAATCAAATACGTATTCTAATGTTGGTTATTAACGAAACTGTAGAGAATGGAGCTTAGATTCTTTTTCAAAAACAAGACAAGCTGGGACCCTGTTAGAAGAGAATTTAGGGCTATGCCAGGTGGCCACTCTCGACGCTCGAGTAAAAAGCCTACCATTTCGAAAAGAACCAAAATTATTACAACTAAATTGTAAGAATTTTAGCTACTTAATATTGTATATTGTTTGACCTTTGGTGGGGTACAAATTTTTCAATCGGTATAGGCGTATAAACGAGATTTCTTCCTTGTCGCCTATCACAGCCTTGTTAAAATTGAATTTATTTTCCACCAAGCATTCAAACCTTTCTGTAAGTGTATTTTTTCGATAGCCACTAACACCCTATAGAACAACAAAAAAAATTGGATCTCTACATTTATTAGTTTGGCCGTAATATTGTTTTTAGTTTTCTTGGTCAAATTAGCGTTTTGAAACGCACCTGGTCGCGCGCCATTTTCGTGACGTCACCGGCCATGTAGGCTACCAGCGGACAAGTGTAAGCATTGGGATAACACGCGCAGGGGCCCTGCTTTCACGGCAATCAGCAATGAATAGATCGAATAAGTATTGTGTTGTTCCTTTATGCACTAGCACTTGTGTAGCTACGCTAAATAAGCTGTATTTTAGTGTTCCCAAAGATTTGAGGCGTAAATCGACATGTAACATATAGGGAATGTTGTGGTTGCCAATATGAACTTTTAAATTGTAGGCCGAGCTATATGCCCGGCCTATAGGTCTATAATTTCGAGGGTTTCGAACGGGAAAATGTATTTTTTACAAAATTATATTCGTTATTAAATAGAGGTGGCATTGTATTATGATAAGTTACTAATTTATCTTACTGTATAAGTTACATAAACATATATTCTTGTGTGAATTACCATTCTAGGCGTCGAATAGCCAACCTACATTAAAGTGAAAATCCTGATCGCTAACCTCACGGTGGTAAATTAACATGGGTGGTGGTTGCCAAAACTATTATGCTAATTTTTAATGTCCGTGGGCCTTTAAACCCATTTCCCAGTCTATAAAAGTGTAAAATGAACTTTTAACTGTAGGCCGAGCTATATGCCCGGCCTATAGGCCTACAATCTCGGGTGCTTTGCACGGGAAAACGTATTTGTTTGGTACGTTATATTCGTTATTAATTAGTGGCGGCATTGTATTGTGATAAATTACTAATTTATCTTACTGTATAAGTTACAAGAATGTATGTTTTGCTTTGGTGACTTACATTGACTTTACGTCGGCATTCGACTTGGTGGATCGCAATAAACTCGTAGAGAAAATGAACAATCTTGAAGTACCAGAGAACATAGCTAGATGGACAAGAATGTTTCTAAGCCAACGTTTTATCAGAGTAAGGTATAACAACAAGAAGTCTCACTATAGACAGACTAAGACAGGAGTGCCACAAGGTGCTGTTTTAAGTCCAACCTTATTTATCATATATATTGATGATTTAGCAAAGTATATACAAGACAGAAGTGAGGTTAAGCTTAAAATGTATGCAGATGATGTGGCACTATGGTACAGTGGCGGCCCGACCATACAAATTCGGGGCCATGGCCCCGCGGGAAATAGGTGGGTGGGTGGTCAGCTCAGGATGTTTGGGGGGGGTGGGGTGGTGGACGTAATTAGGTCAATTAATCATTATTGAGTGTTTGCTATATAAATATGAGCTATAAAAGAAATAGTATCGTGCCTGTATGATGAAAACTTCCCAACAAGCCCAATACTCGTATCAGATGGGAATGTTATTGTGATGGTTTTAAAATGCGCGCTCAAAAGATCGTGCCAAATAAACTGAAAAAGAACAAGGTCTCCCAAACGCGCGGTACCATCAAGAATCTAATACTACTACCAGTGGTGCCCGGTGGGTATGGGTGTCCGCAAGGGGTGGGGCAGGGGGGCAGGTGCCCCCCACTGGTTTTTCTTCCAAGATCCCTAGCCAAGCTTTTAACATTTGATAGTCCTATTTTCTTCCTTTTCTTCTTGAGCCAACATTTTTGTTAAAAACGAAATGCATGAATTAGCTTTATACTCAAGCAAGACCCAGCCCCAATCGAGCTCAAAGACAAGACCTTCCAGACAGTGGCGCCCACTAGCGGCCGCTCCAGAAGCCTGGGGGGGGGGGAGGCAAAGAAAGGTATTATTGAGAAAATAATATGAGAGAGGATAAAAGAAAAAAACACGACAATTCGAAAGAGGGTGTCACTGTAATGGGAATTAATACAAGAAAACCACACCAATGTTTTTATTTCTTGCGTAGACACAGGAAAAAGTGTAATACACTGATTTTTGTTAGCGCTGTGGTAAGACAATTAATTAAAATAATTAAATACATTAAAAATAGAAAATTACAACACCTCTAAAAATATAAATAGGCTAACATTATTGTAAGGAGCCTACTAATTATAATAAAAATCAAGGACATATCCAACTATTGGTTTCTCCGATGAAATAAAATAAATGTACAAGTAAATCAACTCCACTCTATTATTTATATGCATATATTATTTTAGAATAGTTTAGGTGTGAATTAGAATATTCGTTGTACTTTTATATAAATTAACATTAAAAATTGAGAAGGGTTCACACGTTGCCTAAATATCCTCGTAATGTCAATTTGACTGCACAAAAACTACATTATTTTGATGTTGCCTTTAGCCCACTACTTTTTTTCTAAAACGCACCAAATGTACTCTAAAAACATGATTTAAAAATTTTCGCCTGCGGCGCTATTATTTTATTTTGCCCATCCCGGACAAGATTCTTGTGGATGCCCTTGCCGGTGGGTATGTTTAGTTTGCCACGGCGTATCCAAGGGCTCGCCTGAAAACGAGTTTTAGGACACCGAAATTGGGTGCATGGGCGCCCGCAGAAGGGGGTGCCCCCCTCTGTCCCCGAGCAAGCAGAAGTGCTAATTAGTCTTCATTTATGTGTGGATTTGTTATTAAACTTGTACAGTTGATTTCTTTACTGATGAACATTTGTTAAATTTAATGGTTGCCAATTTTCTGCGAGATAAGTAGCTTATTGTGTCTTTTACCTGCAATAGTTTTGAAAAGAATACCACTCCAAGGATTAATGCGAGTTTTGACTGTCACAATAAAAGGCTTGATTATTTCAGTGGACAAAAAATGGGGGGGGGAATATTTTGAAGGTTTCCTTTTGGTAGTTTTCTAGTTTTAGAGTATCGACTGCACAAAAATTGCATAATTTTGGTATTGTATTCAGCCCACTACTTTTTTCTAAAACCCACCAAACGCATTCTAAAAACCTGATTTTCAAAATTTTCGCCTGCGGCGCTATTGTTGGGGGGAGAGCCCCCCAAACCCCCTGTGCTTGCCCAACGAAAGTACAGATTGTAGCTTTTATCAACCCCTGCCAAAATTCCTGCGGGCGCCCATGCGTGGGTGGGTGTGATACTATAAAGTTGGCCCCGCGGGTTTTCAGGGGTTCAAGCCGCCACTGCTATGGTATACAGGTAATAACAAAGAGGACATGGAACGGGAAATGAACAAAGCTTTAAAGGCACTAGAAGAATGGTCAAAAATGAATGGGATGGAAGTTAATATGACAAAGACGGTGTACGACTATCACACCCTTGGAAGAACGGTGCCCGAGTTCAAGTTAGAGTATGGAAGTGGGATCATCAACAAGGAAGAGAACCCATGCTACCTGGGTATGACAATGGACCAAAAGATGACAGGTGCTAAACATATAGAGAAAATATGTGAAGGGACAAAAAGCAGACTTAAATTAATGAAAAGAGTCGCCGGGGTGAACTGGGGTGCCCGTACAGAAGTACTTGCCACTACGTACAAAACATATATTAGACCTGTACTTGAATACGGAAGTGCATTACTCACTACAGCACCTAAGAATGCACAAGAGACCTTGGATAGAGTGCAGAACCAGGCACTGAGGATTGCTACAGGAGCAGTGAAATCAACACCTATTGCTGCAATGGAGGCACTAACTAATACACAGCCTTTGGAACTTAGAAGACGTATGGCAGCTGGCAGTCTACATGAAAAGTTGCTTAGGTTGGATGAGGAGACGTGGAAGAGGGTACCATACGAGAAGCTGAAAACTCAAAAGACTTTCATAACAGCTGCAGAAGAGATTAAAAAAGATTTGCTAGGAACTACAATGATAAGTACCAGAATGGAACTACCAAAATCTAACATCAGAGTGGCCATGCTGGATGTACATCATGTTTTGACAGTGGATGGGTTGGAGAGGAAGAAGAGTGAGTACAACAAACAGGAGTTAAGGAGATGTACAACTGAATACATTCGTAAGCAATATCCGGAAGAGGAATGGTTGCATGTATACACTGATGGGTCTGCCTCACCTGGGCCCCGATTCATGTACATTTATCCCGGGTATAGGTGGTATAAGGACGGTATAATGCAGGACAAGGCAGGATAAGGCCTGGTTAAGTCTGAGCAACTCTCATCCAATCAGAAATTTTCAATCCAACAACAAGTACAACAAATGTTTTTTCCACTGCATTCCACAGCCATGTAAATCAGCAGATTTGCAAAAGAACACTAAAAATTTGCACTATCTTTTGTTTTACATTTTTATTTATTGGCAGAAAATTGCGTGAGATCGTTAAAAGAAAAGAAAATGCGTATTATTGCCGTAAATTTTGGAATAGCCTAGGACTATCATACTATTGTTTATCTGCATTAGGCTTTTAGTAATCAAAACTAGTTATTTGTGCGGGATGTCTGTCAGAACAAGGTCTTGCAGGCCTAGGGTTGGCTAGAAGAGGCCTAGGGCTTGTCAAACGTGTAATGTTAGTATTAATTATATCTCTTCCTATAGCCTAATGGAACTTTAGGCCTACACTGTTGTATTATGAATAATTTTCTACATCTGGGCCTAGGCCCGGGACGGTTTCTGATTTCTTTTATGAGAGTAATGACAACTTTTCTTGTTTTACACATAGACTCAAAATTTAAAATGTCCGCCATCTGTTTACATATTTTCTTATCCCCGTGCGAGGCGGGATAAGTCTTCATGAATTGGATTCGGAGTTATACCGCACTTATACCACCTAAATCTGCTTATACCGGGATAAAAATGTACATGAATCGGGGCCCTGGGGAGGGCATGGCTGGGGCTGGTGTGTATTGTAAGTGGTTTGAACACTCCTGGGCAGCAGGAAAAAATGCAAGCAATTACGATGGTGAATTGAAGGCCATAAAGTTGGCATTGGAGAAGATAAGTGAACATCAAGATAAGAAAATAGTGATAATGTCGGACTCAAAGACAGCAATTCAGGCCATTGTATGTAAAGAGAGGGTGGATAATGAGGTGAAAGAATGCAAGGTACTGCTGCTAAGGCTTTATTATGATGCCAGACAGGTAGTGCTGCAATGGATTCCAGCACATTGTGAAGTGTATGGTAATGAGAAGGCAGATTACCTGGCAAAGAGAGGCAGCAAAATGCCCCAAGTAGTCAAGAATCTGTCACATTCATCGGTAAAGGCACATCTTAGCACAGCAACCAAGAGGAGAGTGCAAAAAGAGTGGATTGATAAAGGGAAAGGAAAAGCATGGCAAAATATAACTACTGGAAAGGTCAAACATCATGAAAATAGACGGACAGCTACTGCACAGTTTAGACTTCAAACAGGACATGATCTGCTTGCAAAGCACCTACATCGGATAGGAATCACTGATAGCAGTACCTGCGGTCTATGTGGGAAGGAAGAACAGAACAGAGAGCATCTGATGAGATGTTCCAAGTCTTAAAGACGAAATTGATGCCCTTCCGCTCGGCATGAACTATGAGGAAAAAGAAACCTGTCTCTACTGGAAAACCAGGAAATGCATGATGGCCCAGTAAGCCAAAAATGCGGGCATATGAAAAGAAGAAGAAGAAGATGTTTTTGTATGCATTTCCCTTCTAGGCGTCGAATAGCCAACCTACGTGAAAGTGAAAATCCTGATCGCTAACCTCACGGTGGTAAATTAACATGAGTTGTGGTTGCCAAAAACATTATGCTTATTATTAAAGGGGCTAAAAACCCCCAAAATTATTTTTTACCACGTGATCTATAGCACAATACTACACTTAAATGACCGTTTAAAAAATTATATCTTGTAACTGTGATTTAAACACGAATTTTTTAATTTTTTTGATCCAGAAATTGGCGAAAATTGGTGATTTGGAAAATTTCCTAAATCGGGTTTAACCTGCTTCTTTTTTGGTCCACATAGATACTAGAGCATAGTACCAATCTAAAATTCCCCTTTATAACATCGTGTCTTGAAACTGTGCCCGAATATACCCTCAAACACGCAAAAATATGCATTCCAAAATCACACCCCATCTTGGTAATCGGCATATTTTGACCGAACTACTTGCCCAAATTACAAAACAAAACATAGAGAATTTACAGAAAAGGCTGTCGAGTACGTCAATAATGGCCAATATTTTTTTGGATCAAAATCCTCCAAAGTCACGGGGCATAAAGATCGTCCCCATGTTATTTCTTATGGGAGATTTTTGCCGATGGGACCTAGCTCGAAAAATGTCATGTTTGACAATTTTTTGGGAAGTCATGGTGGCTCCAATAATTTTTCTGTTAATTGCTAAATTCATTATTAGTTAGCCTGAATGAAATATATTTTTTGAGTTTAGCGGTTAAATACCCCTTTAATGACCGTTGACAAGATACGAGCTTTACTGCCTACAAAAGTCTCACGTTGCTGTACCAATTGTATAGAAACAGATTAAATAACTAGATTGGATTTGGAATGAAAAGCAATATTAGACTCATTTATTATCTCGGGGTTCTATTTTATTTCGAAACAGACTTAACGTTGCCACGACTCAGCTCCAGTCGGAGAAACACAGAGAGAAGAAAAATAGTAAATATTAAAATTCAAATATAAGATAAACAAATACAACAAAAAAAACATAAAAGTTACAGTATTTTGTTAAATACTATTAAAAACAAAAAGGTTGATAAAGGGTAAGTTGAACAGAATCAAGTTACCTACTTGAAGAGTAGGCCTTATCCAGACACAATTAAATTACGGGATTATTATCATTATTGGATAAAAATAACAGATTAATAAACCTTCGAAAGAAAGTATATTAAAGCAAAAAAAACACAAATAGCATACAAATGATGGTATGCCCTGTTCTCCTAGCACTGATCAGTGATTTCTAATGATTACAAAACCCCCATGTTATTTAATTAGGCTCATTACAAATGCCTGAATGAATTATGAAAATACTATATATCAAATAACATGTGATTTGATACTCATCGTTTCGATGTTCAAGTTCGACTAGGGATCAGAACCCTCGCTGCATGGATACCAGGTCCTTAGTTCGACGTTTTGAGTAGTTGATCTCCAGTCTTCGCGTGTAGATACTGGAAGCGTAGCGATGCGCAGTAGTTTCCGTTGTTCGCCTTCCCCGCGTCGCGCGCACGTAACACGGAAGCTCTTGATGCGCGGTCGTATCAAACGAGTCCCGACGGTCAGTTCAAGGTGGCGTCGCAACGCAATGACGTGTCGGGTTTATTCCCACCAATGTTCAAGTATAGCTCGGCTTATAGTTGAAACCCAATCTTCACAGTATATACCCGGATTCGCGGCAATATTCGATCAAACAGTTCTCCATTAAAGATATGTTCACCCTTGTCCCAGGAGCGCGGAGGGATATCGTGGTGAGTGGTGACCACCGTGTCCCAATATGGCGTCGCTTGGTCTATTTTATGACGTAGCTAAAAATGGCGGCTAACAATGTCCCTCTCTCTCATCCGCTTCACGGAAACTATCACTCTCAAACTGTCCAATTATCTCACAAATGAATCAAGCTCAGTTCATCTGTACTTACAAGTGTGGCAGAGTCGTAAACTCGCAATCTATGCTTTCTCGAAAGTGTACGTCAGTAGTACAAAAGTCCCGGACATTGCACACAATGTGGGGTGGACTGCAGATACCGGCAATGGCGGCTAACACTCCCGGCAATTGTTCCACCAAGATATGAACACTCAACTGATTCAACCCGTAATTCAAATCAAAATACGCCGTTATAAGCAAATGGACCACTTCACTAAACATTGATTAGATAGATAGGTTTTTTATCAATACCTGGTTTCAAACACCTCTGGGCTAACTATTTAGCTACGTCGCACTAGGTCTACAACGTGGTCGCCAACACGAAATATATCAACTGGATAATCAGGCTAATTACCGCTTAATCCTTCGCGATCGCGTAAAACGTGATTATACCAAACACGAACCGCACTTAGATCTTTCTAGATCTCACTGGTTTTAGTGATTTAGCGTCGTATTAACACTTTTATTGATTAATTACGTGGATCGCCTACCATGAGGCGTCCACCCACACAACCCCACGCCGATCAAAGATGGCTTGGCTTCCTTGTTCACAACGATTTCCGTTTCCCGTTTCTCGCACATAGTTACATAATCACGCCGCTAGGAGCGCAAAACCACCAAGTTCCTCATTACACAAAATAAGTAATTAACATAAAAAAAGGTCTGATAAGAAGTTAGATAAATTTAATAAAAAGGTAAATTAAAAACATAATTATCTTGTATTTTATATGCATTCATACTGTTCAAAAGATGTGATTTCAAAGGTATTATTGGCCCAAAGCACATGTATGGTCTCAAGTCACACAAAAACGTGATGCTACAGTCGAGATTAAAAACACACCTAGTTATTATTATTAACAAATGATTAGAATTAAACAAATTCCCTGATCGCAAACTCATTAGTTTGATGGAATTTGAATTATAAGACTACTAGGGTTTTCACAAAAATAACACAGAAACGGCAACCATAAAATTTGGGCGGGCACTACTGTTCAAGGACAAATATTTGAATTTATGAGCGGCAAAAGGTGGCGCCGTCACACCGTGAGCCTTTTAAACCATTTTCTAGTATATAAAAGTGCAAAATGAACTTGTGTAGGCCGAGCTATATGCCCGGCCTATAGGCCTAAAATCTTGGTGGTTATGCACGGGAAAACATATTTTTTTGGTACGTTATATTCGTAATTAATTAATGGTGGCATTGTATTATGATAAATTAAAATTACTCATATATCTTACTGTATAAATTACATGATAATATTTTCTTGTATGCATTGCCCTTCTAGGCGTCAAATAACCAACCTACGTGAAAGTGAAAATCCTGATCGCTAACCTCATTGTGGTAAATTAACATGAGTTGTGGTTGCCAAAAATATTATGCTAATTATAGGCCGCTTCGCGAACGCTTTTTTTAGTCGCGTTGATGGATGAGCTTTTTTGTAAGTTTTTAGTTTGCGTAGGACCACTTTTCCTTTGCAAGTGCTTTTTGAATGCATTGTAGGGGATTGTTTTCAAGTTTCTATTGTTACTTGTTAATTGTCATTATAAACCTCAAAAACTCTATTAAAACCTTTATTCTATGGTTTCTGGCTAACTTTTTCAACTTTTTCTTTAAAAAAGCAATACATCACCATTACGTTAATGTCCATGTAAAATATGAACGTTGTAGCCCCACCCATTTGGTCAGAATCGGCCCAAATGTCACGAAAATATCGCACTAAAAATCGGGAAAAAATCGTAAAAGTACGATATTCATGAGAAATATTTCTTCGATTGTACCCAAAAACGTTGCAGGTCTTAAGTTCAGAGATTTCGAAGGTCCCCTCCAATTTTAATCAAGATCGGATATACCGTTTGCCCGGTAGAGTGCGAACAAACAGACAAAAAACAAAAAAACACCCGAGCTAAATTTTTTTGGGGGGTCAGTGAAATTGAAGTCTTCCCTTCACTCATCGTGAGCCTTTAAAACAATTTTCTAGTCTATAAAAATGCAAAATGAACTTTTAATAGGTAATGCCGATATTATATGCTCGGCCTATAGGCTTACAATCTCGGGGGCTATGCACGGGAAAACTTTTTTTTTGTATGTTATATTTGTTATTAATTAGTGGTGACATTGTATTATGATAAATTACTTGTGTGTCTTACTGTATAAATTACATGAACATATTTTCTTGTATACATTGCCCTTCTAGGCGCCGAATAGCCTAACATATAAGCTTACTTGAAAATCCTATACGTTGGTTTTGCGCACGGAGGTTTTGCGGGAAAGTTAATTTGCGTAAGTTTGTATGTTATCATCGAATGGCAGTGAAGTATAATTAATTACTCATTTACCTATTAGAATCAGAGACAGTTGGTTAATTAATATTATTAGCCTCTGCCTTCCTTAAATCCATAATATTTTGTCATGGTAGGCCTACGTAATGGATTTGCGCGGCAACCAAGCAAGTCCACTACCTCTACGAGCCTCTTACATGGCGGGTGACGTCACGACCAATCAGAGCGCGTTATCGGTTGCCACGGCGGCATTTGAAAATTACACATTTTCAAACACAGTTTTCTAATAGAATACATTTTTTTTAAACGTTCAAACCAATTTTTTTGTGTTTAGAATTAAAAAAGCATCAGGAAACACCCATTAATTAGCATTTTTGAACTTCTTGCATATACCCTATTACACATCACCACAGCTTCTCTGAAAGTCTCATGTGCCCTTCTAGTAGTCAACTGTTTTCTTAACAATGCAGACTTTCTATCTCGTACCTTGCTTGCACCCATTATACAAGTTCCTTCCCTTCCTCTTGGCTAGCGCTAGCTGTTAAAAGTATAACCATAAACGTAAAGCCAAAATTACTAGTCTCCCAATTACACTGCACCCGACAATGTCGTTTTGGCGATACCTAGAGACGTAGATTTATTTGATAGCAATTAACCCCCTCATGCACAAAGATTTACTGGTGCAAAGTTGCGTCTCGTTAAAAAATGGCGGACTTAAATCATAGGGCTATAAAAACCATACGCACAAAGGTAAAGTCCTTTGCAAGTAAAGAACGATCCCAGTTATCAAGAAATTTCCCCTTCTCGTTACCACCTCCACTCGGCACGGGTGACAGTGCTCGCGAGGAGTTGGAATGCGAAGCCTGCATGACCCAATCATCAAGGTGTCATTGTTAAGAAAGCAATTTTTTTATGTAGTTAAAATGTTATAATTTCTTATTTATTTTCAAATATATGGAATAATCATGTAAAATTAACATAAAATAAACTTTGTATTTTTAAAATAGCATGAAAACTGCCGTAATTAGAGTTAGTTGTATAACTTCATGGTAACGATCAGAATAATTACGGCAGGCAATAATTACGACAGTTTTCAAGCTATTTTAAAAATACAAAGTTTATTTTATATTAATTTTAAGTGATTATTCCATATATTTGAAAATAAATGAGAAACTATAACATTTTAACTACTTAAAAAAATTGTGTTCTTAACAATGACACCTGGATGAATGGGTCTTGCGGCCTACCGCATTCCAACGCCTCGCGAGCACTGTCACCCGTGCCGAGTGGAGGTGGTAACGAGGAGGAGAAATTTCTTGATACCTGGGATCGTTCTTTACTTGCAAAGGACTTTAGTTGCGTTATCAAACTTGCGTCTGCAAGTCGCTAGATATTATGGTAAAGTTGCGGATACTCTGGATGTGACGCAAATGTCGACCCTCACCGTTTTTGTATCAGAAAATAAATATTTGAAGCAAAATTTTTGAAAACATACAGTAAAAGCAGACAAAAAACGTGAAATACTTGGCAGAAAACTGCAAACAAGTTGATAAAAATCGAGTGAAATTTAAACCCGTGACCCTCGGCATAGGAATGCTTCTCGCTACCCCTACTCCAAAGTGGACGGTAAATATTGCGACTTTTGACCACTATACGTTGCAGGTTGCCCAAAACACAAAATTTAATAAATTTTGCTGTTTTATATCTAAAAATGTTCTTTTAGTACTTGAATAATTTATTCGAGTCATTTGGGACTGGCTATTGCTTGCATTTTGTTTCCATTGATCTCCAAACATTATCGCCGGAGACAATTCTGCCATCTTTGTGCCAATATTTGCGTCCGCAACTTTACCGACGCAAGTCTTTGTGCATGCATGAAGTGATAGATCAAGGATTTCAGCGGAATGCAAATTTCTTTATGTTGCATGCCGAGACAGTTAAATTAATAATAATTACTGCTATATTGTTTATAAAGCAAAATATTGACCTTTGTGTTTAAAGAAAATTTGAGTCAAAATTTACAAAATTTTGTATTTTATAAGCATGTCCTAATAGTAAAAATTTGAATTGCAAATTTGTACAGGATACCAATGTTTTAAGTCAATTAGAATTAATTTTCTGAATCCCAAATTAAATTGTTAAATGGTACTTGCAAATTGAAAATAATGTTAGGCCTACTCAATCAATAATTTAATTTGATATCTACCTTGTTGATTTGACGCATGTTTTTTTCAATGGTGAATGCCAACGAACGTTGCTGCGAATTATGACAATAGCCGTTAGATTGTAAACATGAAATGCTGATTAAATGTATGCTCCACGCTTGCTTCAGAGTTAAAATGCATAATGTAAATGCTAAAAAATAACTGCATAAGTTTGGTTGTTATTACAAAATGGTGTTCAATAAAGATCATATTTCATAACATTAATTTGGATTTGCAATTTGCTATAATATCTTGGAACTGTCCCTAGTAGACAATACATTAAAATTGAATGCCTGAATAGTTGACTTATATACTTCAGATTCACCCTCATGCATAAATATTAATACCTGTCTTAGGCTTTCACGGCCAGAGTCAATATTAAAACTTGTCTGTTGAGATACGCCGTGTCAGTCACAAAAATTTGAATTCTGACGTTTTGAGCTGAATGCCCATCTCATCTTTGGAGATATGAAGAGGAAATCATTGGATGGAACCTACTCGATCCAGCTCGACCCAGTGAATGACAAGTTACATTTCAATGTTGTGCTACCTCTTTTATAATATGTAAAACCATGACGCATGTACGTTTAATCAACACCAAAGTGTTCTGTGGATGCTAGCTCTAATGTTGACCAAATCCTACTCAATTTCAATTGAACCCATTATCTCTGATGAAGTTCGCCAGATTTCATCACTATTTCGATAGCTTCACAAACAAACCGAGGGCGGTTTTGTTTTACTGAGCTATTACATGTGTGTTGTCAAAGTTGGTGTTACGAAACCAGTCAACTCAATGTCCGCTATAGATGTTTTCAATAGCATGTCAAATTGAAAAATCAGCCACAGCGTAACACTGTTGGCTTGTGTCATAACATCAACTTTGACAACACATTGTGTATGAGCCACTTCAACACATTACCACCCTCGGCTTGATGTGAAACTATTGAAATAGAGGTGAAATCTGATACACAGTCGGTGGGTTCAAATTAAGTAGGACGTGGAGGCCAACATTAGAATGCTTAAAGTAAGCATGCACAGAACACACTAGTTGATTACACACGTCATGGTTTTACATTTTGCATTGAAATGTAACTTGTCATTCACTGGGTCGAGCTGGATCGAGTAGGTTCTGTCCAGTGATTTCCTCTTCATATCTCTGAAGATGAGCTAGGCATTCAGCTCAAAACATCAGAATTTTAATGACATTCCACACGGCGTATCCCGACAGCCAAGTTCAAATATTAATAAATGAATTATAAAATGTAGGTGTATTGTAAATGATTGGATGTTGTATCAATCATTTGATATCGAAGGATATTGAGGGATAAACAAATGTAATTAATATCTAGTTTTATGGTAACTGTAAGGAAATAGTTTATTTTTTATGCAAGTGTTAGCAACAGGATGAAAATACTGACAAGTTGGGTTAACTATAATTCAATTTCAAAAGTTATTTACTAAAAGGCTGTATCTAAAATGTATGCTGGTCCGACTAATTAATTGTTCAGGTAGCTATCAAAAACTGTGCTGCGTTGAGTGCTGGTAAAACCATGGGAACTAGGTGTCCTGCCCTGCATTGATGAAATCATTTGGCTTAACTGGCCAACCATGTGTCAGTCATTTGGGATGGATTCTTTAGGTGTGGCTCGTTGCAAGCATGGCTGCCGCCCATATTGTGCGCGATAGCTTACTAATTGCATTTTTTTCCATTTCAGATGCTTGGAGATGGTTTACTAGTAGATTTCACCAACCAACGTAGTCTTCGTACCATGTCGACACGAATGTTCTACATCTCCTAGAGCTTGGACTATCGTTGCACAGCACTTCACCATTGGACCTCCTCCATCTCTTCACATCGCATTTGCTGAAATATCAACCTCTCTGCACTTCAAATCTGGTTCGAAATCAACTAATGCCAATCCTTACCACTTTCTGTTTTCAAGGCCATTGGACTTAGTCCATCCCCCATCATGTACTATGCAACTGAATAATATATGCTTATTAACCACAGCTGTTTGTGTTTCACTGTATTTAGATCCTTTGCCAGCTATGTCAACGCTCATGTCATTGAAAGAGTCCATTAAATGATTGTTATTAAATGGACCTATTTAATGACTGTGTTGATATAGCATAATGTCTTTGTTTCCATTGTTGCAGGAATCATCTTGGCCTTGATCAAGTAGGCTAGAGAATCTAGCCTACTTCATCAGGGCTTCTCCAACATTCCTTCACCACTTTCTCCTCTTGACCTAGTTTATGGAGATAGCCATTTTTTTCAAGGTTGCAACTTTGAAAAATATGGATCTCTTTAACTTGCTTGACCTACTTTATGGACTTAAATCTTCTTTTTCAAGGCCAACTAACAGGTGACCTACTTTATGGACTTAGCCAATTTTTTGAAGGTCCAACAACAAGCAATAATAATAATAATCAATAAAAATAAATAAATAATACCAATAAAATAAATATTTATTAATTCTTACTACATACAGTAAATATTACAATTATTATACAATTTATATGTAAAACAAGCAAAAAAATTGGGCAAAAAACACAAAAATGCGCCTAAAAAAGTGCTTTTTATACTACCTAAGTCTTTTTTGCACTTCAGAGCTACCATATCTAGCGTCGAAACTTTTCACTTAAACAGAGTGTTCTCCCCAAAGCAAAGACAGGACTGATGAAAGAACAACTTTAAGCCTCCTGCACCACACAATCGCTAGTTTCCAAATCAAACAGCCTACAAACCAAAGATTATAAACTGCTCAATTTCAAGAAACTAGCAACTGTTGTTAATGAGAGCCAGAGTTCACCATCAGTCCTGTCAGAGCATTGGAGAAATAGCAAAACAAGTGCACAAATTAGCTTCCAGTACAGAGTCACAAAACTTTAGCTTCTTGGCATGTATTTGAGGATAATGTCATTGCACTCTTCATTCTCACAGTTTAAAAAAAAACTATTTGGACATATTAAGCAACAAGAATTTATTATATTTTATTTTTTTAAATAATATAAGCGACTACTGGAGAATGAGTGTGCAATTAACAATGTGATCATGACTTTCAAAATTGGGGTAGAGTGTGAACATGCACACCCAAAGACAAAAGCAAATCTAGGAAATGGCTGACACCTGCTTTAATTATGACCAACCTCCCTCTGCATATCTTGCTGTACACTATACTTGGGTTAAAGAATACGACCACAGGCTGGAAGACACTACTAAACACAGTCTCGGGTCATGGGTAAGATAACTCGTTTTTACCTGGTGGTAATGACATAGACTTATTTTACTTAAACTATTATTCAAAACTCACTTCCTTCTTTTGGGACTCATCGGGTGGATTGTGGCTACTTAAATTTTTCTAGCTACACATAACCGAGCCTGTGATAGGGCCACACAAGAAGTATATCTAGCATGTATCATCATAATGGGAAAAATTGTTTACACCCCATTTGTTTGTTCATACACGCTCAGACAGGTAGATATACCGCTAAAGACAAACAGTTTAGAGGATTTCCGTTCATGAAAAGTTAGTGCTTGGGTGACTCTTGATTATAGTCTGACCCTGGATTCTCTGTTGCCCGAACACTTGGGTCTTTAGATGGAAGTCCTAAAACAAGTTGTTCTGGCTGGAGTGAATATCTTCCTTCTGTGAGTATGAATGAATTAGGTGTGAGGTACTGTCCTAATGCATTCATAATTTCCTTCTTGTGTGGCCCTACCACAGGTTTGGTTGTGTGTAGCGAGCTTTGTGTTTAACTAGTTAATCTTAAGAAGCCACCATCCACCTGACAAGTCCCAAAAGGATGAAGTGTGCTGTTGATTGGCCAGCAGTCATTACTAAGTTGAAAATTAAATATCTTACCCAGCCCTTCATGCGTCTTTTGTGTTTTCTGACAAGTGAACTCTTCTCGATCCCTAGTAGACCTAACATAGCCATTTGGCCTTGTATCATACTAAGAGACAATGATTAATAGCATTAATGATATCTGCGACAAAAACAGCAAATCATTCAAACACGTTTCACCCCCCAAAAAAATGTTGCCGTTTCATAGGATTTTAAGGGGTTTAAAAGTGATTCTACTGTCGCAAAATAAAGCTATAAATGGTGTAATCACAAAAAATACGTAAATTCGCTAAAGAGTATGACGACTTTTATGATAAAATAAACATTTTGACTAACAGTATCTTCTAAAATTAAGCAAAAATTTAAAATTACATGTTTTTGATATACTGATTTTACTAGTTTAAGTGTTACCATTTCCCCTCAATGACTTCCATTCCTTGCGGTTATGGTAATTTGCTATAAACGCTATACAAAATAAAATAAAAACTATCCTAAAAATGCTTAATATTTTTTCAATTAATGCTACAATTCTTTTGAATAAAAAGCTATAAATCATTGCCTCTAAATCTTACTCAATTGTTATGCCCGATTGCTGTTACAATCTACAAAAATGTAACTCACTAGTTTATAGGTCGGATTCAGACTTCAAAACTACACTAGAAACCAGTCATACATTTGCTTTCGCCCGTGGATGTACGTAACGTTCACTTCTCAAACCAAAATCACCACAATGTGATCAAGTTACAACAACTTAATTCTATTTTGAAAGTGATGATTTTAAAAGATACCTTGCAGACACCAGGGTAATATAAAGTGAGTCTTCAAAGTAGCTTTAGTTATCGAGAGACGTTGATGAATAAGAAGTTATTGTTTTGTAAATGAATTGAACATACATTTACAGAAATACTGTAAATCAAGTTTTAATCCCAAGAACAGTTTTAAGACTCACTTTTGATGACTCCCAGATGTCCGCCAGTTCTCTAATGTGCGTAATGTTAATGTTTTAATCAACACGATTAGTACTTGAAAAGGCTTTGAAAAACATTCGAGTACGAATAGTCTATTGTATCTACTTGCGCGTAACACACTTTCACTAGGTTGGTAAAATACAGATGCAAACACTTAAGTATTGTTCATTGGCTTTACTTTTATGTCTCAATTAATTGAAAATATGGGAGGGCAAGGAACTTTAAAAAATACTGATTTTAATGTAGGGTACGTCCCTTATTCCATATGGTTCGTTTATGATGACTCAAAATAAAATAATTTACGTCATATGGTAGAGATGAGAACAGTGGTCCTACAAAGTATTGGAAATTGCTTGGTAAGGCCTAATGTTTTAAAATATCAATAGGTCTACATCCAAATGACAATATTAATGATTAAAAACAAACAATTTGCCTTATTTTAAAGAATGTGCAATTAGTATTATAAATTAAATCACAGATATAAACGTTACAATAATCTAATTTTTGTACATATTTTAGTCTTTGCTACTCGTTCCATTAGGAAATAAGTGAAATATAGGCCTAGGGCAGACATTTTATTTGCCAAAAGAAAAATATTATTTCCAAATTGTAGTAGCTTGGTATTGAAAAAACGGGTAAATAATAAATAAATCCATTTGTATTTAAAGTCTACCCGCTCAGTCACATAACTGATTTTCAGCAGACGATGGGGATATTACATCCATTGTCGCAATACTGTAATAGTTTCTCTTTTAGGCATAATCTTGTATTAGTTTAGGCCCTAAGTACTAAGGTGGCTCGTATTCAGCCCTACAAGGAACAATTTTGTGTTTGCATATGGATTCCGTATTTGGAGCCAACCAACTTTATAATCTTTGACAATATCAATCATTAATTAGTAGTCCTATTAGGTCTAATTGATATATGAAAATTATCAATCCAAAATGTTCTGCAACCAACTTTTACTGTACTGTACGTAGATACCAGTATCTTGATGCTGGTAGATTAATATTGTGAATTTCATACTCGGTGTTTCCGAAACCATTCCAAAGGTTTGTGTAGGCCAAAACAAAAACATCCACCCTCACAAAATAGGCCTATGTACCATAGACAGTGTAGCCACAGTATAACAATATCTTACAGTAGCAAAACTTCAATGCACTGCCTACAGGGTGATTTGCTGTCGTTGTCGGCTGTGCGAACCGCCGCGACACTAGCAAACCCTAGCGAAAGTGAGAGTCAACTAACGATGACTGGCCACAGCAGAGTCGATAAAGTTGCCCGTTGCCCAACGTGGAAACTTCTTTCGGAGTCCCACTTTCGCTAGGGGCGCGCGTGACGGTTTGACAGCGTGTTTTGCTAGCGAGTTTCGCTACTGAAAAATTGGTGTACTGTGGCGTAGCTCTCAAGACAGTAAAATAACCATAGTGAAACCATGGAAAAAATGGATAAGAGTGGATGTCTCCTCTTGTAGACCAAGGATATTACAAATTTTTTCCTAATAATCTTTGGGAAAATGCTAAGTACGGCCAGGGATTACTTTTTAATTAAATCACTCTACATCCTCCAAAGGGAACATATTGTAAATTTGTATTTTTTTATTTAGGGCCAGTCACTGAACTGATTTCAAAACAAAATGTAGGTAGGTCTATATTTGAAACTTGCATAAAAAAATTTTTATTGGGTATCGGGATTGAAACAAGTCTTAAATCAACAAGTAAAATATTAGCATTTTGGTAATTTTGTGTGAGGACGGCGGGGCGGGGGGGGGGGGGGGGGGGGAGAATTAATTAAAAAGTAAAACCAGGTCGTACTTAGCATTGCCCCAAAGTTTGTTATGATAAAAACTCATAAATAAAATATCCTTGGTCTACAAGGAGATATTATGATAGGCTACCAGTTTAGATATTAAAACTTATAAGCATATAATGCAGAATAGACTTCCACACACTTGCAAATAACAAAGCAGAACAGGTATCCAGGATATGGCATTGAGATATAAAGACATGAAGACGCGGAGGAGACAGAACGGAACTGTCTCAAATCCTAGGGTTGAAACCGTCACAGAATGATGCTGGAAGGTAGCCAAGGCCAAGGTATCAAGGAGCATAAACTCTCACACTAACAGGTAGGGCTAAGCTAGGGAATACTGTAGCAACCAGGGCCGTTTTTAGGATATTTTCTAGTGTCCGCGAGTAGTGAAAATGCCGCCCATATGGACTTTCGATGTGAATGGACTTGCGTGGGCTACAAGGGGTCTGGGGCAAAGCCACAGCCGCCGAAGGCGGAAAAAAAATTTCACCATACTACAGTTATTTCGTCATGTTTTAACTGCACTCAAGACTCGTGAACGATGTTTTACAGCAATATCTGCGATCTAAAAACTAAAAAAATGAAGGTAAAGTGGCCCATTTTATTAAATTTCAGCCTAATTTTTTTATGTAATGACGAAGCATACAGTCAAAGATATTCGTTTTACCAAGGTGACTGTCAAATTGTATAAGTGTAGGGCCTATGTGCATTTACTACGGAAATTCTGGGATTAATATTTAACTTACTTTAGTTATTTTACCCCCCTGCCCCCTCCCGGTTCCTACGCCGCTGGTAGGCGCGAATTCGCCGCTGCAACTTGATTACACTCACGAGTCACGAGGCTACAGGCATTGTATAGCGAAAGCTAAACTACAATCAGGAGTGTGATGAAAGATAAATTGTCTCAAAGGTGCCGAGCGGGTTACTTGTCATTTACCAAAAAAAACACGACTTTGTTTGCAATGTGTTCACATTCAGTTCACATAGGCCTACTTACTTCATAGTTCATTGACACATATTTTATTTTATTGCAGATAATAATTAATAGAATCAGTAAAGTTTACGCGAACGGTCAGAACTCAGAATATGTAGGAGACAAATTTTATGATTTTCATATTCGTTATAATTTAATTATTATAACTTTTGCTTTATTTGATAAAATTCCATAATAACGCCGCGGCCCCAAGGCGCCGCCTACCAAATTGTGCCGCCGTCCGCAGCCCCGGACGTCGCGGACGCCTAAAACCGGCCCTGGTAGCAACTCCAACACACAACCTATTAACTAATGTGCTACTATTACGGTCCATATTGTAAATCAGTAAATAACTGAATAAAGTATATATCAAAGTGTGTGTAAACAAGAAATTTTCACTTTGAATTGAATACTAAAAATTGAATCTAGGTCAATAGTGTTAAATTGGTCAAATACAAAAAAATAGATTACCATTTAAACATGTTGTAATTATTGAAATTGGTTGTAATAAAAATTAGCCTACTATAAGTTTTTAATTTTTATATCTTATTTAGCAGCTAAGAGCTTTCAAGTATCCTATCGACCGAACCACTTCAATGAGAGTGAATAAAATGGTGCATACTTTCCAACCTATCTGATTTAATGCTATACTAATAAATAATTGATTCCACACACTGCAAGCAGAGTTAACAAACAGAGTCTACTACTGTAATAACGCTGCAGAGGGCAGTATTGTTGCCTTGAATGACAATAAATACAAATACTACAATAACACAATAACTGCAAGAGGCTCTGTTCTGCATTGATTGGACTATTTAAAACGGAATCGAATAGTTCGCAATTGGAATGCAATAATTGTTTACCACTTCATCTATCAATTTGGGTTGGAATTTATGAACTTACAATGTTTTTTAGATGCCGTCAGCAGACAACTGCTACTTTAGACTATGATTAGTGAAGGTTGCAATTTATATTCAAAAATAGAGTGACTGTGAGTGCGGTGAGTTGCCCAATGTGGATTAAGGGACGGGGACAGGGTTGCCTGCAAGTTCACATAGCTATCACACTGTCCCGAGAGTTTCACTCGTTCTAGGCAAGAGCGTTCAGTCAAATATCATGATAACAAACATACAAATCTCTTAAAACAAGGTCACCTAAATCTCCTGGCAGCAGTCAGTAAGCCCGAGAGTTAGGTCATCACTTCCAACTCGATAGAACTTGTAATTTTGGTCTCACTTTGAAAACTACAATTCCACTAGGGGCCTATTATGTATTTCAGTTATGAAATTAACTTATAACATATAAAGAGACGCAATTGTTCTTGTTTGGGGGAATAGATTTTTACTCGATTCTCAAACTTCCCACCACTACAATTTTCCCCTTCTTTAATTACAAATTTCATGCAAGGAAGTAGCCCCTAGAGGAGCCGAATGTCATCAGACCACTTGCTTTACGACTTACAAAGCATGGACCTACCTTAAATACATGATGTATTGCATTATTGATATCAAATGTAAATCAAATAACTTTTAAAATAAAAATTTAGCTTATATTTAGCCTACAAGATTTAAATCAAGTGCACTTTTAATTATGAGTTGTGACTGCCATCAGCAAAGTTTTCCTTAAAAAATTAAAAGAACAGGATTTTATTAAATGTGTGATGGAAGTATTTGACTCACTAGTGAACTTTTTTTTTGAAATGCTAATATTGTTGTTTAGGTTAAAAAATAAATTTTAAAAATTAGAAAAAATAAACAATAGATTTAAGCCTAAAACAAATAAATCCAGTTTAAAATTAAAAAGTCAATATTTTTTATTTTTTATATGGATTGAAGACAGTAGTTTCCAAAGAAGCCAGTGGATATTATAATTTAATGTAAATGGGCATACCCGGTACAATTATTGAAAAACGACTAGTTTGTTCAATGACATTTGACTGAAAACCACAACGTTATGAAGAGCATGGTGTTGAAAAGATGACAAGTCAACTTCTTCACCCTTTCAACACTGTGCCCAGCACAACAAACACACCAAGAAGCTATAAGGTCATGTGACTCAATCTACAAGGCAAGCTATAATACCAATTACCAACACCACATTACAAGGACACACTAAAACATAAGCATATGCTGGCATAACTTATAATTTAAATAAATAATAAATAAATTTTATTTAGAGTCTACCACTCAGTTATATAACTGATTTTCAGTGGGGGACTTTAAATCAAAGCGACCAAGCCAACCCTGCAGGCCCGACGCAATCGACGAGTGAGCGAAACCAACCAAAGATCGATATTTTTAATAGGAAATATAGCAATCAGTGGTATGGACAGTGCGAACACCCGCGGAATCAACGCCAGAATCAACAAGGCCGATTCAGAACAACTCTGAAATTTATTATGTGCTTCGTTGCTAGGACGGCTCCAAAGTCACCGTTTACAAACTCCTAAGACAAGAACTGATGGACTTACGTCCAAATCACAAGTTAAAAAACTTTTGACTTAGGCGGGAATCGAACCCTGGACCTCTCCATTGGAAGCAGATACGCTAACCACAAGACCAACGAGCCACACAATTTGATTTGATTGCTTGGCTAGAACTTAAGTAAACTAGGTATTAATTGGACAACCAAAGTGTTCATTTTCTTGCTAGTAGGCCTACCGGTATTCAGTAAGGATGCACATTACACAATATAAATAAAATCTTTTCAATCTAGGTGCCCGTTAGGGCGCCGCAGCCAAGCCGCGGTGCGCTACACACACAGGCACCTTATACAGCAAGCAGAGCTGGGGTAATTTCGAGGTGTTACCCAGCCGTTATGAAACGTGATGTGAACTTAAAAACTATCAAAATCAAGGGGATTTGGGTACCTGACAACACAATGCCAAATTTGGTTGGTGTACGAACATTCCTTCTTGGTGAAAAAATTACTTGAAACATGCTCAAAATCACTTGAAGGATATTCGTTACTGCTACTTACTACTGGCTACTTCTGTCTAATTCGTCAGTTTTAATTGGCCAGTGATTCTAACCAAACGGGTGGAGCTTCAACGTTCATATTTTACATGGGCATTAAGGTAATAGGGATATAGGCCTAGTGCCTTTTGAAAGAAAAAGTTGAAAAAGTTTGCTGGAAGGCTTCCAAATAAAGGTTTTATTATAAGCCTTTTACAAGAATATAATCAACAAGTAACTATAGTTACTTGGATTTGTTGTACTTGGAGTAGGATTGTCAGGGTGGTTCCAAATAACAAAAGGGCTATGGCAGAGAAGTGTGTTGTCACCACTGTTATTCATAATCGTGATGGATGACATCCACAACAAGGTAAATATGGAGGCAATGGAAGATGTGGAGGTAATGCTGTTTGCCGATGACTTGGTGGCATGGTCCAAGTATGAGGAGGTACTCCAAAGATATACAGACTTGTGGAATAGCAAAATAGAAGAAGCAGGTATGAAAATAAGCATGGTAAAGAGTGAGGTTGTAGCCTAACTAGGAAAACGCTAAAGTCCCGCCGCGTTGATGGATGAGCTTTTTTGTATGTTTTTAGTTTGCGTGGGACCACTTTTCATTTGCAAGTGCTTTGTGAATGTATTGTAGGTGATTGTTGTCAAGTTTCTATTGTTACTTGTTATTATAAACCTTAAAAAAACTCATATTAAAACCTTTATTCTATGGATTCTGGCTAACTTTTTCAACTTTTTCTTTCAAAAAGCAATACGTAACCATTACCTTAATGTCCATGTAAAATATGAACGTTGTAGCCCCACCCGTTTGGTCAGAATCGGTCCAAATGTCACGAAAATATCGCACTAAAAATCGAAAAAAATCGTAAAAGTACGATCTTCATGAGAAATATTTATTCGATTGTACCCAAAAACGTAGCAAGTCTAAGTTCAGAGATTTCGAAGGTCCCCTAAAATTTTCATCATGATCGCATATGCCGTTTGCCCGGTAGAGAGCGAACAAACACAAAAATACAAAAAAAAAAAAAAACACACGAGCTAATTTTTTGGGGGGGTCAGTGAAATTGAAGTCTTCGCTCCACTCGCTACGCTCATCCAAATATGGTTTGTATTGTTTTTGGATGAGCGTAGCGAGCGAAGCGAAGATTCCATTTCACTACACTGGAGAAAAAAATCCGGAATGTTTTTTTTTTTTCTTTCTTTCTGTATTTTTGTCTGTCTGTTAACACGATTCCGGCTAAACCGATACTCCGATTGCGATGAAATTTTATTGAGGCCTTCGAAATCTCTGAACTAAGAACTGCCACGTTTTTGAGCGCAATCGAAAAATTATTTCTCATAAAAATCGCAATTTTACGACTTTTTTCGATTTTTAAAAACTTTCTTCGACTTATAACCCCTACAAGCTTTATCCGATTTAAATGATTTTTTCACAGAACCTTTAATTTTATGAATAAATATATTCGTGTAAAATTTGTGCGCAATCGAATAATTATTTCTTATGAAAATTTCAATATTACGATTTTTTCCTTTTATAAAATTACGATTAATTAAAAAAAAATTAAGTTAATTTTTTATTTAATTTTATTTAATTTAAAAAAATTTCAAAAAAGTACTGATTTTTTCACAGAACAACAGAAAATCCGCAAAACACATGGCAGCTCAATTCACCAATTACGCTCATCCAACAACGCGGCGGGAATTAAGCGTTTTCCTAGTATATATTTTTGTTATCAGTGTGCTAAAAATGATAAAATAATCAAATTCATTCGTTCGATCGTCATTAATACAAAATTCGAGAAATTGTTCATGCCTAGTATTGAATTTAGCTTTTGAGTTTTAAAGAATAATCTTGCAATAATATATTGTTATATTTACTAGGAAAACGCTAAAGTCCCGCCGCGTTGATGGATGAGCTTTTTTAAGTTTTAAGTTTGTGTGGAATATCTTTACTTTTGCAAGTGCTTTGTTTTGCTACCTACGGATTGTAGGTGATTGTTGTCAAGTTTCTTTTGTTCCTTGTCAATTGGGAAGATTGACCGTAAAAAACTTATATTAAAAGCTTTACTTTTATGGATTCTGGCTAACTTTTTCAACTTTTACTTTCAAAAGGTACTACATCACCATAACCTTAATGTCCATGTATAATATGAACGTTGTAGCCCCACCCGTTTGGTCAGAATTGGCCCAAATGGCATGAAAATATCGCACAAAAAATCAAAAAACTTATATTAAAAGCTTTATTTCTATAGATTCTGGCAAAATTTTTCAACTTTTTCTTTCAGAAAGCAATACATCACCATTACCTTAATGTCCATGTGAAATATGAACGTTGTAGCCCCACACGTTTGGTCAAAATCGGCCCAAATGTCACGAAAATATCGCATTAAAAATCGAAAAAAATCGTAAAAGTACGATATTCATGAGAAATATTTCTTCGATTGTACCCAAAAATGTAGCAAGTCTAAGTTCAGAGAAAACGAAGGTCGTGTCAAATTTTCATCAAGATCGCATATGCCGTTTGCCCGGTAGAGAGCGAACAAACAGACGGAAAAACAAAAAAAAAACAAAAAAAAACAAACAAACAAAAAAAAACACCCGAGCTAATTTTTTTGGGGGGGTCAGTGAAATTGAAGTCTTTGCTTCGCTCATCCAAATATGCCAGGAGAAGGGGACACAGGGAATTATCAAGCACAGATAAACATTGGAGGAGAAACCCTGAAAGTGGTTGATAGTTTTAGCTATCTAGGAAGTGAAGTAATGGCAAGTGAAAGATTAAAAAGGAGATTAACATCAGAATACAAAAGGCTAGTAACTTTTACCAGTGTGTGAAAGGATAGGTGTGGGATAGGGAAATACCTAATCTAGTGAAAGATGACACTATATAAATAAATTCTATTTTATACTGATCCTTACGTATGCAGCAAAAACCTGGACAGTGGGAGATCGAGAGGAGAGTCAGATGCAGGCGGCAGAGATGAGATTCCCGAGGAGCACAGTAGGCAAGACGAGAAGGGATAGAATAAGAAACACAGACATTAGAGAAATTTCTAGGTGTAGAGAAGTTAAGTGACAGGATAGGAAGGACACGGTTGAGATGGTATGAACATATGAAACGAATGGGGGAAAATAGAATGCCCAAGAAAATGTATGAAAGAAGAACTGAAGAAGGAAGAAGAAGACGGGGTAGACCAAGGAAGAGATGGAAGGACATCATAGTAGGAGACATGGAGGCAAGAGGAGAGAGCTGGGAAGATGTCGAAGAGATACGATTGTGGGAGGATAGAAAGAAGTAGAAACATTTAATTGCTAAACCCAAGCCCACCCTACCAGAAGCAGGAAACGGCGATGGATAATGATGATGAACTATAGTTACTTGAGAATGATTGCCTACATTTACAAAAAGCAAGTCTTTGGACCACTAGATATTTTACAATCTATTGTTAATTGGTAATACCATAGCAATTAAATCAACTTTGATCAAATTGTTGTATTTTAACAAATAGTTTTGCAATGGAACTTGAAAAGTATGAGATCCCACACATAATAAAAAAACTTGTAAAAATACAGCCAAACCTTACACAATCAAAAGCAATGAGATCTAAAAGAAATGCCAAGCTTATGTAGGCCAACCTTCCTATATTTTTGCAATCTTAATACATAAATTCACTTTGCACTGTGACTGCATCCTTGCAAAGCTTGGCAAAATAAATTTGCACAAACTTTTACATTTAAAACAATAGTTGCAAACAAAATTTTGTCACGCTTTGCAAGGATGCAGTCACAGGGCAAAGTGAATTTATGTATTAAAATTAAGATTGCAAAAATGTAGTAGGGTACATATGCTTGGCATTTGTTTTAGATATCTTTGCTTTTAATTGTGTAAGGTTTGGCTGTATTTTTACAAGTTTTTTGTTGTGTGGGATATTATGTAGCCAGCTAGAGGTTCAGCATCTGGGTACAAGGCCTAGCCGGGACAAATTGTTACGTCAATTGCTATTTTGTTGTCCTCCTTAGTAAATCACATCAGTTTTTTTTAAACACCATAGGCTACATAAGCAAAATAAAAATCAATTAAAATATGTCTTTACAGGATTTTCAAGCATAAGTCTTCTTGAAAGGCATATTGTTTGACAATCGATATACCATAACATTTCCATACCGGTACCGGTAATCGATTATGAAAGACCAAAAAAAAGAAAAAAAGAAGAATTTGATGAAGAATGTACCAGAAGAGGAAGCCAGGGAAATAAAGATAGGCCTAAGGATAAAAGTAAAAAATAAGGAATGGGATGTTTGTCAAGCAGTGGCATATCCAGGGGATGGGGCTCGGGGGGATGTTCCTTCCAAAGTAGGGATGGGAAAAAGTGTTTAAATTTCGTAAACGTTTAACCCCTTGAACTAATCGCGTTTAAACGTTTTAAGCCCTATTTTCTATTTTTTTCCCCCCTAATTTGTAGACGAGCCTTGGTTTTACAAAAAAAATCGAAATTTTGTATTATGCCCGGGGCCGAAAATAATTAACAACGGTTTTACCACTTTTGCTTTAAATGACCCCACTTCCACCTGTGTAACAGACAAAAGTTTAATACAGCCGGGGACCCGGCACCTCCACCAAAAATGAAGTACTTTTAGAAAATTATCGGCCTAATCTGTTAGCCCGTGTTTGTGTTGTGTAGGTTCCTAAAGTGATAACAAAATAACATTTTCATTAAATTTATTTTATTATTATATTTTTTTTTACTTATGCAAATTTAATAACCTCTAATAGTGAAATCTGTAAAGGGGAAAAACACTAGAATATTGCAAATCCGGATACCAGCACAAAATTTGGCATGGGGTAGATAAAAATATCAGAATTAAAAATCCGTCGGGAGGCAAGCGATATCTCACCCCCAACACCCCTTAAATCATCCCCTAAAATTAGAATAATTCTAGTTTTAAAACCAAAAAAAATTTTTTTATTAAATTTTTGTTTTTAAAAATTATTTTTTAATTGTTTTAACCCAATCGGCCTATTCTCATTTCCTAAACCACATTTTTTCAACCCCCACCCCTAATATTTATATTTTTAAACCCTTTGATTTCCAGCTTTCAACCACTCACAGGGGGCCCCAGGAGTTATCAGCATGAAATTTTCATGATGGGACATAATAAACCCGAAAAATAATAATCCGCCCGGGGGGCAAACGATTTCACCCCCCATTGTTTTCTACCCCCCTTAATTTGTGAAAACGTAAGGGAGAATTTAATACATTTTTAATACATATTTAATTGCTGATTAAAAAATGTGTGAGGTTATTATGTCCGTCAAAAATCATTCATTCATACAAAACAAACAATTTTTTTACCCCCAAAACCCCAATAATTTACTTTAGTGACAAACACTGTTTGGTAAATTACCAAAATGAATTTTTCAGGGGTAGATAAAAATAAAAATTATATTTCCCTTGGGAGCAAACGATATTTCACCCCTAGTGCCCTATCATCCCTTAAAATTTGGGAAATTTGGGACTAGGTCTACATACATTTAGGTAATTATTTAAATTATCCAATAATATATGCTCAAGCATGTTCGACCCAAATCAACCTAATTTCTCATGTTTTTTCTACCCCCACCCCTAATAGTGATTTTTTTGGATTAACACTTACCAGCATGAAATTTGGAATGGTGGTAGATAAAAATATAAAAATTACTATTCCGTTGAGAGGCAAACGATATTTCAATTTTCACCGCTAGTGCCCTCTATCATCCCTTAAAATTGGAATTGGTACTAGGTCGTATTCTATACATTATAATTATTAAAATTATCCAATAATATTACGCTCAAGCATGTTTCGATCCAATCAACCTAATTTCTCATGTTTTTTCAACCCCCACCCCTAATAGTGATTTTTTTGATCAACACTTACCAGCATAAAATTTGGAATGGTGGTAGATAAAAATATAAGAATTACCTTTCCGTTGGGAGGCAAACAATATATTTCACCCCAAGTACATCCCTTAAAATTGGAAAGAATGTTCAATGATTCGTTTTTTTTCGTGGGTAGTTGTCTGGAAGAATGTGAAATATCGTTTGCCTCTCAACGGAAAAGTAATTCTTATATTTTTATCTGCCACCACAAATGGTTGAGATGGTATGGACATGAAATGAATGGTGAAAGATAGGATGCCCAAGTGAATGTATGACAGAAGGAAGAAGACGGGGGAGGCCAAGGAACAGATGGAAGGATACCATAGCAGGAGGACTTACAGGCAAAAGAAGAGGATGTGAAAGATACGATTGTGGCAGGATAGATAAAAGAAGTATAAAAATTTAGGTGTAAAACCCCAGCTGACCCTGTCGGAAGCGGGAAATGGCGATGGATATTGTCAAGAATATGACTTTTGGTCATTTTCTTATTGCTTCTAAGCCGGTCGAATGTTGCAATACGGAAGGCAGACAGACATTGGAATGTGCTAAGGCTAGCTGTTTCGTCACTTCATTAGATCAAGTTATTAGCCATTGAAACTGAGTTGGAGACGATTTGCTGAAGTGCAGGGGAGACATTCCCTTTGAGGGACCACTCCATTGATGACGAGTAGAGAGGAGAGAGGCCCGATGCTTATGATTGGTGGACGGAACGTGGAAGTCATGAGAAGTGGCGCTTAAGCCTTTTTGGCGGGCTGACCAGGACCCTGGAGGGGACCAGATTCAGTGGCATCATCGAAGGTGTCGTGGTGGCAGGAGAATTATGATTCGGGAGTGTAATTCTGGACATCGAGATAGGAAGTTACTAAAGTGGTAAGCCTCTGTGCACTCCCGCGCCACAAGGCAGGAGTGCACAGGACACAGTGAGAAGGGAGTGCACAGGACACAGTGAGATGGGAGTGCACAGGACACAGTGAGTTGGGAGTGCGGAGAAAGACACGTAGCAAGAAAGTAGACTAAAGGAACGAGAGTGTACGGTCAAGGAGTTCTGCTGGGAACCTGGAAGAAGCAAGCTGGAAGACAGAAGAGGCAAGAACGGACGAAGAACGGAGTACCAAGGCCAAGGGCAAGGTGTCGCCGGATCGAGTCCCACATCACGCCGTGGAGCAGCTGAGATCAGGGTTGGATACCAGACAGAGGGATAATTAATGGTGAGCGATGTACTTCTATTAACAGTCAGGTTATGGGTTTATCAAGGCTCGAACCCACGCACGCCAGACCACAATGTAGGCTCTTAACTAAAGGCCAGAGTAGGGTACAATTCATAAGATAATACAGAAGTCCCCTTGGTTTGAATCTGAATCTTTCATTGTGCTAACCAGTTTTGTTACCAAATCCCGTATTTCCCCAACACATTCAATCTCGGTCTGGTTAAGTTGTAGGCTAGTTGGTATGAATCAAGAGCTACGCCCACTAAGGCTCACTGGAGAGTCGCTATTACCAGGATTACCAGGGCCTACAGCCTATTCCATGACAATATTAATGATGATGATGACAACTGTTAAAATGATATCAAACAACCTACACTTATTTTTGGTGTGTCCTTTAAATGTTCTACATAACTAGTAGGCCTACATGACATAATTGTGCGTTCATGGTCATTGAAAACGGACTTAAAAGTAAATGATGTTTCTTCAAAACAACTGTCTTCTTAACCCCAGAATAGCTGTGCATCGGTTTGTTTTGAGACTGCATAAACTTATAGGCCCTATTTCAATACTACTAGGTACCGGTAGGCTATGTTGAAGTTATGTAATTTATAACGTTTATTAAATCCTACAAGGAAATAATGAATCTGATAATGAATGATACTTGACAATTATAACTTCTGAATTTACTGTTAAAAAAACATAACATAGCCTAATATTAATAACATTAAGATTTAAGATAGTGGGAGATTACGTAAAATACCGGTATATGGAAATATGTGTTTGCCTCATGAACTTATGAAACACCCATGAAGTTGAAATATTTAGCCTACTAGGCCTACAATACTACATATTAGCCTATTGCTGAATTAAAAATATTTTACTAAAAATGAATTTGTGAAGACCAGTAATAATAAAAATATTCAAGAGGGCAGGACGTTAGGAGTTGCATTGTGGTCTTAAGATCAACAATTTTTGATAAATTTTAACAGTAGGGCCTAGGCCTATTTTAAATTGTGTAGGGCCTACCACACGTTCACTTCACAAAGATATTTTGGAAAGGTAGATAAAGCTAAACTGCTAGAGCACGTGCCCACCCATAAGTAGTAATGTAAAGATGCCAGCTGTTGAAAAAATAAGTCGGTCAAAATTACCGGTACCGCATGCGACTACTCCCGGGGTAACATACAGTCTCTAGATTGAGCCAAATGATAAGCTAAGTCAATGCTAAATCTGCGAGAATATCATCAATTCATCAGTTCTATTTCAAGTCCGTATCCCAATAGCAATATTATATATAGTGTACGTATTAAACCATGAACGCACAAATGATGCTAATTCAAAGTCTTAGATATTATTGCAGTGGCTGGAGATTTTAATTTGTGTCAGTATTTCTTAATAGGCCTATCGCAGTAGCGATACTGATATGCCAACATAGGAAGGAACTAGAAGTGTAGCCGGCACATATAAATGCAATCACATCTTTTGAATTAGCAGCACTGTCATAAACAAACGTTTAGCTCACACTTTCTTGTTGAACTTCCAGCTTTGTGTAGAAGCGCCATGTACTCTACTGCTGCGAGTTTTGGGAGAAGGAAAAGTTCTGGAATAGAAAAGTGAAATGTTAAATTAAATACAGGCCTATTGACTAGATTCTGATCAATAGTAATACTAAGATGCTTAGTTAAAAGTAGGGTTACCGTTATACATGAATTTGATGATCGATAGATCGATAAATATTAAATATCAATATTTTTTTAAAAGATAGGCCTAATTGATAAACGAAACATGCTACTGATGTAAGGCCTACATAGACGATTTCGTAAACCATCAGCGCACTCTGTGTCGCGCATTGCATGCTGGGAATTCTGAACTTTTTAAAAACTTCTGAACAGAAGGCTGTGTTTTCTTCAATGTAAACAATGATTGCCGGCTTCTGTTGAAAATTGAAGATTTAGTTGGCTGTGCTTGCAACACACTACCCAGAATTCCTTGTAGAGTTTGGGCATGCGCAGAGACTTTACGTAATCGTCTATTAGTGGGGACCCTGCGAAATAGCAAATAAAAAGTTCTAATTTCTTTATAAAAATCGTCAATTATTTCAGTACATAAACTCAAGGTAAAGGCATCATTTCGTCATAAAAATAGCACTACAATCAATCAATCATTACCCTTCAGCGAAAAAAACACGTTTTCGGTTTTACACATAAACAAATATTTAGGCCATATAGGCCTAGGCCTAATGTTCTTAATTTGAATTGGCTAGGCGTGTTTGATTGTTTGATAATAATATTTTCAACAATAATGGTGCCAACTACTAGGCTACATAGGCCTACGTTAAATCAAAAATGTTGATTTCAATAGGCCTACCTATCCAATTCCAAGTGAAATTATTGCATATTTTAGAGCTAAAACTTACAGAAATTGAGAAAAGTTTCCAATTTTGCTCTAATTTAGCATAAAAACATGATTATTGCCTTATTTTGCCAATAAAAGTCATATTTAGCATCATTTTGTAAATAAAGGCATTCGCGAAATTTCAGGGTCGCTATTAGTACCTATTACAAAGTTACTCTCTCAACTACGACAAGTGAACAAGGCTGTTCAAGCCAAAACGTTTTGTTGTAATGTTATTAATTGTAGGCCTATGACCTTCAACTCTACACAGCCACCAAACTCTTTAAGGCTGGGGCTACACTGGGCGGTTGCTCCCCGCGGAGCACCCGGTGCGGATTCGCAATAGAAGGTCACACATGGTTTTAGATGAGAGGGACTACACAGAGCCGGGCGGTTCGCATTTCCCGCAGCATGTCGAGCTCGATGCGGAGGCCCGTCCCCTCAGCCAATGCAAACATTAGTTGAATGAGAGCGACTACACAGTGCGGTTGCGGGTCTGCGATATTGCTCAAGGCCGATGTTGTTCCATGTTGTTTTTACACTGTCTTGCTCGATTCCCACGCGGAGCGACCGCCATGTGTAGTCGTACCCCATTTGGCGGAGCACCCGTCGCGGAGCCTCCGCGTGCGGAGCAACCGCCCAGTGTAGCCCCAGTCTTAAGGTAAGCTGTTGGGTGTTGGCTCCTAGCCTTCTATCAATCTTTCCCCACCCAACACAAAACGTTTAGCCTAACATGTTATGATTAGCACACTAGGCTACTTAACTACGACTAGCCTACCGGTACCTATGGTTGAAGTCCTCCAGTCTCGGGTCCTGTAGAATATCTGGCTGGTCATCCAGGAGCTTGGCTTGGTCTCTGCTTTACTTTCTTCTTCTCCTGTGGCTCGAGCGAGCTGAAAACAAGAATATTACCAAGTGACACACAGTGGCATAACTCCCTAGGTGCAAGGTGTGCGGTGCACACGGGCCCCGCGATCTAGGGGCCCCCTCTACAACCACCAATTTGTAATAAATGTGTGTATAAGAAGAAAGTACCTATGTTCACAGATTTCAAATGTGATCTTTCCATTGACTGTTGTCAACAAGAGCTGTTTAAAGCCCTGAAGTGTGATTGAACCTGTCTGTCTTGGACCCTCGTCATATAGGCCTATATATAGTCGTCAGGACACACTGTCCAGACAATTTCCGCCTTCCGGTAAACAATAAAGGGGCCACATTGAGTAGTAAGCCATGTTATCTTACTAATTGGCAAGCGCTTTTGTAGGGGTTCAAAAGGGAGTTTATAAAAGGGACATGTAGTAGGGCTTTACAGATATATTGAATGAATGTCGAGGCTCATGATGGAGACTATAGGAACCACCCCCTTCCCTTTCTCCAACAAAAAAGGTAAGCATATTTGTCCACCGCGTTCTGCCATTTAGTATGACTTTGGCTGTTGTTCGTTAAATACGTGTTTGCCATTTAGTATGACTTAATGGCTGTTGTTCGTTTAAGGTACGTGTTTGTACAACTGTCAAACGATTCGGTCGGATTCGATATACCAACTTAGTAGACGAACTTTGTATCTTGATTCCTGCCTGACACAGCGACTTACCCGTTTAGTGCGAGCAATATACGTTTTTCAGCAACCCCGAATATGATGTAGGCGTTTGGTAAGTGTGAGAAAGTAGCTACTATACAAATTTTATACAAAATAGGTTTAGGAATAGTAACAAAAAATACTAGGGTATCCAACTTACACAACTAAAATTAACGTGATACACGTAGGCCTAAGTAATCTGGTGCTAGGAATAATTAATGTCCTAGTAGCCTACAAAACAGAGATCACTATGCAACATTTTAGTTTTCAATCCTTAAGAAAGTGGGGCCCCAAAAATCCAACTTGCATACGGGGAACACTAGGGGTGCTTACGTTTACCTGATGCGAGCAGAGTGATCAGATCACTTCTCAACTGATCTGTCACGTAACAGATCAGTCGGATCACACACAGGTTTACGAACGCATAATTTTAAATATTGTTGATCAAATATGGCCGACGTGTTGTGTTGCTGCCAAATGTGAGGTTATGTTGGCTTATATCTTATAAAATCGTATTACCGTAATGATTATCGCAATAGACCTACATTAGTACCTACATACAACAATTTAAATATACCAGATGCACAACCCACCTACTCTACAGTCATAGGGCCTTCTTGTAGATTGGTCGATTTCAAAATATTGCGCGCTTGTTACTGATCTAGGGGCCTACCCAACTTAGGGTGCTTACGTTTACCTGATCCGAGCAGAGTGATCAGATCACTTCTCAACTGATCTGTCACGTGACAGATCAGTCGGATCACACACAGGTTTACGAACGCATAATTTTAAATATTGTTGATCAAATATGGCCGAAGCTGGCCGACGTGTTGTGTTGCTGCCAAATGTGAGGTTATGTTGGCTTATATCTTATAAAATCGTATTACCGTAATGATTATCGCAATAGACCTACATTAGTACCTACATACAACAATTTAAATATACCAGATGCACAACCCACCTACTCTACAGTCATTTCATTTCATTTCATTTCATTTTATTGTCTTGTTTTGTATACCTAATACTAGCATATAATGTTACAATGTTATGAGAAGATAAACAAGATAAACAAGTTCTAAACATTACATTATAAGCTAGCTAGCTATTAAATTAGGATGTATAGAAAATACTAAAACTAATTTACATTAATTACAAAATACACTTTTACAACAATACAATAATACACAATAAAAATATATACTTTTACACTAATATAAGATAGGCTACTAGATAATATAAGTCTAGGCATCTATAGGCCTATGCAAAATAAATTGTATTTTCAAGACATATTATTATTGTCCGCCAAGAACTCCTCAATATCATAGTATTCTTTTTCAACAAGAAATGTCCTAAGATCCTTTTTAAATGTATCAGTTGGTTTGTTTTTGATAATGGCAGGTAGCTTATTAAAAAGGATTATTCCTGCATATGTGGGGCTTTTCTCATATACAGCCAGCCTATGGGATGTCACAAATATATCATTTTTCCTCCTAGTATTGTAATTATGAATATTGATATTTTTTTTTATATCTTCCCTATGATTAATTAGTATTAGGGCCTTCTTGTAGATTGGTCGATTTCAAAATATTGCGCGCTTGTTACTGATCTACCCAACTTACTCCACCCCTTCTACAGATCACTGATCCGCTGATCCGTCAAGTGATCAGATCAAGTACGTATTCAGACAAAAGTGATCGGTAAACCTGTAGTAGAGCGGACGTGGGTATGGCTAATACTCCACCTACAAAACCTTTAACGTTGCTATTTTAACTATAAAGGACTTTCAACGGAAAAGTACTTTCGCTTAAAATAGCGACGTTAAAGGTTTAGAAGGTACTTTAGATTTAAAACAGCAACGTTAAAGGTTTTGTAGGTGGAGTATTAGCCGCTATAATACCCACGTCCGCTCTACTACAGGTTTACCAAGTGATCTACTCGGATCAGGTTTTCGTAAGAGATTTTACTGATCGAGTTACTCGGATCAAGTAAACGTAAGCACCCTTACTCCACCCCAGCTACAGATCGCTGATCCGTCAAGTGATCAGATCAAGTATTCAGACAAAAGTGATCTACTCGGATCAGGTTTTCGTAAGAGATTTTACTGATCGAGTTACACGGATCAAGTAAACGTAAGCACCCGAGAGTGCAAAGAACCAACTTAACCTCAAAATTTCAATTAACGAATTCTAGGCTCTAGGGTTCTCAAAATTAGGCTAGGCCTAGGCTAGGCCTAGACCAAGCCTAGAAACCAATACTAGTATAATATAACCGGGTGCTGTCATAATACACACTATAATTTGCATAGGCCCTACCTTTGTATGCTGGATTGATAAAAATTACAGATAAAAAATTATAACAAAACAGAAAACCACAGCACGGTTTTTAGGTTTTTACTTCCTTCCGGCCTTCCGGCCATGCTTCCGGCCAGCGCCCACCGCCAACTACGTGATGTTCAGACGGCGGTGCTCGGCGCTAGCGCGCTAGTGCTTCAAACGCTTCAAACCAGCATAAGTCCATTCATGGTCAGCAGGAAGCAGCAGAAATGAAAGTGTCACTTGGAGTTACAAAGATGGACAAGATAAGAAGTAATGTAATGAGAAAAGAACTGGGACTGGAGAGATTGAGGTTTAAGCTAGGAAGAGAATGTCTAAGATGGTTAGGACATATGAAAAGGATGGGCAGAGAGAGGATTCCAAGACGAGAATTTTAAGCGGCAGAGGATGGGAAAAGAAGAGTAGGAAGGCCAAGAGAGAAATGGGAAAGATTAATTCAAGAAGACGTTGGAAAACGGGATGAAGTGTGGGAGCATGCGGCAAGAGTAAAACTGTGGGAGGACAGAAGATAGTGGAGTATATTGGTGGAGAGGAAGGAGTTAGATGATGAGGAATAAAGATTGAATCTGGCAAGCTTATGGCGTTTTCCATTGGCCGCACTCAGGTCGCACTAGTGCGCCCTAGTGCGCACTGGATTGCCACTTGTCTTTTCATTTGTTCAGTTTTGTAATGTTATTCAAGTGGAGGTTGACAACAATGACATCTATGCACTCGCCGAGTGCATGCCAATGGAAAACGCCATTAGTATCTACAGTTTCATGCCCTAGATAATGGTGGAAAACCACTTAATTATTTGATCCGTGGGTGTTCGCACTGTCCATACCACTGATTTGTGTGGCTCGTTGGTCTTGTGTGTGGCTCGTTGGTCTTGTTGTTAGCGTATCTGCTTCCAATGCAGAAGGTCCAGGGTTCGATTCCCGCTAGAGTCAGAAGTTTTTTAACTTCTGATTTGGACTTAAGTCCATCAGTTCTTGTCTTAGGAGTTTGTAAACGGTGACTTTGGAGCCGTCCTAGCAACGAAGCACATAATAAATTTCAGAGTTGTTCTGAATCGGCCTTGTTGATTCTGGCGTTGATTCGCGGGTGTTCGCACTGTCCATACCACTGATTGCTATATTTCCTATTAAAAATATCGATCTTTGGTTGGTTATCGCTCACTCGTCGATTGCGTCGGGGCCTGCAGGGTTGGCTTGGTCGCTTTGATTTAAAGTCCCCCACTGAAAATCAGTTATATAACTGAGTGGGCAGACTCTAAATAAAATTTATTTATTTATTTATTTATTGCTATATTTCCTATTAAGAATATTGATCTTTGGTTGTCATGGTGAATCCAGAAGAGTTAAAAAGCGATTTTGATAATTTTTCATCCCATCTTTAACTCGGAAGGAAAGATCGCACCCCAACCAAAATTAGCATGGGTTGAAATCATGTTACGTAATAATATAATTCACCGATCGAGATTTCTCACGTACTACGCATCGAGACTATATTTTAGTACGTACGTGCCAAAACCCACACTTTAAAATCCTTACTGAAGATTTTATTCAAGGATTCCCTTAAATTTATTCGGTAAAATTTCAGATTAAGCCCCTTAATATAGCCCTTGGATATGTTATTTCCACTAAATTTACACCCCATAAGTAGTAGGCATTGGGGTTGTCTACGGGAAGATTTTATTTCTTAAAACCTATTACCTTGGTGCCCACTATAGGGTACTGTACACTGGGGTACCTCGTTAAAAAAACACGTTTTTTTGCATTTGGGAAACACCCTGAAAATGCAAAAAAACGTGTTTTTTTAACGAGGTACCCCAGTGTACAGTACCCTATAGTGGGCACCAAGGTAATAGGTTTTAAGAAATAAAATCTTCCCGTAGACAACCCCAATGCCACTACTTATGGGGTGTAAATTTAGGAGAAATAACATATCCAAGGGCTATATTAAGGGGCTGAATCTGAAATTTTACCGAATATATTTAAGGGAATCCTTGAATAAAATCTTCAGTAAGGATTTTAAAGTGTGGGTTTTGATCCACGTACGTACTAAAATATAGTCTCGATGCGTAGTACGTGAGAAATCTCGATCGGTGAATTATATTATTACGTAACATGATTTTAGTGCGCCTAAACGTAAGTAAACAGATTTTTGACTAGATACTCGTAGGTACATTGTCCTATATATTGTAATAATAACCTTTTTCTGCCATGATTGACTTATGCTGTATCAAGTGTGGCTTACTTACAACTAGGAAAACGCTAAAGTCCCGCCGCGTTGATGGATGAGCTTTTTAAAGTTTTTAGTTTGCGTGGGATATCTTTACTTTTGCAAGTGCTTTGTTTTGCTACCTACGCATTGTAAGTGATTGTTGTCAAATTTCTTTTGTTACCTGTCAATTGGTATTATTTACCGTAAAAACTTATATTAAAAGCTTTATTTCTATGGATTCTGGCTATCTTTTTCAACTTTTTTTTTTAAAAGGTACTACATCACCATAACCTTAATGTCCATGTATAATATGAACGTTGAAGGCCCACCCGTTTGGTCAGAATTGGCCCAAATGGCACGAAAATATCGCACTAAAAGTCAAAAAACTTATATTAAAAGCTTTATTTCTATAGATTCTGGCTAACTTTTTCAACTTTTTCTTTCAGAAAGCAATACATAACCATTATCTTCATGTCCAAGTGAAATATGAACGTTGTAGCCCCACCCGTTTGGTCAGAATCGGCCCAAATGTCTCGAAAATATCGCACTAAAAATCGAAAAAAATCGTAAAAGTGCGATATTCATGAGAAATATTTCTTCGATTGTACCCAAAAACGTGGCACGTCTAAGTTCAGAGATTTCGAAGGTCCCCTTCAATTTTCATCAAGATCGCATATGCCGTTTGCCCGGAATCGTGCGAACAAACAGACAAAAAAACAAACAAAAAAAAAAAAAAAAAAAACAAACAAAAAAACACCCGAGCTAAATTGTTTGGGGGTCAGTGAAATTGAAGTCTTCGCTTCGCTCATGCAATTATTTACAACCATAAGTCAATCATCAAACATTATTGTGCCAATAGAATAACGTTTACCAAATTATATTTGAAAAATACAAAATTTGACCTTCATTGACCTCTGCTGGCCACAAAATTAATTTTAATCAATTAAGATATTTTTTATTTGAAAGACCCTTGAATAAGCTTTGATTACATACCATGGTTACTAGATTTCAAAAATAAGATTTTTTAAAATTACATTTTATTACGTTTTCATTAGGGGAATCCATCCACCCTAAGGGGATTTTAGGGGATTCTTTATGGGTTATTTAGTTTTATTTTCTGAATCCAATGATACCAAATTTGCTTCTGTTGCAATTTGTCCTAGGTCAACTTGGATAGACCCCGGACTACATGCTCACACCTAGAGAACCTGGATCAAATACCTACCGTAATATTACACATGGAAAACGCTTAAGTCCCGCCGCGTTGATGGATGAGCTTTTTTGTAAGTTTTTAGTTTGCGTGGGACCACTTTTCCTTTGCAAGTGCTTTGTGAAAGCATTGTAGGTGATTGTTGTCATGTCTCAATTGTTACTTCTTAATTGTTATTATAAACCTCAAAAAACTCATTAAAACCTTTATTCTATGGTTTCTGGCTAACTTTTTCAACTTTTTCTTTCAAAAAGCAATACATAACCATTACCTTAATGTCCATGAGAGATATGAACGTTGTAGCCCCACCCGTTTGGTCAGAATCGGCCCAAATGTCACGAAAATATCGCACTAAAAATCGAAAAAAATCGTAAATGGAAAATCGAAAAAAATCGTAAATGTACGTTTATTTGATGGATTCTGGTTAACCCTTTCAACTTTTTTTTTCACAAGGTACTACATCACCATAACCTTAATGTCCATGTAAAATATGAACTTTGTAGCCCCACCCGTTTGGTCAGAATCGGCCCAAATGTCACGAAAATATCGCCCTAAAAATCGAAAAAAGTCGTAAAAGTGCGATATTCATGAGAAATATTTCTTCGATTGTACCCAAAAACGTGGCACGTCTAAGTTCAGAGATTTCGAAGGTCCCCTTCAATTTTCATCAAGATCGCTCATGCCGTTTGCCCGGAATCGTGCGAACAAACATACAACAAACAAAAAAAGCAAAAACAAAAAACAAACAAAAAAACATTGGAGCTAAATTTTTTGAGGGGTCAGTGAAATTGAAGTTTTCGCTTCGCTCGCTACGCTCATCCAACAAATATTACGGTATTTACCTGGATCTTCTGAATCTGGAACCAAATTCAATGGCCAAGACATTTTTTTTTGATTTCGAGTTTAAAAATTTTCCTTTTTTTACCACAAAAATAGTTGTCTTGGCGCTCGTCTACAGGCGAAAATGATCTTACTTCTTTTTAAAGCGAAACTAGGGAGAAAGAATGAAAAGCTTGGCTCAACTTCTATATCTCACAGCAAAAAGATTACCAATCTTTGCTCACAGCATTCACAGCCGAAGACTTTTGAAGTAGAGCTTGGCTGCCGTGTTTTTGGATGAGCGAAGCGAAGACTTCAATTTGACTTTGTGTTTTTTTGTTTGTTTTTTACTTACGTTACCCCAAGAAAAATAGCTCGGGTGTTTTGTTTTTGTTAGTTTTTTTGTCTGTTTGTTCGCTCTCTACCGGGCAAACGGCATATGCGATCTTGATGAAAATTGGAGGGGACCTTCGAAATCTCTGAACTTAGAGCTGTATTGTTTTTGGGTACAATCGAAGAAATATTTCTCATAAATATCGTACTTTTACGATTTTTTTTCGATTTTTAGTGCGATATTTTCGTGATATTTGGCAAACGGCTACTCCGATATTGATGAAACTTTATAGGAACGTTTAAAATCACCGAAATTATATACGTTATGATTTTAGAGACATTTGAAAAAATATTTCTTATAGAAATCGTACTTTTAAGATTTTTTCTCCGGTTTTTAATACAATATTTTTGTGATATTTGGGCCGATTTTGACCAAACGGGTGGGACTACAACGTTCATATTTTACATTGACACAAAGATAATGATGATGTAGTGCCATGTAGTGCCTCTTGAAAGAAAAAGTTGAAAAAGTTGGTCAAAATTCATAGAAATAAAGTTTTTAACATCATTGGACAGAAATATTCCAAAAAAAGCTCATCCATCAACGCGACTGGAAAAAGCGTTCGCGAAGCGGCCTAGTTTAACAAATTTTTGTATTTGTAGGGATTCTTATCTACGCCAAAATAAAGACTGGAAATAAATTAGAAAATAAGAACGGGTGTGTAAATTGTTGGTTCTTCAAGCAAACCAAAATGTCGTTATATTTTAGCAAAATAATGTAGAAGACCAAATGTATTACAGTTATAGACTGCCAACGAATACTGGCATTGATAGCCTTCTTTAATCAATGGTAGGCCATGGTTGCAGCTCTAGTTATTTCCCCTGGCCAGAACTTCGTCCAATCAACGAAGGTTCCATTGGAGCTGCAGATTATGGAGTGATTTACTGGGGTGGAGATCCGTATAGATCGATACTAAAATTAGATCCATACTAAAACACGACTTTAAAGATGTAACCTAACATATTATTAACACTAAATCCCTCATAACAAACATAATTTCATCACTTCCACTAAATCCTGCTACTCACACACACTTGCTGTTTATTGTTTTGTATAATCGGTATGTTACTATAAAAACGTCGAAGTCGTTGTTAGACGAGTGAGTGAGTCATGTGTTGCGTACCCGATAACATTACCTTTCCTCCCACTACATAAAAGGTCTTTCCTCCCAATAGCCTATCATAGCCTAGAGTAACGCATTATGGCTTTACAGTTGACGTGCCCTTACACCAACTTAACTCAAAATTCCATCATTTATACCTTATACCTTACTAGGAAAACGCTAAAGTCCCGCCGCGTTGATGGATGAGCTTTTTTGTAAGTTTTCAGTTTGCGTGGGACCACTTTTCCTTTGCAAGTGCTTTGTGAATGCATTGTAGGTGATTGTTGTCAAGTTTCTATTGTTACTCGTTACTTAATTGTTATTATAAACCTCAAAAAACTCATATTAAAACCTTTATTCTATGGATTTGGCAACTTTTTCAACTTGTTCTTTCAAAAAGCAATACATAACCATTATCTTAATGTACATGTAAAATATGAACGTTGTAGGCTTGTAGCCCCACCCGTTTGGTCAGAATCGGCCCAAATGTCACGAAAATATCGCACTAAAAATAAAAAAAAAATCGTAAAAGTACGATAATAATGAGAAATATTTCTTTGATTGTACCCAAAAACGTGGCAGGTCTAAGTTCAGAGATTTCGAAGGTCCCCTCCAATTTTCATCGAGATCGCATATGCCGTTTGCCCGGAATCGTGCGAACAAACAGACAGAAAAACGAAAAAAAAAAAAAACAAACAAACAAACAAACAAACAAACAAAAAAACATTGTAGCTAAATTTTTTGAGGGGTCAGTGAAATTGAAGTGTTTGCTTCGCTCATCCAATCAATCAACTTAAATGCAAATGTTCCCGGGCACTCAACACAATCATGACTCGCTCACGTGTCAAACAACGAGTCAAGTTAGCTTAGGTGCCTTTATAACCGGAATGTGGGAGACCCGGGGGGTATGGTCTTGAAGTAGTGTGGCTTGTTGGTCTTGTGGTTAGCATCTCTGCTTCCAATGCAGAAGGTCCAGGGTTCGATTCCCGCTAAAGTCAGAAGATTTTTAACTTCTTATTTGGACTTAAGTCATCAGTTCTTGTACCGTCCTAGCAACGAGGCATTGAATCCGCCTTGTTGATTCTGGCGTTAATACGCGGGTGTTCGCACTGTTCATACAGTTATTAATAGTATTATCTTTGGCCCATACCACTGATTGCTATATTTCCTATTAAAAATATCGATCTTTGGTTGGGAAACGCAATAACTTGCAACTTGGTTGGCAATAAAGCTATTACAATATTCAACTTATGCTTCAATACAACGCCACTGGCCAATGTAGGAGGTTGAAAGAATGACCAGCCAATTAGATGCTTGGCCTGCAATACATTAATTTTTTTCATCTTATGCTGTGTGTCCAGATGTGATGAGAAAAGACTGCATATCAGATCACATCTACTTATGGAGTGCCCTTCACGATAACATTCTGCACATTGTAGGCCTAAGCAACTCAACGCACGACTCTCAAGGTCAAACAAAGAACGCAAGCCCAGCAGCCTATGTAATATGTTTTCCCCGTCTATTACGTAAAAAAATCGGTTAACAAATGAACTTTGCTACGAAAGATTAGTTTTTACCAGCCGCGCATGTGCATTTGTATCAGCCTTATGTCTGTCTGTTCTCGCTGAAGAATATATATATATATATATATATATATTTTACTGATCTTGTTCAGCGAGTAGCGCCCGCCGCCCGTGCGCGATGAGGAAATATATCTCAATGATGCGTGAACAAGGTGCGCGTTGGATCGAACTATAGCTGGCCGGCGAGAAGTATGGGAAAGAATTTGCGAGTACATATTATTAGGCCTCCACCTAATTATGATTGATTTTTGCAACGGTAATGGTTTAATTTGCATTAGGGCCTATTGCAAAATGAAAGTAGCATCGATTTTACGCTACAGCTACCTGTTAATAGTAGCTTGCTACTCTCTACTTTACTATATTTCCAAAAGTACCGCGCTACCATCCTCGCTACTTAACAACACTGGTAATAATGGGAACTGATAAATAGGCTAGGCTAGTTGGATTACCGAATAAATTTTTCACCTGAAAAATCAACTCTGTGTATAACAAAAGGAAAAAAAATGAGTTACCAATTTTGACAAAAATGACCAAATGTGTTGATTTAGTCTCATATTGAAGCAGGGCGTTTCATATCAATTGATTTTAATTTTTTAGTTCCTAAGTACCGGCATCTAGTTTTTTTAAAGTACAGCATTATAAAAGTCCAACATCCCAATTTGTTTTAGATTTTGAGCCATTCATTTCAAGACTGTCTAGGCCATTGTGTTCAACACACTGACAAAGTACACACACACTGACACACACAAGCATGAACGATTATGGAAATTTGAATTTTTAAGAAAAAATAGAACTGTTGGGGAAATCAGCTGCTAGAAAATTGGAATCCGATACAGTGTTCTCATGGGCTGGATAATATTACGAGATGGCGCTACATGCCAATTAGAAGTACTATAGGAGTACGTTTAGTATTTTTTTAATAATTTAATTTTGGTGAGGATGAGTTCTTTTTCATAATGGAGCAACTATAATAAATGCATAATATATTACATATTTATTATTTAGAAATACAAGCCTACCTTAATTATAAAATACAGTACCTACATAATAAGCCTTGTAGAAGACCTCAAATAGGATGTTATTTTCTTTATACTGTAGTGAGAGAAAAAATCCATTATGTACACTTTTCTAGTATAGACTATACAATGTTCATACAACAAACAAAAATATAGAACACAGGTTTGTTAAAGCATCAGCATAATGTCTTTCTGAACATTATAAAGACACACATATTATATATACATACGTATATATATTTGTTAGTACTTAAGACAGAAATAAAAAAAGTGACTACACTGGGGATCGAACCCGGGACCTTGGCTTTCCGGGCCATGCTCTGAAAAGAAAAAAAGTTCTCTGGGAAAGCCAAGGTCCCGGGTTCGATCCCCGGTGTAGTCACTTTTGTAATTTCTGTCTAAAGTACTAACAAATCAGCGTCATAGTCGCCTACTATAAAACCAAGGTTAAACATCATATTCATAGGGCCTATAATATACAGTATAGTATAATATATGACATTCATTAATATTTGTTCATACAAATGAGTCAAATGACATTAATTTATGTACCGTAATACAGTACATAATGAATACAGAATACAGTCAATGTCTTGAATCAACATTTTCCCTCCAATAAGCCCTGTAATTGTATGCTCTCACTCTCAGTCCAATATATTTATGAATCTATTATGTTGGTAAAATGTGATAATACTAATAGCAACTCTACTGTTGAGTGCCCTAAAACATTAACAACACTAATAATAAACTAATAGCAACAACAATCATGATGTTATGTGTTTATGATGTTTAGCAATCATAATTTATGGCCCATAATTGATTGCAAGCTAAATAGGCTACCGAAGCGATGATAAGTGATAAGAGAAGAAAAGTTTTGGCAGACTTTTATTTACCATAGGCCTATTGGAGAGTGGAGATGTTAAACAACATGAAAGATAAAATCCTGTCAATAATAATCATGCTGAAATAAACATATTACCGCACTAATATGGTAATTCACCTTACAATAATATATCAATGTAATAGGGATCACTATCATTAAGGGCAATTTACAAAAAAAGTATGTATTTTTCTTTAAGTGGATATGTTTTGCGGTTGTGATAATACGAGAGCCAATTATGCTAACGTACATACATGCCAGTAACAGAGTGTGATATCAAACCAACATCTTACAATAATCACAATACACCAACCTAAGCAAACTATAGTAAGATATAATATTGATCATCGAGTCTTGAGAGAGAAGCGCACGACTTTAAACTTTTAAAACTGGTAGTGAGCTATTTTATAAATTTATTTACTGATTATAACGTAGCGATAGGATGCTACCATTTTTGTAGCTCGAGGAAGAAAAGAAGTGTGATATTTACACTACAGTACTTTGCCAAATGTACCAAAGCTACCTTCTGGGGGCAAGTAATATTTGCAAGAGCATACACTTACAGTATTAACTTTAAAAGTAGTGACCACAAGACTGATTTTATTGATATAAAATTATACTATCATAGACATCCCTTAAAATATGTCAGCAGTTGTATGTTTATTGTTTACTCAACATGCAATTGCAGGAAATCACTCATCCCAAGTGTGATCAATGACAACATGACACAGAGTTTGCTTGTCACTCGTCAGTGTTAACATGGCTTTCATTATAAGATCCAACCATAAGATTTACTAGAAGCAAATGAATGCTGTACATTATTTTGATAAGGATAATAAATGAGGGGTTGAGAAGCCATGCGGATCAACCCACATATTTTTGATGATGTGCATTTCTGTTAACTCACATTTAAATAAATTTTGAAAATATTATGAATTGACTTTTGGACCAGCCCTACATAAATTGACCCAGAACACATCAACAAAAAATGAATTTGTTTAAGAAGCAAAATGAACCAATAACTTTAATAGGGCATTTCAGGCTGAAATTATGATTTTTTTTTTTAAAATTGCAAAATGAGATTTTTAAGTTCATGTGTGAAAAAGCAACAGGTTACAGTTTAAAGGGGTGTTTACCTGCTAAACTAAAAAAATATATTTCATTCTTACTACTAGGAAAACGCTTAAGTCCCGCCGCGTTGTTGGATGAGCGTAATTGGTGCATTGAGCTGCCATGTGTTATGCGAATTTTCTGTTGTTCTGTGGCAAAATCATTACTAAGTTGAATTTTTTTTTAATTAAATTAAATTAAATTAAAAATTAACTTAATTTTTTTAATTTTTTTTAATTAATCGAAATTGTTAAAAAAAATCGTAAAATTGCGATTTTTATAAGAAATAATTTCTTGATTGCGCTCAAATTTTACACTAATATATTAATTCATAAAATAAAGGTTCTGCGAAAAAATTATTACAATCGGATAAAGCATGTAGGTGTTATAAGTCAAAGAATTGTTTAAAAAAAGAAAAGACCTGTAAAATTTCGATTTTTATGATAAATATTGTTTCGATTGCGCTCAAATTTCACAAAAATATCTTGATTCATAAAATAAAGGTTCTGTGCAAAAATCATTAAAATCGGATAAAGCATGTAGGTGTTATAAGTCGAACAAATTTTTTAAAAATCGAAAAAAATCGTAAAATCGCGATTTTGATGAGAAAAAATTTTCCGATTGCGCTCAAAAACGTGGCAGTTCTAAGTTCAGAGATTTCGAAGGCCTCCATAAAATTTCATCGCAATCGGAGTATCGGTTTAGCCGGAATCGTGTGGACAAACAGACAAAAATACAAAAAAAAAGAAAAAAAAAAAAACATTCCGGATTTTTTTCTCCAGTGTAGTGAAATGGAATCTTCGCTTCGCTCGCTACGCTCGCTACGCTCATCCAAAAACTGTTATGAATTTACAAAGCAAGCAAACAATTATTGGGTCCACCATGACCCCCCAAAAATGGTCAAACTTTGTTATTTTTGAGCTAGATCCCATCGGCAAATATCTCCCATAAGAAATGAACATGGAGACGATCTGATGAGATGATCCAAAAAAATATTGTCCATTAAACATACTCGACTTCTTTTTTTGTAAATATGCTACATTTTGGTTTGTAATTTGGGAAAGTGGTTTGGTCAAAACATACTGATTAGTGATTGATTAGGTACCGTACCAAGAAGGGGTGATATTTTGGAATGCATAGTTTTTAGTGTTTTGGTGTATATTTGTGCACAGTTTCAAGATACATTGTTATAAAGGGCCATTTAGGATTAGTACGGAGCTCTAGTATCTATGTGGAACAAAAAATTAGCCGGTTGAAGCCAATTTATGAAATTATCCAAAACGTAAATTTTCGCAAATTTTATGATAAAAAACTTGAGAAATAATATGTAAAAGCATAGTTGCTTGACATAATTTTTAAACAATAAAAAAAGTTTCTGCCCCCTTAACTAACACCATCTATTGTGCAATTTAAAGTGGCTGCCAAACGATCAACATAGGTAGTTGTCCAACTTTGTTGCTCAACAATGTTGCTTGTAGTTGGTGTGCATTTGATAACATGCATATTGCCGACTGCCTGCCAGACGGTCAAGTTGCGCAACACCCGGCAGCGCCCGAAACACCCCAAAAATGTTCAACATTCTGAACTACCTGGCAATAAAAGTATGCAGCTTCCAATCCGATCTCTTCCAAGTATCACATGATCGTTGATAACCAATCACAACAGTAGGTGTCACCATTGTTACTTTATTTTGTTGCTTGTGTGTCAGGGATAGCAATAAAGTTGGACAACTTTGTTGATCGTTTGGCAGCTGCTTTAGATTCACCTGTCACTAGACAGGCCTAAACTTACGAGCGCCTGCTTCAGATAGGCCCTGCATCCTACAAATCTCTTCAACTTTACTTTCAATGTAGCTATATCCTTATCAAGAAGTTAAGGTGCAGGGATCTTAAATCCCACTTAATTTAAAACCATAACGACGATAATATTATTTAATAATTCGCTGTCAAAGTATTTCCTGAGCTACTTTGGTTGTGCCGAGTTGATCACGTGACCATTTTCAGGGTAATTCAAATCTAGCTGACACTGACTCTGTATCAGGTTCAAAATTTATTGGCTCCTTTAATAGGTTGTACAGTTCAGTTAAAACTAAAAGAGGTTTTTGTATAAATGGTATAGTCACTGTATGCATAAACCTTGTGTGGAGGTGCAATGGTATTAGTTTTTTTTGTATTTGACTGGGTATTATTGCTGGTAATAATCTTTGAAGTCAACATTAAAAATTTCAACTGGGGTTTTATCTTTTAAGCCTTAAGGGTCCTTTGAACTTTTAATTAAAGATGGATTACTGTAGTTGTTCACCGGGATAGTTTTTGCTTCAGTAGCTATATTTTAACAATAAAAGGAGTGCCTACCAGCCAGCACTAAGCATGTGGCACCTACAATTAAATTACTACCAACTATTTTCATTTCAACCTTGAGCGTTGTAATATTAATTAATAACTTATTCAGTTATACCACACTAGAGGTCTGAAAGCATTTTACAAAATAATGAATTCCGAACTCTACTTAAGTAGAAATAGCCTCGAGTTCAACTTTCAGACACCAACTAAATTGGTGTAGATACCGTAGGAAAGGAACGTAGATATACTACGTGCTCACTTGTGGAAGACTTGGTTAGGCCGACCTCCGTACCATGTCAGACAGCAGGTACACGTCCAGCTAAGAGTCTACGTAATCTGGGCACTCTCTTCCTACGTGGCCTTGTCCGTTGACGATAATAACGACATGCCATGAACACCACCACACACGATAACAGCATTAATGCAAGTATTGGTATCGAGCTCAAGCCATCTTCGTCGTAATCACCCAAAGATGTACCCCACAGTTCTGTTAGACCATCAGACTGACTTGCACCATCTTTTGGCGGTGGTCCCATGCGCCAGATTGGTAGTTGACCCTCGATCGCCAGTGACAGCAACTTCTGCGACTTGTAGAGGTTACTGCAAATAATAATGATGTAAGACAGGGAGGTTAATATGATTGTTAACAATAGGGAACTAGCCTTGGTTTTAAATTTACATTTTAAATTCTTTATTATTTATAGAACACAGTTAAACAATCTTCATAATTGAAAGAAATTAAAATAAATTAAGTCTGTGGTAACTACGGGTGTATAAAGTTACAGTTTTTTCTTTCCTTTACTTTTCCACACAGGTCTTTCAGAATATATTATTCAACGTATTGGATCAAAATTGAATATTCAAACATCTTTTAAATCAGTTAACACTTTACACTATTAAAAGCCACTCGCAAAAAAACTAAACCTGTAAATGTGAAAACTAAATTGATTTAATTTTAGAGAGCTATAGTGACCCGCGGGCCGGAAGACCATGTTTAATGGTAAGGTTTTCAGAGGGTTCCTCTCGACCAGAATTGAGCACAAAATATAGCGCACAGAAAAATATCAGATTGCAAAACGAATAGAGCCACAAGACTCACGTTAACTCTGAATTGTAAAGGAAAGCTACATCTATGCTCCTATGCTATTCAATTTTCAGTACCTTTGAAGTTTATATCTGTTTTCAGGTTTTCAGACTTCAGATTTTGTTTTCACTTTCTACCAAATTTTACGCATGTTCAGTGTATTTGTTACAAATGCATTGTTTATAAACCATCCTTTCAATGGCAAGCAAGCACAGATTGTATTGTATATAAATAACTTCGTGTATAGTATAGCTCAAGGTTGCCACCAAGCAAAAATAAAAATCCTGTTTGAGCACATCAAAAATCTTTAGAAATTCTTAAATGAAACACTCAAATCATATGATATCGATATTTCAAAACGTAATTGTTATAAAAAAATTGAAAATATAAAACCATTAAAAGAGTAGGCCTATTTTTAATGATTTGAGGCCAAATAGGGTTGATAAGGTATCACCATAAATGCTTTTTTTACAATCTTACAATCACGTTTTGTGACCCGGCACCTCCACCATGATCCAGCCAGGATTAATTTAATTTCGACTACCTACCCGGCACCTCCACCAAAATTACAAAATTTAGCATTTTTTGTGTAAATTTTGATATTCATATAGGCCTATAAAAAATATTCCCATTTATCGATATCGCATTGAGCATATAGATTCTTTGCCCAGCCCTAGTTGGAAACAGCGCAAATGAAGTTAAAAAAATTCTTAAATTGGAATAAAAATCCGTCAATCCGTTTTGCACCCTCAAAATCCGTTAAAACGGATAAAATCCGTAAAAATGGCAACACTGGTATAGCTCATTATATTAATTGTTAGTCAGATCTTTATTGCCAGGGTATGTGTTTCGACAAATAACATGGGCAAGATGGGGCAAACAAAATATGCAGCAGAAAGTGCCTTCTTAAAGGGCCCGTTCACCTCTTTAACAAGTTATTCTTAAAACCAAGTACGGTACGAACATAAAAATTAAGTTCATTGTGTATATTTCCAGACCTACGTTAATAGGGGTCTTTAAATTCATCGGCGCGCTTCGGGTCAGTGACGTCACTGACCCGAAGCTGGCGAGGTGTTGCAACACAGCACAGCTACTAGCGGCGAGTAACGCGTGAGGCAGGTCCCGGTCTATCTATCGAGATAGTCTGTTCTACAAAGGCCCCGAAACACCCCAAAAAAATGTTCAACATTCTGAACTACTGGCAATAAAGTATGCAGCTTCAACCCGACTTTCCAAGTATCAATGATGTTGATAACCAATCAAACAGTAGGTGTCACCATTGTTACTTTTTGTTGCTTGTGTGTCAGGGATGCAAAAGTTAGAACTTTTTTGCCTTTTGGCACTGTTAGATTCACCTGTACTGACGGGCCCTTTAAATTCGAGCGCCTGCTTCAGATGGGCCCTGCACCCTACAAATCTCTTCAACTTTACTTTAAATGTAGCTATATCCTTATCAAGAAGTTAAGGTGCAGGGATCTTAAATCCCACTTAATTTAAAACCATAACAAACGATAATATTTTTTAAATAATTCGCTGTCAAAGTATTTCCAGAGCTACTTTGGTTGTGCCGAGTTGACCACGTGACCATTTTCGGGGTAATTCAAATCTAGCTGACACTGACCTCTGTATCAGGTTCAAAATTTATTGGCTCCTTTAATAGGTTTGTACAGTTCAGTTAAAGAGTTTTTTGTATAGTCACTGTATGCATCAACCTTGTGTGGGGGTTTGCAATGGTATTAGTTTTTTTTGTATTTGATTGGGTATTATTGGGGGGTAATAATCTTTGAAGTCAACATTAAAAATTTCAACTGGGGTTTTATCTTTTAAGCCTTAAGGGTCCTTTAAAACTTTTAATTAAAGATGGATTACTGTAGTTGTTCACGGGATAGTTTTTGCTTCAGTAGCTATATTTTAACAAAAAAAAGGAGTGCCTACCAGCCAGCACTAAGCAGTGGCACCTACAATTAAATTACTACCAACTATTTTCATTTCAACCTTGAGCTTTGTAATATTAATTAATAACTTATTCATTTTATACCAAAATAGAGGTCTGAAAGCATTTACAAAATGCTAAATTTCCCGAACCCCTACTTAAGTAGAAATAGCCTCGAGTTCAACTTTCAGCCCACCAACTAAATTGGTGTAGATACCGTAGGAAAGGAACGTAGATATACTACGTGCTCACTTGTGGAAGACTTGGTTAGGCCGACCTCCGTACCATGTCAGACAGCAGGTACACGTCCAGTAAGAGTCTACGTAATCTGGGCACCTCTCCTACGTGGCCTTGTCCGTTGACGATAATAGCGACATGCCATGAACACCACCAACACACATAACAGCATTAATGCAAGTATTGGTATCGAGCTCAAGCCATCTTCGCGTAATCACCCAAAGATGTACCCCACAGTTCTGTTAGCCCCTCAGACTGACTTGCACCATCTTTTGGCGGTGGTCCCATGCGCCAGATTGGTAGTTGACCCTCGATCGCCAGTGACAGCAACTTCTGCGACTTGTAGAGGTTACTGCAAATAATAATGACGTAAGACAGGGAGGTTAATATGATTGTTAACTAGCCTTGGTTTAAAATTTACATTTAAAATTCTTTATTATTTATAGAACACAGTTAAACAATCTTCATAATTGAAAGAAATTAAAATAAATTAAGTCTGTGGTAACTTTACGGGTGTATAAAGTTACAGTTTTTCTTTCCTTTACTTTTTTTTTCCCCACAGGTCTTTCAGAAAATATTATTCAACGTATTTGGGTAAAAAATTGAATATTCAAACATCTTTTAAATCAGTTAACACTTACACTATTAAAAGCCACTCGCAAAAAAACTAAAACCTGTAAATGTGAAAACTAAATTGATTTAATTTTAGAGAGCTATAGTGACCCGCGGGCCGGAAGACCATGTTTAATGGTAAGGTTTTAAGAGGGGTTTCCCCTCGGCCAGAATTGAGCACAAAATATAGCGCACAGAAAAATATCAGATTGCAAAACGAATAGAGCCACAAGACTCACGTTAACTCTGAATTGTAAAGGAAAGCTACATCTATTCTCCTATGTATTCAATTTTCAGTACCTTTGAAGTTTATATCTGTTTTTAGGTTTTCAGACTTCAGATTTTGTTTTTCACTTTCTCCCAAATTTTACGCATGTTCAGTGTATTTGTTATAAATGCATTGTTTATAAACCATCCTTTCAATGGCAAGCAAGCACAGATTGTATCACAGATTGTATTGTATATAAATAACTTCGTGTATAGTATAGCTCAAGGTTGCCACCAAGCAAAAATAAAAATCCTGTTTGAGCACATCAAAAATCTTTAGAAATTCTTAAATGAAACACTCAAATCATATGATATCAATATATCAAAATGTAATTGTTATAAAAAAAATTGAAAATATAAAACCATTAAAAGAGTAGGCCTATTTTTAATGATTTGAGGCCAAATAGGGTTGATAAGGTACCACCATAAATGCTTTTTTTACAATTTTACAATCACGTTTTATGACCCGGCACCTCCACCATGATCCAGCCAGGATTCATTTAATTTTGACTACCTACCCGGCACCTCCACCAAAATTACAAAATTTAGCATTTTTGTGTAAATTTTGATATTCATATAGGCCTATAAAAAATATTCCCATTTATCGATATCGCATTGAGCATATAGATTCTTTGCCCAGCCCTAGTTGGAAACAGCGCAAATGAAGTTAAAAAAATCCTTAAATTGGAATAAAAATCCGTCAATCAGTTTTGCACCCTCAAAATCCGTTTTGAGGGATAAAATCCGTAAAAACGGCAACACTGGTATAGCTCATTATATTAATTGTTAGTCAGATCTTTATTACCAGGATATGTGTTTCGACAAATAACATGGGCAAGATGGGGCAAACAAAATATGCAGCAGAAAGTGGCTTCTTAAAGGGCCCGTTCACCTCTTTAACAAGTTATTCTTAAAACCAAGTACGGTACGAACATAAAAATTAAGTTCATTGTGTATATTTCCAAACCTACGTTAATAGGGGTCTTTAAATTCATCGGCGCGCTTCGGGTCAGTGACGTCACTGACCCGAAGCTGGCGAGGTGTTGCAACACAGCACAGCTACTAGCGGCGAGTAACGCGTGAGGCAGGTCCCGGTCTATCTATCGAGATAGTCTGTTCTACTGAAAACAAAGCGGAAGGCCTGCGATCATCTGATTAACAATACGTTACAGTTAAACCAACACCTTTTTTTTAAACACATACAGTACGTTGTTGTCGTCAATTTAATGGAATAAATATTATATTGGCACGTTCTTATAAAGTTATATGTTACCAATCATGACAGGTAGGCCTAATAGTGGAGCTGAATAATTATCTAGGTGCCCGTTAGGGCGCCGCAGCCAAGCCGCGGTGCGCTACACACTCAGGCACCTTATACAGCAAGCAGAGTTGGGGTGATTTCGAGGTGTCACCCAGCCATCATGAAACGTGATGTGAACTTGAAAACTATCAAAATCGAGGGGATTTAGGTACCCGACAACACATGCCAAATCTGGTTGGGGTACGAGCATTCCTTCTTGGTGAAAATATGACTTGAAACATGCTCAAAATCACTTTAAGGACGTTTGCTCAAAATCACTTTAAGGACGTTAGTTACTACTGGCTACTACTACTACTACTACTACTACTACTACTACTATCTAATTCGTCAATAAATAAATAAATAAATTTTATTTAGAGTCTACCCACTCAGTTATATAACTGATTTTCAGTGGGGGACTTTAAATCAAAGCGACCAAGCCAACCTTGCAGGCCCCGACGCAATCGACGAGTGAGCGATAACCAACCAAAGATCGATATTTTTAATAGGAAATACAGCAATCAGTGGTATGGACAGTGCGAACACCCGCCCAGCGATTCTGACCAAACGGGTGGGGCTACAACGTTCATATTTTACATGGACATTAAGGTAATAGTGATGTAATTCCCTTTAAAAGAAAAAGTTTAAAAACATTGCTGGAAGGCTTCCAAATAAAGGTTTTAAAATAAGCCTTATACAGGCATACAATCAACAAGTAACTATAGTTACGTGACAATAATCGCCTACATTGTTTACAAAAAGCAAGTCTTTGGACCACTATATTTTTTCATTCTATTGTTAATTGGTAATACCATAGCAATTAAATCGACTTTGATAAATTTATTATAATTTAACAAACAATTTTACAATGGAACTTGAAAAAGTAATGAGATCCCACACACAACAAAAACTTGTAAAAATACAGCCAAACCTTACACACTCAAAAGAAATGAGATCTAAAAAAAGGGCCAAGCTCATCTACCCTTCCACATTTGCGCATTCTTAATTCATAAACGTACAGTGTCCCGTAACAACACCCTTGAAAAGCTTGGCAAAATAGAATTTGCATGACCATTACGTTAAAATTAATTAGAAAAAAAGAATTTGGATGAACTATTACGTTTAAATTAATAGTTGCAAATTCTATTTTGCCAAGCTTTTCAAGGGTGTTGTTACGGGACACTGTACCTTTATGAATTAAGAATGCGCAAATGTGGAAGGGTAGATGAGCTTGGCCCTTTTTTTTTTAGATCTCATTTCTTTTGAGTGTGTAAGGTTTGGCTGTATTTTTACAAGTTTTTGTTGTGTGTTTGCCTATACAACAACATAATACACGCGATAGCGATTCTTACACACACACAAACACACACACACACATGTATGTATGTTCTTTATTTCATTTAGTTCAGCAGAACTAGTTTACATTACACTCATTTCATACATCCAATACAGGACAGTCAAGTAGGTCTACAAACTAAAAGATAATAAAAGCAACCTTAAATTTAACAAAATATTAAAAATTTAAAATTATTTAAAATGTAAACTTAAATTTGTTTTAAAACTCCCTACCCAATGTCCGCAGACGACATCCTTTATCACCACTTAGTTACCGAATGGACACTCCTTTTTCACAAACTCACTCAACTGCTTTTTAAACAAATACATGGATTGACCCTTCACATTGTCAGGAATTTTATTGTACATTCTAATGCCACTAGTAAAAAGAGACCTTTCTGAACAACAATTTGTCATGGTTTTAATAAAAAACTGGTTGGCGTTCCTAGTGTTATGATAATGGTTTTCAAAGTTTTTCATTAGAAATTCACTTAAATAGTTATCACCTGTATCACATTACTTTTAAACATAATTCTTTGTTCTACGGAATGGAAACCTAACGCATTCAACATATCCTTTCTATGTGTTCTTTTATTACATTACAACCCAGAATACATCTCATTGCCTTTGATTGAACTTTTTGCAACTTGTCAATATTGCTTTTATTGGTGATGATGATGATACATGATACAGAATTGCGTTTTGAAAGAAAAAGTTGAAAAAATTATCCAGAAACCATATAAATAAAAGTTTTAAATAAAGTTTTTTTGAGGAATTTAATAACAATTAACAAGTAACAATAGAAACTTGACAACAATCACCTACAATGCGTTCAAAAAGCACTTGATAAGTAAAAAGCTCATCCATCAACGCGATGGGACTTTAGCGTTTTCCTAGTATCTGTACATAACATATTACGTATAAATAGCATTACTTTAGGTTTAGACAGTAGTTAAGATTATATTTAGATCATACACTGGTGGTAAGGCACATGTTGTTATGGGGCCTTGCTCTACTCTTGCCACCAGCAATGTGCTTGTATTACTGTAATTCAATCATGTTGAAAATAAATAATAATAATAATAATAATAATAAAAGAATTACTTGCACTTTAAAAAAATAAAAGCGATTTGGTTATAGCATTTAAAAAATTCAATTATTCTTCCACAATAAGTGAAATTACATGATTAAAGTAATTCCAAACGCTATGGGCTAACAGCAGTTTCCGTAATCATGTAAATGTCAGGATTGCCAGGGGTGAGGATCGACCGCGGACCTCCCGAATAACTCTCGCGCGTTATGCATGTACTACATCTATCCGAAAACCGATTAACAATGTATCATTATCCCAAGCGGCATTTTATTTTAGTTTCTCATGGAATACTCCGTATATTTATTATTTAAAGCCGCCTTCTGACCACACTTGTGTATACAGAATGAATAACAAATCTTATGTTGCCTGTTAGATCAGTTTCTGTTCGTAATTGTAGACATAAACAATGAAGAGGTATGCTTACTTTATTACGCCAGACATCAATGTTTCTCTATTGTACTGGTGGATGTTTTTTCCATAGCTTTTCGTGGCGTAAAATATTGAGAACATCTTTGAAAACTATCATCTGCCCAAAACTACTATATGCTTAGTTATTATACACTGCGCCGACTCACGTTCAAGCAATTCACTAATAAAGTCACTCTCGTCGCAACAATTTGACTCTTTGTCGGTTGACATTTTGACACTTTGTGTACAAACTCTACACGAACACTACTGAATAGAATTCGCTTGCCCTGTAACGTATAATAAACATTCTTATTTTTTTGCACCTATTACACCACTCCTCAATGTCATCATGAACGATTGATCAAAACGAGTGCACATGTCCAACTGATGTGAAGAGGTCTGCGTAAGGTTTCTGGGCAGTGTTTAATGTTTATTCTCTTCCTTCTTAGTCCCATTAGTTTATCGTTTTTGTTTATATCGTTCGAGTATGCAGGCACACCCCACTCATAATATATCTTATGGTATATAGATTAAAAGAACCATTCCAAACACAAAGATTTAAAAATCCACATCAACAGCATATTCGACAAAAGGATGAACAAATAACGAACTGGCATCAGCAGTAAATATATATTTTGGCTAGGTGTACGGTGTTTTGAATCTGTATACAGCAAGTGCGCTGTGCGCTTATTAAGTCGATTGTCAAAACGACATAACTTCGTAAACACCTCTACACTTGACACTTGAGCCGAATAACACATGGCATGCGTTTTTATTTCAACCTAATTTGAAGCGAGTATGCCATACTTGACTACATGTCATATCCCCCCTCGCCAAGCATCTTTAAATGTCCAATACGATAACTCAATTCGCCGCAACACCCGACTACTCGACTCTGAAGCCAAGGCCGTATCGTGCGTTGTTGCCAGTACAGCGAAGTGGCGAAAACAGTCAATTTCATTACATATTTAACAATTAATATATGGTGATTATGATTATTTTCGAGAAAAAATTTGTTGTTAATGGAGTCTACTTGGGTAAATAGACGTCTGGGTACACCTTTACATAAGAGGTGAACGATCCCTTTAAGATCATTTAATGAAGTATCAATTTTGGAGCATGAATACATACTTATAATGCTGCACCGTCATAGCCAGACTCCTCAACTCACTTGCTTGCCGCCATCAATAGTTGGCAGAAACAACTGTAGGTAGGCCTAATTGTAATTCTGAATTTAAAAGTCGACCTTTAGAAGTTCAAACATTTTTACAAATAAAATAAAACAATAAAACAATAACAATAAAAAAAGGGGAACTTGGGCTAGCCTAGCCATTATATGAGATGTTACAGGAAGAAAAAAACAAGATTGGGTTGTATTTGCTTTTTTTCTTGAAAGGGTAACTATGAGGTAACGTCAAGCAAGATACACAAAAATGATTCAGAACCCTGTTGAAGTTTTTTGGTCAAAGTAAAGAAAAAACTTATGCCTATAATGAATATCTCTATAAAGTTATTATTTGTGTTGCTTAAGGTCTCATATTAAAGGCTATTCAAGATAATGAGTGGTGGCAGATGACGATGAAGGACGATTACAAAAAACATGCCTAATGCGGGATTCAAACCCATATCCTCGTAGAGCCATACGCTTTGGACCAGAGCCCTAATCGTATGTGTCACTGCAGTCGGCATTATGTTCTAACATGCATGGCTTAGGTGTATGGAAGCGTATGCCTATCTAGAATTCTCTGTTAGAATAAAGTAGGCTTGTCTAAGATTACTTTTATTATTATTATTATTAAGAATAATCTATGTACTGTAATTCTGATCGATTGTTTGGTTTGGTTGGTTGTATGAAGGCAGAGGCTTATGGACTAGTCTCATTGGATGGGCGTAGCGAAGATTCCATTTCACTATACTGGAGAAAAAAATCCGGATGTTTTTTTTTTCTGTTGGTGTCTGTTAGCACGATTCCGGCTAAACCGATACTCCAATTGGGATGAAATTTTATGGAGTCCTTCGAAATCTCTGAACCAAGAACTGCCACGTTTTTGAGCGCAATCGAAAAATTATTTCTCATTAAAATCGCAATTTTACGATTTAAAAAAAAATTTCTTTAGCTTATAACACCTACATGCTTTATCCGATTTTAATGATTTTTTCACAGAACCTTAATTTATGAATTTAGGTATTCGTGTGAAATTTGAGCGCAATCAAAAAATTATTTCTCATGAAAATCGAAATTTTACGTTTTTTTTCTTTTTTAAAACAATTCTTTGACTTATAACACCTACATGCTTTATCCTATTGTAATGATTTTTTCACAGAACCTTAATTTTATGAATTAATATATTCGTGTAAAATTTGTGCGCAATCGAATAATTATTTCTTATGAAAATTTCAATATTACGATTTTTTCCTTTTTAAAATTCGATTAATTAAAAAAAAAAAATAGTTAATTTTTTATTTACGATTTTCTAATTTTAAAAAAATCTTCAACTTAGTAATGATTTTTTCACAGAACAAAAGAAAATTCGCATAACACAAATGGCAGCTCAATGCACCAACTACGCTCATCCAACAATGCGGCGGGACTTAAGCGTTTTCCTAGTAGGCGTCAACAGTAATTTCATGTATGTTTATGTTAATGTTTATGATAATGATATTGTGTATGTTTTTATGTATTGACAAGTCCCATAGTGGAAATTGTGCGATTTTCTTCTTACAATGTCTTACTCAGATGGACGCAAAATAAAATACTAATACTAAAAAGACTGATTCATTATAAATTCTAGTCTACAATATAACTCAGAAAAGTACAGAGCTATGCAAGTACGGTACATTTTAACTTATAAGTCTTTCTATTTTTACGTACGTTGGTGCAGACTTGTTGAGTGGCACGGGTTGAGCCCATACCAGATGAGGACAAGGCGGAAGAGCACGAGTTTGAAGGCTGCCCATGTGATTTTCTAGTACCTTTGAGTACCTGCAAGGAAATCAAGGAGACAAAATCAATTTCAATTTCACTTTTAGGTACATTGATTTTGTTATCAAACTCAAATACCGGGCGAATGAAGGATAAGTATGTCTTGAATAATGTTCTGAACTGCAGCATCGGAGTCAAACCGTAAAGAGAATTAACAGGTTCAATCTCTTATAGATGAGGTAACGAGCTGAGAATATAGTTAAACTCAAGACCCAGATAACGTACTTGTTTCCGTGTGGCAACGTCTTCACCTCAAAAATGCAGTCTAAGGACGCCGGTCTGTTGGTCAAGTTTGCATGTTTTGTTACGATGAACGAAAAGAATTAATTGCATCTTCGTTGCATTCGGACATTCCACAGCCATGGTTCATTTTTGATTATATGACGCTAAAGAGCTCATCATGGGTTTACTGTATATAGTAAAGTAAAGTAAATGATGTACTAACCTGTAAAGATGATTTCCCTCCATTCTTTGAGGAAGATCCTCAACTTTATTTTCAAACTTTGATTGATGATCTTTGAAAATAGTTGGCAGGTGTCCATTGGATGTATACTCGAGTAATGCATCAAGCAACCAAAAGCAATCTGCAATTGATTAGAAACATTATTAGTTTTACTTGTATCTCATGTGCTGAGAATGTCATAAAAATTGTTGCCCCAAATTAAATCTCCCTATGCTCTTTGCAATTGAGCCATATAAGGACTTAAGGAAGGAACTTGTAATGATTGTAATGTTTAGATTAGATTAGATTAGATTAGATTTATTAAGTCTCAGTAGGCCTATAAAGAATAAAAAGATGCAGTCTAAAAAAAAAATTAAAAAAAATCAACATGAAAAATATGCTTCGACCATCTATTAATCGATGATAATTCAGGAGTAGGCCAACACAGTTTGCTGCACAACATTATCTGAAATTTAAAACTTAAAGTAGTCTGTTCTTGGACTTTCAGTTCTTCCGAGAATGGACATGTATATATATATTTTTTAAATTCTTACAAGAATTCATGCATCGCGTGTAAGCCTATATGAGAAATGTCGAGTCTATATTTTTGTTGCTTATAGATGCTCTTTAATCTATCGAGCTTATGACGTGAGTTGACTTGGAAAATTTACAAATTACGTCAAAAATACAGCCGAGCATGACAATGCAACTCGTCCAACAAGAACATTGGTATTTGCCAAGTAGATTGAAAAGCACTTGCGTCATCGCCCTGGACCAGCTATTAGTTGGTTGAGTGGTGGGACGTGTGTGCATAATCGAGGCCCATTTTGCGTTTATTTATCTATACAGGCTCCAGGGAGACAGCTCAAGGTCGTTAGGGTAATAGATATCATCAGCAGGCAGGTGGGAGGGGGGGATCGCAGGCGCTTTGACACATGCTAAGGTCTAGTGATAAGTACCAACACGGCTGACAAATTTGAGAGATAAAACCGAATTTGAAATTTGAAACCGGTTTTAATGATTGAACCAAATCTCAGTTAGTGCAGTTTCCAGGTAACGGAATATATTAGTAATTACTATACCTTTGTGTAAATGACTGTTGTCTAGGCAATTTGAATCCCCATAAATTACAACTCGCCCACTCTTGTCAGAAAATGTGCCCTGCAGTAGTCCCAATATTGCCACAGTTTCTGTAACCTCAGACTCTTTTCCCAAAACCTCTTCCCCCTGATCTTTTAGATTCTGTGATATAACAATGCCATGATCAGGGAACCGGGAAATAGATGTGCCCGATGCATAGTACATGTCGTGATCGCCGAACATGAAGTCTCCTTCAAACACTCGATCGCCGAGAGCGATTCCCCACGAGGACAACAGGTCGTTCAAGGCTGGTACGTTGGCTCCTCCTGTATCAGGCATCCACCATTGCCTGTAACCCGAGATGTCACATACAGTTCTATGTGAAATGACTAAGCTGTATTACTAACTAGTGTTAAGTGCTTCAAATTTGTATCGTGATTGATTTTGGTTAGGGCTCTGGCTCTTATGACTATCCTCCTGTACTATACATTGAAAAAAAAAAAAAATTATGAATTGGCCACATACAGCATTATGCCATTTTACAGTGACCAGTATAACAACTGATGATTAACAACGATGAATGATGATGAAGGGAGGAGGGGAAACCCGGTACCGGCACGTAGCCTACTCCTTTCGAAAAGTACCAAGGGAACCAACGGCTTTACGTCCCATCCGAAAGGACGGTGTAACTTTGACAGTCATATAGGTTCCTCCACTTAACCCGGACTGCCGAGCAGACGTCAAGGCAAGGAGAACGAAGCCGTCATACAAGGTTTCGAACCCTCGTCTGCTCTAGCCAGCGGTATACGTGTGTTTCAGGGCAGAGAGCGTTCACCCACTCAACCCCTGACCACGCCCGATGTTGCTTAACTTCGGTGTTCGAGTGAGAACCGGTTAAACGACCGCGGCTAAATCGCTGGTTATGTATACCACATAAACCCTCATCATCGTTATCCATTGCCGTTTCCTGCTTCTGGCAGGGTCAGCTTGGGTTTAGGAAACAAATTTTTTCACTTCTTTCTATCCTCCCACAATTATATCTCTCACATTTTCCCAGCTCTCTTTGAATGAAAAATAAAGCCCAACTGGCTTTAATCCCCACCTAAATAAAGATGATTACCAATGTAATCTATCTATCCTCTTACCTCTAAGTCTCTTGCATATCCACCAATTAGGCCAAATGGTATTGTTATGGTCACCCTTAATTTCACAATGGATTAACCTCGATTTCCCAGCAGTACTAAACTACAAATCAGTGAACAATTATTACAGATCTAACCACAATAGCTCTGGCCAGACCTAAGCTACCTAAAGCTAATGTTACGGACATGACCTTGTGTTCTATGTAATTCATGGCTACAAAAATAAATACAAAATACAGATAGTACCAGAGGAGTCTCAAGTCATCTTGAATGCAGGTAATCGAGCATGATTGCGCGTAGAGCAAGTAATCAGCAGATAAAAGTGGCAGTGCGGGGCGGCTAGGTTATATCCATCATCCTGTTGCCCTAACATTATCGTGATGTGTTCCTCTATAGACTGCTGACGAGAACTGAGCTAATACGGTGCCTATATATATGGAACACACCTAAAAGAGAGAATATAATCGGCCTAGAGGCGCACCCAGAGGTTTAGCCACGGTTGCTAAGCCGGTTCCCACTCAGACACCAAAGTTAAACAACTTTGGGCGTGGTCAGATGGGAGAGTGGGCGACCGCTCTCCCCTGAAACACACGTATACTGTCAGTTAGAGTGGATGGAGGATTCAAAAGCTAGTGTAACAGCTTCCTTCTCCTCGACGTCTGCTCGGCAGTCCGGGTTAGTGGAGGAATCTATATGACTGTCAAGGTTACACCGTCTTTTTGGATGGGACGTAAAGCCGTTGGTCCCCTTGGTACTTTTCGAAAGGAGTAGGCTACGTGCCAGTACCGGGTTTTCCCTCCTCCCTTCACTATTAAATTTGCACTAGTGGATTGCATTATTCGTTGCAAATAGAGACTTAAGAGGCCTGATGAGTTGGCTTGTTTGTTTCTCTTACTTATACTGACTATACTATTGCGTCAATTTCGATGCGTTTTTTTCCAATGTACAGAAAAAATATGTAAGAAGCGCCCTGCGACTTAATCGGTTCTATAATTTTAGTCCTTCATTTTTTTTTTAATATTCAAAAATTAAAACTTCAAAATTGAAAAATGGAATTCACCCAGAACTTAAGAATGATCTAAATAAGCAATATTTAAAATTTCTATCCGAAAACTTCGTTAGTTTAGCCGTCAGAGGACAGAGAATTTTGCATAAAATGGCTCTGTAAAATGCTTCCCTCTACAAAGTTGCGTTGGAACACGAAGAACTAGGGTTGTAGTCGACCAGTGAAGCTCCGCCCCCTGCCCAGCCGGCTGAGCTGGTATGCGAGACAGGTTTTACTGCCTGAAGGCGTCTGAGGCAAACGCAAAACCAAACCCAAACTCTGTTTGAAGGCTAGGAGCAGGTGGCAGTCAGGCACCGCCACCGATGATGCACCGTCCATTCAATAACATAATTAGGCCTTGACTTAGGGGGGCTGTGAAGATCAACATCGGTACATTGTCAACCAATTTCATTTTATAGTTATTTTTAATTGAGTATTTTCACACAATATTACATTCATAAATGTTGTGCGACGCACTTGATACAAGTTCAGAGGGTTGCGGAGTCGATTCTCGCCACCGCCAAACTTATTGTTTTCCCATTATCGCATTATCTCATTCATAACATTTCCCAAATTTTACTTGTTCCATTGTTTTACCGATATCCTGACGAAAAGAAAGTTGGCTTGTTTGCACTACCTTATACTGACTATATACTATTACGTAAATATCTACGCGTTTTTTTTTTTATGAACAGAAAACATGTAAGAAAGGTTTATTTTTTCTACAATAATTTTAGTAATTCATACATTATTATGTTCCAAAATAAATACAATGAGTAAAGATAATTATTGTAATTTATGATAAGTGAAACTCCAATGTTATATATTTTACTATAACACTGTAAAATAGGGATGTCAAACGATTAAATTATTATAATCGATAATCGAATTCACTTTCACCTCCATAATCGATTATTAATCGATTTTAATCGTTTTGTCAATAACATATATTAAAAAGTTGTTATTTCAACACCTCATATTGATTGCACCCAGTTTTAATATCAAGATCCAATATAAAAGAAAGTATACATTAAAATAAGGTATAGTGTTGCTAGTATAATTTATAATATTTTTTCGGCTAGTGACAACGAAACCAAATTTTTACCACTTGGGTACGCGTTCACAATACCCGTATAGGTAACTCAGGTATAGTACAAATTTAAACAATAAAATGGTCTGTCTCATTAGCCACTAAACATCGCTCTCTTTGATTATAACAATAAAAACATTCAAAGTTTATTGAAGTCGCAGCAGCAATGAACTTCTGTTAGGGGAACCCGGACAGCGTGACCTTATACTACTTGCGAAATGCCTGGGCTGGGATAAAATATGTAGAAATGCGGACCTGTCTCATCGTAGACGGAAAGCCTACATTGGTGCCACCCCACACCCTAGTTGACTTTGATGTTTGACGAGGGTGGAGTGAGTGAGTGAGTGAGTGAGTGACTGAGTGACAACAAAATTATAAGTTTTCTTCTAATTATTATTAGGCCTATATTATCATAATATTTTGTTTCATACCGTTATTCAGATTTATGATTTAATATAAAATCTATTATGATGCTGCTTTTTTTAGTCGCGATGATGGATGAGCTTTTTTGTAAGTTTTTAGTTTGCGTGGGATCTCTTTACTTTTGCAAGTGCTTTTTGAACGCATTGTAGATGATTGTTGTCAGTTTCTATTGCTACTTGTTGTTATTATATACCTTAAAAAACTCAACCTTTATTCTATGGATTCTGGCAAACTTTTTCAACTTTATATATAATCATACAATATCATATCATATATAATTACAAGAAATATTTCTTCGATTGTACTAAAAAACGTGGCAGTCTAAGTTCAGAGATTTCGAAGGTCCCCTCCAATTTTCATCAAGAACGCATTTTATGCCGTTTGCCCGGTAGAGAGAGAACAAACAAACAGACAAAAAAACTAACAAAAACAAAACACTCGAGCTAATTTTTCTACAACAACAGAACAGGGTTAACAGAAGTGGAAAAAAAAAACGAAAGTGAAATTGAAGTCTTCGCTTCGCTCATCCAACTACTTGGGTACTGTTCGATTTGGCTTGAAATCTGTGAATATTTCACTTCATTGTGACTACAGAGAGAGATTACACAATTTATTATGTATGATTCTGTCATCATTACACATATTTCATAAAACTCTTTAATCTTTATCTACATTGTAAATGAACAACTAATAGAATTAATGATTTTTGTGTTGATGGTTTATTGTAGTTACAATGTTTCATACATAGACTATTATACAGCAGACAATGCATGCATTTGTGATTGGATAATTGCTTTGACTATTATCTGAATTTTATAACTAAACCACTACCTACTTGATGTGTCTATAGAGAGGGATCAAACAATTTACTAGTGTTTGTAATGCGATTGTCTTCTCGTCTATCCTAACGTCAAAAGACCAAGGAATGTTGGCAATGGTGTAGGTATATTATGATGGTTGCGTTCCGTTACCTGCTGAGAGTACTGCCAGCTTTACTGGACCCGTTCCGTTAACTGCTGTCAGCAGTGTGCTGAGCGTCCCGTAAATTGCTGGCCCAGCGCCTTCAGTAACTGAAAGTGCTGGAGGTTTTTTCGCTCAGTATCGCCAGTAAACCAGCTAGTGTCATGGCGGCGTTGAAATGTCAGTTTGCTTCCAAAGTTAATAAATTGCTTTATTTGTCCAGAAAAAATGAGATTTACAATATTGTAGTGGACTGAAAATGACAATAATAATTCGGAATGAGCTAAGAATATTTATTTGCGAGCTTACACTTCTTTTTTAATTCATAGCTTGCAATTAATGGGCCGATGACTCTAGGCCTAGGCCTAGGCTAGATGACGGCTTTAAATATTCCGCCAAGAGAATAATTTATTTATTAAACCGATAATCGAGAATAAACGTGAAATCTTCCTATTTCTCTTCACGTTTACCCTGAATAGTTAATATAATGTTTTAAATTGACTGAACGATTATTTTTCTGACAGCTGCAGTGTTTGTGCTGGATGCTTTTACTGGGAACCATTCCGTTTTCTAGGCCTACTGACCACGCAGGCTAGCACTGGTGTTACTGTGCTCCCAGTAGAGCCAGCAGTTATCGGAACGCACTCGATGAATCCCATGCGAATGCACGGCACTAGCAATAATAATAACATTTCGTAAGAATTCTAGGTTGTATGACCACCTTCCTTCTTTCCTGATTGGCACCTGTTCAGATGGAAAACTAGAACGATATGTAGATATAGTTTGAAAGGAACTTGCGAGTGGTGGTCACGACTGGGGAAATCATTGGAAAAATACTTTAGTCGGAATTGCCGAAGGCGGTAACGGACCGACAATTTAGAGTCTCGAATAGAACCTCACGAGTACTTTTATATTCGTATTTCATATTTTCGTAAACGAAGAACATAAACACGAAATCCTTGCCCAAGCTAGGATTCGAACCTGGAATGCAGGGTTCGTGGTGTATATTGTTCCATTAGCGAATCGCATTACTATCTTTTGAAGTAAATAAAGGATTACCTGATCTCTGATCACAGGTAAGGATTCCTTGTCCCCCCCCTCCTCCCGCGCTAGGGCCCAGTTGCATGAGGGGTCTTCAACTTGTCAGCCTTTCAACCCTTGTCGCATTGTTCAAACACATAAAAGAAACTACAATCTTTTTACAGCAAAGCCTTTTTTATAATATTTTTTATTTTTTTACTTGCAGTATTTTATTGTGAACATTTTCTATGTGGTAAGCATTTTGATTTTTGTCTCTACGATAAAAATTACGCCTATTGTGTTACACTAGAATGATATAGTATTTTATCTCTATTATGATATTTACCCTAATTTTTATCGTAGGGACAAAAATCAAAATGATTTGAGCATCTAAATATTCGCATATTAATAATGGAAAGAAAAATATAAACATATCATAAAAAAGCCTCTCTGTAATAAACGTTGTGGTTTCTTTTGTTCATTTGAACAATGCAACATTCATTTGTGAATAGTACTATCCTCTCACTAAATATTAGATCAGTAAGCAATAAAATAACGGAATTGGAACTCCTTGCAGGGGATATATCTGCAGATATAATATGCCTGCAAGAACACTGGCTCTTGAGGGAAAGCCTGAGCAACTTCTGTCTGCCAGGTTATTGCAATTCTAACTTTTACTGCAGGGAAACTCAAGCATATGGGGGAGTGGCCATCCTTGCAAAACCTAATATAACTATGAGCCCAATTCCTGATCTCGAACTTTGCCCAATTGAAAATGTATTTGAAATCACAGGTTGTATATGGGAGTTAAACAAGAATCAAATACTAGTTCTTAATATTTACAGACCCCCACAAGGTATTATAAACAATTTTTTAGATAAATTTGAGGAATGTTTGATTAAATTAACTAAAAAATTTCCAAAAGCAGAATTAATTATATGTGGAGATTTTAATATCAATCTACTATCTCACAATAATCAAACACAACTCTTTAAAGACTTGATTCAGTCCTATAACATTCATACTACTATCGACGCGCCAACCCGGATTCATGGTAACGCAAGATCTCTGATAGATAACATACTTACATCTTTTGATAACCAGGTCATCACAGCACACTCAATTGACCCACAATTCTCTGACCACTGTGCTATCATATTACAACTATCCACCTTAAGTCTGGACATGGATCAGAGTAAAACAACTCGAACAAGAAAGTTCAGTGACGAAAACATAGGCCACTTTATGATTTGTTAATCCCAATTGACTGGAACCTCTTGCTAGCTGCTTCTGATTCAAATCATATGTTTGAGCTTTTTGTATCAAAATTTACATATTTATTTAATGTAGCATTCCCTTGGAGGACAAACAAAGCAAACAAAACCTTAAAGTCGAGCCCATGGATAACAGCTATACACCGATCAGACGCGTGTCAGCTCCGCAACTTACATTATCGGTGCAAACAAGCACCAACAGATACTTTACAAAAACAAATTTATTTACAACTAAAAAAAGCTCATGTGCACAGCATTAAAGAAGCCAAACGTTTTTATTACAAACAGGAAATATTAAGGTCTGACAATAAGAGTAAGGCTATTTGGCAAGTAGTCAAATCACAATCAATAGCACCCCAGCAGAAAAGTAACCTAACCTTGAATATAAACGGCAATGTTATATCGGATCCTAAAATCGTTGCGGAACAATTTAATGAGTTTTTCATAGAGCTAGGAGTTAATTCACGACCAACACAAAAAGCGGGGTTATCAACACCAGCTCTCGATGAATATCACCAACCCCATTCAATCTTCCTCTACCCCACTTCCCCTAAGGAAGTTTCTAATATTATTAAGAGCTTTGGTAAGAAACATTCTTCGGGACTAGATGGCATACCCGGCTCAATTCTAGCAAAATGTCACAACCTTATTGCAGAACCACTATCATTTCTCATAAATGAATCGTTTGTATCGGGCATATTCCCATCCAAACTAAAATTGTCGAAAGTTATACCACTATACAAACTTAAAGGGAATAAACAGGACCCTAGCAATTACCGGCCAATATCATTAATCTCATCATTTTCAAAGATTTTTGAAAAAGCCATGTATAATCGTATATCAGAATTTTTAAGCAAATATGAGATAATAACACCTAACCAACACGGTTTCCAAAAAAACAAATCGACCATCACTGCAATTTTCATGTTCTTAAACTCTCTGTATGTAGCCCTAGATCACAGTGAGGTAGCTTTAGGGATATTTTATGATTTAAGTAAAGCGTTTGACACTATTGACCACGCTCGTCTTCTTAATAAACTTGATATTCTGGGAATTAGAGGGAAAGCTAAGGATTGGATATCATCTTTTTATCAGAACGTTCACAGATTGCAGTAATTAACAATACCATCAACGGCACTACAAGCCATCACTTCTCTTCTCCCCTCATGGTAAAAAGCGGTGTTCCACAAGGAACAATCCTTGGACCTCTTGCATTCCTATTATATGTGAATGATGCATCGAATTACTTAAAAGAGGGGAAAGTAACGCAATATGTAGATGACTTCAGTCATCTCTTAACAGCAGACAAGAAATTCACGGAATCGCTTATAGCGGTGGCAAATTCACAAGCCAATGCAATGGAATCTTATTGCCAGACAAACCTCCTTGCCCTACAACCAGCAAAAAGTGTATACCTTTCCTTTCATTCTTCATACACATCCCAAATCTCGAGTCCACTCATTCGAAGCAATGGGAAGTCTATTAGCCGAAACACAATGGCGAAGTTCCTTGGGTTAGTCCTAACAGACACTCTTAATTGGTCGCCACATGTGGATCAACTATGCGCCAAAATCAGAAGTAGCTGTTATCTGCTTCGTAGGCTGAAACCACTCGTTGACCTGTCTGTATTAAAACTAGTATACCATGCTCATTTACATTCACATATAGCATATGCAATCTTATTTTGGGGGGGGTCCTCTAGTGCACATCGTGTTTTCATTCTACAAAAACGAGCCATTCGTATACTATCGGGGGCATCAATTTGGCAATCATGCCGCAAACTGTTTCCCAAGCTCAACATTTTAACAGTCACATGCTCACTCATACTAACTGCAGCACTCTTTGTGCATACCAATCAGAAACTTTTTTTAACAAACTCTTCTGTACATAGCTATCCTACTCGCTCCCAGAATAGTCTCCATGTACCCCATCATAAGACAACAATGTATGCCAAAGGGCCACACTATCTGTGTATCGCAATATACAATAAACTTCCTACACAAATTAAGAGCATCAAACAAGCCACAATATTCAAACAAGAACTAAAATCACATTTGTGTAGCAAAGGTTACTATTCTCTTCAAGAATTTTTTCAATCTTAAGGCCAAAGGAGGATGTGTCGTTGACCTGGTGACTCATTATTATGATACCAAGCGGAGGAAGTACAGGGAAATGGTTGGATGTGGGATAAGTGTGAATGGAGGCTGAACCTAGCCTCACACCTGGTATTAGAAGTATTTTATTGTTTTAAATATTACTGTTTTAAATACTAAGCTTTATATTGTACCTACATTGTTTAAATATATTGTTGTGTAATTTTGTATTAATGTAACATACACACATTGACGATGCCCATACAGTGTGCCATGTACCTGTCTAGTTGGTGAATAAAATCTGAATCTGAATCTGAATGGATGGGTAGGCCGAAGACCTAGGATGACTGAAAGGGTTTCGCAATTTGTAATCTTCTCCATCCCATAGTGAGGAATAAATTACTTTGATCACAATAGATTGGAAAAGGTTTCCAATCTCCACGTGCATTGTTCCGGCTTTAGCTTGGCCTTTGAAAGGGCAGGTAGCTACCTCAGAAGCAGTTGAAAGACGACTAAATCCTCTCCAAAGTCTAACAAAAGTTTACCCCCACTTTCACCTAGTGAGTCTCCCCCCAAAAACCAAGTTACAAAAGTAACCAATGAGAAAAATCGTGAAAAAATCTGAAAAATACTTGAAGCCAGCCCATTTGCGAGTTAAATAGGCGCCTTCTTTACCGACGAAACTCCAACACGGCGATCTGGGAGAATATTCTTTCACCTTAACCCTCTCCCGGCCAGAGCGTTCTAATGCGTTGTGCGGGTCTGCGAGAACTCCAGGGTTTAATGTGACCAGGAGAGTGTTAACCCTCTCCCGGCCAGAGCGTTCTAATGCGTTGTGCGGGTCTGCGAGAACTCCAGTGTTTAATGTGACCAGGAGAGTGTTAATTGGATGAGCGTAGCGAAGATTCCATTTCACTACACTGGAGAAAAAAATCCGGAATGTTTTTTTTTTGTCTGTTTGTTAGCACGATTCCGGCTAAACCGATACTCCGATTGCGATGAAATTTTATGGAGGTCTTCGAAATCTCTGAACTTAGAACTGCCACGTTTTTGAGCATATAATCGAAAAAAAATTTCTCATGAAAATCGCAATTTTACGATTTTTTTCGATTTTTTAAAAATTTCTTCCACTTACAACACCTACATGCTTTGTCCGATTGTAATGATTTTTTCACAGAACCTTAATTTTATGAATTGATATATTCGTGTAAAATTTGAGCGTTATCAAAAAAATATTTTTTACGAAAATCGCAATTTTACGTCTTTTTTCAATTTTTAAAATTTCTCCAGCTTATAACACCTACATGCTTTATCCGATTGTAATGATTTTTTTACAGAACCTTAATATTATGAATTAATATATTCGTGTAAAATTTGTGCGCAATCGAATAATTATTTCTTATGAAAATTTCAATATTACGATTTTTTCCTTTTTTAAAATTACGAATATTAAAAAAATTAAAATTTAAGTTAATTTTTTATTAAATTTAATTTAATTTTTTATTAAATTTAATTTAATTTTTTATTAAATTAAATTAAATTTTAAAAATATCTTCAACTTAGTAATGATTTTTTCACAGAACAACAGTAAATCCGCATAACACATGGCAGCTCAATGCACCAATTACGCTCATCCAACAACGCGGCGGGACTTAAGCGTTTTCCTAGTAATAATATCATGGCACAGATAAGAGGCACATCTATGTATGGTTAGAAACAACAAAACTTAACACATCAACCACTAACTTTGAGAGCTAGAACACAACAAATTTAAAGCTAAACTTCATTGTTCTTTCCCAATCTGTCTAGGGCTGTGCGAATCGACGAAATTCGAATCCGAATCCGGATCCGGATTCGAGTCAATTTTAGCAGATTCGAGTTTTCGAAAATTAAAATTTCTCGCCGTTCACCCGCCGTTTTCCCGCGTGTATTAGGAAATCAGCAATTTGTTTTTAAATGCAAATTAGGTCACGAAATTTCAAACAAAGCTTTTTTCAAAGTTTTGGTGGAGGTGCCGGGTAGGTAGTCAAAATTAAATTAATCCGGGGCTCCTGGCTGGTATATATGGTGGAGGTGCCGGGTCATAAAGCGCAATTGTGAGATCGTAATAATCGTTTGTATGCGAGTAAGCTAAAAATACTTCAGATCAAAATATTGACAAAACACAAAAAATGCATAATTTCGTAATTTTGGTGGAGGTGCCGGGAAGTCAAAATTAATCTGTGGTAAAAACTGTCAGAAACTTAGAAAACTGAAGGCTGAAATTGAGCTTAAAATTAAAACTGATTAACTGATTCTCACTCTCATGTGTTCGTTTTACTTTTAAATTAATCATAAATTGTCCTGGAGTTTGTGATAGGCCCCTACTGATAATTTTAAACTAGGCGTATTTTTTTAAAGTTGTGCATTATCAAATTGTTTTTTTCGTTGAAAATAACGAAAGATCGCAAATTTTTATTTTTAAGACGCGAATTTTCATACTTTAAAAAACATTTTAGCACATCTCTTAACGATAGGCTATGCAAAATTCCATTGAAAAAGATTCGGATTCGCTTCGGATTCGCGAAGCTTCGGAAAGATTCGATTCAGATTCAAAATGAAAAACATGGATTCGCACACCCCTAAATCTGTCAATTCTTATCCAATCCAAACTGTGCTTTGGAAGTACCGTATAGGAGAAACCGGAAAATGCATAGGTACCGGTAGTTATCCTTTTAATTTCTGTCTATAATACAAGTTAGTGGTTTTATAATCAATTATTTGTCTCGTAAAATAATATTCGCCGATTTGGATAAGTGGTTCCTATATGCAAAATTAACTTAAAATTATATAATTTTTAGTCATTCTTACCTAGTGTTCTCGTCATAAAACTTAACTTTCTTCATGACTGTTACATTATACCAGTCAGCAAAGACAATGAGAGATAAGCCGTTATCAACATCTCTCTTAAGTTTGGCCACTTCTTCTGGGAAATATTCTTCCTCTGAATCCACCAGAAGCACCGTACCATACTGAGATGCATCAAAACATGTAAATGGAGAGCCAAGTACTTCCAGATAGTAACCACTGTTCCTCAAATGCTGATACATATCCTGAAAGTCAATTGAAATATTAATTTCAGACATTTCTGATACATTGGTAGAGGGCCAATATTAAATAGTAAATACTAAATACTTGTTTGCTTAATGCATACATAAACCAAAACTGAATTTTACTTTAAAATTAGTGTGAATGTGGTCGCCATTCCAGTCCAAAGGGTCGTTCTTCATGCGGAGGTTGTCTCGTGGAAAGTAGCCCGGCGGGTAACGTAGGTTGTGATACTGGTCCCAGAGAATGCGCTTGCTATTAACACACCAAGAAGGGAAGTATTGAGACAAATCCCAACGGCAATGCCAATGGGTGTGCAAACCTAGAGGTAGGCCTAAATCTAGTTTGAGAAAGATGACATACAAATTACCTGAAAGATAATGCCCATAATAAAACATAAACCAACTGTAATATATTTCTCGATTTGGATAGTCGGGAAACACTCCCGTAGGTGGAATAATTAATATTTAATACAATCCAGAAATAAAAAAATCCATCCCGATTGGGGTTCGAACCCCGATCGGGATGGATTTTTTTTTTTAAATTTCTGGATTGTATTAAATATTAATTATTCCACCTACGGGAGTGTTTCCCGACTATCCAAATCGAGAAATATAACCTCGCTCATACCTGCGTAAGGTAATGACATTATAAATATGTTTGTTTGGTCAATTCAACAGCAACAGTTTTTCGATGCTTTATTGTTCCATCCATTCAAGTGCTATAATGTAACGACAAAACAGAAGTTAAATAGTTACCGTCTCGGTGGTCTAGTTGGCTAAGGCGTCCACCCGGAAAGTGGGAGACTCGGGTTCGAATCCCGATCGGGATGGATTTTTTAATTTCTGGATTGTATTAAATATTAAATATTGTAGGCCTAATATATTTGTTTAATAATTTTGACTTAAATGGCGATGGTAATTAAACCGCTATGAAGGTCAAGTAGGCCTAACTAAGGCCATGTGGGCCTATACCTAAAGCCTAAACCAAAACAATTTGAGAACAGTATTTTAGTTTTAAATGTTTTGCAACTTCTCACAATTTTTCAAGTAAAGTTTTCTTTTGTTGGTCACTTTATGCTGAAACCTTACACAATTAATTATTTCTCGATTTGGATTTCTGGAATGTGGGAGGCCTGGGTTGAAATCCCGGTCGGGATAGAACTTATAAATTTCTGAAATGTATTAAATATTAACAATTAATTACCGATATACTATGTCTTAAAGGGGAGTATAAACCCCAAAAATTATTTTTTACCACGTGATCTATAGCACAATACTACACTAAAATGACAGTTTAAAAATTTATATCTTGTTCCTGTGATTTAACACGAATTTTTGAATTTTTTTGATCCAGAAATTAGCGAAAATTGGTGTTTTGGGAAATTTCTTAAATCGGCTTTAACCTGCTTCTTTTTTGGTCCACATAGATACTAGAGCATAGTACCAATCTAAAATGCCCCTTTTTAACATCGAATCTTGAAACTGTGCCCAAATATACCCTCAAACACGCAAAAATATGCATTCCAAAATCACACCCCAACTTGGTAATCAGCATATTTTGACCAAACTACTTGCCCAAATTACAAAACAAAATATACAAAATTTACAGAAAAGGATGTAGAGTACGTCAATAATGGCTAATATTTTTTTGGATCAAAATCCTCCAAGGTCACGGGGCATAAAGATCGTCCCCATGTTATTTCTTATGGGAGATTTTTGCCGATAGGACCTAGCTCGAAAAATGTCATGTTTGACAATTTTTTGGGAGGTCATGGTGGCCCCAATAATTTTTCTGTTAATTGCTAAATTCATTACTAGTTAGCCTGAATGAAATATATTTTTTGAGTTTAGCGGTTAAATACCCCTTTAAGCTAGGAAAGAGCAGAATACTAATTTTATTGATCCAATATAACAATATTATTGGTCTATATGAGTTTGATCATAGAGATTAATCTCTATGGTGAAATATAAGGCAGGTTGCCCAAATCAATAAATTAACCGTAAACTACAAAAATTTGTTAAAATTTTAGGTCAGTAGTTGTAATTACAAGCCAACTCTTGTACAAGTTTTTTTTAATGAAGGAATGAGGAAATGAAGAACAAAAGTTTCTGGCAACTGACTAAAAAAAAAAAAATGACTAAAATCTGTTGCGTAAACCGATCACAAAGATCATTGATGACCTAGATATTATCATATTTATTTTTTGAGTTTGACCTTTTTTTAATAGACAACTACTGTACTTGTATGATTTAAGACTAAAAAAATGGTTACTTACTGTCGTGGAGGCGTAGGTATGACTTTGGCTTTGATTGAGAGTTTTACCGTTGACCTCCTCATTTCCTTCTCTCCGTCTTCTGGAGGCGACTCTATTGTCAAGACGATGTGTCCTTGAGCAATCCCCTCCCAGTTTGCAGCAGTCCGCGACACGGCGATACTGACCGCCAACCATCCCGACCACGGCCACAATATCTCAGAGTGGGTGAGAGCAATGTCCAAGTTGTGACCAAACTGCGGAGTGTAAGGATGCCACTGGGGTTTGCCCACCACATGACCGGAAACTCCAAGTCCGTTGAGAATGGTTACGTTCACTATAGTGGGCATTGCTCCGTAGTATAAGGACTGGGTGCAATATGGCCACATGTATTGGCACTCACTTAAATCAACATAGCTGAAAGGAAAGACGTAATGTCAAAGATAAAAATTAATCCGGAAAAATACCAACGTAACTATGCCAAGTCTAAAGTAAATACACCAAGTACTGTATTTGACTTGTCATTCATATGAAATCTATTGACTAAGTATTTCACATTTATATGTAGGGCCAGAATGTTTATTTACATATTATTCGATTATTTAATCAGGGTTTAAGAATGCGTTTGGTACGTTATAGAAAAAAAGTATTAGTCTGAAAGCAATACCGAAATAACATTGTTTTTGCACAGTGGAAACTTCATTTTAGTCGATCCTCCCTATTAGATTTTTGCAGCATCAGAATCAGAATATAATAGGAAAACGCCAAAGTCGTTGTTAGACGAGTGAGTGAGCCATGTGTTGAGTACCGGGTAACATTCCCTTTCTTCCCCCTACCTAAGGCCTCTCTATAGCCTATCATAGGCTAGTGGCGCATTATTGCCTTACAGTTGATGTGCCCTTATACCAACTAACTCAAAACCCTATTTTTATACCTACATAATTATTAGGCCTAAATCATTATCAAACTTAAATGCAAATGTTCCCGGGTACTCAACACATGACTCGCTGATTCATCTAACGACTTTGGCGCATTCCTAGTCTAGTTGGCTCAAGCGCCCTTATACCCGAAATGTGGAAGACCTACGATAAAACCCCCGGTCGGGAAATATTTTTTAATTTCTGGATTGTATTAAAAAATTATAAAACATGTACATATTGAAATGCATACAATACTATGGAAAACATAGCCAGTACGAAACACAAGTAAAGATTGCAAGGTTTACTCAACCTTCCAGCAGGAATTTAGGGGAACCTTGTGCGTGCAAGATTCGATACACCGTGTACACCTTGGTCACTGCATGTAATCACAGCCTGACAAAAATGAATCAATAAAAATGACTTCTTCAAAAACAAAACCATTGTCGTTAAAATAATTCCTATACAGTAAGACCTCGTTTATCCAAGCTCCGATTAACCGAGATTCCGTGTTATCCGAGCTGGTTTCAGTCGCCCTAGCCTTTTTTTTATTAGGCCAAAATGTTATGTTCTTTACATCTGAATGTCATGCAGTATGCTGTTTACTACAATGACGTGTCTAGGGTTACCATAAGTGTCTCAGCAAAAAAGAGGACATTTCTTGCACAGACATTCGCGGACTAGAAAGGGGTCTGGGGCGGAGTCCCAGCCGCCGGAGGCGAAATTTTTTTGGGACATTTTTTCCGTCAGGATAGCGTTTAGAGCGATCTGAACAAGAGTCAAGGAAGGACAGTGGTGCCGACGCCTTTTAAATTGAGGAGTTATTTTTTATATGGACACTACATTTTATGACATAACTAAGACAAGTGGCCTAGGCCTACAACACTTCCTTACGTACGCCGTACGACGTGGACACAAGGCTCGTACGAAATGTACGGAAATGGTAACTAAATCACGTGATAGTACACTGCTTGCTGCACAGCCTGGCGTGTTGTGTGACACGCTCGGACCGGCTCGGACATGATCGGCTGCTCGTATTCGGCGATTTACGGTCGGTGGATGGTAAGTGAGGGGGCGGAAGGTTGCGCATGCGCCTCTGCATGGAATTGGGTGAAATAACCGGACATTTGCATTATTTTGAAAAAAAAAACGCCCGGACAGACATCAAAAAAGAGGACATGTCCGGCTCAGTGTCACATAAGAATTGCACAGCGCGTGAATTGTAAGGGGAGTTGGGGGCGGGGGTCGAGGGTAGGGTGCCAGAGTGTTGAGCCAGTGTCTTTGTGATTGCTTGCCGCCGCCGCCGCGACCTTGCTCAAAGACGGCGGACGAGAGAGAAGAGAGGGAGAAAAAAAAAGATACAAAATATGGCCTTGTAGACGACATGATAGAGGCTGGCTATGATTATGAAGAAATAAACATTGCATCTGGACATCCAGTCAATGACAGACGCGGAGACAACTGTCACCCCGCCCTCCTCCTCCCAAGCCACGAACTACGTATTGCCTCACTAGTCAATTGGCTTCGGACCAAGACTCTCGCAGAGTTGTTTTGTTTACATTATGAGATTAGATCATGACACCACACATTCATTCTATCAGCAAAGCAGTCGTTTATACTTATGAGATAAGATAAGGAGACCACACATTCATTCTATCAGCAAAGCAGTCGGCAGCCGATGTCATCACTAAGAGGCTGTTTATTTATGTTCTTTTAATGGTACGTACGTATCATTTTACCATATCAGGCTATGTTACAATCGCAAATAAACAAAAAATCGCGATCATCCGAGTTTTTCGATAATTCGAGCTGCACCCGGTCTCATCCACCTCGGATAATAGAGGTTTTACTGTACATTTAAAGTCTATTTTTCAATTTATTATTTCGTGTAGGTTTAAATTGCAACAGATTTTGCCCAGCAGGTCAAAGTACACTGGTCATGGATGCCTGTTTAAACTTTCAGCTCAATCTGTTTGGCCGTTCGGCCGTATGGAACCGAACAAACATACATTTTACAGACACTTTACAGACAGACAAATTAATCACAACAAAGGCCCGATCGAGATGCGTTGTAGACTACGTTCGCTGCGCTCACTTGTCTTAAAATTTAAAAATAACTAGGAAAAAAGCATAAGTCCGCCGCGTTGTTGGTGAGCTTTAAAATTGGCATTGAGCTGCCCCTTTTGTTATGCGGATTTTCTGTTGTCTGTGAAAAAATTTTACTAAGTCGAAAGTTTTTTAAAAATTTAAAATTTAAAATTTAAAAAAAATTTACTTAATTTTTTTATTAGTCGTAATTAAAAAAATAAAAAAAAAAACCCTTAAAAATTGGGGATTTCATAAGAAAAATTTTTCGATTTCCCCTCAAATTTTACACGAATGATTTAATTCATAAAATTAGGTTTGTGAAAAAATCATTACAATAGGATAAAGCATGAGTTGTTATAGTCAAAGAATTGTTTAAAAAAGAAAAAAATGTAAAATTCGATTTTCATGAGAAAAATTTTTTTATTGGGGCTCAAATTTTTTCCAAAAATATCTTAATTTTAAAATTAGGTTTGTAAAAAATCATTAAAAAACGGATTAAGCAAAGTAGGTGTTATAAGTCGAAGAAAAATTTTTTAAAAATCGAAAAAAAAACGTAAAAAATTGCGATTTTTATGAGAAAAAATTTTCGATTCGCTCAAAAACGTGGCAGTTCTAAGTTCAAGAGATTTCGAAGGCCTCCATAAAAATTTCATCACAATTGGAGTACGGTTTTTAGCCGGAATCGTGTTAACAAAACACACAATAATAACAAACAGAAAAAAAGAAAAAAAAAAGAAAAACATTCCGGATTTTTTCTCCAGTGTAGTGAAATGGAATCTTCGCCCCCGCTCGCTACGCTCATCCAACAAAACAACTCAAGCAGTAAGGCTGAACACTTATTCACGCACAACCAAACAAGTGTATACAAGTATCAGAGCGCGCAACAATCAAAAATGCAGCCGAATCACACGTGCTGCAGAGCAACGAGACATGTCTCAATAGCCTATGCTACTTGCGAAGAAGGAGGGGAAGTAAAGGAGGGTGGACCAGCGTTGCGCCATAATAGGTGTAAGAGGGGACGGCTCGGAGACAGAATCCTAGTTGCCTCGAGAGCTTGAGCACAGGCATGGAAATAGACCACATCCGTGCAGACATGGACAAAATGAGTTTTTCTCCTGAAATTATTTTGTTATTGCAAATTTTTGAGTACCCTAGGTCTATTAAAAATATTTATTTTTCAATTGTTCAAACTTCAAAATGGATCCACAATAATAGCCTAGTTCCACGCGGTATGGGACTTCAATGTTAATCGTTGAAAGTGCGCCGATTTCGTGTTAAAAGCGGGCAACATGACTTTTCTTGTAGGTAATTTTTACGCTGAATTCGAAAACCAATGTTGCCCAACCCAGTGACTTAAAAACTTCAACCCTTAAATCCCATTTCTTTGGGCAAATGTGTCGAATTTGTAGACATTTAGGGTATTCCTAGTTGGTGAACTAATTTTGAAGATAAAAATAATTTAAAATTGTTTTGTCACAAATCAAATGTCTGAGGTATGGCTAGTCCAAAATTTGAGCTAAACTGGTTAAACTGGTTTGAAATTAATTTTCAAACACAAAGAATAGCTGATATGTAGGGCGTTTTATTAACAGTTAACACTGTACAGCATAGCATTGATGAGATAGGCTTTTGATACTCGCTAAAGCAGTTAACGTACACCCCAGCTGAATAAGATGCAATCGAAAAATCAAAAATTCCTTGAAAGCTCTTCGTGTGGGAGAATTTTTAATACTAGTTGGTGATAATTACTCTCGGACTCTCGCCGCTTACTAGTCCGGGGACTATCCGCAAATTTGAGGCCGAACCTCTAGGACAATTGCAACAGAAGGAATTTGGTATCATTGGATTTAAAAAAAACACTTACTAACCCAAAAGAATCCCTAAAATCCCCATATGGTGGGTGGGTCTAACATCCCCTAAATGAAAATGTAATAAAATTTAATTAAAAAAAAATGTACTTTTAAAACTTAGTAAGCAGGGTATGTAATCAAAGATTATTTAAGGGTTTTCTAAATAAAAAAATATTTCAATTTTTAAAAATTAATTTTGTGGTCAGCAGAGGTCAATGAAGGTCAAATTTTGTATTTTTTCAGTGTAATTTGTTAAACGTTTTTTTCTTTGGCACAATAATGTTTGATGGTTGTCTTATTGTGGTAAATGTTTAGTAATAGGCCATACTTGATAAGGTATAAGTTAATAAATTGCAGAAAAGGTTATATTTCAATCTGTAGGGCCATGAACCTTCGAGCAGTTGTCAAAAATATGTTTACTTACGTTTAAGCGCACAACAATCGGTAATGTAATAATTTATTCGCCGATAGAGGTTTCTCACGTAGTTTGCATCGTAGCTACAAATTGGTATGTACCTTGATCAAAACCCACACATTAAAATCCTTACTGAAGGTTTTGTCATGGATTTCATATATTCAACAGAATTTTAGAAAAATACTCAAAATATAGTCATTGGATTTGTTATTTCAACCAAATTCCCACAATAAAAGTAGTAGGTAATGAGGTTGTCTACTAGAAGATTTTATCTCACAAAGCCTATTACTTAGTACCCGCTATAGGTCGCTGTACACTCAGGTACCTCGAAAAAAAGCCACGATTTTGGCGTTTTTAAGGTGTTTCCAAGCCGCCATGAAACGTGAAATGAACTTTAAATACGTCATAATAATCAGATCATAATCATAATCAGAGCTATTTAGGTACCTGACAACTCATACCAATTTTGGTTGGGATGAGAACATTCTTTCCGAGTTAAAAAGGGATGCAAAATTATCAAAATCACTTTCTGTGACTCCTCTGCTGGGCCCGCCTAATTCTCTGCAAGGCGACTATGAAGGCCTATGGTGTAGCATAACAAAATCCATAACAATTGGCTTTCGATTAAACGTCGTGTTCCTCCATATTTTATTGTGAGAAGCTGTTTTGACAATGATAATAGGCCTCACTTCCCGCCTCTGAGCCGTGTAATAAAGCCAAAACAGCTACAAAAAATGAGTAATCGAAGTTTGATGACGCAGCTTGTATATTTTGGGCAAATTAATGCCAATGAAAGTTTAATCGAAGTTCAGACGTGAGGTATGAGTAGTAGCTTATTAAATGATTCCAAAATGCAGCCTGTAATGAGCGTACGACTCTGTGGTTTCATAGACCTAATGGCAGACAAAGCTGAATACCACCTCAAATTATATGGAAATCTTATCTGGAAATTAAACAAATCCATCTCAGCGTGGTTGTTTTCCAGTTCAAAAAAATTGAGAAACCACCTGAAAATGTTTAATTTCTTTTGTCGCAAAGTACAGAAGAACAATTAAATAATAAATATGGCGACAATGCAATGGCATGGCTGGTAAGTAAGTTGCACTTACGATGAAAGATTCAACCATTATTTTTTTTTCAGGATTTTTTCGGGGGAAAAATAAATCAGTTCTTCAAAGAATAAGAATATCTTTGTAATAGAATCAAAACGGAGATGAAAGATATATATTAGTTTATTTTGTTACCGTCAACAAATGGGTGACGATTGTGGTTGGAAACGTATATAATGCCAAAGAAACGGAGTGGGGACAAAAATTAATGACACGACGAGATCCCAACGAAAGGTCCATCATGCACTAGCAGTTCAGTCAGCCCGATAATGTCAATGGTCAAAGATAGGAGGTATGAGATGACTAAAAACTTCTAAACGCAGGTCACTTGAATTAAGTGAAATAGCATTGAATGCATTCCAAAATCAGTCAACACATGCATTCATTCACCTATTAATAGGAGGTTCAGAAAACGAGTCAATCAAAAATATTAACTCTGTGTCAAGATGTAGTGTTTGCGTTAACTTAATGTGAAGTTTAGACACCTAGGCATGTGGGCTTATGTTGTACCAGTATTCTCCACCAAGAAACGCATTCTAAGCAACTTGTAATTAATTTCTTTTGCGACGCAGGAAACATCATCTGTTACAAAGACATTATAGGAATTGACAATGAACTGGCAATGATGCCATTCAAGTTCAACATGTCGATGAAGCCACAGGGGCTGTGATGTCTAACATCTAACATAAGGCAAATTCGTGTATTTCTCTGCATACAATATAGACTTCATTTGTAGTTTGGGTGAGCGTTAACTATTTTAATGCACAAAATGGCTAAATGGCCAAAGGATGGGTGTGGGGTTCGTGTCACTTTGAGCCCTTTTGGGTTACATTTAAGTAGGTAAATACACGGGTAAATTTTGGAGGCGTATCGAGACTTCCAATGTAAATTATTTATATTGAACACACTAAAATCAATAAGATCATGTACTAAGTTAAAAAGCAAATTCTCACTAAAGTTAAGAAAATAACGTTAAAAGGTTTTTAAAAAGTTGCATGCAAATTTAGATATACAATTTTTTGCGGGGATGTGTAGGCGGTGGAGGCAACGAGGAGGAAAACAATTGTTTTTAAAGGGTTTAAACACAAACCCAAGTTAGTAAGATCAACTTTAAGTTTGCAAATGTTTGTAAACTTAAAATTTTTGTTGTGGTAAGGGGGCGGGGGGTAGGGGTAGTGAGGGGATTAAATTCTTCGAATGTCCAGGCAACATGTTTTTTTTGTTTCAGCACACCAAAGTTAGTCAAATCGCGTTTAAGTACGAACAAAAATGTATATTAATGTCAAAATTTTGTTGTTGGAGGGGTGAGGGGTAAAGGGGGGGGGTGTTAGAGCCATCGGACATCTGGGCAACATCCATTTTCGGATTTAGCACACCAAAGTTAGTCAGATCACGTTCAAGTACAAACAAAAATGTATATCAAACTTTTGTTGTGGGGGGGGGGGGGGGGGGAGGGGGTAAAGGGGAGGTTAGAGACATCGGACGTCTGAGCAGCATGGATTTTCGGTTTTAGCACACTAAAGTTAGTAAGATCGCGTTCTAAGTGCGAGTAAATGAATAAATTTGTCAAACTTTTGATTTTTTTTTTGGGGGGGGGTAATGGGGGGGTTAGAGCCATCGGACGTTTGGGCAACATGGTTTTTCGGTTTTAGCACACCAAAGTTAGTGAGATCACGTTCTAAGTTTGCTTTTAACACCCTTTCGGCTAAACCACATGTTTGAACCAGGCTATAAGTAAACAAAACTTCCAGGATGTTCTAGAATTTTGTGTACATACCTTTGTGTCTTTTATTTTACAGTTGCATTTTGTTTCCGTTTTAAAATTCCTCGAAATTATGATATTTTTGGGTAAATAAATGTACTTTTGTCTATCTAGTACTTGAGTTCTACATGGGTTATACAGGGTAAAACTTACAAAAATGGATCTTACCTTGGACTTAAACTGGCTTGTGGTTTGTAACTATTGAGGATCTGGTAGGCTTTGAGGAGATCTAGTTTTCCGTGACCTTGCTCAAACATGTTGACACCTGGAAGTCTTCGAGCAGATGCCATTAGAGCCTGCTTCATACTGGCTGGGTTGATAACGTTGCCTCGATGAAGAACTCCACTAAAATGTCAAAACACTTTTCTTAACAACACTCCTCTTCAGGTTGGATTGAAATCTAGGCTAGGTTATATGTTCATGCATAGTGTGTGTGCACTGTGCATGTAAGGTACCATATGCATACGAGTGTTTGCAATTTTTTAGGGGTACCATACATACCACCATATGTACGAATCGGGCCAAATTTATTATAGGCTACCAGGCATCTCCACCAAAATAATAATTTTTTCGATACTCTACTCAAAATTTTGGGTAGGCCTACTTGCACACCCCTAAATTTTATGTATAGGCTACCAGTACTGCAAAACGTAACTTAAGTGACCTAGAAGTACAAAAATTGTCAGTTCTTAATTTCATAACTTGTTTTATAAGTTACTTTACGTAAGGCAGTCAGAAGCAATGTTTATTGTTTTGTATTGGGGTAAAGCCCTCTTCTGTCAGTCTGGCTTGTATAATTACTAATAGTATTAGGATTTTCGACATTACATTACCAAACATATTATAAAAATACCTTAAATAGGAAACAATATTATCGATTGTTTAAACTTTTATAATATATCTCTTAAGAATACTGTATACTGTTGTGCTGAGTATAGGTTAAACCTGAATATAAGCCGACTCCCTAACTTTTCTTATTCAAAAATAAAATAACATGCATTTATAACATGCAATTAGCTGCAGTTGTCATCAGCAGGTGAAAAGTTTTGTCGCCCCCAGCCCTTCAGGCTGGGCTTTATGTTCTCTATGCTTTCCCAACCTGTCAACCCTTCTCCAATCTAAACTCAATAACCATATAGGTATGCATAAGCTGGTAAGAGACTTAAGACACTTAAAATAATAAAAAAAGGTAGGCATAGGCTTATCTTATATTCAGGACAACACAGTATTTTAGCTACATACATAGGCCCTACCTACATATCAATGAAAATATCATATAGGTATATTTTGGAGTAACATACAGTTTTACCATACAATACCCAAGTGAAACTCCTGAAGACCAGTTATATCTTTATCCTTTGCTTGCTGCCATCAAATGTTAATTTCAGTTACCCTTGGTCCCTTACCATGAACATGAGGCTCAACTTAGTGATGTAGCCATATTTCAATTAATAAAAAACCACTGATTTGTAAATAAGTGCTTTGTGTCTACTAACTGTCATCACTCACCAATCACTATCAGTGAGATAGGCCTCACAGTTTGATGTCTATGAATATGATGTTCAGTGGCATATCCAGGAATTCATAGGGGAGGGTTCAATAAATTTATTTACGGTTTGAGATATTGTAGGTTTTCACGACCCGTAGATGACATAATAAAAAATAAAATAAAAATAAAATAAAATATTGTATTTAGAGTCTACCCACTCAATTATATAACTGATTTTCAGTGGAGGTTCAATATGATCTGATCACTGTTCATGTTCATTCTTGAAGAAGCCACCAACGTGGGTGGTGAAATGTCGAGCAGTGCCTCATCATCAACACGACGCAACAGACCAGTGATCATACATAAGTCAAATTGATCAATATATGATAATATGTAGTATGTACCGATGGTTAAGTCGGGGATCCAGGGAGCTTGCCCCCCGGAATTTTATTCTCCTTCAATGTAATTTTGGTGAAAATCTGTGCGTTTTAAAGCATCACAGTACACAATGACTAACTTTTTATCTACTAAAATCCTTTTTTTAATCTAAAATTTTTCTCCTTTAAGATTATTTGGGTGAAAATCTGTGCGTTATAAAAAGCATCAACAACCAACTTTTTATCTACTAAAATTCTCTTTTGGTTAGATGGTAATTACCCTTTAGTATTGTGAAAAAATAGTTAAATTCTATATTCTCCATTGTAGTGCATTTTCACATTCTTTGGGAAAAAGGGGAGGTTGTCCCTCCTCTCTCCCCCCCTTGGATACGCCACTGATGATGTTTGGCAGGCCTACCTTGCAAGAAGAGTGACAGCTCCAGCAACTACCGGAGATGCAACACTAGTGCCGGACAATGTGCGGCAGCTGCCCTTAATGCTGGACCCTCGTACAGCAGAACCGTACGTAACAATATCAGGTTTCACCCGGCCGTATCCCTGGGGAAGTTCCCATGTTGTCATACCCCTCGATGAGAACTTTGCTATTTGATCTTCAAAATTTATGCCACCAACTCCGATAACATCCATTTGGTCAGCTGGGTTGTTTAATGTCCTACAGAAAAAGAAATAATTTTTGCATGAAAAAAATAGTAGGCCTAGCAAATGTTATCAAACTTTTCTGTTACAATTGGCCCCCGGGTATTAAGACACCTCTCGATTAAATTATATTAATGAATAGTCAATATCTTTAACCCCTTATCTGTTCATGCCGTATATATACGCGTATTATCGCCAGCAGCAGAGGTCTTCATTCTAGCGATTTTCGTTCTGTTATGTTGATGGTAGATGATCGATTTTTCGAGGCTACCCTAAGGGGAATAGAAGCCTATTGCTAAATCTGTGCATAGTGGCGTCGCGTAAGGGTTGTTTATATATCCAGAACTTGTTGGTTATTTTAGATTCAGATATAGTTTGGAGGGAGTGAATGATTTAATTAATTACAGTGATAATACAAAAAAATATTGAGATACTTGCAAAAACGGCAAAGTAAAAATAGTTTCAACTCCAGTATAAATAAGGGTATTTAACCTTAAAATTAATACACACGGGAAAAACAACTTCTGAAAATAAATTACACAATTAAGGCATTATAATCCTGTCAAATAAGATCGTATATTGACGTTTGGAGGAAAAAATTGCGATGTCGCTGAATTTTTGCAGAGACCTTCCTTATATAATACTTATTAACATACTAAAACTCCCCTACAATCGGACTGGAGCTTCGGCCGCCATATTGGAAAATGGCGGCAAAAAGGTGTTTGTTATCGAATATCTCCGAATTGGTTTGAGATAGACAAAATATCTCAGTGGCAAAAATATTCCCCATTTAATTCCCTACAAAACAGGTGTCTTCTATAGTTTTGGTAGGGGCAAAGGTTACGTCACAAAATCGCGGTTTATATGTTGCTCATTGGAGTACCAGCTTATTTCCAAATTTTCACGCCCGGGATCAAACAATGCCCGGTAAATCCTTAAGAAATCGATTAAAATACAAAAGGACTTTTGTACGGGGTTCATGAAAGCTTCCATTAGTATTTTAAAAAATCAGTTCTGCGAAATCGGATTTTGCATTTACCCGGAATTTGGGTTTTTTCATTGTTGGCATTTCCTCAAAAATGCCCTTTTTGACTGACGATTTTTAAGCACTAAATAGCATTGGAGGAAAAATTCTTCCTACGCACATTGAAATGACTCAAATAATGATCCGATTACAACCAAAGTTTAAATCAAATCTGGCTGCTAATTCCTAATATCCATAACATCAAAGTGAATTATGTAACAAAAAGTGTGTAAAAACTGCACGAAAACAGTATTCATATTGTGAATATTAGGAATTAGCAGCCATATTGGATTTAAACTTTGGATGAAATTGGATCATTATTCAAGTCATTTCAATGTGCGTAGAAAGAATTTTTCCTCCAATGCTATTTAGTGCTTAATAATGGAGAGTCAAATTGGCATTTTTTTAGGAAATGCCAACAATGGAAAAACCCAAATTCTGGGTAAATTCAAAATCCGATTTCGCAGAACTGATTTTTTAAAATACTAATGGAAGCTTTCATGAACCCCGTACAAAAGTTCTTTTGTATTTAAATCGATTTCTTACGGATTTCCTGGGCATTGTTTGATGCTGGGCGTGAAAATTTGGAAATTAGCTGGTACTCCAATAAGCAACATATAAACCACGATTTTGTGACGTAACCTTTGCCCCTACCAAAACTATAGAAGACACCTGTTTTGTAGGGAATTAAATAGGGAATATTTTTGCCATTGAGATATTTTGTCTATCTCAAACCAATTTGGCAATATTCGATAACAAACACTTTTTGGCCGCCATTTTCCAATATGGTGGCCGAAGCTCCAGTCCGATTGTAGGGGAGTTTTAGTATGTTGATAAGTATCCTTCAAGGAAGGTCTCTGCAAAAATTCAGAGACATCGCAATTTTTTCCTCCAAAAAATCTTATTTGACAGGATTATTAATACATAGCCAGGTGAGCAATAAGTCTATTTACATACTTAGTTTACATTGCAAAAAGAAAAATAGCAATGAAATTTACCCAGTCTTTCTTAATTCATGTTTCACTAGTTAGTAACATCTTACAATCATAAACATGCAATATAAATATATACAAAACATATACCTTAATAATAAGTTAGTTATTAGTTAATAGGCATACATATTCACATGTAAGTCAAAAACAGAGGTTATAGTCTACATATTACATCATAAAACTAGGGATGTCAATGATAATAATCATATTATATCAATAATTACAGGTAGTGAAAAATGGTGGTAACAAAATTCGTGAACTTGTTAAAATTCCATTTTATTGCCTAAAATGTAATATTGTCGACAAATTACATCATTTAGAGATGGAAAAACCACACTTTGAAAACACGAATTTTGCGAAATCTATAATAAATAACAAATTAAATGGTATGAAACTGGTCAAAACGTGAATTAAGTCGCAAAATTTAACCTTTTAGTGTGCAAAAATGTAGGGGGGGCGTGTCAAGACCGAACATTGCGCGTGCGGCAGGCGGTACAGTAAACAGACGACAAAGCAACAGTGTTCAGTGACGTCACGGGCTTCACGGAAACAGATCACCAAAATAACGGAGCGAATCACGGACTCCGCAGAAATAGTCCACCAAAATAATTCCAACTCGACACCTTCTCGCGGTTTGGCCCGTGAATAGGGGCGTTTCACTCCCTGAAACTAATGGCGAGCTCTGGGTCGTCGTCGGGGAACCCCTTCCCTTTGACTACCTCCCCGACGGCGACGACAAAGACAGCACGGAAAGGATGATGACACAGACGGAGATGACCACGACGTGGGGGAACCCCTGCCCTCCCCATATGCTTGTGGCTGGTTCTAACCAGCACAGGCCTGCCCATCCCTTGTCCCCCCGCGTCATCCCTTACGTCCCTCCCTTCGTCTCGATTAGCCAAGTTGCATAAATATGAGACGTAAAGCAATATCCAATCAAAATCAAAATAACGGTGCGTACAATCGTTATTTTTTGTTGGGAATCGATTCTGAATACATCCTTGTCCCTGTCCTCCTTTTGTCACAATGATCGATTGTAACTTTTTGGAATCGATGTCATCCCTAACTTCAGGGTCTCCATATTTTTTTTGCAAACGTTTTTGATTTTTTTTGGAAATTGCGTAAAACGCGATTTTTTTTTAAAAACAAAATTTTCGTTTTTATATCACCATTTTTAATTACCTATAACAATTATCGATAATATTGCATGCATTTGTAGAGGTGGCTGTATCGCGAAAATCGTACAATATTAATATTGGTAGCGATATCGCAATAATTATCGGGAATCCGGATTTTTAATAGCAAATTCAGTAGCATATAAAAGTTTATATGACTAATCTACGCTGCTACAACGATAGCCTATTTTTGGATTTCATGGAATTCTCAGCGTCTCCAAACGGGTTTTATCGCCCGCAAACCAATTCAGGGTACCACTCCCCCCCATCTGACGTGCCGATCGAGGAACAGCACTTGCCGCTTGATCTCTCTCTCATCACCGCTCCCTTTCGCACACTTGCTCTTGGGTGGGGCAATAAGGGGCCCATCGTAGGTGGCGGTTAATCCGCCGACCAGCGTTGAGTTGGCGCGCTATTCAAATTGATGCAAATGCGAGAAAAGCGAGTTTTATGCAGATATATCGTAATATGATTTTCAAAGTGACAATATTGGTGTGATATTTTTTGGGCACGATATTATCGCAATATTATTCTCATTTTTGCGCGATTATCGATGTGAATTTTCATATAATTTGACATACATAAAACTATTCCATCCGTTACAACAATAATATAGTACATACAAAATAGTGTTACAAAAAAAAAAGTGATACAAAATAAATACAATGCACATCAGTAAAGGGCTTAATAATGTTATTACAACCCTAGGATTTCCAGGCAATGTGAACAGCTATTTTTTTTTTGATGAATTGTGCAGAAAACTAGAAGTCGCTACCTAGTGACAGTAAGTAACGAGACTCGATTTAATAACAATAATAATAGTGGATGCGCGCGTACCAGCTAATATTGATGTAGACATTGTGCACTCTTCACGTCCTTGCAGACAGCCAAATATCTGACAAGCGCGGTAAATAACTAGCTCTGTATCCGAAGATATAGTGTTTAGACAAAAACAAAAAGTACCAATGTGATCCCTCGTCTTTCTTCGACAAGCATGGTGTCAAAGCAAACATTCTTGTTCAAAATAAAATTAGTTTTGAATTTTGATTAATATTTAAATGTACAGCAAAACAAGTATTTATAGTGTATATTTGATGACCTCAAAACCAAATAATATTGACAAAATGTGACAAGATTTTAACACCGGCAAATTGCCATATGTATGCAGAAAAATAAAAATAATTCTTCATATAGTTTGTTTGAAATGTGCAAGTATGTACGACATACATTGATGCGTGTCTGTGCTGTGGTTCACCCAGGCAGACCGGCTACAGAAGTGTGTAACGCACTTTTCAGAAAACATTCAACTCTCTTTGAGCTACGCATTTGGGATCTGCCATGAGCTAAAACGTTCTACACGCGGCTGAGCAAATACGTTTTCTCGATGGGTAGTGTTATATCCTATGCATACCAGATGCGCTCTGCTCTTCATGGGGGTCGGTATGGACTCGCCAGAACGGTACGCAAGATATTAAATAAAAACTCGCATACCTTTGCCTCGATATTCATGTATTTTTATTTATTTAAAACAATAATAGAAAAAATTGTATTTAGAGTCTACCCACTCAGTTATATAACTGATTTTCAGTGGGGGACTTCAAATCAAAGCGAGCAAGCCAACCCTGTAGGCCCCGACGCAATCGACGAGTGAGCGATAACCAACCAAAGATCGATATTTTTAATAGGAAATATAGCAATCAGTGGTATGGACAGTGCGAACACCCGCGGATCAACGCCAGAATCAACAAGGCCGATTCAGAACAACTCTGAATTTATTATGTGCTTCGTTGCTAGGACGGCTCTAAAATCACAGTTTACAAACTCCTAAGACAAGAACTGATGGACTTCAGTCCAAATCAGAAGTTAAAAAACTTCTGACTTTGACGGGAATCGAACCATGGACCTTTTTTTTTTATTATTATTTAACGTCTATTCTATTCAGTTATAAAAACTGATTTACAAAGGAGGACAACTAAATAAATCTAATTACATAGATGCAGACATAACATTGAACTACATTTAAGTAAATATTTGAAATACAGTAGTAATATTACAACAACAATGCGTTAAAAGTTAAAACAACAATTTTGGTAACAAACTAGGAAAACGCTCAGTTGCACGTGCTATATAATTTGTTGATGGTCCAAATTTCAACCTGATCTGAATCTTCGTGCGACCGCTATCATGAGCCAAAAAAGCTCTGACTTTTCGTTGCCATGGCAACGTTACTTTTGTTATAATGTAATTTCCATCTACACTACTTATTGGATCAAAATAAAATTAACATATTCGTGACCGGACGGACATTCTAAATTATTTGGCCACCTCAGATTTTGTCGCCGTTTAGTTTTTTAAAAAAACTTTTGATTAACTTTAATGTAACTTTTTAACTTTTTGAACGATTTTGCCACACACAACTAATGACCATTCAATCGAGAACGAAGCTTGCGGATGGTCCAAATTTCAACTCGATCCGAGCCTCCGTTTGAACGTTATGGCGAGACATACAAAAAAACAAAAAAAAAACAAAAAAAAACAAAAAACAAAGCTAGTGACAATTTTTTCCGGCAGAGTCAAATGGAAACGCTCGCTTAATAAAAAGGACATAAATGCAATTAATTAATGAATCAAATATTAAAAAGTGATGGAAAAAAAAGAAAAAGAAAAAAAAGAAAAAGGATTTTTTTTGTATTTTTCTACATACATAGAGCTATATGCCGGTGTTAAAAAGTAGTCACATTTTGTCAATCTTATTTGGTTTGAACTTTGAAGATCTTCAAATATACTACAGTATAATATGTGTTTTGCAATGCAATAAAATATAATAATAATAATAATAATAATAATAATAATAATAATAATAATAATAATAATAATAATAATAACTAGGAAAACGCTTAAGTCCCGCCGCGTTGTTGGATGAGCGTAATTGGTGCATTGAGCTGCCATGATTGTGTTATGCGGATTTTCTGTTGTTCTGTGGAAAAATCATTACTATGTTGAATTTTTTAAAAATTAAATTAAATTAAATAAAAAATTAACTTTAATTTTTTAATTTTTTTAAATTAATTGTAATTGTTAAAAAAAGAAAAAAATCGTAAAATTGCGATTTTTATAAGAAATAATTTCTCGATTGCGCTCAAATTTAACACTTATCTATTAATTCATAAAATAAGGGTTCTGTGAAAAAATCATTACAATAGGATAAAGCATGTAGGTGTTATAAGTAAAAAAATTGTTAAAAATAAGAAAAACCCCGTAAAATTTCGATTTTTATGATAAATATTTTTTCAATTGCGCTCAAATTTCACATGAATATCTTAATTCATAAAATAAAGGTTCTGAGCAAAAATCATTTAAATCGGATAAAGCATGTAGGTGTTATAAGTCGAAGAAATTTTTTAAAAATCGAAAAAAATCGTAAAATTGCGATTTTCATGAGAAATATTTTTCCGATTGGGCTAAAAAACGTGGCAGTTCTAAGTTCAGAGATTTCGAAGGCCTCCAGAAAATTTCATCTCAATTGGAGTATCGGTTTAGCCGGAATCGTGTGGACAAACAGACAAAAATACAAAAAAAAGAAGAAAAAAAAACATTCCGGATTTTTTTTCTCCAGTGTAGTGAAATGGAATCTTCGCTACGCTAATTCAATAATAATAATAATAATAATAATAATAATAATAATAATAATAATAACATAATAAAATAATCATCATAACTCAGTTCCAACTATGTCGGGTTGAGTAGTAGTTTTCCACCATTATTCTAGGGCAGTGTTTTTCAAAGTACGGGTCGCGACCCAGTACTGGGTCGCGGAGACTCCGTCACTGGGTCGCGAACGTGTTTGCAAATATCTAATTTTTATAATTTTTAATTTAATTTTTAAGTTGTTATGACCTATGACTAGGGAAACGCCAAAGTCGTTGTTAAACGAGTGAGTAAGCCATGTGTTGAGTACCCCGTAACATTACTTTTCTTCCCCCTACCTAAGGCCTGCCTAGCCTATCATTGGCTAGAGAGGCGCATTATGGCCTTACAGTTGACGCGCCCGTATACCAACTAAACTTAAAAAACTAATATTTATATGAATTGAATTATCAATCTTAAATGCAAATGTTCCCGGGTACTCAACACATGACTCGCTCACTCGTCTAACAACGACTTTGGCGTTTCCCGAGTCTAGTTGACTAAAGTGCCCTTATAGCCAAAATATGGGAGACGTGGGTTCAATCCCCTGGTCGGGAAAGATTTTGTTATTTCTGGATTGTATTTTAAAAATTATTAAACATGTTTTGAAATGCATATAACGCAGTAGTCCATCATCTGTGACAAAACCAAGGAAAACATAGCCAGTACGAAATACGTGAAAATATTGCAAGGTTTACTCAATCTACGAGCTGAGTTTGGGGGTACTTTGACGTGCAACATTTGACAGACCTTGCATGGACACGACATTTCACAGCCAGGTAAATAACAAACAAAAAATATCTTTTCAAAATCTAAACCATTGTCGTTAAAATAATTTCTAAACATTGGAAGCCTATTTTTCAATTTATTATTTCTTGTAGGTTTAATTCGCAATGGATCTACCTGATTTTGTTAGCAGTTCTCAATAAACTCGTACCGGATGTCTGTTTAAAATTTCAGCGCAATCTGTTAAGCGATTCGGCTGATTTTCAACGTACACGCACGCAGAAAAACAATAAGGGCCGTTAAAGTCGAATGGAGATCACTCCGATCGCTGCGCTCACTCGTTTAATTATTATAAAATCTAAATGAATACTTTGCTTGTATATTTCATAGCCAGTTTGCCTTGAGTTGAACCTTACTATAGGACTGGGTGAGTCACTTGGTGTCATCCTGAAATTTACAACCGAACTTCCGCTGCGAAAAAATTAATTTTTTTTCAAAGTCGGGCGTCCGTTTACTAAATCAATCACAAATACAAAAGTTTGTAAAAAACGGCAGCCAAGCTCTCCTTCAATAGTCTTCGGCTGTGAATGCTGTGAGAAAGAGAAGTTTAAATGATAACGCATTGCGTCATATTTGGTTTCATTTCGTGTAGCAAAGGCTAAAATGTGCGAAGGAGTATCCAGCTCTGAGCAAAGTCAGTGTTCGTCTGTTACTACCGTTTACAACAACATACATGTGCGAACTGATTTTCAACCCTTACTCGATTGAAAACAAAAGAAAGAAATCGTCTCCACTGTCCACCTGAAATGCGAGTAGCATTGACAACAATCAATCCCGATTGGAAAGAGCTAGTAAGGGGCAAACAATTGCACCAGTCGCAATAAAGCTGATTAAGTATGTAGTTATTAGAACCTTTAAAACCTAGGCTATTTTTAATAATCCTGTCAAATAAGATTGTATATTCACGTTTGGAGGAAAAAATTGCGATGTCGCTGAATTTTTGCAGAGACCTTCCTTATATAATACTAATCAACATATTAAAACTCCCCTACAATCGGACTGGAGCTTCGGCCGCCATATTGGAAAATGGCAGCCAAACGGTGTTTGTTATCGAATATCTCCAAATTGGTTTGAGATAGACAAAATATCTCAATAGCAAAAATATTCCCCATTTAAATCCCTACAAAACAAGTGTCTTCTATAGTTTTGGTAGGGGTAAAGGTTACGTCACAAAATCGTGGTTTATATGTTGCTTATTGGAATACCAGCCAATTTCCTAATTTCCATTCCCAGCTTCAAACAATGCCCGGTAAATCCGTAAGAAATAGAGTTAAATCCAAAATGACTTTTGTACGGGGTTCATGAAAGCTTCCATTAGTATTTTTAAAAAAATCAGGTATGCAAAATTGGATTTGCATTTACCCAGAATTTAGGTTTTTCCATTGTTGGTATTTCCTCAAAAATGCCATTTTTGACTGTTCATTATTAAGCACTAAATAGCATTGGAGGAAAAATTCTTTCTACGCACATTGAAATGACTTTAATAATGATCCGATTACAACCAAAGTTTAAATCCAATATGGCTGCTAATTCCTAATATCCATAAAATCAAAGTGAATGATGTAACAAAAAGAGTGTAAAAACAGCACAAAAACAGTATTCATATTGTGAATATTAGGAATTAGCAGCCATATTGGATTTAAAATTTGGTTATAATCGGATCATTATTCAAGTCATTTCAATGTGTGTAGAAAGAATTTTTCCTCCATTGCTATTTAGTGCTTAATAATGGACAGTCAAATATGGCATTTTTGAGGAAATGCCAACAATGGAAAAACCCAAATTCCGGGTAAATGCAAAATCCGATTTCGCAGACCTTATTTTTTAAAATACTGATGGAAGCTTTCATGAACCCCGTACAAAAGTCCTTTTGGATTTAAATCGATTTCTTACGGATTTACCGGGCATTGTTTGAAGCTGGGCGTGAAAATTAGGCAATTAGCTGGTTTTACAATACGCAACATATAAACCACGATTTTGTGACGTAACCTTTGCCCCTACCAAAACTATAGAAGACACCTGTTTTGTAGGGAATTAAATGGGGAATATTTTTGCGATTGATACATTTTGTCTATCTCCAACCAATTTGGAGATATTCGATAACAAACACTTTTTGGCCGCCATTTTCCAATATGGCGGCCGAAGCTCCAGTCCGATTGTAGGGGAGTTTTAGTATGTTGATAATTATCGATTACGGAAGGGCTCTGCAAAAATTCAGCGACATCGCAATTATTTCCTCCAAAAATTCTTATTTGACAGGATTATAATGTAATGCACAGAAAATGCGTGTGCCAGTATGTGAATATGTTAACTTATTTGCAAATATAATTATACGTTTTTCCTACCTCTTTGTACCAAGTAATTATTATTGTTTATGGGTCGCCAAAGAAAGAGTGTTATTTTACTGGGTCGCGAACAAAAAAGTTTGAAGAACACTGATCTAGGGCATGAAACTGTAGATACTCAGCTTGCCAGACTCAGTGTTTCTTCCTCATCATCTAACTCCTTCCTCTCCACCAATTTACTCCACTCTCTTCTGTCCTCTCACAGCTTTACTCTTGCCACATGCTCCCACACTTCATCTCTTTTTCCAACGTCTTCTTGAATTAATCTTTCCCATTTCTCTCTTGGCCTTCCTACTCTTCTTTTCCCCTCCTCTGCCCCTTCAAATTCTCATCTTGGAATTTTCTCTCTGCCCATCCTTTTCATATGTATAAACCATTATTACATTAAAAAGAAAAAAAAAAAATTTTTTATAGGATTTACAAACCAAAAATATTAATCAAAATTAATTTTATTTTTCAACAAGAATGTTTACTTTGACATCATGCTTGTAGAAGAAAGACCAGAGAACACAATGGTACTTTTAGTTTTTGTCTAAACACTATATCTTCGGATACAGAGATAGTTATTTATGGCGCTTGTCAGATATTTTTCCGTCTGCAAGGAAGTGGAGAGTGCGCAATGTCTATGTCACTATTAGTGGCAGAGTGTGCATCCACTATTATTATTATTAATGGAATGAAATATTTAGACTATACACTGCACTTGTAAATAAAGAAAACAACTTTGTAACAATATTTCGACGACTATCTAGGTGCCCGTTAGGGCGCCGCAGCCAAGCCGCGATGCGCTACACACTCTGGCACCTTATACAGCAAGCAGAGTTGGGGTGATTTCGAGGTGTTACCCAGCCGTTATGAAATCGTGATATGAACTTGAAAACTATCAAAATCGAGGGGATTTAGGTACCCGACAACACATGCCAAATTTGGTTGGGGTACGAGCATTCCTTCTTGGTGAAAATATGGCTTGAAACATGCTCAAAATCACTTTAAGGATGTTAGTTACTACTGGCTACTACTACTCCTACTAATATCTAATTCGTCAGTTTCAATTGGCCAGCGATTCTGACCAAACGAGTGGGGCTACAACGTTCATATTTTACATGGACATTAAGGTAATAGTGATGTAATTCCTTTTGAAAGAAAAAGTTAAAAAAAATTGCTGGAAGGCTTCCAAATAAAGGTTTTAAAATAAGCCTTATACAGGCATAAAATCAACAAGAAACTATAGTTACTTGACAATAATTGCCTACATTGTTTACAAAAAACAAGTCTTTGGACCACTATATTTTTTCATTTTATTGTTAATTGCCTTGGTTATACCATAGCAATGGAATCGACTTTGATAAAATTATTATATTTTAACAAATAATTTTGCAATGGAACTTGAAAAAGTAATGAGATTCCACACATAACAAAAACTTGTAAAAATACAGACAAACCTTACACACTCAAAAGAAATGAGATCTAAAAAAGGGCCAAGCTCATCTACCCTTCCACATTTGCGCATTCTTAATTCATAAACATACAGTGTCCTGTAACAACATCCTTGAAAAGCTTGGCAAAATAGAATTTGCATGACCATTACGTTAAAATTAATAAGAAAAAAAGAATTTGGATGAACTATTACGTTTAAATTAATAGTTGCAAATCCTATTTTGCCAAGCTTTTCAAGGATGTTGTTACGGGACACTGTACGTTTATGAATGAAGAATGCGCAAATGTGGAAGGGTAGATGAGCTTGGCCCTTTTTTTAGATCTCATTTCTTTTGAGTGTGTAAGGTTTGGCTGTATTTTTACAAGTTTTTGTTATGTGTTTCAGTCATCTTCAACGGGTTTAATGACATTTAACAAATAACAACAGTATGAAAAAACAAAAATCCAACATTTTAAAAACAAATTATTATTTTTTTATCATTATTTATTTCAAATTATATTATTGTTATAAAATCGAGTCTCCGAGCACTGTTACTAGGTAGCAACTTTTAGTTTTCTGCATAATATAATAATTCATGAAAAAATTAGGTTGTTTACATTCCCGGGAAATCCTAGGGTTGTGATGTCATTTAATGAAGTAATTATTAAAACAAAATTCTTCTATAGGTTTAAGGGTCCCTTGTTAGTTGTTATTTGAATTAACAAGGGATTGGGGCAGAGTGCATTTGTCCTAAGAAAGTACAAGTACATAGTTTATTCTTACCCATATAAAGGGCCATCATTTCCAATTGCAGACACCATGATAACTTTGTTAGCAGTTAATTCCCAGACCTTATCAACAAATGGGTGATCCATGAAATCAGGCCCACCTATGCTTAAATTCAACACTCCAACCTTCTTCAAGATTGCATAGTTAAATGCATCTAGGAACCACGATGTGTAAGAAACTTGATTGTTTGTAAAAACCCGGAAAATGTGAAGCTCGGCATCGGGAGCAAAACCCAGGCAATCCTGACTGGAGGCGATCACTCCTGCAACAAACGTCCCATGGCCAAGACCGTCATCCAGACTCTTCTCTTTGGTCCAATCTGTGCGTTCCTTTATTTTTTTAAAGTGTGGATGTGTTTTTGCTAGTCCCGTATCAAACACTGCCACCTTTACTCCAGTTCCTGTGATACCCATACTCCAGAGGGCGTCTGCTTGCAGGATAGCCGTGATTTGTCTGGGTATTGCTCGTAGCAGTCTCCTACTACTGTGTCTTCCAGTTGACTGCCAAAATTGGTTCATGTTCTGTAAATGATTAAAAAATAAATTAGGTCTGTTCGTTGGCAGACCTAAAGTAAATCTAAGTGCCGGTGTAAGCACCGAACACTGGCTATTATTGGTCTAGTGCAAGGGTCGGGAACCTGCGGCTCCTGAGTGGGTCTAGCCTGGCTCTACAGTTAATGTTAAGAAAAGCCTGTAAAATCCAAAGTCAACTAAATGAACCTGCAGCTGTCAACATGAGCAACGCAAATAAATGCGAAATATCGGATGAAAATCGTTCATATTGACTGGGCAGGGTGCAGGGTTTACCTGTACTTTTAGCCTACTCAAAAATGCAGAATTAATAGCAAGAACTGGATTTTTTTTGTATGGTGACGAGAAGTATGCCTATACCCAGACTAATGCTAAAATTGTATCTACATTAGGAAGAAATCGAGTAACGGTAGCCCTCTGCCTACACCTAGGTGACCAGAATCGGTTTTTAGAATTCAATTCTTCTCATCTGTTTTTTACGCCATGCTGTAGGCTTACCTTTCTGCTGAGCCCGTGATCTATGTGCAGTAATTTTATTAGGCCCTATTCCATTTTCTAGACAATTACAAATTTCACCAGGAACAAAGTAGGCTAAGGTTGTCTGATAATGATCCTACTCAGGCTGGGAGGAAAATAGTCAACCACTCCCTGGCTACTTAAAGGAAGCTTAGGAGACACAGATTTTAAATTTAAGATGAAATCCTGGCTGCTGGAAATGGAGTTTTATTCGCTCTCAGAATATTTAGTAATAATTTTAGCACAAACTAATGTAGGTAACTGATTTGCAGTTTGAGCTGCACCTGCATTCTGCAAATAAGAATTAGTGAGTTTATTCTGGTTTTATTGTGTGACGATATTCAGTGATTTATCCTGTGTTATTTATATTTTAGACTCTGTGGAAAGGGTTATTTTAATGAGCTATAGAATGGTCTCTAGATACTTTAGTATACCTGTATAGGTAATTTTGTAAATACTTTGTAATGTATTGGATTTTACTTTATACCAACATGGACAACATCAAATACTCGCCTACCTTGTAATTGTGTGACTAATAAAATGTAAATGTAAATGTAAATGTATTGAAAATAGGCCTTCATATACATATTTACATAATTTTGCTCATTACATGAATCTAGGTTACTTAAAGGCCCATTAATGTTCAGGTACAAGCCTAGCCCTAGATGATTGAGCTAACATGATTTAACATTTTTCATGATTAATGCAGAGCGTCAAGAAGCCAATAGTGTAGCAGCCCCCGTCTGGTCCAGATGTGTCCATCAAATGCCTGGTTCAGAAGATAGGCCTACAAGATCCTGATTCGGTTAACCGGTTCAGAATTTCATTGCCCAATGTCATCTTTAATCTAGAAGATATCGTATACCTACCAAACCGAGACTTGATCTTCGGAGTGGACGAGATGACTGCCATGGATTGTAGTCAGGCTTCACGTTATTAGAATCAGTTAAATTGATGTACTTGAGTGTGCGATGTACCATTCGCTGAGAAGTAACCCGACGTATGCTTGGATGGTCGTTTAATGCATCCAAGCCGCTAAGCTTCTCAGTTTCCTCAAGCTGTAAATAAGCGCAATTGCTCAATGTTAGTTTACAAATAAAATAAAAAAATCAATGACAATCTAGGCCTAACTAGTAGCAAAGCATCAGGGTAGGCATTGAGACTGTCTACTCCGCTAAAAAAATAAACACGGTTTTACTTATGAGAAATGGTTTCAAACGTATGCGGACAAAGCAACGAATGAATGAATGGCGCTAATGTTGTGAGGCTCTGTCCCCACCCCCTCATGCCTAGGCCCTCTACCACAAATATCGGCTACTTGGTTATCACTATTTATTCAGTCAAAACACCACAATACAAACCAACTAGTCTCACGCCATGTTTACTTCTTCCTCCTAGTCCACCACCTTGCAAACCCCATGCACTAATAGGGTGGTGGTCTATTTGAATTACACCACAGGTCAATCGGGGCAAGTGGCCACTTTTTGAACAAATTTACTTTGAAAGTCAACAGGAATAATAGGCCTATAGGCCCTAGCAATTTGAAACAAAAAGTGGTGTATTTGTGGTTTTGTTTAGCTTAAATATGGTAGGCTTTAGGTACCTATATCAAGTCTCTAACATTCATTGTAGGCCATAAGATTATTGGATGAACAAAGCAAAGACTTCAATTTCACTGACCCCTAAAAAAAATTAGCTCCGTTTTTTTTTTCCCCTGTCTGTTTGTTTGCACTCTACCGGGCAAACGGCATATGCGATCTTGATAAAACTTGGAGGGGACCTTCGAAATTTCTGAACTTAGACCTGCCACGTTTTTGGGTACAATTGAAGAAATATTTCTCATGAATATCGTACTTTGAAGATTTTTTTCCGATTTTTAGTGCGATCTTTTCGTGACATTTAGGCCAATTTTGACCAAACAGGTGGGGCTACAACGTTCATATTTTACATGGACATTAAGGTAATGGTGATGTACTGCTTTTTGAAAGAAAATTTGAAAGTTAACCAGAATCCATAGAATAAAGGTTTTGATATGAGTTTTGAAATGGGCAAGTGTGGCCCACTTCATGGGAAAGTGTGGCCACCGACCCTTTGGCAATGCGATATTAGGTTTATGAGCAAGGGAAAAGTGTGGCATGGTTTTAAATCATCTCTTAAAGCTTGCATTTTTTTTTTTTTAAAGATTTTTCAATATATATACTAGGCCGCTTCGCAAACGCTTTTTGTAGTCGCGTTGATGGATGAGCTGTTTTGTAAGTTTTTAGTTTGTGTGGAATCTCTTTTCTTCTACAAGTGCTTTTTGAACGCATTGTAGGTGATTGTTGTCAAGTTTCTATTGTTACTTACATTAATTGTTATTATATACCTAAAAAACTTATATTAAGAGGGTATGCTGAGGCTAGAACGGAGGCGAGTTTAAGCGCTCAGCTTTCTGGATTTTTTAGGTAAACGGTTTATAACACCATTATCAAGTTTCACACTAACGTTTATAAAAAATAAATCTATGTTATCCATTATGCGTATTCCTAAATTAATTCGTTGATTTTGAATTAAAATTTAGTGAAATCATAAAAATTTACTCAATTTTGGTCAACTTCGGGAATTTATTCCAAGTGTACAGATTTTTTAACTCAAATTTGCATACTGGATATCAACGTTTAAATCAATGTGAACGCGCAGGTTAATTTGGTTTTATCGTAAGATAAACGGTTTGGTGGGAATTTCCAGAATTGAAATCCATGTTTTGGATTTCCCATTTTTTCACGTTTTGGACTTATGTCTCGCAATGTACAAGTACAATGTTACAAATAGGGCAAGAGTAACACACTGAACAAGTACTGTGTAATCATTTCAGATTAGCAGTTTGAATTTTCATAGAGCTGTTTTGTGAAAATTGCAGTGACTCTTGCATTCATAGTTGTAGGCCTAGTACCGGTCTAGGTATATATATCGCTTACCTGTTCCATCACGGGACAGGTCGGCCAGTTTAGCAGTGCATTAGTTCACTGTACAGTTATGGGGCTTTTAGTCTGTGCGTGTTTTGGCGATCTGCCATTCACCACCGAGTTCAAATTGAATACCGTGTTTCTAGGGGGCTGATTTCACAAAGTGTGTTTCACTAGCTCGGAAACAAAATGGGGATTAGGATCGAATCTTGTAACTAGGTCAATCGTTGTCTTTGTCAGGGTAATTAATTATACCACTGTCATAATAATATGTGGTATACATAAATGGGGTAGAACCGAAAGTAATCATTATTTATTTATGTATGTATATTTGTTTATTAATTGGATCTTTAACGCTTATTTTGTGCAACCAATTACGGATATCAATATAAAAGTACTTTATTAAGATCCATTCAAAATTTGGTAATGATATTACCAACCGTTCAGCAGAAATCATCAACACCTGTTTGCGCGCATTTGAGTTGGGCCAAGCTCAGCGTACCCTCTTAAAACCTTTATTTCTATGGATTCTGGCTAACTTTTCCAACTTTTCCTTTCAAAAGGTACTACATCACTATTACCTTAACGTCCATGTGTAATATATGAACGTTGTAGCCCCACCCGTTTGGTCTGAATCGACCCAAATGTCACGAAAATATCGCACTAAAAATCAAAAAAATCGTAAAAGTACGATATTCATGAGAAATATTTCTTCGATTGTACCCAAAAACGTGGCAGGTCTAAGTTTAGAGATTTTGAAGGTCCCCTCCAATTTTTATCAAGATCGCATATTATGATGTTTGTCCGGTAGAGAGCGAACCCGAGACAAAAAAAAAAAAACACAAAAAAAACCGAACTAATTTTTTGGGGGTCAGTGAAATTGGAGTCTTCGCTTCGCTCATCCAATTATTTCTTTGAAAACCGGTGAGTACAAAAATACTTATCAAATCAGACACAGAGTTAACATCCGTTTCCTTACTGATTTAGGCCTACATTTTCCAAAACACCCTGTTTGAGTACCTACATATCTAATCCTCTCTTCCTTCTGCGTTAGTGTAGGATGTGGAAGAATAGGCCTACCCAATATAGTTGCTCCCAAGCAAGTAAGCAGATGCATGTCGTTTTGGCGGGCCAATGAGCAATCAGTATTTTAAATTGGGGACCGCTGATTAGTGATTGGCTGTAATCCACCCGCCGGTGACGTCAGCATCTGCTTACTTGCTTTGGCTCGTTGGTCTTGTTGTTAGCGTATCTGCTTCCAATGCAGAAGGTCCAGGGTTCGATTCCCGCTACAGTCAGAAGTTTTTTAACTTCTGATTTGGACTTAAGTCCATCAGTTCTTGTCTTAGGAGTTTGTAAACGGTGACTTTGGAGCCGTCCTAGCAACGAAGCACATAATAAATTTCAGAGTTGTTCTGAATCGGCCTTGTTGATTCTGGCGTTGATTCGCGGGTGTTCGCACTGTCCATACCACTGATTGCTATATTTCCTATTAAAAATATCGATCTTTGGTTGGTTATCGTTCACTCGTCGATTGCGTCGGGGCCTGCAGGGTTGGCTTGGTCGCTTTGATTTAAAGTCCCCCACTGAAAATCAGTTATATAACTGAGTGGGTACTCTAAATAATTTTTTATTTTTTTATTTATTTATACCAGGATCAATTTCACGGAAGATCCGACACAGAAAGTCTTTTTCGCTGTGTCGAGGTTGAAAGACATGACACTCAACTCTTCTTCATCATCATCTTCGTCGTTGTTATGCTTCTTAAGTGCTACGCAACGTTTCGTGATTGAAAGTGTAGTTTTTTGTTCGGCTACAATACATACCGGTAAGATAAGGAATTCCACCGCATTTCAACACGCAATAAATAAAAAACTAATAAATAAATAAAATAAATAAATACGTATTTAGAGTCTACCCACTCAGTCACATAACTGATTTTCAGTGGGGGACAGTAAACCAAAGCGACCAGCCAACCCTGTAGGCACCGACGCAATCGACGAGTGAGCGATAACCAACCAAAGATCGATATTTTTTTAATAGTTAATATAGCAATCAGAGGTATGGACAGTGCGAGCACCCGCGGATCTACGCCAAAATCAACAAGGCCGATTGAGAACAACTTAAAATTCATTATATGCCTCGTTGCTAGGACGGCTCAAAAGTCACCGTTTACAAATTTTTAAGACAAGAACTGATGGACTTAAGTTCAAATCAGAAGTTAAATTTCTTCTGACTTTAGTGGGAATCGAATTCTGGACCTTCTGCATTGGAAGCAGGTAGGCGAACCACAAGACCAACGACCAATGAAGTATGAACCAACTAATACCATTAGGCCCAATTTTGTTTCTCGATATTCACAACCTCAATTTCATTTTGCAGTACCTACAATCTGAAGGATATCTATCATGCATGCATGCGCAGTTATCATCGATGCGTTGTTTCGTTGTCTTTCTTCTGAAGCAGAAATTGGGACTGGATCATAACCTTCGATGTCAGAAACTGAAACTATCTTATCTCTCTCTATCTTTCATCATAGGCCTACTGTATAGCCTATAACTTTCATATCATACTATCATATGTACTTACTTATCTCTATCTTTATTTGTTTGCTGCTTAATTGTATTCAGAAACAGTTTTTAGAAACAGTTTTACCAACATTAGGCGGTAGGCCTATTGCACTTTCTGATTAGTAGTCCACCAAGCCATTTTTCAGTGGGCACACTTTCCCCAAGTTTCAATTTTCAAAGGGTAATTGTGACCAGGGGCCAAAATTATCACTCGCCCGAGGCTAGTGAAACTTTGCTCGGGCTAGTAAAAATCTCATTTCATCGTTTTCGTTTCAGTTAATTTTGACCCCTGAGTGTGACCCCCTTTCCAATTTGTCATAAGCAATTAAAAATCAACATACAATAATAGTAGGGCTATCTACAGTGTAATGCCCTAGATAATGGTGGAAAAGCACTACTCAACCCGACATAGTTGGCACAGAGTTATAATTATTATTATATTATAGGCTGCCTACCATAATTTGTATAGACCTCTGCCCTCACTTTAAAACTTCATAATTTTGAGTTTAAATATTTAAAAATAAAATTGTTTATCATCCGAAAACAAATTGTTAGGCCTATGCCAAATGGATGAATTAGGATTTCTAATTGAAAAACAGAACTAGAAGGAACTTATTTTGAACACTCAAATTAATCACAAACCACATGGGCCTACCATTCTAGAGATTGATAAAAAAATGTGTGCCAATCCTAAAACAACAAACAAAATAAAGCTATGTACTAAATTGCCATGTCGACAGAGTCCAAAATTGAGCCCTTCGCCTGATAATCCTGTCAAATATGATCGTATATTGACGTTTGGAGGAAAAAATTGCGATGTCGCTGAATTTTTGCAGAGACCTTCCTTTAAGGATACTTATTAACATACTAAAACTCCCCTACAATCGGACTGGAGCTTCGGCCGCCATATTGGAAAATGGCGGCCAAAAGGTGTTTGTTATCGAATATTTCCAAATTGGTTTGAGATAGACAAAATATCTCAATGGCAAAAATATATCCCATTTAATTCCCTACAAAACAGGTTTCTTCTATAGCTCTGGTAGGGGCAAAGGTTACGTCACAAAATCGTGGTTTATATATGTTGCTCATTGGAGTACCAGCTTATTTCCAAATTTTCACGCCCAGCATCAAACAATGCCCGGTAAATTCGTAAGAAATTGATTTAGGGGCTAAATACAAAAGGACTTTTGTACGGGGTTCATGAAAGCTTCCATTAGTATTTTAAAAAATCAGGTCTGCGAAATCAAATTTTGCATTTACCCGGAATTTGGGTTTTTCCATTGTTGGCATTTCCTCAAAAATGCCCTTTTAGACTGTCCATTATTAAGCACTAAATAGCATTGGAGGAAAAATTCTTCCTACGCACATTGAAATGACTCAAATAATGATCCGATTACAACCAAAGTTTAAATCCAATATGGCTGCTAATTCCTAATATCCACAACATCAAAGTGTGGCTCGTTGGTCTTGTGGTTAGCGTATCTGCTTCCAATGCAGAAGGTCCAGGGTTCGATTCCCGTTAAAGTCAGAAGTTTTTAAACTTCTGATTTGGACTTCAGTCCATCAGTTCTTGTCTTAGGAGTTTGTAAACGGTGACTTTGGAGCCGTCCTAGCAACGAAGCACATAATAAATTTCAGAGTTGTTCTGAATCGGCCTTGTTGATTCTGGCGTTGATTCGCGGGTGTTTGCACTGTCCATACCACTGATTGCTATATTTCCTATTAAAAATATCGATCTTTGGTTGGTTATCGCTCACTCGTCGATTGCGTCGGGGCCTGCAGGGTTGGCTTGGTTGCTTTGATTTAAAGTCCCCCACTGAAAATCAGTTATATAACTGATTTGGTGGGTGGGTAGACTCTAAATAAAATTTATTTATTTATTTATTATTTATTAATTAGGATGTAACAAAAAGAGTGTAAAAACAGCACGAAAACAGTATTCATTGTGAATATTAGGAATTAGTAGCCATATTGGATTTAAACTTTGGTTGTAATCGGATCATTATTTAAGCCATTTCAATGTGCGTAGAAAGAATTTTTCCTCCAATGCTATTATCCAGTGCTTAATAATGGACAGTAAAATATGTCATTTTTTAGGAAATGCCAATGGAAAAACCCAAATTCCGGGTAAATGCAAAATCCGATTTCGCAGAACTGATTTTTTAAAATACTACCAATGGAAGCTTTCATGAACCCCGTACAAAAGTCCTTTTGTCTTTAAATCGATTTCTTACGGATTTACCGGTCATTGTTTGATGCTGGGCGTGAAAATTTGGAAATTAGCTGGTACTCCAATAAGCAATAATATATAAACCACGATTTTGTGACGTAACATTTGCCCCTACCAAAACTATAGAAGACACCTGTTTTGTAGGGAATTAAATGGGGAATATTTTTGCCATTGAGATATTTTGTCTATCTCAAACAAATTTGGAGATATTCAATAACAAACACTTTTTGGCCGCCATTTTCCAATATGGCGGCCGAAGCTCCAGTCCGATTGTAGGGGAGTTTTAGTATGTTGATAAGCATCCTTTAAGGAAGGTCTCTGCAAAAATTCAGCGACATCGCAATTTTTTCCTCAAAAAATTCTTATTTGACAGGATTATGATCACGGGAGCAGTGAAAACCACCCCAATTATCGCCATGGAGTGGTTCAGCCAAATTGAGCCTCGACAGCTAAGAAGAGAGCAGCGCGCTGTCCAACTGCATGAAAAACTGGTGCGCCTAAACCCCGACAAATGGCTCAACTACCCAACCTCAAAAGTCAAGGCGCACACTAACTTTGCTGAAACAGTCCACCAACTGAAGAGTAAAAACTGTCCTATCCTCCTAAAAGCACCACATGCACCACTTGACGTACCACTCCCAGAGCTTCTGTCGGACAAGTCCAATCAGCTCGCTCCGGGGACAAAAATTGACGGCATCGAGAAGAAAGATGACCATGATCATAAAGAACTGAAAAAGCTTGCCGAGGAACACCTGAAGAAGCACTTTCCTCTTCAAGAGTGGGTGCACATCTTCACGGACGGCTCTAGGACTTGGTTACAAACAGAACAGGTTACGGCATCCACTGCATCTTCTTCGAAGAAGCCACTCCAATGGGAGCCGGTGAAACATACTTCGACGCCGAGGTCGCAGCCGTCGCCAGGGCGGCCGAAAAAATCGCCGAGACCCCCGCCTTCCCCCTCAACAAGACAAAATTTGTCATCCTATGCGACAGTGTCTCGGCCATCCAATTTGTCTCCCAAGCAGCGAACCTCCATCCGAAATCGCTGCTATTCAAAAACTCCCTCGCCAGCCTCCGTCAGCAAAACAAACTATTAGAGGCTCAATGGATCCCCAGCCACTGCAAGATCATGGGAAATGAAAAGGCAGACTTCTTGGCCAAAAGTGCCACAAAAGCACCGCCTCTCTCCTTCAAAAATGTCAAAACTAAGATCAAATCAACCACAAAAAAGATCTTCAGGAACACCACAGAAGAGACTTAACGACTAAAGAACTGGTGGATCGAGATCAAGAAAGGACCAGACAAAGACTGGTCGAGAAAGACGGCCACCGCCCATTTCCGGCTTGCAACCGGTCACGACGTCTTGCAGCACCACCTGCACCGCTTTAACATTACCAACGAACCGGCCACCTGTAAACTTTGTATAGAACAGAAGACCAAGACAGAGCGCATCTCTTCAGATGCGCCGCCCTCAAGATTGACATTGACTCCCTGGCCGATGAACGGAGCAGGATAGAAAAGGAGGCAGTCTTATATTGGATAGGGAACCGTCACGTGACGTTACTGCTAGTAGTCACGTGGCCGCGAATCGTACTGATGGACAAGCAGCCCCATTTCGCAAGATAACGCCTGCAGAACGGCGCAACAAATATCTTGATCTAACTTTTATTCTGTTCATTATTTGGACAAAACTTAAAGAGGAATAATATTCAGCAAACATACCTATTATTCCTTCTAGTAGCGATTATTTTGATTTTTTTTACAAAGCCGTTAGCTTGTTATAACAATGTACGCATTAGGTACCTATAAATGTCAAAATTATCAACGACTATAAGTCTTCTCAACTTCAATTGACAAAAAACTGCTGGTCAGATTTCGACAAGAATTCTTTCTTATATGCATCTCTAACTATTTAGACAAGAAATAAATGAACTTCCTAGATGGATCAAGCATTGAACGAAAATTTACAGCATAGCGTGCAGTTTTTCACGGCTTATTCGCAGTCTTGGGCACGTTCCCCCAAAAAAGAAACTTTGAAAAGTTAAGTTACTTCTGCCTAAAAAGGAACTGAGACGTTCCTCGTTCCTTTTCAATAAAAAAGGAACTGAAACGTTTCTCGTTCCTCAAAAGGAACTTAATTCCTTTCAAGTTCCTTATACCATCACTGATTTAAACAATAATGAATATGAAATGAGTTAATTTATCATTACCGGTACTCTTATTTATTAAAGTGAGTCCCAGGCCATCTGACGAGGGTGGCGCCATTTTCGAAAAAACAAGATGTCACATTGATATTTTTCATACTGCAGTTTACGATATCAGGTACTGGAATTCGACGGGATTACGACGGCGAAAGGAACTTATAAAGGAACGTTAAATTCGTTCCAAGTTCCCACGAAATAGTAACTTTGACGTTAGAAGTTCCTGATCTAAGAAAAGGAACGCGTTCCCACAAAAGTTCCTGAAAAAGGAACGCGTTCCTACCCAAGACTGCTTATTCGCACGTCAAAAGTGCGTATTTTAGACAAAAACACAATAGGCTACACCGCATATTACCCTGCTATAAATTTTCGTTCAGTGCACTTTCTATCTAGAAAGTTAATTTACTATTTCTTGTCTAAACAGTCCAATGCAAATTTTGAAAATGGTCTCAAGTGTCGAAATCCAATCACTAGATTTTTGTCAATTGAAGTTGTTAAATTTAATTTCACAAAAAACAAGTAAAAGCCTTAAATTTTATTTCAATACGTAGGCCCTACATCGATATAATATAACACATTAACGGCTGTCTAAAAATTCAAAATAATTGCTATTAGAAGGAATGATATGTTTGCTAAATATTATTCCTCTTAAGTTTTGTCCCAATAATGAATACAATAAAAGTTAAAGCGTGGTAAGTGTTGCGCTGTTCAGCAGGCGTCACATGCGAAATGAGGGTTGCTTGTCCATCAGTTGGGCTTGAAGCGGAGAATACCCGGCATGCTCCTGGATGCGTGACGTAGTTGCTAGTACCCTAGCAAGACAGAAGAATGGCTAAAGAGGCCAACTTCGCACAAGAAGAAAAAAAAAAAAATGGCCAAATGGTACGCCGTGGCCACACTTACCCCAATTGACCCTACATGAAAGCCTACTCTTAAACCACATATTTTGTATCTGTGTGTACCCTGTAAAATATTCACGCTTTGCCACTGAATCTAACACTTACTCATAGCCTAGAGTCAAGCTACAAGATAAATTCTACTAAGTAGGTCTACCTGAACAACATCGAAGTCACTTGGGTAATCACTGGCAGCATTGTCGCGGGGTAGAATCTTCCAGTTGTGAATACCAGAATTATTCAAAGCTGCCGTAATAAATTTCTCTCTTGTGACCGTCTTGTAATATCCATTGAATGCAACAATGTATTCTGGAACATGGCGATTGAACTAAGATTAAAAATGGTGCTGGGAAGGAAGATATAGCTAGATATGTAGGAATGTAGGCTACCAAGGCATGGTACAAATACCTATTACTTTATAGGGGCACAATGGCAGCCATGTTACACTTGTGCACTTAACACTAAATATTCTATAGCTGGGCCTTCAGGTAAGACTAATATTAGGTGGACATTACATTTTTTTTCACCCAAAGTCAGTGGTTAATTTCTAAAATAATAAGTGGGTGGACGCTTGACGATCTCCTTTCTCGGAGGGTGCCGGGGAGGGCGAGGTCGTGGGTGCGGTACCATATTTCAAATTAAAGTTTGCTGGACAAGCAATTTCAGGCAAAAACAGCAGGGGGGTTTGGGGGGCTCGCCCCCCAACCTCAGCGCTGCAGGGTTTTTAGAGTGATTTCTGAGCGTTTCAGAAAAAATATACTACTATCGTTGTGTAGTGCAAAAACCAGAAAAGCTTTTTCCAAAAAGAAGTGGGCGGATGCATCCGCCCAGAAATTAACCACTGCCCAAAGTTGAGTTAGATTAGGCTACCTACAGTCTTAACTAATAAATAGCCTACTGGTCTACTTCCATCTAATTTAGGGCCTAATGTGATGATGTTAAGAGCAGTTGCTGAGGTTGGCTCAACTAAAGTGCAATGTGCTCAAGCAAGTGTTAATGATTGTGCAGTTAACGGTTAGTAGGACTAATATCAAATTACCGTACCAAATTTTTCAAAGTCTTAAAATCTATCTGTGAACTTATCTGTTGATGTTGACACTGGTTGCAAAGAATTAACCTTGGATGTCGCAAGTAGCCCTACAGAAAATAAAAAACATCCACAAAACATGGATTGCAATTTGTAAAATTCCCATTAAACCGTTATCTTACAATTAATAAAATTAGGCTAACATATCATGAGGCAAGCGGGAAAATCATAGGTTGGGGGGGGGGGGCAAAGCACATGTTTTCAATATTATTATTATTATCACTAGGAAAACGCTTAAGTCCCGCCGCGTTGTTGGATGAGCGTAATTGGTGCATTGAGCTGCCATGTGTTATGCGGATTTTCTGTTGTTCTGTGAAAAAATCAAAACTAAGTTGAAGATTATTTTTAAAATTAAATTAATAAAATAAAAAAATAACTTTAATTTTTAATTTTTTTAATTAGGCCTAATCGTAATAATTTAAAAAAAGGAAAAAATCTTAATATTGAAATTTTCATTAGAAATACGCAATTATTCGATTGTGCACAAATTTTACACGAATATATTAATTCATAAAATTAAGGTTCTGTGAAAAAATCATTACAATAGGATAAAGCATGTAGGTGTTAATAAGTCAAAAAATTGTTTTAAAAAAGAAAAAAATGTAAAACTTCGATTTTCATGAGAAATAGTTTTTCCATTGCGCTCAAATTTCACATGAATTAGCCTACCTAGGCCTAAATTCACAAAATTAAGGTTCTGTGAAAAAAATCAATAAAATCAAATAAAGCATGTAGGTGTTATAAGTTGAAGAATTTTTTTTTAAATCGAAAAAAATCGTAAATTTGCAATTTTTATGAGAAATAATTTTTCGATTGCGCTCAAAAACGTGGCAGTTCTAAGTTCAGAGATTTCGAAGGTCTCCATAAAATTTCATCTCAATTGGAGTATCGGTTTAGCCGGAATCGTGCTAACAGACAGACAAAAATACAAAAAGAAAAAAAAAAACATTCCGGATTTTTTTCTCCAGTGTAGTGAAATGGAATCTTTGCTTCGCTCGCTACGCTCATCCAATTATTATTATTAATATTAAAACATACGCGCTTCGCAACCCCCCCCCCCCTTAACCCATGCTTTTCCTCTAAATTCGCAGTGTTAAAAAGTTGCCTTCCCCTAACCGAAGAAGTGCCCAACTTTCTTGCGTAATTTTTTTAACGTGTTTTAACGTGCTCGTTTACAATCATTTAACAACACAACAAGGGTTGACACTCGGAAACGGGCTGTGATTGGCTAAATCAAGAACAAATAGTTTGTAATGTAGGCCTATGGTAAAGTTAAGATTGGATCAACTTCTTCATACGTTACGTGCATTGCGTTTCTTGTTATGTGATTGTAAACAACACCACTGTTTCAAAGGGTTTCAACTTTCTTACGTTATGTTTTAACGTGTTGTTAAATGATTGTAAACAAGCTTTTAAGCCTTGGCCCTTTGTTGTCTTACCATTCCTGACCAACTGTGAAGTAAACTGAATATCTACTAGTTGCACAGGTGAAGAGTCGTTACAACGCGGAGCCTTAATGCCGGGATCTCCATGTTCATCTGTATCCGTTTCGATAGCTGGACATAGGCCTACGTGGGTCAGTAAAAGGAGAAGAAAAGGAAGACCAATGCATCTAAAGTGTCTTTGGCGTAATCTAACTTTCAGCTTCATTACAGAGTTTAATTAAGAACAAAGTAAAAACTGTACGGTTTAAGCC